>OY770107.1:8281482-9523148 GCA_963669365.1 Verbascum thapsus | reverse complement strand
TATTGCCTATATATGTTTGCAAATATATAATATCATATATTTATATATATATACGATATTATATCATGATTTTGAATTATTAATACACAGAAAATCAGAAACTTATAATACAAACTCTATTTTTTATTTTATTTTTTTGGTTTTAAGTGGTTCATTATATTATACTTGTCATGATATCAAATAGTAACAAACAATTAACGAATAATTACTACGATCAAATGAAATTGTGACAATCAAATGAAAACATACGTAATAATATAATAATTCAATGAAAGCATGACACATGTATAATAATATCATCCATGAATATACTTAATTGTATTAAGATATATATAATAAATATAAATATATTGTAATTTATTTATATATTAGTAAAAATTTATAATATATCCCGGCCACTGCATACATATATCTGTACGTATAGTATGAATAGATCAAATATTATAGTATAATATGAATAGATGAAATAGTATTAATAATGTTAATTTCGACAATAATTTAGGGAACAATTGTACCATGAGCAACATCATAGTGCATCATCATTAGAGAAATCGTAAGTAGGTTTTCAACGCCCAGAAGCTCGGTGAATCTAGTAATGCTATATCACATAATCGATCACGTGGAACTCCTCGTTCATTATTATGAAATTGTACAGAGCAACACATATGCTCATTATATTTATTTGATGTCTCATTTATTTAAGTTTGTTCTTTTAAAATAATTGTGTCTTATTTAATAATATATTTTGCTTAAGTTATTTATATTCAATAGTATATATTAACTTAAGTCGTTTATGTAAATGTTTAATAATTTATTTTAAATTATAATATATACAAATAAATATTTATCTATAATATAATTATTACAATCTTAGTATTATAATATAACTTTTAATCATTATTTAATCATTATCAGACAAAAATTGTGACTTGTAGAGTAACTTATGTTTTCTCCTAAAATAAAAGCAAACACTGTCTCACATAAAAATAATCAAAAATCAATTCTCCAATTAAATCAAATATTATTTTATTATTGTCCCCTAAAGCAAACATACCCCGTAAATCTACCTATAAATCTAAGCAATGAGATTTGAAATGTAAACATTAATCCCAATTTTACAATACAAACTCACAACAATGCCACTAAGCCCATCCACCTTTGAAACCATACTCCCTTCCCGCTACATCACCTTCACCGTCCGCCACAAAATCCGCGTCGCCGTCCTCGATTCTCCCGTCGCCACTGCCGACGGCGACGTCTCTGTCTCCGCCATGTCCGTTCCCGAAGGCCGCGAATCCGACTGGATTTTCTGCACATTTGCCGGCCACCTCCAGCTCCTCCTCTCTTCCCCCAGCACTGGCGGATCTCTCTCTCGCCTAATCCTAGTCGGTAGCGTCCCCAGTCACCCCCAACCTACTTCTTATGATTCGACTCTGTATCAATCTACTCCGACACACATCTAAGAAATTCTCGATTCTTTGTTAGTGTACCTACCCCCAAATATGATTTTCTTGCCGCTCTTGATTTTTGAAGACGTCGTCGTTAGGATGTCGGTATTGGAGATTTGTGAAGGACCTTGTGTTGGTGAAATGTTGATTGAAAACGTTGAGTTGTTGGACAGTGATGGAGTTAAGGAGTTTAGGAGGTGGTTGAGGTTTAAGAGAATGCCTAATTTCGTGCAGTCGCAGGTGAAGATTCGCGAGAAAATCGGATCAAGCTTGGAGAATCTTGATGATGTGGAGTTTGAGTTGGAGAAAGGAGTGTTGGTTCATGCGTATTTGAGTCCGATGCTGGCTGGTCTATCAGTGATTAGTCGATTCTTAGAGGGGCGAATTAGAGATGGGATTAGGCCGAAAGCCTTGTGTTTAGGTGTTGGAGGAGGGGCATTGTTAGGGCTCTTGAGTGTTCAATTGAACTTTGAGGTTGTTGGCGTGGAGGAAGACTCTGTTGTGTTAGACGTCGCAAAGAGATATTTTGGACTGGAAAACAATGAGTTAATTCGTTTAATTGTTCAAGAAGGGGTTGATTATCTTCAAGATCTTTCACTGGACATAGGTCAGCATGATAGGTTTGATGTTATTATGGTTGATTTGGATTCAAGTGATGCTGTAACAGGGGTTTGTGCGCCGCCTATGGAGTTTTTAAGAATGCCTGTTATTGAAGCAACAAGAGATGTTCTTCATAATGAGGGTGTGGTGGTCATTAATGTGGTTCCTTCGAATGATTCGTTTTATGAGATGTTGATTTGTGAGTTTCAGGCGTGTTATGAGGAGTTGTATGAGATTGGTGTTGAGAATGCAGAGAATTTTGTTCTTGTTGCAACAAAGTCGAAAGTGGAACATGCTTTTGACGCCAATGAAGAAGACGGGTTTTTGAAGATGTTGAAAGGGGTTATTTCAAGTTCGTGTATAGATTCCATAAGGAAAATCTCGAACACTCCTGATTCTTCGTCTGTAAGTAGCTGTTAATACTTAACATAGCAAGCTATAGCAATTTTTTTGTGAAGAGAGAATCAATATTGGTATATTTGTCTGTCTCATTGAGATTGCAAATAGCAACTGAAGTTTGTAGTATACTTTTTCTGATCATAGCTCTGCAAGTAAAAAACTAACTCATAATTGTTCATAGTTATCTCTCTTGTTTCATTTTCTTCTATCTCGTCGTTGTTTTTTGCCATTTATAGACTCTTCTTATTGTCATATTCGTTTGTTGATTCTATTCGTCGGACTAAGTTTGACAGTTTTAGCTTATCCCTTGTTTAAGCTGTTACATAATGTCAAACATCATGTCAATCTAGATTACTTTGTGAATGCATAATTCTTATACGCATTTCAGATGAATATCGTTGATTTTATGTTAATGGGATGTGAAATCGACTGCTAATGTGTCTTGTTTGTTCTGAAATTCTCTGCATTTGAATAGGCATTGTTGTGTTCTTTTAGTCTCTAAACGGCATCAGCTTCTGTTGCCATTGGTTTTCCGTATGTCTTTATTCTGGAAAAATACATTTTTCGTCTCTCAAGTTGCATCCAATCGCAAAATTGGTCTGCATCCGCACATTGAGTCCCTCAAGTTACAATATGTTGACACATTTAGTCCCTGCTGTCAATTTACCGTCCAAGCCTAACGGTTCGCGCATGTGCGGCGCACATGACATATGATTTGGGGGGAAAATCGATTTTAGACTTCATTTCTTTCAAATTAGGGTTTAAGACTCCATTTTCCTCCCATTTTCCACTCGTTTTTTCCCCATTCTGATTATTCTCCCATTTGAAGCCATGAGCAGAAACAGCTCATCCAATTCGAGTAGGTCTCAATTCTTTGACCGTGTTTGGGATTAGCAGAAAACTGTGTTTGGGGTAACAGTATGGAAAGGAAATAACAGAAATACATTCTGCAGGGCTCATCTTATTTTGAATTCAAATTTCAAATCATATTTTATGGCTTTAATCAATGATGATTAGTTGAGATGATATAAGTTTTAAAATCCAAAACTAAGTGATCAACCAAGTATTTTTCTTTTCTTTGGAATCAAAAAGCTCAAAAGTTTGAGAAACTTATACTTGGCCAAATTGCAGTCAACCGTGGTCAAACCCTATCTGTTATATATATATCTACTCATATGTGCCTTGTGCGATGCACGGTATATCATTATAATATTTTTAAAATAAAATTTACAATATATATTTGATCCAAATCACATATTTAAAATATGTTATTTTTTGTGGAAATAAGATGAGTCACTTGACTTTTTGATAATATTGTAGAATCCAAAATATGACAACTTCGAAACATGTGTGTAATTTATTTGTAATAAACGTGGTATGCAAGTATAACATGTATAAGAAACATTAAAACTAAAATGTCCATAAAAACTGAAAAAAATTATCGCTATCATGTTGTCAATCTACTATTTCATAACGTAGGTGCATCTCTAAGAAAACTTTTCATATTTAAATTCAATTCAAGTGCTCCAAAATCACAATTCCATTATTATCGCATCTGTTCGAAACATTTGTATTATAAATTTCTTAGTATACTTACACTTATCATATGTAAAAGAAACATAGCACCAAATCTAGAAATTTCATAACATTTGAAACAAACTACTTTGCTATTAAAGTCTAAACCATTGACGTACTGTGCATAACATTTACACCTCTATTAGAAACTTTTCATCCTAAATTCTTAATCAGTAATGTGAATTTATACTAATTATATCTAGATAAGTAAAAATAATTTAAAGAATTATTGAAGATTACCATAAAAATAAGAAACAGTATAATTAACATAATTATAATAATAACACATAGTTTCACGAGATTTAACACTTGTTGCATTAAGAGAGTTAAAATTAATATTTTTAAGTAATATTATTTGGTATAATAAAATTATTCATAATTAAAAAGATTATTATTATAAAATTAAAGAACATTACATAGAAATTCATTTTAGAAAAAAAGGAAAAAAGAAAATCATTAATCAAAAACTTACCTTGTATATGCACAATCCAAAGATACATACCAATATCTTGCGGCTCAATTCCTAAATTAATTACTCCAAAACGTATTGTTTTATTAACATAATAGAAAGTTTTACAACCCATTAATTCTAACCTCGTGGGAATGACTGTGTGAATTCCAATGATTAGATTAGATTTTCAAAAGAAAAAAAGTGAAAAATTATGAAGACGAATCTGAAAATCAAACAAATCACATAAACAAGTAAACGACTTTCATCATCACATAAAAACTTAATCACCTAACATGTAATTCACAAAATACAAAAATTATACCCATATTCATACATGTGAATTTGTATATGAACCTGAACAGTTGGTTGGTGGTGGCGCGATGGCATTTGACTGTTATTTAAAGATAATAACTTCAATGAGAGAAAAGAACACATAATTTAAGTTAATAATATTATTAATATTTAATTATACAAAATTAGCCAGAAATAATATTTGAGTTGAATCAACATTATTCCAACATTGTTATGCAATATTGATATTAATAGATAGATAAGTTTATTTAATTATTCAAATTCAACATAAAAATAATTCAATAAAAAATTAAAAATGGACAAGCAAAAACATAATAAAATAAATGAACTTTCAGTAATGGTACTTGAATACAGAAAAATTAGAAAAATGACTGAAAAAACAAAAACGTAAAATGAAAACTAAATCAAATCGCATATAATAAAAATATTTTAACAAAATTAATCAGACTCACCAAATAACCTCTAAAAAGTGCTTGAATATTCACAACAACCAATCTCTCTACGTTACCACTAAACAAAGCTCCTCTGCCATGCTAACCACCACTAGGGGTGTAAACGAGTCGAGCTCGAGTCGAGCTTGGTAAAATTTTCATGCTCAAGCTCGGCTCATTTGTATTTTTCTGAACTCGAGCTCGAGCTTGAACGTGACGAGCCTAAATTTTTAATGTTCAAGCTCAAGCTCGCTAAAAACGAGTCGAGCTCGAGTCGAGCTTGAACAAAAAATGATTTAATTACTTTTAAATTTTTTTAGAAATTATATTTATTTAACTTATATTAATTAGATATATATATTATATAATATATATAAGAAAAATATAACTTAACCGAATCAATTTGTATAAACACATATCATAACATAAATAAATAGAAATAATATAATTTATTATCATATATTATTCATGACATACAAAAATTAAAATATTACTTATGTATTATAAAATATGTTTTAAATAAAAATTGAAGTATTAGTCTTAAAATTTTGAATATTTATAGTCATACATAAAAATTAAAAATAATATTAATAAAAAACTCGCGAGCCGGCTCGTGAGCTTATGAACGACTACAAGTAAGCTCAAGATCGGCTCACGAGAAAGCTCGAGCTCGAAATGCTCGGCACAAACTCATATATCTCGAGCTCGAATCGAGCCCCAATCGAGCCAGCTCATGAAACTCTTGAGCTGGCTCGGCTCACCTTACACCCGTAACCACCACTACATCCTCATGTGCGACTGCAACTGTAATTGTCGCTTTGCGAAGGGGCCTCGGCTGTCGCCATTGCATTCACATTCTTATTCATTCTGATTAGATCTTTTTGTTGGGAGGGTTGTTCAGTTCAGTCATCCCCCAATGTGAACCCTCATATGTGCATAGATCCTGACCAATACCTATGGAACAAGGTACTTCCAAAAAAGAAAACTACATACAAGCAAGTTTTGATGAGTCATTGATATCCCTATCTTAATGACTCTATAACTTGGAACACTTTTAGAACTACAACTGTTCGAGTACATTTCATGATCACCATATCCGATACCTAATCGTACCCCATAGCTCTATGTAATTTAAGGGACTTTATTTCATATATGTAAAGACAATAAAGACACAATAAATTAAGTAAATGTCATTTTATTAATAATGATTAAAACAAAACTGTATTAAAAAGTGTTATACAAAATTGACAACCAAAAATGGTTTGCCGGGTACTAACACTAACACTTTCAACCATTTCTTAACTTTCATAATTTTTATCAACCCTAGATTTATCACGCATAACATGATAATAAAAAAGGGCAAAAACTATGTTGTAAAAAACACAAACTCAATCAAATCAACTTTAAGTGATTAACCATTAAAAAATTTAAATAAAAGAGATTAACCATTAAAAAATTTAAATAGAAGAGATTAACCATTATTGATTACCTGTATGAGATTGCACTCTACTGAAATCTCTTTTAAGAAATGTAGGGTGCAAAAGTTTAGTAAGAGAGATCATATGTGATGGACTTTTGAAATATAGAATACGGTTGAGTGATTTGAATTGAAAACATTCCCTCCTTTTTTTTTTTTTGATGACAAGGGAACCCGCAGCCGCTACCGTTATGTGCGCACTGGGTTGTGCAATAGCTTGCAAACCACACAAAAGAGGTAAACCAGCCTAGGTTGCCCATAGCTGACAGGCTCACAGTAGAGAAGGCAAATAGACATTCCCTCATCAGGATTCGAACCCGTGACCAAGGCTACAACATTCAATGCCCTTACCAACTCTACCGGGGGTTGCCCCCTAAAACATTCCCTCCTTAATTATGGATAAAGAGTGGTAAATGTATTTAAAGTTTTGGATAATGGTTTAGATAGTGGGAGATGGTTGAGATGATGGAGTAAACTAACAAATAGTTTTTTTAACACTAAAATTAATTCAAAATTATCTAAAATTAGAATTTAGTTTTTTTAGAAGATTTTTGAATGGTTAAAGAAGCCAAAGAACGCATCTTATATATATATTAATAGATTTAATCTGAACTAAGTTAGAAGATAGAAAATCACCATGATGTGACTTCTATTGACCTTCTTAATAATTGATCAAATTTTGGCAGACAATTGATGCTAGATAGATTTTTCATTTGAAACCTTTTGAGTTTCTCTGATTACCTCTTGTTTAAAAAACAATTTAACACCGCAAACTGATATCTTATTATACAGCATTTTAATGTCATGTCGAGTTTATTAATTCGAGTGTGAATTATATGTCTATCTCTTTTATATAAATATATGTAAGAATCATATACTATACACAATACTGTATGAGAGATAAATATACTAAAATCAGTAAACTCGACCTATTCCCGATTTTCCCATTTTATACATTTTTTGTAGTTTTTTCATGATTTGAAAAAATTATGGGTATGTTTGGTTTTGTTTTGATTGGGTATTTTGGTGAGAATTATTGGTGAGAATTATTTTGGGAAATGTGCATTATTGATGAGATTGTATTTGGTTTTAATTTGGGAATTGAGTTATGGGTGGATTTTTTGGTGAAATTGTGTTTGGTTTTGTTTCCAGAGGGAACATAAGATATTGTAGGAGTCAAATCATCAAAGTTTTTGTCTGCTAGTAATTAAATAATGATTATAAGTATATATATTTATTTAAGTATATTATTCTATTAGGTTTGTAATATTGAAAGCTGTATTATAATATTGGGTTTGTAATTGTTTGTTATATATATATATATATGATGTAGGTAGATTGTGTGTATTGGATTGAGTTGAATTCTTGGACCTAGTCATAAATATTATAAAACTAATGGGCCAAGCCCAAACTCAAGAAAAACATATAAAATAAGCATATAATAATCATGATGGAGGGAAGAAAAGGTCTAAGATAACCTATTTCCATGTAGAACTAATCTCCTTATTCCTAGCAACCACGTTGACTAGAGATCAAAAAGATCTTTCCCATAATTTGAGGGATGATAATAACTGATATCTTGTGTTCTATAAAGGGGAACCGATCCCGAGGAAAACAAAGGAGGAGATCTTAAAAATCGATGATGCAGATTCAGACCACATCATTTTGGTGCCGTCTATGAGAAACTCGAGACTAAAACGTGAGTTTTCTACCGATTACGGAGGTATTTGCTCCTAATCTCAATTTTTTTAGTAGCTTTCTTCTATGATTTCTGTGGAGATTTGTTAAGAATTTTAGGCTTTTTGTTTTGGGAGAAGAGATGAATTGAGCTATGAAGATAGTTATTGAACCACGTATTTGTGCTACTCATTTTGTGACAAAATTATCCTTGTGATTTGGTTCATTGGACGAATTTGCCCTTTGTTGCCCTAATCTAAACATCATTAGGAGGTAATGTCTTAATTACGTCCGTAACTTGTAAAATGTGAAAATTGATAAAATTAAAAAGGTTATATGTAGGGGTGGCAATTTGGGTCCAAACATATATTTGGACCCAAATCTAACTAAGTTTTCAATGGGTTGGGTCCTAATATTTTAAAATTATAGTTCCAATTGGGTTGGTCTTTAATGATATTTGGGTCCAATTGGGTTTTAAGTTGGGTCCAATTTGGGTCCCAATTTGGGTCCAAATTCAGTCCTAATATTTTAAAAAACATAGTTCCATCTCAACCTACACGTTAGAATGCCTAGAACCCTAATATATACCATGAAGATCATGGGGTCAGATCTGCAACATATATAAAATGTGAAAGCTCTAATAAGCTTTCTTGGAAATAATAATAATAACTTGAATAATAATAATAACTTGTGAAGACTTTAGAACGTTTCACCTGTCAACCCACCCTCATGGTTTTTTTTTTAATAAGCTATTAATATTTTTATGAAATATTTATTTAATTATTAAACAACAAAAATTTCACTGTTCCATACTGTCATTTACTGCATTTTTTGCTGGCATCAGAAAGGTTTTATATTATAAAAAATTTGACCGTTTCGTTACCTTGGTAATATGTGTAAAAAGCGTGAAGTGTGTGTAAAAAATATATTGTGTAAAAAGTATGTATTTTATATAAAATATGTGTAGTATGTGAAAAAGTGTGAAGTGTGTGTAAAAATTATATCGTGTGTGTAAAAAAGTAGAAATGTGTGTAGAAAGTGTGTATTTTTATATAAAATGTGTATAGTATGTATAAAAAGTGTGAAGTGTGTGTAAAAATATATTATATGTGTAAAAAGTACATATTTTATATAAAATGTGTGTAGTATGTGTAAAAAGTGTGAAGTGTGTGTAAAAATTACATCGTGTGTGTAAAAAAGTAGAAATATGGGTAAAAAGTGTGTATTTTTATATAAAATATGTATAGTATGTGTAAAAAGTGTGTGTAAAAATCATATCGTGTGTGTAAAAAATATGTATTTTATATAAAATGTGTGCATTATGTGTAAAAAGTGTGAATTATGTGTGTAATAAGTAGATTTATGTGAGTAATGGGTGCTGTGAGTGTAAAATTATGCAAAACTTAATTAAAATATCTTGTATTCTAAATTTGGGTCCTTGTTGGGTTCATAATTGGGTCCTTATTGGGTTCATGATTGGGTCCTTGTTGGGCCCAATTTGGGTCCTTGTTGGGTCCAACAATAATGCATGTGTTTTGTCATTGGACCCAATTGGACCCAACCCACTTTGGACCCAACCCGAATAGACCCGACCCAAACCCGACCCAATCAACCCAATTGCCACCCCTAGTTATATGTAATTCGAATAATGTGACTTTTTAATTTTATTATACTTCAATGTTTCAGCATTTCAGTCCCTTTTATTTCTTTCCAATAAAATTGGCAGATATTAAATGCATCCACCTATCATAGAACAACTCTTGAGTGGATCCAATTTCACATTTCCTAGTGAAACATGTGCATGATCTTCTAAATATACATCTATAACATAATGGGCACTTTATGTATCATTGCGGATTTGATTCATGATCCAGAAAAACTCGAGATGGACATACAAATGATCTGTGCTTAGAAAACTTATGTGCTTAGAAAACTTATGTGCTTAGAAAACTTCAAAATAACCTGCTCCTTTGGATTATTTTTGTTAACTTAAATTTCGAAGACTAACCAAACTTTTCTTTTGGTTGTCTGATTGATTTTACTGTATGTGCATGAATATACACCACTGGCTAACCACTTGCGTATTTTACTTGAAATCATGTGAAAGGCAGCATATGGTAAAGTAGAAGCATTTTGATACTTCTCATGCCTATTAGGACACATAAGTAGTTATATTACCTCGCCATATTTCTTTTACCATTCTCTTAATTGTTGGCATGTTTTGCACAAGCTCATGATCTTGTGCTTATAGAACCCACCAGCTCTAATCTCTTCTTTACGAGTAAGTATTGCAGTTCCCATTTCAGAAGATTTAATTTAGGGAAAGTGAATTCAGCAAAATTAGTAAAATATCAAATAATGCTCCCCGAGACCTTGAGTCCGGTAGATGCATTAATATCGAATAATGCTCCCCGAGACCTTGAGTTTGGCAGAGGTATTAATATCGAATAATGCTCCACGAGACCTTGATTCCGGCAGAAGTATTAATATCGAATAATGCTCCTCAAGACTTTGAGTCCGGCAGAAGTATTAATATCGAATAATGCTCCCTAAGATCTTGAGTCCGGCAGAGGTATTAATATCGAATAATGCTCTCCGAGACCTTGAGTCTGGTAGAAGTATTAATATCGAATAATGCTCCCCGAGATCTTGAGTCCGACAGAGTTATTAATATCAAATAATGCTCCCCGAAACCTCGAGTTCGACAGAAGTATTAACATCAAATAATGCACCCCGAGACCTTGAGTCCGACAGAAGTATTAATACCAAATAATGCTCTATGAGACCTTGAGTCCGACATAAGTATTAACAAAATTATGAGGCTATCAGTTGTGAGATACTTATGAAGTTATCAACTCAACTATATTTCTTTGACTAATTTAATCTCTTAGTTCGATCTTAGTCTATAAGTGGTTCGAACTTCGAGAGTTGGGGGGCTAATGATGTAGATAGATTGTGTGTATTGGACCTAGTCATAACTATTATAAAACTAATGGGCCAAGCCCAAGCTCAAAAATATATAAAATAAGCATATAAGAATCATGATGGAGGGAATAAAAAGTAAAGATAACCTATTTCCATGGAGAACTAATCTCCTTATTCCTAGCAATCACGTTGACTAGAGATCAAAAGATCTTTCCCATAATTTGAGATATGATAATAACTGATATCTTGTGTTGTATAAAGGGGAGCCGATCCCGAGGAAAAAAACATATTCTAAAAAAGATACTTGAACTAGAAAAACTTAATCCTACAACAATAGGTACATAGGCAACTTGGTTCGATTCGACACTCTTTCTACTGTCGTGAGACAGATAAAATAAAAGAGGAGATCTTAAAAATCGATGATGCAGATTCAGATCGCATCAATATATACAATATATATCTTAATTAGTAAAATATTTTCTTAATTGTAATATTATCCTACTCCTTGAATATTACACTTTTGTATGCATGAATATGATTCACACTATATTGGCATTAATTTGCATGATGCTTTCAAATCAAATATCTTTATTTGCTAAAATTTTATATAACTTAGATTCTATATTACGTGCATATATTTGTTTATAATTATTTTGTGTATATAGATAGACTAATTTTGTATAAATTTATTGTATATATGCATGTACCATAGATATATATATATATATGTTTTTGTTAATTGTTAATTTTATATACTTTTATGTATATATAAAAAATATAGAGGTGTGTATCGTATATTTATGTATATTTAAATTATATTTATATATCATAAATTTATACATCCGAGGTATTAAGGAGAGAGAGGAGTAGAAATGGGGGACAATGAAGTCATGGCGAAAGTGAAAGATGAGAAGTAACATGATAGAAATATATTTTAATCTAATAAAATTTTGGGCCAAAATAGATTGCATATTTTTATTGACCAAAATGTTTCAAATGAATTGGTGAGAATTTTAAGACAAAACATGCTCCAAAACAAAATCAAACATAGCCTATAAATCTACAAATCTACGTAATGAGATTTGAATTGTGAACATTAATCATTCCCTATTTTACAATACAAACTCACAACAATGCCTCTAAACCTATCCACCTATGAAACTATACTCCCTTCCCGCTACATCACCTTCACCGTCCCCCACCAGATCCGCGTCACCGTCCTCGATTCTCCCTTGGCCACTGCCGGCGGCGCCGCCTCTGTCGCGGCCATGTCTGTTCCCGAAGGCCGCGAATCCGACTGGATTTTCTGCACATTTGACGGCCACCTCCAGCTCCTCCACTCTTCCCCCTGCCCCGGCGGATCTCTCTCTCGCCTAATCCTAGTCGGTAGCGTCCCCAGTCACCCCCACCCTACTTCTTATGATTCGACTCGGTATCGATCTATTCCGAAACACTTCCAAGAAATTCTCGGTCCTTTGATTGTAGGCCTAATCCCCAAATCGGCTTTTCTCGATAACGGCGAGGCGCCGGGAGTGCCGTTCTTGATTTTTGAAGACGAGGTCGTTAGGGTTTCGGTATTGGAGATTTGTGAAGGACCTTGTGTTGGTGAAATGTTGATTGAAAACGTTGAGTTGTTAGGCAGTGATGGAGTTAAGGAGTTTAGGAGGCGGTTGAGGTTTAAGAGAATGCCTAATTTCGTGCAGACTCAGATGAAGATTCGCGAGAAAATCGGATTAAGCTTGGAAAATCTTGATAATGTGGAGTTTGAGTTGGATAAAGGAGTGTTGGTTCATCCTTATTTGAGTCCAATGCTCGCTGGTCTATCAGTGATTAGTCGATACTTGGATGGGCGGTTTAGGGATGGGATTAGGCCTAAAGCATTGTGTTTAGGGGTTGGAGGAGGGACATTGGTAGGGTTCTTGAATGATCAATTGAACTTTGAGGTTGTTGGCGTGGAGGAAGACCCTGTTGTGTTAGACGTAGCAAAGAGATATTTTGGACTGGAAAACAATGAGTTAATTCATTTACTTGTTCAAGATGGGTTTGATTATCTTCAAAATCTTTCAGTGGACATAGGTCAGCATGATAGGTTTGATGTTATTATGGTTGATTTGGATTCAAGTGATGATAAAACAGGGCCTTATGCGCCGCCCATGGAGCTTTTTAGAACGGCTGTTATTGAAGCAACAAGAAAGGTTCTTCATACTGAGGGTGTGGTGGTCATTAATGTGGTTCCTTACTGCGTTCCGTTTTATGAGAGATTGATTAGTCATTTTCAGTCGTTTTTTGAGGAGTTGTATGAGATTGATGTTGGGAATGAAGAGAATTTTGTGCTTATTGCAACAAAGTCGAAAGTGGAACATGCTTTGGACGCCAATGAAGAAGACGGGTTTTTGACAAAGTTGAAAGGGCTTATTTCAAGTTCGTGTATAGATTCCATAAGGAGAATCTCCTATACTACTACATCTGTAAGTAGAGGTTAAACTTAAATTATCAGGCTATAGCAATTTTTTGTGAAGAGGGTGTCAATATTGATATATATCTCTGTTTCTGTGATTGAGCTTGCACATAGCAACTGAAGTTTGTCGTTGCTTTTTGCCATTGATAGACTCTTCTTATTGTCATATTCGTTTGTTGATTCTATTCTTCGAACTAAGATTGACAGTTTTTTAGCTTACCCTTTGTTTAAGCTGTTACATAATGTCAAAGAAATCTGATATCATGTCAATCTAGATTACTTTGTGAATGCATAATTCTTATACGCATTTGAGATGAATATTGTTGATTTTATGTGGCTTTTCTTTGGTTGTTGATAATAAGATCAACGCATAAAAACTTGAAATGTTAATGGGATGTGGAATCGTCTGCTTCTGTGTCTTGTTTGTTCAACGGGTTCTGAAATTTCCAAATGTCTTTATTCTCTAGCTAATGGAAGTAAAGATGTAAGATTGTGAAATTTAAACTTGTATGCTGCAAAATTATGTATCTTTTACGTATATTATGTATCACAATATATTATAAATCTTTTTTCTATGTACAAAATTATATTTTTTTTTCATGTAGAATTATCTCATGAATCAGTCATGAGGTTTTGCCTAATATAAGAAGGCATGCTTTGTTATGAACAAAACGATCAAAGGCTAGAACAATTGTCAAAAGTGAGAACAAATTTTAGTGCAAAAAGTTTGCATACCTTACTTTTTCCGCCGGTAACAGTATGTAAAGGAAATAACAGCAATACATTCTGAAGGGCTCATCTTATTTTGAATTCAAATTTCAAATCATATTTTATGGCTTTGATTAATGATGATTAGTTGAGATGATATAAGTTTTAAAAATCCAAAATCATGTGATCAACCAAGCATAGTTGTTAATGGCGAGTGGCGATGGCGCGGCGAGGCGCACGCTTTTTTGAAAGAAAAATTAAAAAGAATAAACTATTTATATATACTAATATATCAATAATATGCTTGTTTTCTAACAATAATATGATAATCCTAGATAAATCATAAATAACAAGTTTTAACAAGAAACTACCCATTAACAAATGAAGCAATATATAAATTAAATGTCAAAAGGTGTGTGGCCGAGTGGTTAAGGGCATGGCCTGGAATTTCCAGGTTTGCTTCCACAAGGGTTCAAACCCCACTGGAGACATCCGCCTCCCCTTTGGGGAGATTTACCTGGTTGGTGTGGTTGCGGGTCTTGTGCCAACCCCCAGGTTTACCCTGTGCGCACTGGTGGTCGGGCTCCGCTCTAAGAGTGGTCGGGCTCCGCCAGTGGCGGCTGTGGGTTCCTGGGTTATCAAAAAAAAAAAAATATATATATATATATAAATTAAATATATAAGTTATATACAATTAAGAATTATAATTATAATGATCATCCTATAAATTTCAATTTTTTCATTATCTTATATAATTGTAGCTAACATATTTATTTTATATAATCATAACTTTAAATGTTTTTTTTGGGCATAAATTAGGGACGAAATTGAAGGATTATTTTTGCCAAGATTATTGGGTCAAATAGTCAGATTTGGCAAATTTGGGTTTAGGCTTAAATTGGGTCGAAATTGAAGGAATATTAGCCAAATTTAGTTGGGTCAACAAGTTAAATAGGGTAAATTGTTCTTTTCCAATCTTAGAAAAATCATCTAATCTCAAACCCCTCTCTCTTTCTCTGCTGCACGCCCACATGCCTTCTTCCCTCTCTTCTCCCAATAATTGAACCTAACCACCGATGTTGCCGGCTATCTAACGTTTCTGTCGCTGTCGCCGGCACTACACTCAAAACTTTGAAATGGCGCGCCATTTCACGCCTCCAAGGCGCACGCCATGGCGAGAATGGCGTTGTTGGTGTGCGCCTTATTGAAGGTAGGCGCCACGCCATGAACCATGTCGTGGAGGCTACGCCATGAACCATGGCGTGGAGGCTACGCCATGAACGCCTTGCGCCATGGCGCACGCCATGACGCGCCTTTCACAACTATGCAACCAAGTATTTTTCTTTTCTTTGGAATCAAAAAGCTCAAAAGTTTTGAGAAACTTATGGCCAAATTGTTGTCAACCGTGGTCAAACCTCTATTTGCTATATATATATACACGGGCAAAGTGCACTTCACCCCCTCAAAAAATTTGGATTTTGCACTTTCCCCCCTAAAAACATAAAAAAGAGACATTGCCCCCTAAAAATTTGATATATGCATTACTTTGCCACAATTACTATTTTCGGCTAAATTTAATCGAAAATCATTGAAATGATTTTTCCGTCAAGAACATTATCGTCTTTACCATTTATCCGTGATTCTCTCACATATCCGGATTTGGGCCCAAAATCGTTGTTCTTCTCTAATATATCATCTTAGGGTTGCAAAATACTCACCATGATCTCATCATGCATTTGATGTGAGTTCTTATTCTGATAAGCTTTTTCTACCATTCTTTATATGCAAGATGATATCATGGTGAGAATTTTGCACCTCTAAGATGATATGTTAGAGAGGTACTACGATTTTGGCTCAAATTCATGCATGGGAGAGAATCACAAAAAAATAGTAAAGATGGTAATGCTTTTGACGGAAAAATCATTTAAATGATTTCCGATCACAATTTGGCCGAAAAATAGTAATTGGGGTGATGCATATATCAAATTTTTAGGGGGCAATGTCTCTTTTTTGTGTTTTTAGGGGGGAAAGTGCAAAATTCAAATTTTTTGAGGGGGTGAAGTGCACTTTGCCCTATATACACATATATCTACTAGTATGTGTCCCATACTATGCACGTTATATCATTATAATTATTTTTTATATAAATGTATAATATATATTTGATCCAAATCACATACTTAAAATATGTTGTTTTTTCATGGAAATAAGATGAGTCACTTGACTTTTTGATAATACTAGTAAAATAACACGTTCATTGAACGTGAAACATTTGATCTCGGTAAGTAATTTATATATATATAGTTGTTATAATTAAAAGATGTTAATGATTTAAATCTAACTAAATAAACTATCTCTTAATAAATTAATTATTTGAAATATAAAATATTGATCGATATGAATGAATCAATCAGTTCTTGAAAGAAGTAAGTTAATTAAAAGGTAAAACATGAATAGTAATAATATAAATAAATAGACTTTGATGTGAATTCATGCTTCATTTACACGTATATCTTGTTTAATATTGAGAAATCAAACGTTTCACTTCTCATTTCTCAGTAATTTTTTGTTGTATGCTTTCAATAATTTTTATAATGGCTCCAAAGTTAAATACTTGTGTTGTGTTCTTGTTTCTTATTTCAGAATTATTTTTTTAGTTGTCCATTTGCTAAACTCAGGGGTAGCATATTTTCAAATCATTAAATGTGTCTCACCTTAAAACCTTAATCTAAGTCTTCGTAAGTCATAGTAGGTTGGCATAAATGATGCATCCACTTTTCTTGATTTTCACTAATTAGATTTTTTTATTTATTAAATCGAATCTGCTTAACAAAAATATAAAAAATTGCATGTTGTTCAATAGTGGAAATAACTAAAACACAATGAGAAATAAATTTTTTCTTTAATATGATAACATCATCGTATTTTGGTTTGCTATTGATAGGAGAATCTTTTAAATAAAGTGTGTGTTGACCATAATTTTAATAAATAATTTCCTATTAACTCTTGTGATTTAGTTTCATAAATATATTTGATAAACTATGCCCTTTTTGTAATTAGTTGAAAAATCATAATAGTTGAATGATCAAGTTAATAAAGGAGTAAATATCAATATACTCAAACTGCAAAATAAAATACTTAAAATAAACTAAGGTATTCAATATTCAAAAGTAAACATTAATTTAACTAAGTAAATGCTAACTAAATAAATTATAAGTCATAATCGCGTAAAATAATTCAATTAAATTGATAAGTCCTTATTTTGTAATATCTGACATTGAAAATTTAAATAATATTAAGTATATAATTATTTAAAGAGTTAATATTGATTGCTACGATGGGTTAAATTAATAATTATAATATGTCGTAGAACATAGAAGACATTTTGACAATGTGATCTAAAAAGTATTTAAAATATGTCTTAGAGAAGGTATTCGGGTATAATAATTGATAATCAAATATTTCGTGACATGCTTTGAGATTTAACAGTTACTTAACAAAGAAAAATGTTTTTTATATTTTTTATTTATTAATTGTTTGAATAGAAGAAATTGTAACTTAATTTTGTAAAAAAAAATTGTGTAACTTGCATGTTTAAATTAATTATTTTTAATTAATATTTAATATTGATATGTAATTTTACTGTAAAGTTCTTTTGTGATATGTACATATTTTATTGTAATATAAACAATTTATTTTATTATTAACTCTTTTATTTTTTAAAAAGTGAATTATGTATTGTAGAATTCTAGTATAATTATATATCTTAATTTTAGATATATATATATATATATATCTTATTTTTATTAGTTATTATTTATTATTGGACTCTTTTACCATTCAAAACTAAAATACATAAGGGCATATTATGTAAAACAAAATTTAAAAGAAACTCTCATATTTTTAATTTATTTGTAGTAAATTTATACACTTATAATATGTTTAAAAAACATCAAAACTAAAATGTCCATAAAAATTGAAACAAATTACTGCTATCATGTTGTCAATCTACTATATCATAACGTACGTGCATTTCTAAGAAAACTTTTCATATATAAATTCAATTCAAGTGCTCCAAAATCAGAATTCTTATTATCACTGGTGTTCGAAACATTTGTATTATAAATTTCTTAGTATACTTACACTTATCATATGTAAAAGAAACATAACACCAAATATAGAAATTTCATAAAATTTGAAACAAACTACTTTGCTATTAAATTCTAAACATGTATATCTAATTTTTGTCATTAATTTCAACAAAGTGCCAGTTGATGCAACCACTCGTCTAGCCCTCAGCTTGATATAGACTTGGAAAAAGTTAAAAAAAAAAAAAGATAGATGTCATGGAAAGAAATGAAGAGAGAAATTTTGGATTTGTGAAATGTAGCAATGTAGTAATTTTTTGCCGAAAAATATAATTAGTCATGAATTTGTGAAATGAAAACGAATAAGAAATGCAAATAGACCAAATTAAAATAAGAATATTGACAGGTATATTTAAATTTAAAACATTCCCTCCTTAATTATGGATAAAGAGTGATAAATGTATCTAAAATTTTAGATAATGGTTTAGATAGCGGGAGACGGTAAGTTGATAGAGTAAACTAACAAATAATATTTTTTGAACAATAAAATTAATTCAAAATTATCTAAAATTAGAATTTAATTTTTTTAGAAGATTTTGAATTGTCAAAGAAGTCAAAGAAAACCCTCTCATATATATTAATAGATTTAATTTGAATTTAGGGGGTGTTTGGCTAATCTTATAAGCTCTTTTAGACATCTTATAAGATGTTTGAGAGCTTATAAGCTCTATGAAAGTGTTTGGATAATTTTCTTAAAAAAGTGCTTATAAGACCAAAAAATAAGATGTTTGGGTCTAATAAGCAAATAAAAAATAAGTTGGCAAAACTCAACTTATTTCAAAATCTTAAATTTGGGATATTGTTTATATTTTTTCAAAGACATAAAATAAACCTAGTTAAGTTTATTATTTCCAACAATACCTTTCTCCGAAAAAATATTTATTTTTATATTGCACAATTCTCTCGTATAACATTTGAAAACATCTTATAAGTCCAATAGACTTATTTTATCCAAACACTTAAGAGCTTATTTTTTAAATAAGACGAAACATCTTATAAGATGTAAGAACTTATAAGATGTTTTAAATAAGCTTAGCCAAACACCCTCTAAGTTAGAACATAGAAGATCACCGTG
Organism: Verbascum thapsus; assembly: GCA_963669365.1. NCBI lineage: Eukaryota > Viridiplantae > Streptophyta > Magnoliopsida > Lamiales > Scrophulariaceae > Verbascum > Verbascum thapsus. The sequence goes on along the minus strand of OY770107.1, from coordinate 9,503,464 downwards.
ATGATGTTGTGACTTCTATTGACCTTCTTAATAATTGATCAAATTTTGGCACATAGTTGATGCTAGACAGATTTTTCATTTGAAACATTTTTGAGTTTGTCTAATTATCCTTCGTTTAAAAAACAATTGATATTTTATTATACGACATTTTAATATCATATTGAGTTTATTAATTCGAATGTGAATTATATGTACTCTTTGATATAAATATATGTAAGATCATATATATAATACACTATACTGTATGAGAGATAAATATGGTAAAATCATTGAACTCTACCTATTCCCGATTTTCCAATTTTATACATTTTTTTTTGTAGTTTTTCTCATGATTTGAAAATACTATAAATATAAGAAATGAGATTTGAAATGTGAACATTAATCATTCCCAATTTTACAATACAAACTCACAAGTCACAACAATGCTGCTAGACCTATCCCCCTATGAAACTATAGTCCCTTCCCGCCACACCACCTTCACCGTCCCCCACCAGATCTCCGTCGCCGTCCTCGATGCTCCCTTGGGCATTGCCGGCAGCACCGCCTCTGTCGCCGCCTTGTACGTTCCCGAAGGCCGCGAATCCGACTGGATTTTCACCACATTTCCCGGCCACCTCCAGCTCCTCAAATCTTCCCGCACCGCCGTCGGATCTCTCTCTCGCCTAATCCTAGTCGGTAGCACCCCCAGTCACCCTCAACCTACCTCTTATAATTCGACTCTGCATCAATCTACTCCGAAACACTTCCAAGAAATTCTCGGTTCTTTGATACTACGCCTAGTCCCCAAATCTCCTTGTCTTGATGACGGCGAGTCGCCGAGAGTGCCGTTCTTGAGTTTTCAAGACTTCGTCGTTAGGGTTTGGGTATTGGAGATTTGTGTAGGACCTCGTGTTGGTGAAATGCTGATTGAAGACGTTGAGTTGTTATACAGTGGAGTTAAGGAGTATAGGAGGCGGTTGAGGTTTAAGAGAATGCCTACTCTCGTGCAGACGCAGATGAAAATTCGCGAGAAAATTGAATCAAGCTTGGAGAATCTTGATGATGTGGACTTTGAGTTGGAGAAAGGGGTGTTGGTTGATCCATATTTGAGTCCAATGCTGGCTGGTCTATCAGTGATTAGTCGATTCTTAGAGGGGCGAATTAGAGATGGGATGAGGCCGAAAGCCTTGTGTTTAGGGGTTGGAGGAGGGGCATTGTTAGGGTTCTTGAGTGTTCAATTGAATTTTGAGGTTGTTGGCGTGGAGGAAGACTCTGTTGTGTTAGATGTCGCAAAGAGATATTTTGAACTGGAAAACAATGAGTTAATTCGTTTACTTGTTCAAAATGGGGTTGAATATGTTCATGATCTTTCAATGGACATAGGTCAGCATGGTAGGTTTGATGTTATTATGATTGATTTGGATTCAAGTGATGATGAAACAGGGCCTTGCGCGCCGCCAATGGAGTTTTTAAGAACGGCTGTTATTGAAGCAACAAGAAGGGTTCTTCATAATGAGGGTGTGGTGGTCATTAATGTGGTTCCTTACTGCGTTCCATTTTATGAGAGTTTGATTAGTAATTTCCAGTCGTTGTTTGAGAAGTTGTATGAGATTGCTGTTGAGAATGGAGAGAATTTTGTTCTTATTGTAACAAATTCGAAAGTCGAACATGCTTTGGACGCCAATGAAGAAGACGGGTTTTTGACGAAGTTGAAAGGGGTTATTTCAAGTTCGTATATAGATTCCATAAGGAAAATCTCCTGGAATCGTGATACTGCATCTGTAAGTAGGGGTTAAAATAGCAATTTTGAGTATCAATATAGGTATATACCTGTCTGTCTCTGTGATTGAGCATGCACATAGCAATATACTTTTTCTGATCATAGTTCATAATAGTTCATAGTTATCTGATTGTCTTCTATCTTGTCGAACTTGCTTTTTGCCATTTATAGACTGTCATATTCGTTTGTTGATTCTATTCGTCGAACTAGGAGCTTACCCCTTGTTACATAATGTCAAAGAAATCTGATATCATGTCAATCTATATTACTTTGCGATTTCAGATGAATATTGTTGATTTTATGTGGCTTTCTTTGTTTGTTCATAATAAGATGAACGCATAAAAACTTGAAATCTTAATGGGATGTGAAATCGACTGCTAGCTACTGTGCCTTGTTTGTTCGATGGGTTCTGAAATTCTCTGCATTTGAATAGGCATTGTTGTGTTCTTTTAGTGATTGAGAAGCATGTTGGCTACCTTCAGCTTGGTTGTCATTGGTTTCCTAATGTCTTTATTCTCCAGCTAATGGAAGTAAAGATGATAGATTGTGAAATCTATCATGATTTAAATTTGTATGCTGCAACATTATGTGTCTTTTTTGTATATTATGTATCACAAAGTATTATAAATCTTTTTTGTATTTACAAAATTATATTTTTGCATATAAAAGTCTCTCATGAATCAGTATGGAAAGGAAATAACAGAAATACATTCTGAAGGGCTCATCTTATTTATGATTGTTGTTATTTTAGATTGTCATGAATTCAAATTTCAAATCATATTTTATGGCTCTAATCATTGATTATTAGTTGAGATGATATAAGTTTTAAAAATCCAAAATTAAGTGATCAACCAAGTATTTTTCTTTTCTTTGGAATCAAAAAGCTCAAAAGTTTGAGAAACTTATAGTACTAGTAAATAACACGTGCGTTGCACGTGAATCATATGATCTTGCTAAAGTAATTCATTGAAAAAATTATTCAATTAAGTGAACTATTTTTTTATGCAACAAAATGAATAATAGTAACTTTAATATAATAATAACATGATTGAAAGCAATAAAATTAGTATGTGTTCATACTTGCTATACTAATATATTTATTATTCCAGTAGCCAATATTTCAAAATATATATATATATATATATATATATATATATATATATATTAAGAATGATATGAAATTTTTGGTATGTGCTGCATTAAAAGATGCTTATATTAATCACTAAAGTTTACCTAACAAACTAACATCTAATTTTTTGGAATATATTTTATTCAAACCTTACAAATTAATTATTTCTAATTTCCAAACAACTAATGGTGAGTTCTTGATCTATCGACATAATATCGTATTCATGCGGATGAAAAAGTAGATCAAATTATGATTACTCTGAATAAAACTACTCCATAAAAGATTCATTAAATAGAGATTAGATATTCTAAATTTTGATTTGCCCCGTAAGTCACACAATATTAATTTGGGAGATGAAGATGCAAATTGATTACTGCTGGATAGATTTTATTCAAGTTAAATTCAAAATCCTCCACATTGATTCTTGAGCAGAAACCCATCGAGCATCTTGAAATTGTTTAATTTCATCAATAATATTTACGTAATCTGTGTGGGTTATGTTGATTGCCACTTTATCATGTCTTTTATAGATGTACTTGTATAAATATTTAACCGCTGTAATTTCCGAACATATCTCCACATTTATATGACAAATATACATTGACAATAGATATGGATTGTAAGGTACTATCCACTGATTGTTAAGTTTTGCATTGCGAACTTGAACTGCCACTCCATCATTCCTTCTTCTATAGACTGGATATTCATCTTTTTCTTGAATAGTGGACTCACAATGGGGTCGGGGATAATGATATTTGCATTTTCAATTCACCATGCAAGAATTCTTTAAATTGTTAGCCCCATATAGTTCATGCATCATGTGCTTAATAACTAAATCATAAAGTTCTGGATACTTCTCTCGATCAGGGATTTCAGCACATACAAACCTGTCAAACTAATCTAGAGTTGTAATTTTGCACTCTGATTTTAAATTATCAACATATGAGCATGGGGCAGTTCCCTTTTTTGAAACTCAATTACATGAACTTGTGCAACTACCATTCCAAATATCTCCTTTTTAAATAATTGATCTTTCAAATCCTATAATTTTCCCGGAAAACTCTTGTGGTCAAATCTGGTCTATCTTGAGCACGTTGACCATCATACAATTTCTCTTGTATTTCTTTCCATTCTGGGTGATAAAAATATATGATTTTCCAAATCTTTGTACTAAGGCTAATGCATCTAGATATCTTCGTTTCATATCTCTTGGCCCTCCAATAAATGATGAGGGAAGAACAATTCTTTTTCCGACATCACTTCCTTTTGTTTGTCCTTTGGCTACACTATCTATAATTCTTTGGTATAATCCAGACCTCATATTTGATTGATTATGACGATAATAATAATCAAGTTAATATAACAATTTGGACTTTGCTTAATTTTTTTTACGTTTATTTACTTTGTTAATATAATCAAGTTTATCCGTAGCATTTAGAGATGCATATCTCCTTTTTAATTGACTAATATTTCTCTGTCGGCGCACATCTGCTAATGATAACATATAGTAAATTGAATTCGAATAATAAATCCACATAAAGCAGTCTCTTGTTCCTATTTTTATTATTTTTACTTAACACTTTATTTGACAATATATAAATAAGGGAAAAATGCAAAAAAAGCACCATGTGTTAATTCCTAAATGCAAAAAAAAAAACCCATGTGTTAGTGAAGGCTGAAAAGCACCTTGTGTTATATAAAAGTCTGCAAATAATACCAATTTCATTAGAAGTTAACGTGATTGTTGTTCACGCGCTGGTGTATTAATATGAAGTTTTAAGTTAAAACACTTTATTTATATGAAGGGTATAATGGGCATTGCAAATTAAAAATTAACAGCATATAAATCTTTGGCGGAATGAGCATGCGGTATATTTGCAGACTTTTGAATAACACAAGGTGTCTTTCAGCCTATTTCATTAACACATGAACTTTTTTTGCATTTTCGAATTAACACATGGGGCTTTTTTGCATTTTTCCTTATAAATAATACAATTAGACTGTTGTCTTATTCATAGCTTCCCTCAAATAAATTTTAACCAAGTATAACAATATACCTAAACGAAATCTCGTTATCAGTGAGAGTTGAAATTTTATTTACAAATCTTGAAAGCCAAATTGATAACTGAAGCATGCATGTTTATTGACTGAATCACAAACATAATATTATATATTATGAAAAATTATAATATATCCGTAGCTCACATTACTTGCAATGTTTCTAATATTTGGCATATAGAATTATGATAATTATTTGTATTCAATCTATTAAAGAGTCCTTACATATTAAAACTTATAATTTATTTTTATTAGTGACCTAATTTACTTCTGATTTAGAGTCCTAATGTAATGACTACTTTGCCATTAGAAAATTAAATTCTACAATGGTATTTTAGGTAGATGAAACATGTAAAAAAAAACAACTCATCCTTTTATAAAACAACTATTAATATTTCTAATAGATAAATCAAAAGGTCAATTATACATAAAGAATTACCTGTAGATGAAGTTGTTAATGAGGATTGTCGCCGGAACATATTTCTTGAGTGAATATATAAAATTAGATCAACTCTTGAGCAAATAAAATTAGTCAAGCTCTTAAGTGTATAAAATAAATAATTATTAATGAATAACGATATACAAAAGGGTAAATTTACAATATACAATCTATCATATCCAAATAGAATCTTTACTATATTCTCATGACTAAACAAAATTTAAATTTCAGTTGACCCATAATTCTTGTCTTGATGAGTAAGAGCTAGTCCCATATATTTTGAGGTTCATTACCTAACCCTCTGAACTCTTAGATGGGTTAAAAGCTTACTTTCAAATCCTACATTGTTTTTTAAAAAGACGACTTCATTATTACATAAAATAATTAATTATTATTAATTTGTAATTTTCTATTACAAATTAGAAATAATGAAATACTAAACTTACATGTTATTTGATGTTATGGACGAATCTATAACCTTTCAATAATGAAGACCTATTATTCTCCCTATAATCTGAACTTACCACATATAAAGATATAATATACACATAAATCACCAACCCGTGCTTTTATAATAATATAATATAATATAAATATAGATATAGATAGATATAAATATAGATAGATTATCTAAAAAAACAATCTATCTTAAATAACTTAGAATTTCACCAATGAATAAAACAACATATCTATGTTAATATCTTACAACTATAAAAACTTATTCTAATCCCATCAATTGTAAACAATCAAAATCAATTAATATAAATTTGGTTAATCTAATATATTCAAACTTATTATTTGTTGAAAATATATATACTAATATGGTGATTCAATGATAATTATAACAATGAAACTATCTTAACTATAAAAATAAAAATAATATCAAATCAATCCATAAACTCACATGAGAGTTGTGCTTATTGTTAAATCAAGCACGAATGGATTATTAAAGAATAGAAAGTATTTACGACAAACTTTGATGGGAGAGACTCCTAAAGTTAATTCCAAGCCATACTTTTTATTATGACATATACTTTTTTATTATGATTTGTTTCGATTATGATTATTTATAGAGATTAATGTCTCCTCCTTTTAACCCAAATATAATTTGTTATGTAATCCTATTATAATCATATTATAATTCTAAATCCTAATTATATAAAGGCACATTCAATTAAGCTATTGGATTTTGTGTCCATTATTCTGGCCGTAATTATCCTTTTATAATTAGTTATTATTATGTATAACTAATTATATCAATTTAGCTATTGGAATTTATATAATTATACTTAGTCCATACATTTGAATTGGTCCGTACATAGGCCCATTCAAATTTATTAATTATAATTATTTAATGTATTTTAATTTATTGATAATTCACTTATAGAGTCCTACTTAAATTATATATCTTATTATTTAATTCACTTGAAGAGTCCTCATCAAATTAAACTTGTATATTTTATTGTATGACTATTTTACCATTAAAAATTGAAATCTATAGGGATATTTTAGGTACTTCAAAAATGTAAAAAAACAACTCATCCTTTTATAATAGTATAGATTATACTTGGCCAAATTGTAGTCAACCGTGGTCAAACCCCTATTTGTTATATATCTATATCTATATATATATATCTACTAGTATGTGCCGAAAAATATAATTAGTCATGAATTTGTGAAATGAAAACGAATAAGAAATATAAAACTCCTGATGTGAGAAATTCATTTTAGACAAAAGGAAAGAAAAAAATTCATTAATAATCTTCAAAACCTTCCCTTGTATATGCACAATCCAAAGATACATACCAATATCTTGCGGCTCAATTACTAAATTAATTACTCCAAAACGTATTGTTTTATTAATAGATAGAAAGTTTTACAACCCATTAATTCTAACTCATGTACAAAACAAATTTGTATTACTGAAAATCAAAAAACACAAAAATAGTGACAAATGAATTTTTATATTGATCAAAATAAAAAATAGGGTACAATCTCTAATCTAATCCTCTGATTATTCCTTCAAAAATATTGATTTGAATGTTGGAGTTGACTTTGCTTCTTTGATATTCTCCAAAGTTGACTTGAATGTTTATAACGTTAATACGAGGGCTTGAGAACTTAATCTCGGATCAAACGTACAATTTTATATGGAAGTTGAAACCTTCACGGTTGACTTGTAGCTTCTTCCTTGAACTTGATTTGAACTTCTATAACGTTAATTCGTAGGTTCAGCACCTTAAATACAAATCAAACACTATAACTTGATGAACTTCTTCAAGAACGCTTGATTTTTGCCTTGAATTTGAAGAACTTTCATAGAGAAAATTTGGAGAGCTTCTTTCGTCTTCTCTAACTTTGATTGAACTTCTATGTGTTTATTATGAGCTCTTAAAGACCCTATTTATAGGTGTAGGATGAAGGAGTCATAAATCATTTGAAATCTTTTGATAATTATCTCTTTAATTAAGAGATAATTATCAATATATTTGGAGTCATTTGATTGGTTGATTTTGTGATTTAGATAAATCTCCTAGATATTATCTCTTTAATAGTTATATTAATTTAAAGAGATAAATATCATTTGTGGAATGATTTGATTGGTTATGAATCACTGGACGACTTAATTTCATTGGCCGAAATACCTCAATTTGACATATGTCAACATTTGATTCGCTAATAAAATATATATTGACACATCAATTAAATCAATTATTTAATTTAGAATTAAATTTGGTAATTCTAAAATATAAAATAAAAGACTTAAATTGATACTTAATATCATATTTTACAGTTGCCATAATTTGATTGGATACGAAATTTCAGTGTCTACAATGTGAATGCCAATGATTAGATTAGATTTTCGGGGAGGAAATGTGAAAAATTATGAAGAGGTATCTGAAAAGTAAAGAAATCACATAAACAAATAAATGGCTTTCACCATCACATAAAACTTAATCACCTAACATGTAATTCACAAAATACAAAAATTATACCCATAGTTATACCTGTGAATTTGTATATGAACCTGAACAGTTGGTTGGTGGTGGGCTGGTGGAGCTATGGCATTTGACTCGGGACCGGGTCCGGGAATGGGTATTAAATATCAAGACCTGGCCGGGTCCGGGACGGGTCATGAGTCTAGCATACACGGTTCCCCAACCCGGACTCGTCCCATATATTTATTATTATGATTATTTTTATTATATGTTATTTATTTTATAAAATCAATAATTATCTTAGGTTTTCTCTGTTTTTCCACCATCAAGGCAACAATTCTGCTCATAGTGTCAAACAGTGGCAAAGTCTCAAAGTCTGAATCAGTGTTACATATTTAAATTGTGTTCGTATGAATGACTTGAGTCTTTCATGATTGTATTTTGATGTGTGTTTTAGAGTTTAAATTCATTTGGTGGTACTTAATATTATTTTGAATGTATTTGTTAGATAAAAAAGAAAAGATTGAATTTGTATCGGGTCCAGGACGGGTAGGACCCGGACTCGCAGGAAATGGCCGGGTCCGGGACGAGTCCGAGTCTTAATATTTATAAGACGGGACGGGTCTTGAGTCTTGCCATACCCGTCCCTAACTCGTCCCATTGCCATCCCTACTACTGACACTAAAGATGATAACTTCAATGAGAGAAGAAAACACATAATTTAAGTTAATAGTATTATTAATATTTAACTATACAAAATTAGCCAGAAATAAGTGATCAACATTGTTCTGCAATATTGATATTAATAGATAGATAATAGATAAATTTATTTAATTATTCAAATTCCACAAAAAAATAATTCAATAAAAAATTAAAAATGGACAGGCAAAACATAATAAAATAAATGAACTTTCAGTAATGGTACTTGAATACTGAAAAATCAGAAAAATGACTGAAAAAACAAAAACATAAAATGAAAACTAAATCAAATCGCATACAATAAAAACATTTAAAATCTAATAAAATTAAATCAAACTCACCAAATAATCTCTAAAAAGAGCTTAAATAATCACATCAACCAATCTCTCTATGACACCTTGAATGAATGTTTCTCTATATAAGACTATATGCAGGATTATATCACTACTTGATAACTCGCATTGATGGACTGAATTGATGATTCTTGGATGATTAGAAGAATAAAATAGACCCCCTATTTATACTATAGGGGGTGATTTTATCGCTCAAATAGGGAAGAAGATCGATCCAACAAGGCATATGATCGGGATTGGAAATCCTAATCCAATCATACCTTGATTATTTTTATTCTCTCAAATCAAATCTCCAAATTATGAGAACTAACATAACCGAAAATCTTCATATCAAATCTTCATATATCTTTTCATATTTTATTTCATTGCATAAAAAAATAATTAAATTAATTCCAAGAAATAACAAAAATAATTTCTCTCTTTGATTTATTTATTGGACTTTCAATTAATAAATTCATTGAGCTCAACTCATTAATTAACTAATCCAAAGATTAATTAAAAAAATTCAATTAATTAATTCAAGCCCAAGACTTAATTAATTAATTCATTCTATCAGAAATCAATATCCAATATTAATTCTCATAGCCCAATTCAAAATTGGCTATTACGTACACGTAACCGGGAAATTTATTCAAGTTCGTGTGTGACCCCTTAGGTTCATTCGAGAGCTAGCAGTGAGACAATTTCGAAAATGGCTCTGTAACAATTAACCAATTATTACATTGACTAATCATTATGCTAAATGATTAATCTTAGTCATGAATTAACCACCAATTAATTCACGACTCTCACCGATTGAGTTCGATATCTAGCAACGTCGACTCAACCCATATACTCAAATAATTCGAGTATACAATTCCTAATCAAGATAGATGTCCGGGAAAGAAATGAAGAGAGAAATTTTGGATTTGTGAAATGTAGCAATGTAGCAATTTTTTGCCGAAAAATATAATTAGTCATGAACTTGTGAAATGAAAACGAATAAGAAATGCAAATAGACCAAATTAAAATAAGAATATTGACAGGTATATTTAAAACATTTCCTCCTTAATTATGGATAAAGAGTGGTAAATGTATCTAAAATTTTGGATAATGGTTTAGATAGTGAGAGACGGTAAGATGATGGAGTAAACTAATAAATAATATTTTTGAACAATCAAATTAATTCAAAATTATCTAAAATTAGAATTTAGTTTTTTAAAAGATTTTGAATGGTGATTGAAGTCAAAGAAAGCCCTCTTAATTGATTAATTTGAATTAAGTTAGAAGATAAAAAATCACCATGATGTGATGTGACTTCTATTGACCTTCTTAATAGTTGATCAAATTTTGGCACACAATTGATGTTAGATAGATTTTACATTTGAAATTTTAATGAGTTTCTCTAATTATTCTTCGTTTAAAAAACAATTTAACACCGCAAATTGATATCTAGTATACGATATTTTAATATCATATTGAATTTATTAATTCGAATGTGAATTATATGTCTAACTCTTTCATATAAATATATGTAAGAATAATATATAATAATAATATATGACACACTAAACTGTATGAAAGATAAATATACTAAAATCATTGAACTCTACCTATTCCAAATTTTCCCAAATTTGATTTGAAAATACTATAAATATAAGAAATGAGATTTGAAATGTGAACATTAATCATTCCCAATTTTACAATACAAACTCACGACAATGCCGCTAGACCTATCCCCCTTTCAAACTATACTCCCTTCCCGCTACACCACCTTCACCGTCTCCCGCCAGATCTCCGTCGCCGTCCTCGATGCTCCCTTGGGCATTGCCGGCAGCACCGGCTCTGTCGCCGCCTTGTCCGTTCCCGAAGGCCGCGAATCCGACTGGATTTTCACCACATTTGCCGGCCACCTCCAGCTCCTCCAATCTTCCCACACCGCCGTCGGATCTCTCTCTCGCCTAATCCTAGTCGGTAGCACCCCCAGTCACCCTCAACCTACCTCTTATGATTCGACTCTGCATCAATCTACTCCGAAACACTTCCAAGAAATTCTCAGTTCTTTGATACTACGCCTAGTCCCCAAATCTCCTTTTCTTGATGACGGCGAGGCGCCGAGAGTGCCGTTCTTGAGTTTTCAAGACTTCGTCGTTAGGGTTTGGGTATTGGAGATTTGTGAAGGACCTCGTGTTGGTGAAATGCTGATTGAAGACGTTGAGTTGTTATACAGTGGAGTTAAGGAGTATAGGAGGCGGTTGAGGTTTAAGAGAATGCCTACTCTCGTGCAGACGCAGATGAAAATTCGCGAGAAAATTGGATCAAGCTTGGAGAATCTTGATGATGTGGACTTTGAGTTGGAGAAAGGGGTGTTGGTTGATCCATATTTGAGTCCAATGCTGGCTGGTCTATCAGTGATTAGTCGATTCTTAGAGGGGCGAATTAGAGATGGGATGAGGCCGAAAGCCTTGTGTTTAGGGGTTGGAGGAGGGGCATTGTTAGGGTTCTTGAGTGTTCAATTGAATTTTGAGGTTGTTGGCGTGGAGGAAGACTCTGTTGTGTTAGATGTCGCAAAGAGATATTTTGAACTGGAAAACAATGAGTTAATTCGTTTACTTGTTCAAAATGGGGTTGAATATGTTCATGATCTTTCAATGGACATAGGTCAGCATGGTAGGTTTGATGTTATTATGATTGATTTGGATTCAAGTGATGATGAAACAGGGCCTTGCGCGCCGCCAATGGAGTTTTTAAGAACGGCTGTTATTGAAGCAACAAGAAGGGTTCTTCATAATGAGGGTGTGGTGGTCATTAATGTGGTTCCTTACTGCGTTCCATTTTATGAGAGTTTGATTAGTAATTTCCAGTCGTTGTTTGAGAAGTTGTATGAGATTGCTGTTGAGAATGGAGAGAATTTTGTTCTTATTGTAACAAATTCGAAAGTCGAACATGCTTTGGACGCCAATGAAGAAGACGGGTTTTTGACGAAGTTGAAAGGGGTTATTTCAAGTTCGTATATAGATTCCATAAGGAAAATCTCCTGGAATCCTGATACTGCATCTGTAAGTAGGGGTTAAAATAGCAATTTTGAGTATCAATATAGGTATACCTGTCTGTCTCTGTGATTGAGCATGCAAATAGCAACTGAAGTTTATAGTATACTTTTTTCTGATCATAGTTCATAATAGTTCATAGTTATGTCTCTTGTGTTTCATTGTCTTCTATCTTGTCGAACTTGCTTATTGTCATATTCGTTTGTTGATTCTATTCGTGGAACTAAGATTGACAGTTTTAGCTTACCCCTTGTTACATGTGTCAAAGAAATCTGATATTACTTTGTGAATGCATAATTCGTATACGCATTTCAGATGAATATTGTTGATTTTATGTGGCTTTCTTTGGTTGTTGATAATTCTCTGCCTTAGAATAGGCATTGTTGTGTTGTTTTAGTGATTGAGAAAGTGTGTTGGATAAGTGAATCCTATTATCACGACGATAAGATGAAGCTCTAAAAAACGGTACTTGTATGCTGCAAACTTCACTTACATAAATGGTGTATTTTCACAAACTATATTTTTGATGTAATGAGTTTAAGATAATATAAAGAGGAAGGTAATGTTCTTCAGATGAGGTCATAAAGGACATTGGAATAAATTATGTATATATAACATTATATATATGCTTATTGTGTCTTGTTTATTATTATATTGAGTTTACTTGATAAATGTGTAAAAGTAAATAATTTGCATGTTGCACGTAAAAGTTAATACAAAATGTTGAAAGTAATTAAATCATAATGAACAAAAACTCATTACAGTTTATGCTAAAGAAAAAATAGAATATTCTTATCTGATCGATAAAAGAATATCCTATAGTGAACATATGTAAATCTGATTATAGTCAACCATAGATTTTAATTTGACTTTTTAATTAACAAAAAGAAAATTTGATTACACTTATATGAGTAATAAAAGAATTCGTTCACTTAATAAAAGTAAACATGATTATGGTCGCCCATGGATTTCAATTCGACTTCTGATTAACATGAAATGTAACTTTTACTTTTCATGAAGAATAGTTTTTTTTTTTCTTATCTAAACAACTAATAAAAATCTACTTAAATTGCAGAGTGATTTATCAATTCGAGCATAGCATCATCTCCTTAACCATGCGACATATCGGATCCATACATCAAATCAAATACATCAATGCTTCTTAACAATGCGCTATGTGAAAGATGTATCACAAGCATTAGCGTAAATAAGGAAGTAACAAACATTGGCCATATCAATTTGTCCTAACATTCTACGGAATTGGACATCTAAAAGGATAGTTGTTCAGTATATATTTCAATTGTCTTGTTTAACACGATTATCCTAAACAAATTGAAAGAGAACAAGTAGTATACGTTATATTTTTACAATATAACAATTAAGAGCGTAAGCTCTAGAAGATTTCCATCCTTTACTCAACTAGCGTTACACAACTTAACGAAAAGAAAAAACAAAAAAACAAACTACGATTACATAAATACTAGTACTGCAATTGAATTATATTATAAAAAGAGTCGGGATAATAAGCAACCCAAATTACCTAAATTAAAAATGAAGATCGTGATACTATGTACAACCATATTCTAAAGAAGATCAAAGCTAGTATCCTCACAGCATAAACGCGTACAAATTACAACCCAGAATTATCAATTATATATAGATATCGAGTCCAAGTTATTGTAGAGCACAATCGTGTATTTAATGGTCAAAGGAACATCAGAAACCGAACAAACTAAGCATCAAAATCAAGAAAAGATTATCTCACCATTGTAGCCTGCGACGACGATCAATCAAGAGATAGAGATGCAAATGAAAGTTTTACCGCGTTTTATTTGAGTTTCTTGATTCTTCTTAGTATTATGAATTTGCTTTACAAGGCTTTTGGCATTATATTTTTCCTTTTTTATGTGAAAAAATAAACCTTTTTTTTGTTTTTATTCCTTTTTCTTCTTCTTACAAGTGTAAAATATTGATCACTTTTGGCACAAAAACTATGGGACAATGACTAATATCTCATTTTATTATTATGACAATAATAGTAAAAGATATTATATTGATATAGATATAAAAAAAAATAATATTTTAATAACTCGTGGTGTTTTGTAACTTTTGTCGACTGTTCTCTAATAAAAATGTGTCTAGATATTTTATATTAAGTACAAATACGTTAATTATCAAATAAGTACTGTAGTGAATAAATAAGAAACAAAATACATTAGTTTTTTATATACAAAATTACATAAAAGAAAATCGTCCTAATAGATAATATGTTCAAAGATTTGTTTCTGAGGCCAAAAGAAACATTTATTTTGAAACTATACTATAGTATCTAATAGACGCAACTACTAACATTTTTCCAATGATTAGTTTATACTTTAAGTTGATAAACCAATGACATAGTGCGTAAGATAAGTATTAAAACTCGGTTAAATAAAAAATTTGTGTCAATATCCGAGTCATTATGAAAAAAATTCATAAGATACTTTTAATTTGAATATCCACATTAAAATGATAAAGACATGTATAAGATTTTATTTATATAATTATATAAGGCATTATGTATATCTTAAAATATATATTGTCAGTTACATACATGTATGCTACATTATAATAAAAAATACTAACAGAATCATAAAACATATCCACTAATATATACTTTTATCATAACATGTATATGCAAAAACTTGTACATTATGTACGCACGATAAGCAAAAATATAGAATTTCTTATATTATTTCGATATATTTTGAAATGAACATGTATGTAATTAGATTGAACCATGTTTGATATGGATCGAGGGTTGTTTAGAACCCTTCTTGTTGAATTTTGAGATGTCGTATAGTTGGACAAAGACCATACCGACCAAGGGCAGTTTAAAAAATAATTTCAGAATTCTATTATATGTCGGTGTATGGTGATTTAATGTGTTTAATTATTATAATTTAAACTTCTAAAATACATTTATAATATTTGTCCTAGTTGAGTTCATTAGACATAAAATTACATTATATATGACAATAGTAATGTGCAATTATGTTTCATAATTTATATAACTTCTATTGACCTTCGAAATAATTGATCAAATTTTGTCACACAATAGATGCTAGATGGAGTTTTTATATGAAACTTTTTTGAGTTTCTCTAATTATCCCTCCTCTTCCAAAGACTTGTTTAAAAAACAACTCAAAACTACAATGTACTATCATATTATACGACATTTTAATGTCATATCAAGTTTATTAATTCGAATTAAAATTATATATGTCTTTTTTATTTAAATATATATAAGAATCATATATAATAGAATACACTATACTGGGAGATGAATATACTAAAAACCATTGAACTCGATTTTCCCATTTTATACATTGTATATAGTTATTTCATGATTTGAAAATACTATATATAATAAATCTACGTAATGAGATTTGAAATGTAAACATTATTCCCAATTTTACGATACAAACTCACAACAATGACACTAACCCCATCCACCTTTGAAACTATAATTCCTTCCCGCTACATCGCCATCATCGTCTACCAGCAAATCTATTTCGCCGTCCTTGATTCTCCCTTCGCCACTGCCTACGGCGGTGTCTCCGTCATGGAGGTTCCCGAAGGCCGCGAATCCGACTGGATTTTCAACACATTTGCCGGCCACCTCCAGCTCCTCCAATCTTCTCCCCGAACTCTCTCTCGGCTAATCCTAGTCGGTAGGATCCCCAGTCACCGCCCTACTTCTTATGATTCGACACTGTATCAATATACTCCGAAACACATCCGAGAGATTCTCAATCCTTGGTTACTAATATACCTAACCCCCAAATCGGCTTTTCTTGATAACGGCGAGTGGCCGGGAGTGCCGTTCTTGAGTTTTCAAGACGCCGTCGTTAGGATTTCGGTATTGGAGATTTGTGAAGGACTTCGTGTTGGTGAAATGTTGATTGAAAACGTTGAGTTGTTGGAGAGTGATGGAGTTAAGGAGTTTAGGAGGCGGTTGAGGTTTAAGAGAATGCCTAATTCCGTGCAGACGCAGATGAAGATTCGCGAGAAAATCGGATCAAGCTTGGAAAATCTTGATGATGTGGAATTTGAGTTGGATAAAGGAGTGTTGGTTGATCCGTATTTGAGTCCGATGGTGGCTGGTCTATCAGTGATTAGTCGATTCTTGGATGGGCGGATTAGGGATGGGATTAGACCTAAAGCGTTGTGTTTAGGGGTTGGAGGAGGGGCGTTGTTAAGCTTCTTGAGTGTTCAATTGAACTTTGATGTTGTTGGCGTGGATGAAGACCCTTTCGTGTTAGACGTCGCAAAAAGATATTTTGGACTGGAAAACAATGAGTTAATTCGTACACTTGTTCAAGATGGGGTTGAATATTTTTTTGATCTTTCAAGGGACATAGGTCATCATGATTGGTTTGATGTTATTATGATTGATTTGCATTCACATGATGATGACAATGGGCCTTGTGCGCCGCCTTTGGAGTTTTTAAAATCGGCTGTTATTGAAACAACAAGAAGGGTTCTTCATAATGAGGGTGTGGTGGTCATTAATGTGGTTCCTTACTGCGTTCCGTTTTATTGGTGTTTGATTAGTAATTTTCAGTCGTTGTTTGGGGAGTTGTATGAGATTGATGTTGAGAATGAAGAGAACTTTGTTCTTATTGCAACAAAGTCGAAAGTGGAACATGCTTTGGAAGCCAATGAAGAAGACGGGTTTTTGACGAAGTTGAAAGGGGTTATTTCAAGTTCGTGTATAGATTCCATAAGGAGAATCTCCTGGAATCGTCACACTTTATCTGTAAGTAGGGTTTAAAATAGCAATTTTGAGTATCAATATAGGTATATACCTGTCTGTCTCTGTGATTGAGCATGCACATAGCAACTGAAGTTTGTAGTATACTTTTCCTGATCATAGTTCATAATAGTTCATAGTTATCTCTCTTGTGTTTCATTGTCGAACTTGCTTTTTGCCATTTATAGACTGTCATATTCGATTGTTGATTCTATTTGTCGAACTAAGATTGACAGTTTTCGCTTACCCCTTGTGTTAAGCTGTTACATAATGTCAATCTGGATTACTTTGTGAATGCATAATTCTTATGCGATTTCAGATGAATCCCTCCATTTTATGTGGCTTTCTTTGGTTGTTCATAAAAACTTGAAATGTTAATGGGCTGTGAAATCGACTGCTATTGTGTCTTGTTTGTTTGTCGGGTTCTGAAATTCTCTGCATTTGTATAGGCATTGTTGTGTTGTTTTATTGATTGAGAAAGTGTGTTTGAATTTTACTGAATCCTGTTATCACGATGATAAGATGAAGCTAATTGAAGTAAAGATGGAAGAGTGTGAATCTATCATGGTTTAAGCTTGTATGCTGCAAAATTCACTTCACTGCATATATTCCATGATGGATAAAATGGTGTATTTTCACCAACTATATAGGCCTTGTTTGTTTGTGTTTTCAAAATCAATTTTTAAGTTTTTAAATCACAAAATTCAAAATAAACTTAACACACTAAATTCTCATCCAAATTCTACTTTTTTCAACTCTAATTTTCATTCTCCTATTTAACAACGTATTAATTATATATACAATCTTTCACACGTTTACCAATCAAATGAATCATTATTTCACTTTCTAATATAGCATAATGTAGATCCTACTCCGTTCGTAAGAATATTATGGCTTGTACCCTATGGAGGCCATGGGTATAATCGGGTCGGACCCCTCTGAGGACCCGAAAGATTCACCCCCACATATGGGCCACGTGTATGGTATCTCACGTGCTCCAATTCCTTCCGTACAATTGATGTGTGTAAACCCCGCAAGCAGATGATTTCCCTGTAGTACAAAAGATATCGTTCCCACGAGAACCGAATAATCAAGCACCAATTCCTTCAATTATTAGTAATCTAAGTCTAATGAAATTACGAGATAAAATGTAAAGAAAACTAAGCAGAACGTAGAAAACTGGTTTTGGTTATATATTTAGTAATTTCGGAATCAAGGTTCACCATGACATATGTTATCAATTCAATCATATCATCAGTTTCGTTACGATCACCATTTATTAAGGACACTATCCAATTTTACTTATTACCTTATGTCAAAGCATAATAATTTACCCAAGTTAATTAATCCCCTACTTTCGTGACGATCAGGCTAAGCTCAGAATCATTTAGTTATATGATAGTGTATCGATTCCTCAAAAGACCTAAAACTACTTTCATGATTTAGGATACTAGGTTTGAAAACTATGAGTTTCGATTTAGATGTCACCTTTCATAATTTTCACCTAATATTTATGAACATGTAAATGTGTGGCCGGCAAATTCACAAGCATTAATTTTACTAAGAATTCAAATCATAAGTGTAGGCGATGTAACGTCAACGATCTTATGATTTATAATGATAACATATTATAATGATGAAATATTATAATGATAACATATTATCAGACTATTCCCGATTCCAGAATAAAATGGATTACTCCATAGACTCGAAAGCACAATCAACAATAACAAAAGTAAGCATGATGTATAGACAAGAATTAAAAGAGATTAAATAAATAAACTCGATAAAACCCGTTGTCGAAAGATCTGTTTACAATCAAGTCTGAATCTTGTTCTTCGTTCTCTAATCTTTATAATTAATTTCAAGAAAATAAAGTTCGAACCCTAATTTTTGTATTGATTTGGAGACTCACTGAGTGCAATCTGTACTCTCTTTAAGAGGCTCGTGGGATCGAACTGAAAGTTTCGTATTGATTTGGGTTGTATTTAACGAAAAAATCACTTTCATTATTAACAATTTTTTTTAATCTATATTTTTTTATTTTTTATTTATATTATCATTATATACACGACTAACCAATTATTTAACACTTCACCCATCAACTTATCACTATTGATTTGACACATCTTACAACTTTCAATTCTATTTTTAAAAATATAAACAAACCACTGTTATTTTCATACGAATTTCCATAACACAATTCTCGATAAAATTTCTAAATTTCACTAAAAAAACATAAACAAACATAGCCATATTATATTTTTGCATGTAATGAGGTTAAGATAATATAAATTTTAAACATCCAAATTTAAGTGTTTCTTTTATTAATTTAAAACCGTATTGTCAAATGCGTTTTTGGAGGAAATAAAATTTAAAATTACAATTTCGTAAATAAAATCCGGCAGGTATATTATTTCAAATATAGAATTTACCCAAGTATAAATTTAAAAATGTACATAATTTGCTATATATAAATAAATCAAATAAAAACACGCTCATAAAAATAAGTATATCAATTCATAAAATATTGAATTAAACCACCATTAATTACCATTATCAAGTTGTATAATGATGAAACAAACTGCATAATGTGATACAATTTTCACTTCAATTTTAAAAATCGCGGTTTACTTATAAAATTGAAAAAAAATAAAAATTGATATTTGCAATAAATGTTTGTGATTTATTTTCTCCTTTATTTAAGAGAAATAGAATTTATATTATATGTGATTCACATAAGTCACGACTTTAACAAATCGCTCTTCCAAACCCTCTGCCTTTGTTCTTCAATTAGGGTTTTAGACTCGCCTCTCTCTCTCTCTCTCTCTCTCCGCTCTCCCAGTTTCTCTCTCCACCAGGTAAATCACCATGGAAACAAAATCAATCTAGATTGCTGTTACGAATTTTTATTAGCTGTTAGCCTGTTTTTATTGTTCATATTTGTGCAGAAAAAATGGGTGCGAAGGCTAAAAAGCAAGCGGTGAAGAGTTTGAAGAAGGCGTCTGCTCAATTTTCTGCTTCCAAAGACGCAACCCCTGATTTCCTGGTATTTTTCTTTCTGCTCTCTATATTTATGAGTTATTTGGTTGTTTTAATTTTGTGAGATGCATATTTATGTGTATATATTTGTGTATGTTAGCCATTGGAGGGTGGTCCGGCGAGGGATCTTCCGGTAACTGAAAATAGAGATAAGAAAGCAACCGTTTTGTATATTGGAAGAATCCCACATGGATTTTATGAGAATGAGATGGAAGGTTTGTTATTTGTTCGTATTTCCGTTTTGTTAATTTATTTTGCTCTATTGCTTGTATCGTGCAAGCAATTATATCACTGTATTGGGACTGGATTTTTGCAGCTTTTTTTAAGCAATTTGGTGCAATTAGGAGGCTCAGAATTGCAAGGAACAGGAAGGTTTGTTTCTTATCTTTTTATTTGTTTTTAGTATGCCTGTTTTGGTCAAAAGTAATATCTGATCGTGTCAATCTTGTATTTGGGACTAAATGGTTCCTTGTATCGGTGAGATGGCTATTCGTATGTTGTAAACAAGCTGTGGGATTAGGAAAGATTGAGTTTTTGTTTACTATGTGGAATATTTTTTTTTTTCTTTAGCTGTGACACAAGGAATAATTAGCACGGAGAGTTTCAGATATTTGTTGGGTGTATGGCTATTGAAATAATGTCCTTTATGCCCTTTCTCACATTATGTTGAGGACATGTTGACTCTCTTTAATGTGATAGGGGTTTACCACAATCTGTAGCCGTTGAATGCGTGGGCTACAGATTCACCTATAAGTCTGCTGATTTGTCACTTCTGAGTGCATTTTTGTTGAAGTAATTGATATTGATCGAATGGTTAAATGTGTGTTTCTGCATCTATTTTGCAACATAGTTAACATAGTAATATGTTTCCTAGAGTTTGTTGTCTGTATTATGAAGTTGCACTGTCATTGTTGTATTATACATTGAGTTACCTTTCATTTTCTAAATTTCTTTCTTTCTTTCTTTTATTCTGGACAGACTGGGAAGTCAAAGCATTTTGGATTCATTGAATTCGAGTCCCCTGAGGTTTGTACACTTCTACTTATGAAAAATATATTAATCGCTGCAAAAATCTATTATTTCTAATGATTTTGACATGTCTAACCTTTTCACTCTCCTCGTTTTATTTGACTAATGCAGGTCGCCAAAGTTGTTGAAGAATGCATGCATAATTATCTAATGTATGAGCACCTGTTGCAAGTTAGTCTTGTTCCTTCAGAACGAGTTCATCCAAAATTGTAAGTAATATGATTCCATGATGTGTTTGTTCATCTCATTCTCAAGCTATCATGAAGGTTTCACATTTAAGTAATGCGTATGTAATATTGTAGAATAATTCATTGAGTTCCAGCCAAAAAGAATGAATTGAAACCTAATCGTCTATGAAATCTTGGGTTTGAGTTTGGAATTAAATTGGTGTCCCACAATCTCATTATTCTGTAGATTGTACTTGAGCTTTTTCTTGTAAATGGATCAGAATGAATATATGCTTGTGATGGTAGCTTCATACATGCATATGAATAATGTCTATTTTTAGGGAACATCCCTGATTATAAGATGGAGTCTGTTGAACTTGAACGTTAATTAAACCTATTTTTTTGTTATTAATTATGAGTGAGTGAGGTTCTATTTTATTTGTGTGTGTTCTCCTGTATAAGCTGATTAACATGATTTAAGATTCTACTCAAGGGAATTGGAGCAAAGATATTGAAAATACACTAAAAAGCTGTATTTATTGATGTAGGTTGCCAAGCATCTAGTTGTGCAAAATGTTACATGGTTTCTTAGAAGTATTTGGACAATGTTTCAAGTAATTCATTATAATCGCTAAAAGTTATATGTCAATTATTTTAGATGGAAAGGTGTTAGCCGCTGGTACAAACCGTTGAATTGGGCTCAAATTGAAAGGAAACGTCAAGACAAGGTATGAAGCGTGATTTGAATGCAATCTTTATACTCTTTACTTTTTCCGCTTAATTGTAGTCTTTCTGATTGTCTGTAATATATAGGAACGAACTCTGGAACAAAAGAATAAGTTGTTTGAAGGAATAATGAAAAGGGAACAGAAAAGACGAAAGCGGATCGAGGCTGCTGGTATTGATTATGAATGCCCAGAAATTGTAAGAATGTTTATAATTTCTTCTCACATGTTTGACACTCTGTATTACGGAATTCCATTTTATTGGGAGTGCTTATTTATGTTCATAAGAATATTAATAGTCAGTTTTTTGGATGGTATTATGGCCTCATTTTTCATACTCAGGGACGAGTTTAGTTTTTGGCCCTCACGAGTAGGTCTATTCAAATAGCGGGGATGTCTCACATCCTTAACTTTGATTGTATTGATTTGACTCATTTGGATGTAAAAGTTTGATTAATATAGTTGGTCTTTTGTTCTATTTTAATTATGAGTATTTACTGAATATTTTTGGTGTTTTACCTTGTGCAGGTGGGTTGCGTCAATGGATCTCCGAAGAAGATTAAGACTTGATGGGAAATAGGTGAATTTGTCACATAAAATGCAGTGAAATTTGAAGGATCTGTTTAGTCGAAATGAGCCCTTTAATTTGAAGTTGATGCAGTTTTGTGTAAAACTAACACTATAGTTTTGTTTTAGTAAAAGTGACTTACTTGCTTCTTATGTCCAGTAAGTAATTTAAATTTCGAATAGTCTGTTTGCAACTTGAACTGTGTTAATGAATATGCGAAAATTTTGTACTTAGATTTGAGCTTTTCCAGTGTTTAGATAGAAACACTACTACTAGCATTTTTTGCCCAACTTATTTAATTTTCCACCATTTTTGCAAAAGAAGCTATACATTATGATTTTCTTATGGTAGTCTTTGATTTATTTAAAAGCTAGCACTTTTTAAAGTACATAATACTTTTTCAAGCAGGCTTTCGTTAAGAGGGTGCTATAAGATACTAATAAATTGACATTAAAATATGTCTGGAAATTTCAAATTGAAAACTCATGGAAAAACTTGAAACAATATACATTGTAAATTGATGGGCTCAATTCAATTCGAAGTTAAACCAAACAACTTGATAAAGTTAAACTAAGTTACTCTATATTTAACTCATTTTAATCGCTAAAAGCTTGTTCGAGCTTGATTCAATAACTTATCTAATCAAACTTGAACAGTATTTTTGAGATCGATAAGTAAAAAGTAAATAATATATATATATATATATATATTCATATGTAAAATGATCAAACTATCTGAACTCGTCTCAGTTAAAATTTAAATCGGGTCAACTAAATATCAAAACAATTATGTTTTGAAAGTTTGATTGTAATTTTAACAAATATGTGCGTTGTTTACTAATAAATGGAAACAATTATGTTTACTAATATGTGCGTTGTAATTTTAATCAAAACGGATAACATATCGATTCACTACACCAAAACTTCCGGAGTCCATGCAAACAACATTTTTCATAAAACTAATAAATTGAACCTTAAACACCCATAACAAAGGAAGTAATGGCACCAAAATTAAGAAAATTGGATAAGAAAAGAATAACAGGACTAAAAATATATATACACAATCCAATAATATTTCTATTTTTTAAATTTTCCTCTTAAAAAAAGAGAAATTAAAGAAGAGTAATGAGGATAAAAATAAGAAGAACAGCAACAATGGTATACTTAAGAGCAGCAAGCAAAATGGCTGCCGATATCACAACCAGCTGCCACAAAACCTGCACGCTGGCCCACGTCAGTAGCCCGGTCAATCCGACGGCCACGATGTTGTCCGGGTCTGGATCCAGAACCAGATCCATCCACTTCAGATTCAATCTCGGCCCTCCATTCTTCACCTTCTCTTCGTCCCCCTTTTCTGTTGGCACTCCATTGTTCATCTTGTCTCCATTTTCTGCCGAAATTCGAAACTGTTTCGGTTGGGATTTTCGAAGTTTTGTCACAAGTGAGGGGAAATTAGGGAGAATTAAGGGTTTCGATTTTGATGGGAAATTTGGGGGTGGGAGAGGCTTTAAGCTTAACCCTAACATTTGGTTTCAATTTTTCTGAGGCTCAATGTGAAAATTGATTGAAATAATATGGAGAAATGGTGGAAAAATGTACAAAGGGTGCTGCGTAAGGTCCAATACTTCCAAAGCTTGCCACTTAAACACAACAAAAGTAAATAGTTTAGAAGTAGAAAATAGGTATTATCACTTCTTAGTTGGCTACTCTACTGCAACGTACACTTCAAAAAATCACAACGTGTCGTGTCGGACACTTGATCGGACACGACATACGTCCGACACTGTGTCCGACACCGTGTCCAATATAAAAATAAATTTTTCTGTTTAAATAAATTTTTTTAAAAAAATATGAACAGCGTAATGAATATAGTTAGAAGATATGTCTACTATATATGCATTATTTGTGACACTTGATATTATTTTACTTATTTTTTGTGATTTTGAAAATTGATAGTATTTGTTTTTCTTTCAAATATATAATTTTTCAAATCAAATACAAATTTATAACGTACAATAATCATTCTTATAGTTTATTTCTCTAACCAGTGATTTAAATTAAAATAAAAAAACTAATTTATATATTTAACGTAAATTAATGAACATATATATGTATATTAATTTATATATATACATTTTATTAGTAGTTTTGAGGCCGTGTCGTGTACTAGGTTTTTTGGAAAATATCGTGTCCCGTGTCCGTGTCGTGTCGTGCACTGTGTCCCGTGTCCCATGTCCGTGCATCCTAGGTTGGTTATATTGATTATGATTTCTCACAATTAATTCCATAATGCTTAAAATATTTTGTATTTAGTTTTATTGTCTAAAATTTAACATCAATTTATTACTCAACTTTTTTACCAAACTTTTTTAAGGAACATATTTTATAAATAAAAGACACGTGATATTGACTAAAAGAAGCCGTGTGTAAGTGTTCCTCACATGTTTTTTTAATTTTTTTTTATCAGAATTTTGACTAATGGAGTTGATCAAAATTGATAGTAAGATTTAATGTGTGATGCTTTAAAAATTATAACATTCAATATGAGAAATTTGATCGACGTAATTCAAATTAGAGTAAAATTATGCCATTGGAAGTACAAATTTTCCAAAATTCAAATGATATAAATATATATGATATAAAAAAGAAGAAAAAGAAACATAATAAGTAAAATTATGCCTACAAATTTTCCAAAATTCCAATGATATAAGTAAAATTATATATATAATATAAAAAAGAAGAAAAAGAAAACGTATTTAGTCGACCACAGTGGGAGTCGAACCCACGACCTTTTGATCCGAAGTCAAACGCGCTAATCCACTGCGCTATGCGGTCCCTTTGTTTAATCACACAGGATATATATATCAAATATCATAGAAAAAGCAAAACGAATCTTCATTTATTCATCATAAGGCTATTAAATGGAAGCACATGTCAGTTGATAAATAGTCTGATTTTTTTCATTGTTTTGACAGAGACAAATTCTATGAATATCGTACTGTTTAATTAATTGTCACTAAATATTTGACAATACTCTGCTTTATAGAATATAGTACTATAATTTGTTCTACACTTGTAAGAACCTAAGCCACATCAAACACATATAATATATATATATATATATATATATATATATATATTGCAACCAACTTTGGTTGCTACTTAATTTACTCAATAAATTCTTACCTATATACTTCATTTGAACATCTATTTAATTTGATGTTGTTGAATTTTGAGCTCTCATGACCACAATTTATTTTTTTGACAACATTCCTAGTTTATGTTTGATATGAGTTTTATTATTTTTGTGGATTTGAGTTTGAGTGCTAAAATTTTAATGAGGCGAATTCATTTATGTTTGAGGTAAGTTTAAATTTAAAATTCTGTAAAAATTATATAATACTGAACAAGTAATATAATGATCAAATAAGTATCGACTTCATAAAAAAAGTTGTCAAGTATCGAAGTAGCCTACCTTATTATGTAGAAGATCGAAATGTAGAGTTCGAAAATTTAAACTCACTAAAGCGTAAACAAATAAAATTGATAAATCAATTAACGAAAACTAGAGATTAAGATTTCATCCAAGGTATTTTTTTTTCACATTTTTCTCTCAAACTTAAATTTGAGTTAATCTAAAGCTGGAAAATTCAATTTTATTTTAACATTGTTTGGAGGGTGTGTTTTTATAAAATACCCACATATTAAATAATTTAATATTAAAAATTAGACTGACCCTATTAAAATCGATCTTTCGTATTATAACCCCTAAAACTCTAACTTATAAAATTGGACCAACACTCTAATTGCTATGAGAACTTTGTATGTGCTTTTTATTTGTCCATTATCTTATATTATACTTTAAATAAAAAGACAAAAATAAAACATGGCAAATTCAAGTATTATTAAATCACGGAGTTGAACATTAAATTTCCTCATTAACTATAGACGTTGACTTTTGAGATGAGATGAGAACTTTTGAATATATATAAAATTCAGTTAGATTTCCATTAACTCCACTTCAATGTTTTCTTATTTTGTCAACATAAGAAATATATGTTTCCACATTAGATTATATCAGGTTTTGGGGAAATTTTAACAAATTGAATGTACCCATAAATTGAATTTTATCAATTTTGCTTTTATATATATTTGCCCCATTATTCTACAATTATTGCTCTCCTTAACAAAAGATTAGAACATTTAATTCGTAAATCAACTTAGAATATTTATTTTTTATTTTGTAACACTAACGTCACATATAAGGTTCAAATCTTCAATATTCTAGACATTAATTGTCAAATGTTATTCAAAACTATTGATTATTAACCCTTGGCATTAAACAATACCTGAATTAATTCATCAATAATTAGTTTAAATATATAATCATATATCTGTACGTGCAACAATAAGTATTACACAAATGTGGTACAAGTGATTTGAACTAATAATCAGTATGTAATTTTATCAAAAATATTGTATACCATCATCTTAATATCACATGTTTCATTACTCATTTATTTAAACAATTATAAATGTAATAAATCCATTAAGACCAATCAATTACAGATAATTTCTTATATAAAATAGAAAAAGAAAAATCAATAACATATAACATCATTCATCATTTATATCATCCTATATATATATACATATATATATATATATATGTATATATATATATATAAGTCCAAAGTGCAGTAATCTCAAACTTGATCTGCAAAGTAAATGATGCAATGTGGTGGTTGAAAGGTGATAATTAATACTGCCTCTTCTCCACCCCCACCGTTTTTCACTTGCCAACCTCCATTCCTATCTCTTCCATTTTCTCCCACTTATTCAGATTCCAGCATTTAAATCACCCACTGTTTTTGTTTCTCTTTACAATAATTAATTAGCCTTTAATGTTCTCACCTGTATTTTAATTTCCACCTTTTCATATATATATATATATATCAGGTCCCTTTTTTTTTTTTTTATCTCCATTTTCAACAATCAAATTGACACAATTATCAGCCATGGATTCTCATTCACTCTCTTCTTCCCCACTTTCCCCTTACTATCACCTCATTTTCACAGCACTTGCTTTCTTTGTCTCCGGTTTGATCTTCGTTTTTTCCAGGAAATCAAGTTCCAAGAAGCTTAACCTGCCGCCAGGGCCGCCGGGGTACCCGGTGGTCGGAAACCTCTTCCAGGTGGCGCGTTCTGGAAAACCCTTTTTCCAGTACGTTCGTGATCAACTTATTCCTAAATATGGTCCAATTTTGACGCTGAAAATGGGCACGAGAACAATGATTATCGTTAGCAGTGCTGATCTAGCGCGTGAAGCTTTGATCGAGAAGGGTCAAGTTTTTGCTAGCCGGCCCAGAGAAAACCCCACGAGAACGATCTTCAGCTGCGATAAGTTCACCGTCAACGCCGCCTTATACGGCCCCGTGTGGCGGTCGTTGCGGCGGAACATGGTGCAGAGCATGCTCAGCACCGCCAGCCTCAGGGAATTCCGGCGAGCACGTGACGTGGCAATGGATAAGCTCATCGACAGGATCAAGTCCGAGGCGGCGGCGAATGAAGGCCTTGTTTGGGTGCTGAAAAACGCCAGGTTTGCTGTTTTCTGCATCCTATTAGCTATGTGTTTCGGTGTGGAAATGGATGAAGAAATGATCGAAAGAGTCGATCAAATGATGAAGACTGTGCTCATGGTTCTCGATCCGAGGTTAGATGATTATCTGCCATTGTTGAGCCCATTTTTCTCCAAACAGAGAAAAAGGGTACACGAGGTTCGAAAAGAGCAAATCGAAACCCTAGTCCCATTGATCGAAAAGAGACGAAACGCCATTAAAAACCCAAATTCAGACAGCTCCACAACTTCGTTTTCATACTTGGACACACTTTTCGACCTGAAAATCGACGGACGGAAATCATCCCCGACCAACCCAGAAATCGTGACCCTTTGTTCGGAGTTTCTCAACGGCGGCACAGACACCACCGCCACCGCCGTCGAGTGGGCCATAGCCCGGATAATCGAAAACCCTAATATCCAATCGAGACTACATGAAGAAATCCATTCAACGATCGGGTTAAAAAAAGTTGACGAAAAAGATATCGAAAAATTGCCATACTTAAACGCCGTCGTAAAGGAGCTCTTACGTAAGCACCCACCAACTTACTTCTCTTTGACACATGCAGTCATTGAGCCAGCCAAGTTGGGCGGGTACGATATACCCACGGACACAAATGTGGAGTTGTTTTTGCCGGGTATATCGGATGACCCGAAAATATGGGCCGACCCAGAAAAGTTTGACCCGGACAGGTTCTTTAACGGGCGGGAGGAGGCGGATATAACGGGCATCACGGGCGTGAAGATGATCCCGTTTGGAATGGGTCGGAGGATTTGCCCCGGGTTGAACATGGCTACGATCCATGTGAGTTTGATGTTGGCCCGAATGGTGCAAGAATTTGAGTGGTCGGGTTACCCGGATAACAAAGTGGATCTTAGTGAGAAGTTGGAGTTTACTGTGGTAATGAAGAATAGCCTAAGAGCCAAGATCAAGGCAAGGGCATAGTAGTCATTTTGTTTTTTTTAATTAAGAAGATAATGGGTTAAGTTCATAGATTTGTTTAAAATATTTCTTAATTTTAGTTTCTTTGAATATGTTTTTTTTTTTAAATATAATTTTTGATTTTTGCATTTTTCTCCTTGTTGTTTATATATAGATAGAAATTGAGTTAAATATTTAGTGAACTCGAGTTCAGTTAGATTCTATTTCATACATATCTAAAATAGTTGATTTTTCTGCTTGAGACTATGAGACTAAACTAGAGTTACATTTTCCACTAGTGACAAATTTGATTATATATAATATATAATTATTCATTTATATTAGTAAGGAATTGACACTATGACACCATATCCTCACATGTCCAGTCAAATTGAATTATATTTCTTTTATCATTTTTATAAAGTTTATGAGATAAAAGAACAATAAAGCTTTAAAAATGTTAAAATACTTAAAATAGTAGTATTATATTATAGTACTACATCATGAAATAACTTTTTTCTATTTTGGAGTAGTTTTCTCCCCGCACCAATTGTTTGTACATCTTTCTTCTAAAAAATTTAGATATTTATCTTATTATTATATTAAAATGTGGTTTTCTTAATTGACAATCTTCATCTATATTATTTCTTTCTTTATTTAGCATATAATAAAATCCTTTAGATCACAAATTGACTATAGGGCACAGTTGTGTACTAGGATAAACATCAAGAAATTGTTCTCCATATTTATATTTGATGGGCCACGCTAATTTAAATGAATATCATGCAAATACAATTTTAATATATTATAATTTTGGGTTAAGTGGTCTGAGTAGAAAGATTTGCCCCTTGGCCCAATGAAGAAAGTATAAGTGCCACTTTAATAATTTAATCAATAAAAATCATTATTTAAGTTAAACTCCAAAAATTATAAAAATCAATTAAGTAATCTCCGAGTCTTCTAAGATTAAAAATATAATATAATATCCAAAAATTATGAATATGCTTCATCATGTAGTCAGCTTAAAGTACCAAATGCAGCCCACGATCAATTTAGACCCATTTTCACGTTTGATTCACATGACACATACTTGATCCTGCATCAATATTCCTAACATTGGCTTCTAAGGCCATCTCCAACCCAAAACTCTAATTTGGTGCAAAAATTGCACCAATTTGGCGCAGCTACAGTAAATCCTCTCCAACCCAGAACACTATTCACTGCACCAAAAAAAAAATCTTACAGAATATTCCATTTTTTCCATCTTTTTTATAATATTATAATCTATCACAAATAAAGCCCAAAACTTTTACGTATTGTACATTTTCACCCAAAAAAAATATACTTTGTTAATAAAAATCACAAAAATAAAAATAAAATTATTCTAGTTCAATTAAATATAACTTATATGTTTATGTACTAGTTCAATTAAATATAACTTATATGTTTATGTATATGTTGAATTACATTATATGTTAGGCTAAATTGAAAGCAAGTAAAACTAATTAATAATACAATATGCATTTTATATAAGTTAGATTATAAATATGTATTTATAATTTAACTATAAACTTAAATTAAAGTATAATTGAATAAAATATAATAATTAGGATATAATTGTAACTAATTAAACTCATAAGGGTTAAATTGATTAATGAATAAAAATAAAAAGGATCAAACTGTATTAAAATTAATTAAAAAGGGTTAAATTAATTAAAAAAGACCACATTAAAATACAATAAAAACTAAAAGGACCAAACTGCAAATTAATTAAAGAATTAAAAAAAAAAAAAAAAAATAGCGCCGCTACAGTGCTGCGCCAATTCAAGCGCAGCACTGTAGCTCGCGCTGATTTAGCGTCAGATTTGGCGCTGGGTTGGAGAGCAACCCAGCGCCAAATGTGCCCAACCCACGCCAAATTGGCGTGGGTTGGAGATGCTCTAAGTAATAGAATCACCAAGAACATGATAGTGATAATTCAAGTTATAGAATTATATACAATTGATCAAAACCAAATTATAGTCCAAACTCCAAACAACATGCTGTCATTACACACACATATATATATATATATATAATACTTATGACTTAACATCCGGGCATAAAAAAATCTCCATAAATCAGACATTCATTTGAAAACTATTTATGATTATACATGAATTGGAGCAATCTTATAAACTTACATTGAAGGTACTACATCTATACTATAAGGATTTCTTCAATCAACATACAAAGTAAATAATCATTGATCATCTTCAAGAATCTAAAGAGAAAATCAACCTTTTCCACCATTTCGAGATTTATCGATACGGGTCGAGACCTCCCTAAATGCGACTTATACATAATAATCGTACATGAGAGACTCGAACTCAAAGCAAAACGACCCCTTAAACGCAATATGTATATATATACATCTAATGGAAACCAAAAACAAAACTATGCCATCAAATGTGAAAACAAACTCTTAGGGTTCAAAGTTCAAGCATTTAGTGATTCGAAGGGCTTTCGACTTTTCTCTTTCCATAATCTTTGTTCATCCCGTTATGATCAATGGATATCGAATTGCTATTTCCAATATTACCCCTTTCTACCTCATTTATCGGGCCGATTATTTGGCTGTTATGGGATTCCGAAGAACGCATATGGGCATTTGCCATGCAACGACAATAGTGTGGATTGATATACTGCGGATTGTAGTGAGATCGAACGGCTGAGCTGAACATGGGTTGCATGAACCACTTTCTCTCGGGCGGGTCACGGAGCGAAACCCGACAAACCGGGCACGTGGAGTGTTGCTGTAGCCATATGTCGATGCATGTTGCGTGAAATGAGTGCCCACAAACGGGCAGGATTCTTAATGTGTCTTCTTCGTGATATTCTGATAGGCATACTGTGCACCTGTGATATATATAAAACATTTTTGTGGTTATGGAATGAGATCGATACGAAGATTTATATCGTTTGATTGAGTTACGTATATGGGCGAGAAGGATTTTAGTATATTAGAAAGAGGTACAAAGGGAATACAAAGATGAAGTGTTTATATGGTATCCTAGGATTTTAAGACATGCCATAGTTACAAATTACAATTAGAGGTGGCAATTTGGGTCCATACATATATTGGACCCAAACTTAACTAAATTTTCAATGGGCTGGATCCTGACATTTTAGTATTATAGGTCTAATTGGGTTGGCTTTTAATAGTATTTGGGTCCAATTGGGTTTTAAATTGGGTCCAATTTGGGTCTGGGTCCAACCTATTTTTCACTTTGAATCAGTAATCTACATTTTACAACAACCTCTTACATGACTTTGATTCATAATGGGTCCTTATTTGGATCCTTATTGAGTTCAACTCTAATACATATTTTTTGATATTGGACCCAAATGGACCAAACCCACTTTAAGCCCAACCCAAATGGACCCGACCCAAACCTAACCTATTCAACCCAATTG
Source organism: Verbascum thapsus (assembly GCA_963669365.1). Classification (NCBI taxonomy): domain Eukaryota; kingdom Viridiplantae; phylum Streptophyta; class Magnoliopsida; order Lamiales; family Scrophulariaceae; genus Verbascum; species Verbascum thapsus. Next base: position 9,470,739 of record OY770107.1, on the reverse strand, counting down.
CCACTCCTAGTTACAATAAATGACAAGGGAATTCAAAGATAATCCTACTAAAGTAAAGAACATTTACATATTTGCGAGATGGATAGAGATAAACGAACACATGAAAAATCATGGATGCATGCCGAAGAAGGCCAACTTATATGCCTAAAACATACAATTCAACCTATGGTAGAGTATACTTTTTGGCAGTTTTTTGAGGCTTGTTTGATAGGGATTTGTTTCCTAATCCTATTAGACTTGTTCTCTAAGTAAATTATCATTGTATTCCTAATTAGTTCTAGCCTAGATTACTTCATCTATAAGAAATAGGTAAACTCAACATTATATTCCTAATCGAAATTGGAAACGCCATCATATTCTTCGGTAACTAGTAAACACTCCTAACTCAAGTCATCTACATCTACTAAATCCCAAGTAGACTTTCCTCGATTCCAACATATCAATCGGTCTCCAAAACCACAACAAAGAAATGTCGAATCCCGTAAAAAGGTAATACCGAGAAAGCACTATAAATTTGGTGGAGTTATTATCATCACATAACGATCACAAATACTTGAAAGAGATTATTAACTTACTGAGCATTTTCTTTTGAGGGCAAGCACAATTCTCTATACTTCTTTGTAGGGAAATTGGCTACCACGGGTGGCTCGAGACCATGAAGACCCCTTTCCAACTGTTGCAAGAAACATAGACAAGTTAAACGCTCGTTCAGATTAACAGTGTTTGAATTGATCCATAACAAACTAGTTCTTTAACATAAGGATGTCATAAGGGTGTGATAGAAGTACACTAACACTTGCTACAAATTATATATTCTAAAATGCAAAAGGTTGTAACATATCAAAGGATGAAGAAATGACATTTCATAAAGAAATGTCAAGATATATGTGGACTTATAATGATCACTTGAGCAAACAAACATACCAAATACAGAGTAAAGCAAGCCAATTGAACATGAGTGAAACTTCATAACCAAAACCTGCCTCAACTTCCATTATCGAAACACACACATGAATTCAAAACTATAATTCAAAATCCTATCTTGGCTTAAAAAGAAACATCAATAACGATGGAGTCTGGGAACTTCAAGTTCAGGCATATGAATATCTACAACTATACGCATATGGTGGGACCCACATAAGCGCGTCGTATCGATGATTGTGATTATGATGAGATTTTGGAGACGGGTAATTTCTAGGAGTGGGGCATTAAACAAGTAAAAAAAAAACTTGAGACAACAGAATTTATGCTGTAAGAAAGTAGTGAAAAAGCTATGCTTACAATGCTAAGATCAGATCTAGAGGCCCTGGCAAGAGACCTTCGGGCTGCAGTCAAATGAATTCTTGCACAAATCAGCCTTGTGCAAACAAATACTATAAACATAGTACTAACTGCAAATCCAATCACTGTCATCACCAAATTTATCCCTGAAGATATCATTTTTTTGTTCCCTTTGTTTCTTTATGATGTTTGCCCACTCTACCTAAATCTCAAATTCAGCTTTTTTGATTCTTTTTTTCTTCAATTACTCTATCTCCCTACTTTCTAAGTAAATCTTTTCAGTGTCCCACAACTCCAAATTCCAAAAAAAAATTCAAATCTAGCACTATTCATAGCAGATGAAAAAACCCACCAAAAAAATTACAATCATTAACCCATAATAAGGCCTAAAAAGGATAAAACGCACACCTTTAACCCTAAGTGCTAAAAATCTCTCATTTTGAACCTAAAAATCCTATCTTTTATATGTTTTACACCCCTCAAAATTGTCTACCTATTTTTCTATGCACATTCAGTTATCTCACTAACTCTCTATACATCTAAAGGAGCATGGTATTGAATTTATTGATGAAAAAAAGGGAAAGAGTAATATTGGTGGTGGGAAAGAAGGAATGGTGGAATATTTGAGCCAAAATTTTCAAAGTCTTGAGAGGCCCATGTTGAGAAAGATGAACAAAAGGACAGACTAATAAAGTGCCATTACTGGTTTGGAGGGGAGAGAAAAAACAGAGCCCACAATGGAAGGTGAGACTTTAAGCAAAAATTGATCAAAATATTAAAGAGATTCTTAAAGAAAAAGAAAGAGAAAAACAAACAGATTGAGACAAGGAAGACAATTTCATCACATTTTATGTTGGTGATTGTTGATGTTGATTGTCTTAATTATCCAGAAAAAAGAATAAAAAAAAAGGGGAGAGAGAGAGAGAGTATGAAAGGTTTTTATATATATAAATAAATACTGTGAAAGGATGAAAGTATTAATTATTTTTGAAAATTTCACCCTGGAAACAGTATTTTATTTTTTGACATTTTAGCTTGTGTAAGCATATATTGCATAGTTTCACCAACGGGTGTAAGTCGAGCCGAGCCGGCCCTCGATCAAACGAGCTCGAACTCTTAATCGAGCCCGAGCCCATTTATCTCTGAAAAAAGCTCGCGAGCCGGGTTCGCGAGCTTTTTTATTTTTTAATATATTTTTATTTTTATTATTATATTAATAAATATATATTAAATAATTAATAAATATATAATAAATAATTAAAAATAAATAAAAATATTCGGCTCGACTCGAGTTCGGGCTCGGCTCGAGCTCGAGCCCATGTTCACGAGCTCGAGCCCATGCTCACGAGCTCGAGCCTGAGCCCGAGCTCGTATAGTAAGGCTCGAGCTCGAACTTGAAAAAAATGCCAACTTCGACTCGAGCTCGGCTCGTTTACACCCTAATTTCACCCCAAACAGATTTGTTTAAGAGGATAAAATGGTAAAAAGACAAGAAAATTCGAAATAATTATTATTACCCTAAAGAAAAAATATTTTTTCCATTGGAAAATATTGTATGAACTCGGATAGAAACCAATATGTCAAATTAATGCGAATTCCAAAATGAAATCTCCCAATTTGTAATCTTAAAAGTGCTTATGTTCCAAAAAGTGGAAATAATGTGCAAAATGCAATTATTCATTTTTTGGGATGACAAAATGCAAATTATTGAACATTGTAGATAAACGTAAGGTTGTAAATAAGTTGAATCGAGTCGAGTCGAATTAGTTGTTTGTTACACTTGTTGATTATTAAACAAATCGAACTCAAACAAACGTTAATAGAGCTGAACGCGAACTAAGTACGAGTAGTTTGAATTTTTATTTCGTATAGTTACTATTTTTTACTTATCGAGTAGAGATCAAATTGAACTTTTGAATTTTTGAAATGCAAAAAGATGTTCAAATATGGTTTGATATATTAACGAATCAAGCTCGAACAAATTTTTAACAATCAAATTTAAATTAAATATGGAAAGTTTAATTTATATTTCAATTCTATTTAAATGGAGGTGTTGTCTATCACAATATAAAATGGGGTAGGTGATTTTGACATTTGTGGAATTTTTATTAAAAAAATCTTTTTAGGTATCATTACTTGTGATCACTACATAATCATAGTGGAAGAAAAAAGATAAAATATGTTAAGTCCCACAAAAGCACTTCCTTTCTTTTGGGGTGGGGGGTGCTCTATTGCTGACTGTATTTCTCATTGTTAGTTTTTTTTTCCTAACATTATTTACATTTTTTTATTCGTAATTAATTAAATACGTGATGGGCAAATATTGGTCATATAAAGTTCCCATAATTAAGTAATTTCTATATTTGGGATAAAAACTAAAAACAAGTTTTCTCTTTTGAGATCAAAATTGGAAAATAATTTCAACATATATTATTTTTGGGTGATTTTTTCAATATATATAATAAGATTGCACGAGTATTTAAATATATGAGTAATTGTCCTAAGACTTTGTTCTTTATGTTTTCTTTAAAAAAGGACTTTTGTCTTAATTTGTGTTTAATATTTACTTTCAATATAAACACATCATACAAGTCATTCGATACAAAAACAATTCAAAATAAGTATAAATTTGAGGCTCAAGCATTTTCATTTCTTTTAAGCTAAGTTTCCATATGAAATAGCTCTTCTTATGAAAATAATTAAAATCTATTAATTTTAAATAATACAAAGTGAAAAATAATTTATTTAACCCTGAACGAAGGTTTAAATATCTGTTGAACTCGATACCCCGTCCCAGACTTGGTCGTATCTTGAGTTTCGATACTCGGATTTGATCCTATTTTTCGGACTTATACTCGCCCAAATAGATCGAGTTCGAATCAGGAAATTAACTCATCACCTGTTTTTTTTTAAAATCTTAATAATGTTTTTCTTTTTTTCTTCTTCTATTTGATCACATAATTCACATATTTATCCTTATTAACATTTTGAGAGTTTTGTGAATTATTTGATTTGAATAAATCAATAATAATGTTAACTATGATTTAACATCATATGTATAGGTCCGGAAAGATATTTGAATCTTTGTTGGTCTTGTTAATTTTGCCTACTTTTGTCGTATCAATTTCTACCAACATTTGGTAACATAGTTCGATATTTTATTTTTGTCCTAATCTTGGTCAAACACGATTTATTTTGCTAGTTTTGAACTTTATATTGTAATAGTTATGTTCCCTTAAATTTTGTAAAGCTTTAATCATTTACCAATTAATAAATACCTAAATCGACATGAGCTTCATAAATTATATTAAGGGAAGGTAAAAAAAATGGTTATATCATTCAATAATAAATCATATATATAAAATCGATGAATAAAGAGAATCATCTCTCCTAATTTTTAAATTTTAATTTTTTTTTGTTACACCAGGAACCATTCTTTTTATTTGATCCCAAGTTGTATGTACATTTATTCTTCAAAAATTATATTCTCCACCATCTTAAATGTCTTTAAATATACTCGTCAAAGATGCTTCTGATCTACAAAATTCTCAGTCATTTAACTAATGCTCACTAGTATTCTATAACTATCTAGAGGACAGAATAAAGCCATTAATATTTAAATTAAATACTCAAAGTCAATTTGATCGCATTTTATTTTATTTCCACTAGAAATTGATGAGATGAATGGTGTTTGGCTTATAATTAAGGTCATTTTCAAGACCTTACAAGTTGGGGAAATTATAGTTTTTTTTAAGGACGTATTAACTCTTAGTTTTTATCTTACATAAAATCTCGGGTGTTACAATAAAACGAGAACTATGAACCTACAAAATTATGCAATACAAATAAAATAATTATAAGCTCTTCGTTTCGGAAAAAAAGATAAAAAAATATTGATAAATAAATAAATATACATATATATGTGAACTTTGTTTACGCTTACATAAAAGTATTATAAGCTACAAAATGGATATACTATAATTTCACATTATTGTAGTGGTATTTTTAATTACTATTTAGACCTGTACTTTTACATCAAGTATAATGAATCAAAATAAATCATAAATGTTCTATATATATATGAGAAACAATTAAATTCGGAAACATTCTTTTGGAAGTTTCATATTAAGATTTATGCTATATTTTACATATATACATAATACATACACAAACATGCATAATAATTTTAGTGAAATAGATAATATTAGTAACATAAAATCATATATAATTTTATATGTTAACTAAATATTAAACATCTATGTTGATATAGTGTTTATAACATTTATTAATCTATGTAAAATAGGTTGAATATAATGTAAATATATGCAATAGAATATCAAACGATTAAGGCTACTCCACCCATAATTCATTGTTCAGAATATAAGGTGTTAATAAGCTCTTTAGAATAGTTAGAATTTTCTACTTTTTATAGTCATATAATTTATAAGCTCATACACATCTCAAAAAACTATAAACTACATTTCAAAAATATTTACCAAACATTTTTAAAAAGATAGTAATCTCTAAATTGTGATGTTTACAAATATGTTACCAAAATATTGAACATTCTTCGATTTTGTGAGTTTAAGAATTAAGTTAAACAAAATTTGTTTATGTGACATTATACAAAAAATGATAGCATTTAATTACAGAGATAAAAATAAAGGTGCTAAGTCGCATGTGCTCAAAACATAATTTCAACAATTAGTGAAGTATTCTAATATTTATGAAGGAAAATTCTATTTAATTTTAAAAGGAAATGATGCTAATTTTTTTTGCAACAATAATTCGTATTTTGCTCATTATATGTGTCATGGGAAAAGATTAATTTAATAAAATGAATTGAAAACATGAACATGTGTTTGATAGATTGAAAAGTATCCAAAATCCTTCAATTTGTTTGTTTCTATTTCTTTTTTTTTTCCTGTCATGAACCCCACTGGGGAACCAATAATTCAAATTTTTATCTATGAGTGATTATCTATAAGAACACAGCTATGCATATTTAATATGATAATTAATACATTAACTAATTATAATGACTGCAATTAAAGTGTACTTTACTAGTCTAATGACATAATTGATTACATCATTGAATATTAATTAATTAATTTATTTATTTTAAAAAGGTCATTGGTCACTAGATGTGGATGTCAACGAATTGTCTGCTGCATCATTGAGTTTTTTTTTTTTCTCTCCAACAAAATAAAATTTGTGGTTGTCGAGACTCAAAATCTTCATGCAGTCATGGAATTAGGGTCGACTTGCATTTGGTTCCTATCTATTACGCGGATTAATTTAAAAAACTAAACAAATCTTAATTTGTTATAAAATTCAATATTTTAATTACTATATTATTTGAAGAATTTATTATAAAATAAATTTTCGTATAATCATCTGTTTTTCAAATCGATGCTTGGCTACCAAAGTGAAAATCCAATTATTATATATTAAGTAATCAAATTACCTATGTTTTTCTATATCTAAGTGAAAATCCAATTACTAACTTAATTGACAACCATCTATATCGCGACATTCTTTTAACTAGTGCTTCAGAAATTAATCATAATTATATATTTATTTCATGGCTTTCTTTGAGTATCATATATCTATTTATCAGATAAAAGGGTTATTATGCTCAACACCTTAAAATAGTTAACACGTTTATTGAACGTGAATTTTATAATCTTTTTAGGCAATTTATACATGTAAATAGTGTTGAAGATGTTATAAATTCAAACTTATATAATAATTTAAGCAAATGAACTCTTATTTGATAAATTAATTATTTAATATATATATATATATATATATATATATCAATTGAACTGATCGAAAGAATTTAATTCTTGAAAAACTTAGTTAATTGAAAAATCAGAAATTAAAAAAATAATATAACTAAATAAACTCTTATATAAATTTATTCTTCATGCATACTTCTATCATCTTTACTATTGAGGAATTAATAGTTTTACTTTTTCTTTATTTTCATTAATCATTTTCGTGTATTTTAAAAGGCACAATACTTTTGTCGTGTTTTTAATTTTTTTCTTATTTCAAAATGTTATTTTATATTTCTCCATTCTTAATTCACCGTAGCATGCTTCTTATCAAGATCATTAGTTCACTTGTTCACCTCAATGGCTCAACCTCATTCTCCACAAGTCAGAATAAGTTTGGCATATGATGCATCCTGTACACAACAAATTTGTAATTCTGAAAATCAAGAAACACAAAAAATTGTGACAAAGAAATTTATATTAATCAAAACGAAAATGTAGGGTACAAATCTCTATATTTAATCCTCTGATTCTTCCTTCAAAATATGTTGACTTGAATATTGGAGTTGACTTTGCTTCTTTGATCTTCTCCAACGTTGACTTGAATGTTTATAACGTTAATTCGAGGGCTTGGCAGCTTAATCTCGGATCAAACGTTGAATTTGATATGGAATTTGAAATCTTCAAGGTTGACTTTGTGACTTTGATCTCCCTTGAATTTGATTTGAATTTCTATAACGTTAATTCGTAGGTTTAGCACCGTAATTACGAATCAAACGCTATAATTTGATGAATATCTTCAAGAACGCCTTGAATATGTGAAGAACCTTCGTAGAGAAAATTTGGAGAGCTTCTTTCGTCTTCTCTAGCTTTTTGATTGAACTTATGTGTGTGTGTAATTTATGAGCTACAAAGGACCCTATTTATAGGTGTAGGATGGAAGATTTATGGATAATTTGGAATCCATTGATAATTATCCATTTAATTTAATAAATAATTATCATAATTTTGGAGCCATTTGATTGGTTGATAGAAGATCTAGATAGATCTTCTAGATATTATCCAAAAATCAACTTAAATTGATAATTATCCATAAATCAACTTGAATTGATAATTATCCAAAAATTAACTTAGTTGATAATTATCCATAAATCAACTTGAATTGATAATTATCCATAAATTAACTTAAATAGATAAATATCATTTGTCGTAGATGACTTTTGATTGGTCAATATTTCCACGTGTCATGATTTGATTGGTTGCAAAATTTCGATATCTACAAATGCCCCCTTGAGACTCGTTCACGGAAGTTTGGTTATTTAAGAGCATACTTCGTAGTGGATGAGTCGCAACGTCTCAACATAAAAATCATGCCTTAAGAATTGCTTCGTCTTGTGCTTCTATACCACGAAAGTCTTTCCTACAATCGGTGTCCACTCAAAAATACTTTGTTGGCTTCCATTGGCAAGTCATCCACATCGGGCGGGATTTGCATGCCCCCATGTCATGGTGGGATCTTTCTTTCAAAATTCTTTTGAATGAGTAACGTCACTCCATCGAGAGAATATGATTTGATTTGAATTTATGACTGAACTTAGATATATTTAAGTTGCCTACGTACCCTAAGAAAAAGGGATCAAGTCATAACGTAGTTCAATTTTTTTTTTCTCATAGAGATGCCATATTTAGTTTATACTCTTCAAGGCTTGGAGTACATGATTTGGTTGGACTTGTAGACATTTTATCCTCGTGTCAAGGAGAATTTCATTTGATTTGATTTGACTTGTAGACCTTTTACGCTCGTGTCAAGGAGGGCTTCATTTGATTTGATTTGACTTGTAGACCTTTTATGCTCGTGTCAAGGAGGACTTCATTTGATTTGATTTGACTTGTAGACCTTTTATGCTCGTATCAAGGAGAACTTAATTTGATTTGATTTGACTTGTAGACCTTTTATGCTCGTGTCAAGGAGAACTTCATTTGATTTGATTTGACTTGTAGACCTTTTATGCTCGTGTCAAGAGGGCTTCATTTGATTTGATTTGACTTGTAGACCTTTTATGCTCGTGTCAAGGAGGGCTTCATTTGATTTGATTTGACTTGTAGACCTTTTATACTCGTGTCAAGGAGTTCTTCATTTGATTTGATTTGACTTCTAGACCTTTTATGCTCGTGTCAAGGAGTGCATTTGCTTTTGTATTTATTGAAAGTTTAAACTCTTATCAAGGAGACTTGCTGATAGTTTATGCTCTTATCAAGGAGCATTGATGACAGTTTATGCTCTTATCGAGGAGCGTTGATGACAGTTTATGCTCTTATCAAGGAGCGTTTGCTTAACATCTTTAATTGAAGTACGGATGGCGATCTTGAACGTCTCTTTCTTCCACATGTTCATCACTATCAGATATGGGCTCATCATCAGAAGCATTTGTGAATGGCTTGCCCCCTTTGTTGATTTCTTGTCTACAAGGTTCTTGGATATACGACTTGTCAACTCCACGTCCGGTCATACTCAACTCCATATCATGTGCTCGAGTGGCCAACTCTTCAAATGTTGTTGGTTGAATTCCTTGAAGGATATATCGTAGGCCCCAATGCATCCCTTGAATACACATTCCAATAGTAGAGGACTCAGACAATCTTTCTTTGCAGTTAAGACTCAAATTTCTCCAACGATTAATGTAGTCGATGACTGGTTCATCCTTCAATTGACGGGAATTGGTGAGTTCAAGCATGCTGATTGTGCGACGGGTGCTGTAGAAGCGATTGAGGAACTCTTGCTCCAATTTCTCCCAGCTGTTGATTGAGTCAGCACCAAGATCAATGTACCAGTCAAATGCATTGCCTTTCAGTGATCTAACGAATTGCTTGACTAGTTGGTCGCCATAAGTTCCAGCATCATTACATGTTTCAACGAAGTGAGCCACATGTTGCTTTGGATTGCCTTTGCCATCAAATTGCTGGAATTTTGGGGGTTGGTAACCAGTTGGCATCTTCAAATTATCAATTCTTCGAGTATATGGCTTGACATAAGTTAAAGGCATCTTGGATCTCCCATCGTGATTGTCTTGGATAGTACTCATGATAAACTCCTTAAATCGAGCAGCTGGAATCATCCCATCACTTGAAACTTGAAGCTCCTCGACAATGGATTTTTCCTTCTCAACTAGATGTTGATTCTTTAACGCCTCAGCTTCATCTTGCGCCTCAACTTGTTTTTCAATTTCGTGCATGGCATCCACGTCGTCTGCTTTCTTCATCAACTTTGCAATTAGAGTGGCTTGCTCTTGAACATGCTTCGTTAATCCTTTAACAGCTTTTGTCAAGTTTGCAATTTGCTCCTCCGGAGTGGTAACATTTGTCATCATGACACATGCGATGTTTGAGTCACTTGATGTAGAATGTTGTGGGGATGAATACTTCTCTTCATCATGATTGATTTCATCACCAAAGCGGAATGCGTCATCCTCAACATGCTCAAGTAGGGGAACCACCTTTGAAGATGTTTGTAGCTTCATGGGCATACTTCTTGTGGTGACGCCAATGACTTCACTCGTGGAGTTTGAAGGATTTGAAATGATCATCTTGGATTCCACTATCTTCATAGCTTTGACTTGAGCATCCATTTGAACTTGTTGAAGTAGGGAAACCACCTTTGAAGATGTTTGTAGCTTCATGGGCATACTTCTTGTGGTGACGCCAATGACTTCACTCGTGGAGTTTGAAGGATTTGAAATGATCATCTTGGATTCCACTATCTTCATAGCTTTGACTTGAGCATGCATTTGAACTTGTTGAAGTGAAGAGATGAGAGGTAGAGATGGTCCCACTGGGCGTGCCAAAAATTTGTACACAACAAATTTGTAATTCTGAAAATCAAGAAACACAAAAAATTGTGACAAAGAAATTTATATTAATCAAAACGAAAATGTAGGGTACAAATCTCTATATTTAATCATCTGATTCTTCCTTCAAAATATGTTGACTTGAATATTGGAGTTGACTTTGCTTCTTTGATCTTCTCCAACGTTGACTTGAATGTTTATAACGTTAATTCGAGGGCTTGGCAGCTTAATCTCGGATCAAACGTTGAATTTGATATGGAATTTGAAATCTTCAAGTTGACTTTGTGACTTTGATCTCCCTTGAATTTGATTTGAATTTCTATAACGTTAATTCGTAGGTTTAGCACCGTAATTACGAATCAAACGCTATAATTTGATGAATATCTTCAAGAACGCCTTGAATATCACCTAGAACGCCTTGAATATGTGAAGAACCTTCGTAGAGAAAATTTGGAGAGCTTCTTTCGTCTTCTCTAGCTTTTTGATTGAACTTATGTGTGTGTGTAATTTATGAGCTACAAAGGACCCTATTTATAGGTGTAGGATGGAAGATTTATGGATAATTTGGAATCCATTGATAATTATCCATTTAATTTAATAAATAATTATCATAATTTTGGAGCCATTTGATTGGTTGATAGAAGATCTAGATAGATCTTCTAGATATTATCCAAAAATCAACTTAAATTGATAATTATCCATAAATCAACTTGAATTGATAATTATCCAAAAATTAACTTAGTTGATAATTATCCATAAATCAACTTGAATTGATAATTATCCATAAATTAACTTAAATAGATAAATATCATTTGTCGTAGATGACTTTTGATTGGTCAATATTTCCACGTGGCATGATTTGATTGGTTGCAAAATTTCGATATCTACACATCCTTTTCTCTTTACTAACTACTATTGAATGTGTCTGTTTTATTTATTAAATTAATTTACTTAATAAAAATATAAAACTAAAAAATTAGCATGTTGCACGTAAAAGTTAATGCAAAATATGGGGAATAACTAAAACATAACAAAGAACTCTTTTTTATTTGATTTGATAGTTGTCATCATCATATTTTGGATGATAATTAATAATTATTTCAAATAAGCATTCTTCTACGAATTTTGATGATTTAATTTCATAAATATAATTGATAAATTATACAACTTTATGAGTTCATAGCAGAATGTTAATTGGTTGAATGATCCAAACGTAATAACGAAGATGTACGTATTAATATACTTAAATGATTGAATAAAATGATAAAAAATCTGAGACATTAAACATTCCAAACCTAGATAATTGTTTCACTAGGTAAATACTTACTAAATAAATTACAAATCAAAATCTCGTAAATGATTTTGGTAAATAAATATTTTGCAATTTTATAATATTATATAGTCAAAAATTTTAATAGTAAAAAATTTTATATAAAATGATTATAGTTATTTAAAAAATTAAATATTGAATAATAAGAAATAATAAATTAATATGTGATTTTATTTAAAATTGAAAGCTCAAACAATGAAATCTATACAATATTTATAATATGTCTATAATTTAAAAAAAATGTTAGGCTATGATATATAATTTGAGAATTAAATATTTTATGAAATACTTTTGAAATTTAAGAATGGTTTGACAAAGAAATAATCTTTTACACATTATAAATCAAATTAAACATTCTTATTTAGTAAACATCTTATTTCATTCCATTGTTATAATTACACATAATATTTAATACAAAGCCAAACTTCAACATAAAGATTGTCACACACCACAAGTACATAAATTAATATCACCTTTATTAAACACATTAATTCATGCACTTAGCCAGAAATCTCAATTGCTTTCACTGTGTAACAGATATCTAAACAGACATAAGATTTATCAAATGAATACAAAAAAATAACAGTTCTTAATTAAAAATATTTATTTATTTTTGCTACAAAATTTATGCTCTTGTAACATTATTCCAATCTATTTTTGTGTATGGTTTCAAGTCGTCACCAGCGACATAAATTCCATCACTTCTCGCTGCATATACGCACACCCGAGTTCTACATCTTAAATTGTCATTGTGCTTAAACACATCAAAAGCTGCATCTTTATTACCCCACCAAAGATGGCAAAAGAACAAAGTATTAAAAAAAAAATTCTCGCAAAAACTCCATTTAAATTCTTGATTTTGATAGAGTGTATGGTTTCCTAAATCATCATTCCTCGATGCGCAATGCAATTTCAATGGTGCTGATTTTGGTGGTAGAATATTTATTACTCGAATAGTATATTTCTTGGTAAAAACACAGGTGCGTTTATCTAATGGCGACGAATGAAGAATTGTAGCCATTGATAAGAGGATAAATAATATCAGGGTTTTCATTTTGTTGCTAAAAAGAAAGTGATATTATATGATTGTTAAATAATTTAGTTTTCAACATGGGGTGCTTCTATATATATATATGTGTGTGACAAAATGTCAATGGTTTTGGAAATTCAAAGGGATTTTACAATCTTGTCAAAATAGATGCAATTTCCAAAATATTCATGGATAGACCTAATTCATTTAAGGAAATTCATAATTTTGATTAAGAATTTTGACCGGTAAAAAATTATTGTTTTGTTACAAAAATGAATTTTGAAGGTTTACTAATTATAATGATTATACATAAGTGGTCAATTTGTCATTTTTAACAATTATTGCCAAGAAAAGTATTTTCATTATTGATTTGAAGTAACATATATGAAATATATTGACCAAACAAATACAATGTCCCTATATTTCCTCTTTCTTTGTTTTCATTAAATTATTATAATTATCTCTAATTAATAACAATTTAGAAATGATTATTGTCTTTAAAATTATTATAATAAGTAAAAAATATTGTGACTCATTATGTATGTTTAATGATTAGTTAAGTGTAATCACATCATATATATCTCGTGACAAATTGGCACGCCTCGAGAATGGCCCTTAACGTGACAAAATATATAGTAATATGAAAATTTTATTTTATAGCTGTGCATAGTTTGTTCATCCCATAAGGAGATATGCTTTTCTCACAAATCTTCTCACATTCATGCACATTTTAACTTTTAATTCAAAGTCACGAATAATCTTTAAATAATCGATTGTTCATGTCAAAATTGATTGAAAAGAACTAAATTAAAACATAAATATAGTTAAGAATGATAACATATTAAAATTTTCTTACGTACATAAATGACTTAAGTTTCGTATATATTTTAACAACTATTAATAACATTATTTAAAATTCTAAGAATTTAAATTTGAAACTTCAAATAGTGTTAGTGATGCTAACTCCATTTTTAATTATTCAAACTCGAACGGATGCCTAGACATGACTTATAACTAGGGGTGGTAAATGAGCGATTCGGGTTGGGTTTGAGATGGTTACAACGGGTTGGTTCTTAAATGGGTTGGTTTCTTAAATGGTTCTAAGGTGGAACCAACTCAACCCAAAAAGGACCAAAGTCAACCCGAAAGGGAACTAAGCCCAACCCGACTCAATACCATATATTTTGTTTTTATAATCTAGATTATTGGAGGCAAATTGAGCCTAATTTGAAATTTAATTGGACCCAAATTGAAACCAATTAGGAACCAAATAAAATTTATTAGGAACCAACCCAACCCAAACTAGTTTAATTGGGTTGGAACCGTGGTTCTGGATCTATTTTGCCACCCCTACTTATAACACATGTTAAGGTTTAGACTTTTAACAATACTAGTAATTAATTATACGAGCGTTACACGTGAAATATATGATGTTGTTAAACTAACATACAAATATATTATTCCATTTGATAAATTCAAAACTTAAGAAGTAATTTAGTTGATGAATTATTATTTGATAAATTATAACCATTTGGAAAATTAAATATTAATTCACGACACAAAAGACTGGATGGGTATCTTAAGAAACTGAGTTATTTGATGATAGAAAGTTAGATAATAGTGAAACTAAATAAACTATTATGTAACCATTTATACTTTATTTTGTAAATTTTGGTAGATCGATCCTTTCACTTATTACTTTCTCTCATTGAGTATTTACCATAGTCTGTCCATTGTGGCTCAAATATATGATTACTTGTATATATAGTCTTTTTATCTCTAGTTTTGTGTTCATTTTATTATTACTCTATTTTTTTAAGTCACATTAACAGATTTTTTTAAAATCATTACACGTGTCTCCATTTTCAAACTTATTTTCATTCTCCGTCAATATGTTGATAATTATTGAAAATAAAAAAATTAAATCCAAGATCAAAACCTTTATTTTCATTTTTTACAAGTATACATGCTATCTCATTTTATAATCAAAAATTATAATTTAATTTTATAGTCTTGATGCAGTATGACAATTTCAACAAAGTGCTATATGATCATATTTTATAACGTAATAAAAATAGAAACGATAGAAGATACTGAAATGAGTCAATGATTTTATCCTACAATCATGTAACAAACCTATTAAACACATACATGGCATAGACCATGATATAAAAATGATATAAAAACAACTAATTTTAGACTAGAAAATACGTATAGTCGAGATTTATCACCGCATCATTAAAATATCATTTTCTCCTCCATATAATTCTTTATGTACACATTCGTTTGGGTTTTAGAAGCATATAGGCAATCCTTTGGTTTTGAAAGAGGAAGATACAATTATATTCTTTTACCAATTTAAGATATAAATTATCAAATGAAAATTAAAATAAAGAAACTTACATAGTCAATCAAATCAATTAATATATTTCTTTTGGTAATTAAAAAAATTCAAAATTATGATAAAAAAAAATAGATAGCAAAGTGAATCCCACACGTGTAAATATTTGAAAGTTAAGGTTGAGTTATGATTACACTTCATATCTATAATCTATATAATCTTTATTGTTCTTCATTGGATGAAAGTAAATATACATAATTTATATACATATATATAAGCACAAATATATTTATAAATATAATTTTTTTAAATAAATTATCGTGCATAGTACGTGGCACATCCTAATTTAGTTTTATAAGATATACATTTTCTCAAAGTTTATTCTTGTTTGAAAAATGCTAACTTTCAAAACTCTTGAAAAATTTATTATTACAACTATGTAAAAACATAATGATTAAGACATCTTTGATGAAGAATATAACCCTTCAACAATATTTCATCAAATGAAAAGGGAAAGCAATACCTATATGCCTTCTCTGTTGTGAGAAGGTCAGCTATGGGAATGGGAAACCTAGGCTAATTTATCTTTCTTGTGTGGTTTGCAGGCCATTACACAAGAGCGGGTTTACTCAGTGCACACCTCACAGTAGCGGCTACGGGTTTCCCTTGTTATCCAAAAAAAAATATATATATATATATAGGGAAAGCAATTGAATGATTCTAGAAATACAAAGAAAAAAAAAATAACAGTTCTTAAAAATATTTATTTATTTTTTCTACAAATTTATGTTAATCTTGTAACATTCCAATCATATATTTTTGTCAATGTTCTCAAGTTGTTACCACTGAAATAAATTCCATCACTTCTAGCTGCATATATGCACACCGGAGTTTTACATATTCGATCTTTATTGTGCTTAAATACTATAAAAGATGCATCTTTATTAGCCCACCAAAGATGGCAAAAGAACACACTGCTCCCAAAAAAATCCTCACAAAAACTCCAACGAAAATCTTGACTTTGATGGAGTATATGGTATCCTAAATCATCATCACGAGATGCACAATGCAATTCCACTTGTGGTGAATTTGGTGGTAGAATATTTAACACTCGAATATTAATTTCCTTGGTTATAAAACAGCGGCGTTTATCCAATGGGGACGAATGAATAAATGTAGCCATTGATAAGAGGATAAATAATAACAGGGTTTTCATTTTATTGCTAATTAAAAAGAAAATGATATTATATGATTGTTATATAATTTATTTTCAACATGGGGTGGTTCTATTATATATATACAAAATGTCAATGGTTTTGGAAATACGAATTAAGGGTTTTTACAATCCGGTCTAAATTGATGCAATTGCCAAAAAAAATAATGGATGGACTTCAAATGTAATCTAAATTTAAGGAAATTCATAATTTTGATTATGGAAACACATAACAATTAAGTAAATATTTTCAAGCATTAGGTTGTAACAATGCAGTCAAAGAAAATATTACGTGATCAACTCACTTACTATAACTAAATATATTGAAAGGTAATATTTTATTGTTTTATAACAAAAATGACTTTTGAAGGTTTACTAATGTTAATGATTATACATAAGTGGTCAATTTGTCATTTTTAACAATTATTGCCAATAAAAGTATTTTCATTATTGATTATTAGTAACCTAAATGAAATATTGACCAAACAAATACAATGTCCCTATTTTCCTCTTTGTTTGTTTACATTAAGTTATTATAGTTATCTCTAATCACAATTTAGAAATGATTATTGTCTTTAAAATTATCATAATAAATAAAAAATATTGTGACTAATTATGTATGTTTAATGATTAGTTTAGTGTTATCACATCATATTTTGTGACAAATTGTCACGCCTCGAAAATGACCCTTAACTTGACAAAATATATAGTAATATGAAAATTTTATTTTATGACTCACCTCATCTTAATTCTTAAATGCATAGTTTGTTCATACCATAAGGGGAGATGCTCTTCTCACAAATCTTCTAACTTTCATGCACATTTTAACCTTTAATTCAAAAAGTCACGGATAATCTTTAGATAATCAATTGTTCATGTAAAAATTGATTGAAAGAACTAAAGTAAAACATAAATATAATTTTAAGAATGATAACATATCAAATTTTACTTTACGTACATAAATGAAATACATTTTATATTTTAACAACTATTAATAACAATATTCATAATAATTTAAAGTTGAAACTTCAAATACTGTTAGGCCATCTCCAGCCAATACAGTGGTTTTTGTACCAAATTAGTGCAAAAATTGCACCAATTTGTTGCGGCTACAGTAAATTCACTCCAACCCAGAACACTGTTCACTACACCAAAAATGAATCTTACAGAATATTCCTTTTTTCCATCTTTTTTATAATATTACAATCTTTCACAAATAAAACTCAAAACTTTTATGTATCGTACATTTTAACCCAAGAAAATATATATATTTCGCTAATAAAATTCACAAAAATAAAAATATTTTATTAATTGCATTTTGATATTTTAAAAATTAATTAACAATTATATATGTTGTTTAATTAATGAATAAATTATCAAAGTTGAACTTTATTATTTGATTAAAAAATGCAAGACAAGTTTTAGTATATTTTTTATTTAAAACTAAATTATAAAATTAGTATTTTATTCTAGTTGAATTAATTATAACGTATATGATTTATTTATAACAAATTAAGTTTTTATGGACTAAATTAAAAACAATTCAAACTAATTAATTATAAAATATACATTTTATATAAATTAGAGTATAAATATTTATTTAAAATTTAATTATAATGCATAATTGAATAAAATATAATCAATGGGCTATAATTATAACTAATCAAACTTATAAGGACTAAATTACAAAAAAAAAAATCAAACTTTATAAATTAAAGTGGGACTAAAATGAAAACAAACAAAAAAAGAAGGGCCAAATTGAAAACCCTACAAAAAATGCAAAAAAAAAAGAAAAGAATGGAGTTGCACTAGAAATGGCGCAGCTTTTGGCGGTGGGTTGGAGACAACCCAGTGCCTACAACCCAGTGCCAAATCCATCTCCACTCACGCTAGAATAGCGTGAGTTGGAGATGGTCTTAGTGATGCTAACTCTATTTTTAATTATTCAAATACTGTTAGTGATCCCTGGACGTGACTTATATAACACATGTTAAGGAGTTTTAGACTTTTAGCAATACTAGTAAATTATACGAACTTTACACGTGAAATATATGATGTTGTTAAACTAATATACAAATATATTATTCAATTTGATAAATTCAAAACTTAGGAAATAATTTAGTTGATGAATTATTATTTGATCAATTATATAACCATTTAGAAAAATAAATATTAATTCACGATACAAAATGTTGGATGAGTACTTTTAGAAATTGAGTTATTTGATGATAGAAACTTAAATAATAGTGTAACTAAATAAACTATTATGTAAACCTATGCTTCATTTATACTTTATCTTGTAAATTTTTGTTGATCGATCCTTTCACTTATTATTTTCTCTCATTGAGTATTTACCATAGTCTCTTCATTGTGGCTCAAATATGATTACTTGTATAGTCTTTTATCTCTAGTTCTATATATACTCTTTTTTTTTTATTACTCTACTTTTTTAAGTCATCTTAACATGTTTTTTTAAAATCATGACATGCGTCTCTATTTTTTTAACTTATTTTCATTCTCCGCCAACATGTTGATATTTATTGATAATTAAAAAAATCCAAGATCAAAATATTTATTTTCACTTTGTACAAGTATACATACTATCTCATCTTATAATTAACATTGATTTCTAATTGAATTTGATAGTCTTGATGCAGTATGACAATTTAACGAAGTGCTTTATGATCATATTTTATAACGTAATAAAAATATAAAAGATAGAAAATTAGGTGAAATGAAGTAAGTTGTAATTAAGATTACGATCAGGTAATCTATGTTTTATTAAGTATTTATGCACCTACACTTGGCATTTATCTCTTTGGTTGTAAAATTAATGGGTATGTTTGGTTTTGTTTTGGTTGGTTATTTTGGTGAGAATTGTTGGTAAATTTTTTTTGGGGACACGTGCATTATTGGTGAGATAGTGTTTGGTTTAAGTTGAGAATCGGTTTTTGATTGTTTTTTTTTGTTGAGATAGTGTTTGGTTTTATTTTGAGAGGGAACATAAGTTACTGTAGCAAGTCAAATCATGATAATTTTTGTATGTTAGTGATTAAATAATGATTAAAAGTTATATTATAATATTAAGATTGTAGTAATTATATTATAAATAATTTTATTTGTATATGTTATAATTTAAAATAAATAAATAAATTATTAAATATTTACATAAATATTGATGTAAGTTAAAATATACTATTAAATGTAAATAATTTAAATCAAATATATTGTTAAATAAGACACAACTATTTAAAAGAATAAATTTAAATAAATGATACATCAAATAAAATGATGAGCATATGTGTTGCTCATCGTACATTTAAAATGAACACGATACTATAACGAGTTCCACGTGGTCGCTTATGTGATCTAGCATTACTATATTCACTTGTATTTGATTATCCACTTTCACGTTGCTCATGGTACAATTGTACCCCAAAAAATAAGATTAGAGAAAATTAATTTTGGCGTTATCAAAAGTTTTAGTGGGTGCAAGATCAAAAAATAAAATAAACCATAGGTGATCTTCTTCTTATTAATAGAGGGCAAATAATAATTGTTTTATTACTATTAATTCAATATATTTTATAAATTTAAAATAATTAAAAATATAACTAAACAACTATTAATTAAATATATTTTATAAATTTAAAATAATTAAAAATATAATTAAACATACCACACAGTCATATTATTTTCACTTGTATACATTTTCCAATAAAATTTTCATAAAAATGGAAACAAATAAGGAACAAAAATTCAGAAGCGTTAGATTAATTAAAGATCAAATGAGTGGAATATATATGACTATGTTTGGTTGGATATTTTGGTGATTTTTTTTTGGGAACGTGTATTATTGATAAGATTGTGTTTTATTTTAGTTCGAGAATTGATTTTTGACTGAGTGTTTTTTGTGAGATAGTTTTAATTTTATTTCTAAAGGGAACATAATTTATTGTAAAAGTCAAATATATGTGATTAAATAATGATTGAAAGTTATATAATATTAAGATTGTAATATTTATTATATAGATGAATAATTATATATATAGTATTAGTTGATATATATATATATATTATATTATAATATTTTATAATATATATTAATAAATTATTAAATATTTACATAAAAAACTGTACAAGAAATGCATAAGATTAACTTAATGTTGTCAAATTTTCATAATTGAGTAAATAACTGATTTGTAACACATTTTAATTTTTAAAATAATAAAACAATTGATATTAATTTAACCTATATTGTTGACTTTCCAAGCAATTGCTATAAAAGGATTGATGGGTTGCAGTGGGCCATGAAATATTTAACCTACATATGACCAACCAAATGGTAGGTGGGCCTGGAAAATTTAATGATTTGAAATTGGATGCCAAAATTTTCGGGCCAAAATTTTTGGAATTTTTCTAGCCCAAATTGTGTAGGAGAAACACTATTTGATCAGATTTTTGGGCCAAAACAGACTCAAAACAAAACCAAACATTGACAATGTTTTTCTTTATAATTATAAGATGAGTAGATGGAAAACAGTAAAAATACTTAAAAAATTAAACCTACATATAAATGTGTGTTTTATAAAGGTATAATTTTTTATACAAAATTATCTATATATCTAATGTAGTAATTATTACTTAGTATTTATGCACCTATAATTGAAATCTATTTTTAATTTATAAATATATATATGCTCGAGGCAAATGAATAAAATATGTATTCATCGTGATCATTTGGTGTTGTTAAGATAATTCAATATTTTAATAATTATTTATCTAAATGAATTATTATTTGTTAAATTATAATTATTTGAATGTTAAATATTGATTGACATAGAATACTAAGTTAATACATTAAAAAACAAAGTTTATTGAAAAATAAAATAAAAATAATGATGTAATAAATAAAATCATATGTAATTCATATTCATTTGTTCATTTATTTAATATGAATCGAATGTTGCGTTCTTTTTTCTTTTTATTGAATATTCTATATGTGCATCTACCTCTTTTTACAATTACTTAAAAATTTAGTATCTATATAAGTTTTTTTATTTTCTTTTTTCCCCCTTTCCCCTCTATTTTTTTGAGAGAAACTCTTACATATTTATTCTCATGATAATTTCATGTGCCTTTGATTTGAATATTAATAATAGCTTTTAAAAAATCATAATAGACCAGCATAAATAGATACTTAAATTTTGTTTGATTCAATGTTATTGTATGTATTTTTTTAATTTATAAATAGACATTTCGTCAATATATTTCTTGTGTAACATATATATTGAAAACCAGAAGATTTATCAAATGAATCAAGGGAAGAAATACAAAATAGCAGTTCCCAAAAATCTCTGATTATTTATTTTTATTACGATATTTGTCATTCACTTTTGCTACCAATTTATGTTCTTTTAACATTAATTCCAATCATATCGTTTTGTCAATGAATTCCAGTTATCGTCTCCAGTGAAATAAATTCCATCAGTTTCAGCTGCATATGAGCACACACCAGATTTACATCTTTCAGCCTCCTTGTGCTTAAACACATCAAAAGCTGCAGTTTTATTACCCCACGTAAGACGGCAAAAGAACAAAGTATCGTTAAAATAATTTTCACAAAAACTCCATTGCAATTCTTGACTTTCATAAAGTGTATGGTATCCTATATCATCATTCTTAGATGCACAATGCAATTGCAATGGTGCTGAGTTTGGTGGTAGAATATTTTTTACTTTAATAGTATATTGCTTGGTTAGAAAACAGCTGCGTTTATTCAATGGCGACGAATGAATAACTGTAGCCATTGAGAAGAGGATTAATAATATCAGGGTTTTCATTTTGTTGTAAAAAAGAAAATTGGATATTATATGATAGTTAAATGATTTGTTTTAAGTGCTTCCATATATATATATATATATATATATATATATATATATATATATATATATATATATATGACAAAATGTCAATGGTTTTGGAAATTCAAATTAAGGATTTTCAAAATCCGGTCTAGATTGATGTAACTTACCAAAACATATGCTTTGTTGACCTAATTCAAAATCCAATGTATATCATTTAAGGAAAATAGTAATTTTGATTATGGAAACACATCACAATTACGTAAATATGTTCAAGCATTAGGCTGTGATAATGCAGTCAAAGTAAATATTAGGTGATAAGATTTCAAGCCACAACTCACTTACTAATTAGATATATTAACCGGTAATTATTTATTGTTTTGTTACAAAAATCTAAATTAATGCATTGTAATGTGCTAAATGTTTAGCATACTTACGAGAATCTTAACAAAATTTTTTTTAATTACATAGAAAATCAATTGGTTAGCCAATTTATATTCTACACCTTTGAGAGCATCTCCAATGTATGCACTAAAATGGTGCAAGTTTTGCACAATTTTAGTGTCAGCTCTTACACTAAAAGTATATTCCACAAAATATTCCTTTTTAACCCCATTTACTATTATTTCTTATATTTTACAAATAACACCCTACATTAAATTCTTTATTACATATTCATCCAAGTTAATATTTTTTTATATTTTATAAACTTTTAAAATTATACACTGATTATTTAATAATAATACGTAATATATATTTTTTAATATTTTATCAACGAAATTAAAATTGTACATAATATATAAAGATCAAATTATATTTAAATAGAACATAATTAAAAATATAATTCACTAATTTTGAATTACTATATTACTATTATCGTATAATTAAATATAAAAAAATAACATATATAATGGACCTAATCGTAATATTTTCAAAATTTTCAAAATTAAAATATATAAAATTTTCAAAAAATAACATATATATAAAAAAAATAACATATATAAAAAAATAACATATATTTAATCGTAATATTTTTAAAATTTAGGGACTTAATTGTAATGGACCTTATTGTACTATTTTATAAATATATACTAAATTGAAAAACAAAAGAAAAAAAAATAAAAAAAAATTCACGCACAGCAAAAAAATCAAAATTGCAGTTCTACTGTTCACTCACGACAAATTTGCAGTTCTACTGTGCACCAAAATGGTGTTTTCACCATTTTGAGGTTTTCACCATTTTTAGTGCTCCATTGGAGATGCCCTAAAACCACCAATTTTGTCAATTACAATAGAATTTTGCATAAAAGATGAGGAAAACTCTAATAGAGTTAATAGCATTTACTATGCTAATCAATCAAGATCTTCTAAAAGCCTAAACTTGAAATTCAAATCTATTTCCAAATACCCCTAAAACAACTCATACCATAATAACAAAATTTAAATTCCTGTCACTTCTATATAATTAGCAAAATCAAAGAAATTAAATATATTGTTTTTCCTCACACTTATAATATTATTTTACCAATATTATTATTAACATTTTAAATGAAAATTTGGTATAATTTACAAACACGAACATTTGTTGTTCTAGCTTCCTTTAGAAAAAATAGCTTACATAGTCTTTCTATATTCGCACATATTAAAGCTTTATTTTTATATTCAGATATATACATATATATTTTTTTCATAAGTTTGTTCCAAAAAGTTGAATCCCCAACCCCAAGGCCCCCCATGCCCCGGCCCGACAGAGCATATGAGAGGATGTAAATCATGGTAACTCAGCTAATCACAGAGGCTAGATCACTGCCCACTGCGCACAAGGAGCCTCCCTCACTTTGAGAGGTTGCTCCCATACTGCCGCTGGAGGGACTCGATCCTTGGTCACTTGTTCCAAACTTATTTTTTTCATAAGCTAAACTAGGGGTGTCAAATGGGTGGATCAGATTGAATTTGCGTTGGGTCCAATTGGATTTGTAAAAAAGATAAGTTGGAACCAACAAGAAACCAAAATGTTTTTTCAATATGAATTGGGTGCTTATTGGTTTTGATTGGTTCCAAATGGTTCTTATACAAAAAGAATCATTGTAGAACCATAATAGACCCAATATAGTGAGTTGGTGACTTATGGATCCAACATAATGCAAACATTTATATACTAATCACTAATCTTTTTTTCTTGTTCATCAACTAATCCAATATAATGCAAACAAATTTCTTTTTCATGTTCACTAACTAACTTATCACATTATATTTTTATAATTTTCTTATAAAAATTTCAATTATATTATACTAATGTAATAATTTATATGTAAAATATATTATTAACTAATGTATTTTAATTTGTAACGAAAAAATTAATGTAGAGAAATTAAAGATATAATTTTTTTTTCGGTTACAAAAATTTAAAATATAATTTTTTTTTCGGTTACAGAAATTAAAGTTATATTAATTGATACTAAGTTATAATTTATGTTACTATTTGAAAGTATAAGTTCAAATGACTAAAACAAGTATGAGTTTAGTTCTTAAGCAATCACATATTCTCTACAAGTGAAATTTTAAATAAAGAAAACCAATTGAGTCTAAGAAAGAAAAAAGGGAGAATTATTTCTCTTTTTTTAATTGGATCCAATTAGGAACCAAAATAGGCCCGTTATTGGAACCATGACCCAATCAAAAACCATATGAAACCAAGGTCTTGAAAATCCAATAAATGCAAAACCAGTTGGAACCATAATTCTATTTTTTAAGATCCATCCAAACCCAACACTAATTGGATCGGGTTGGACCCACGGTTTTGGGTCTAATTTGCCACCCCTAAGCTAAACATATTAGCTATCAACAAACTACAATTTTAGGTTCACCATTTTCATAAATAATTCTATAAGAAAGTGCTCTTAGAATTATCCAAAACTATGCCAAATTAAACTGATCATATGATCACTATATATATTTGTTATCGTCTAATTACCAATTCTCATTCATTAGAATATGCATATATTTCTCTATTACTGACAAGTCCTCTGTATTAAGTACTTTTTTTCTGCACCCGTGATCTAATATCAATTTACTTGTTTTATGTTATATACAATCATCCACATTTTCAAAAACTCATTAATTTATTACATCCTTCCTTTCTACTATCTAACAATGATCTCAATTAACAAATATCAATCATATATGGAACTAAATATAGAACTTTATAATTTTTCTATATGTAAAATAATAAACAAAGATCAATCATATATATATGAGCCATTTAGCTACGGGTCCTAGCTACGAACATATCCGCGCTGATTAGCAACGAAACATTGGATTTCAGAGATGGATTTTTCCGTCTCTTATTATCAACCTCATTATATATATATATATATATAGGGACGGAAAATTGTACTTATCCCCTTCATGTACATTATGATTAGAAATATCTTTGATGAAGAATAGACCTTACATCATTAATTCTTGTGTAACAGATATCTAAAAAGGCACAGTATTTATTAAATAAATTAAGGGAAACAATTGCAATGATTATATTATTTATCACATGATTCTAGAAATACAAAATAACAGTTTAATTTCCAAAATACTCTACTTATTTATTTATTTTTTTTCTTAATAATTTGTAACATTCCAATCGTATCGTTTTGTCAATGAATTCCAGTCGTTGTCGCCGGTGAAATAAACTCCATCGGTTTTAGCTGCATACGAGCACACACCGCTTTTGCATCTTTTACCCTCACTGTGACTGAACGCCACAAAAGCTGCATCTCTATTACCCCAATAAAGATGGCAAAAGAAAAAAGTCGTCCTAAAAGTATTCTCACAAAAACTCCAATGAAATTCTTGATTTACATCAAGTGTAGGGTACCCTAAATCATTATCCCCAGATGCACAATGCAGTATGAATGATGGAGTGTTTGTTGGTAGATAGTTTATTATTCGAATGGTATATCTCTTGCTTAGAAAACATTTGTGTTTATCCAATGGCGACGAAAGAAGAACTGTAGCCATTGAGAAGAGGATTAA
Source organism: Verbascum thapsus (assembly GCA_963669365.1). Lineage (NCBI taxonomy): Eukaryota > Viridiplantae > Streptophyta > Magnoliopsida > Lamiales > Scrophulariaceae > Verbascum > Verbascum thapsus. The sequence goes on along the minus strand of OY770107.1, from coordinate 9,444,026 downwards.
TAATAACAGGGTTTTCATTTTGTTGCTAAAAAGAAAATTGGGTATTATCTGATAGTTAAATGATTTGTTTTAAGTGCTTCCATATATATATATATATATGACAAAATGTCAATGGTTTTGGAAATTCAAATTAAGGGTTTTCACAATCCGGCTATATTGATGTAATTACCAAAAATGTTCATGGGTGGATGGACCCTAATTCAAAAGTAAATCTAATATTTAAGGAAATGATCATTTTGATTATGGAATCACATAACAATTAGGTGGTAATAATGCAGTTAAAGAAAAAAATCAGTGATGAGATTTCAAGTTTCTAACTCACTAACTAATTTAAGATGTTGACTGATAATGATTTATTGTTTTGTTACAAAAATGACTTTTGAAGATTTAATAGTGATAATAATTATGGATAAGTGGTCAACTTGTCATTCGTAACAATTATTGCCAAAAAGGGTATTGCAATTATTGATTATTAGTAACATATGTAATATTGACAAAGAAATTATATATTTCCTCTTTAATTATTTGTTGTTATTGATGGTTGTTAGAATTATTATCGTCTTTAAAAATTACTGTGATAAACAAAAAGTATCGTGTGTATATATGTATAGTGATTGGGAAAATTCGAAATTTAGTCCCATAAGATAGGGCCGATTTCAGACTAGTCCACGCTTTACGGGATTTTAAGTTTATCCCAATATTAAGTCATTTTACTACAATTGGTCCTTTTGTTACTCAACGTTAGTCCCGTATGATATTTTTTCGTTAGTACATTGACTGTGGGACTAAACTTAAAATCCCGTAAAGCGTGGGACTAGTCTGAAATCGGCCCTATCCTATGGGACTAAATTTCGAATTTCCCCTATAGTGATTACTTTAGTTTTATCGCATTACATTTTGTGACAAATTGCGACAGATTGTGATGCCTCGAGTTATAACTATAACTCACTTCATCTTAAATGCATAGGGTTGTTCATCCCGTAAGCGGAATGTTCTTCTTACAAATCTTCTAATTTTCGTATACATTTAAATTTTAAATTGAAGTTTCAAACAATTTTAGATGATCAATGAAATAAAATAGATCGAAAAGAATTGAAGTAAAATGTAAATATAACTTGAAGAATGATAAATTATGATAACATAGTAGATTTTACTTTACGGACATAATGAAATAAATTTAATATTTTAAGGAATATTAATAATATTATTATGGTAATTTAAAGTTGAAAATGTAAATGCTATTAGTGAAGCTAACTGATCTATTTTTAATTATCGAACTCCTGGACATCTCATAACACATATCTTAAGGAGCTTTAGACTTCTAAAACTACTAGTAAAAAGCATATATATTGCACGTAATTTGAATGAACTTTTAGTAAAGCATGAATAGTAAATATGAATAGAAATTGTAGCATCATTAATAACTTTTTATCAGTTGTGATTTATATGTATAATATATTAGTTCTGATCTTATTTTGTATTTTAAATTTAAATAACTTTTTATCAGTTGTTTAGTTAAGGAAAATGTCGATTTGGAATGATATCAATTTTCTATTATAATTCTCTTGCAAATTAAAACTTTTATAATTTTAGCATATAAATAGGCTACAAATTCATTAATAACATATAAAATAGTAAATTTGTATGTTTTTAACTTTCTTCATTCGTTGTGTTTGAACTTATTGAATTTATAATTCGTGGCTTACGTTTTTGACTTATCAAAAGAACTATCATCCCATTTGTGGCATCTTCATAAATTCGTCTCAAGGGTTGTGCTCATTTATTGGGTCGAAGTTTTTATACCAAGATTCATTATCGTAGTTGAATTTGTTGGGATAAATCTTGGAGCGTAACGGGCGGTGTTTATGAAGATGCAATATAATTATGAAATGTCGAGGTACAGGATACCCGAGTTCCTTAAGACAATATTGCCCCGCTCTTGGTGGTTACGGTTTACGGTAATTGTCTCCCAAGATACAACGACATCGTCTCGATAATAGTACCACTACAAATTACCGAGTCTAGCGAACAAATGCTTGTTCCAAACTCTCTCGATGGACTCGTATGATTTAATGCATATATAGACATTTAATATGCAAGACTTATTCTTAAACTATTGAATTAATATTTAAGAATATCAAAAGTACTCAATTTAGTACGAAAAAGTTCTTCGAAATATTATTCAAGAACTTCAAGAATATTTCAAATGCTTAATTTAGCATTTAATATTCAATAATATTCTTAAAATATTAAAACTAATATTTAAGAAATAAAAGAACTCTCAAAATACTCAAATAAGTATTTTAGAGAAAAAGAGAGAAGAGAAATGATATTTGGTGTGTTTAATTCCATAAATGGAGGGCCTATTTATAGATTATGAAGAGTTTTTGGTCAAACATTGCAACTTTTCGTACATAGCATTAGGGCCCAAAAGGTGTGTCTTTTGGACTAAAAGCCCCCTGAAATGGCTTTTCAAAACAGCCCCAAGAGTTGCCTTGTTTGATGAAAAGACCCCAATGAGCTGGGATCCAGTGTAGCAGGTGTACCGTGCACCCCATTTCTCACCCAATCAAATTGCTCTCTTGTAGAGTGTTGATCCGGTGCGGCAAGGTGCACCCGTTGCGGTGCACCTCATCCCTTATCTTTTCCAAACTTATAATTTGACCCCAAAACTTTGAATCTTGAATATTACGTCCTTTCAAGTTGGTCCTTTATTTTTTCGATTCGAACATATTAGTCCCAACTAAATGAACTAGTTCTCATACGATCGTGGCCATCGATTATATGATTTGTGATCATTTAATTACTTATGTTCATATCGAAAAATCAATTCCAACTATGAATAACGTTTTAAGTGATTCACTTTGTTAATTAATTTCTCATTCACCCAAAATCGGATTTGAGTAATTAAATACTCTAAATTTATCTAATCGAGACGTACAATAATTAGAGCCAAAGACATTCCACTTTCGACATACGAAAGTCACTTAAATCTTTACATAAATCGTGCTAAAACACAATTTACTCAATCAAGATTTCCAACAGAATTCGCGTTAAAAATATACATCTATCAATTGTTTTAATTTGGTCTTGAGAAATTTTGCATCAAATTGATTCAATTTTGGTTGTTTTGAATGGTTCTCTCGGACAATTGCTTTTTCTTTCATGTGGTTACTCTTTCAAATGGATCTCTTATAATATTATGCATGCCCTAATCAATTTTTACTCATGTATATATATTTGTGACGAGGAAATTAAATTCATTTACGGTTATAGTCTTTTATGCATGCCCTTGTCGTTTTCTACCTATGTATATATTGGAAATGAAAATCATTTCCGTTTATAGTCTTATAGCATTATGCATGCCATTATCGATTTCTACTTCTGTATATATATTTGTGCGAATAGGATCCTCTACTTCAAAATTATGTTTCATCTTCTACTTCATCCGTTAGATTTTTGACATGTGTAAAACTATTTTAGTCTTACTATTACTTGTTTGGTTTAGTATAAATATGACTTGCCAAAAAAAGGTTTATTAGCATAAGAATCTAAAAAAATATTGATTATAAAGGAAACGTGAAAAATAATATGAATTAATTCCTTAAATTTAGTTTATTTTCCATATTTCACTTTTCCACCAATGTTTTAACTTTTTAAGCGAAATAACAATTCCACCCGATTTCATTCTTCATCTTTTAATGAAATTTTAAATTTCTTATTCTCTATTAAACTGTCTCTACTAGTCTCTTTTCCAGTTTCCAAAATTCTAATAAAATTTTAATTTTTTTCACATGATCAAATTTTTATTTCTACATTGAATTTTAAATTTTTATAGATTTTCTGTATATAAATTTTAATAAAAAATCTTGGTTATTAATTTGAGTTTATACAAATTGAGTTTATAAATCTGAGTCTTTGTTGGTTTATACAAATTTGAATTTTAAATCCACCCATAAAAAGATTTTCCATAACTATGTTATTAATTTTTTCTATTATCTATTTTCATTTTTATAAAGTAGACATATAGAGACAATTAATTCAAACCAAACAAGTTTTAATGTATTTTACACATGTCAAAAATCTAATGGATGGAGTAGAAGATGAAACATAATTTTGGAGTAGAGGATCCTATTCATATTGGAACAATTTGGTATATAGCCTTCAAATGTGCACTCATTTAAAATATAACCTTCAAATAAAAAGAATATTACTTTTTATTTATTTTACTCAATTTTATGGTAAATGGACAAAAATGCCCTTTAAGTTAAAAAATATCTAATATCACAAAAGAGAAATTAAAAGAGCAAAAAACAAAGAAAAACAACAATGGAGAAAGAAGGGGAAAAAGTTTAAAATCATAATATATTATAGGGATAAATGCAAAAAACCCACATGTGAAATAATTTATTGGCTGAAAACCCCCTGTGAAATAAATATAGGCTAAAAACCCCCTGTAAAATTTTTTCGTTGCAAAAAACCCCCTGAGAAAGTTAGGTCAGCTACCCCTGTGAAATAAATGCAAAAAACCCCCTGTGAAATAATTTATTGGCTGAAAACCCCATGTGAAATAAATATAGGCTAAAAACCCCCTGTGAAATTTTTTCGTTGTAAAAAACCCCCAGGTCGTTGCAAAATATTTATTTTATTTTTAGTAAATATGCCTCATAATAGTAAAAACAATAATGTTAATAATCTAAAATTTAAATATTATGAGGCATATTTACTAAAAATAAAAGAAACATTTTATGAAAAACTATCTTTAATATCGTTTTTTGTGTAAACATGAGTAAAATTGTATCCCAAATGAATATATAAGTACTTATATGTTAATGGTCTAAAATTTAAATATTATGAGGCATATTTACTAAAAATAAAAGAAACATTTTATGAAAAACTATCTTTAATTTTGTTTTTTTTGTGTAAACATGAGTAAAAGTGTATCCCAAATGAATATACAAGTACAATACACAAAAGGGACATAAAAGTAAATGAATAAGTCATTTAATGTCTAATAATCACAAACAAAAAAAAAAACGCACATACGGCGCGTGTAGCTCACCTAACTGACCGAGGGGGTTTTTTGCAACGAAAAAATTTTACAGGGGGTTTTTAGCCAATAAATTATTTCATAGGGGGTTTTCAGCCAATAAATTATTTCACAGGGGTTTTTTTGCATTTATTTCACAGGGGTAGCTGACTTTACTGACCGAGGGGGTTTTTTGCAACGAAAAAATTTCACAGGGGGTTTTTAGCCTATATTTATTTCACAGGGGGTTTTCAGCCAATAAATTATTTCACAGGGTTTTTTTTTGCATTTATCCCTATATTATAAACTCCAAAATGGGACTCTTGAAATTTTTGGACTCTTACAATAACTTTCAAATCAAGAGTCTCATATATGCAAAGAAAAGTTGAAGATAGTTAACCTCAAAAGTTTGAGAATCAACTCCAAAATTGGGACTTTCATCTCAAATCTCATATTTTTATATAAACTTTGTTATTTAAAGATTAGGTTTCATTTTTAAGAATATTAACATAAGATATTATCAAAAATGTGTTAGTTCGACTTTTTTTTAACTCAAAAATCGTAAAATTTCATGGGGAAGATGATGAACAGTATTAGCAGACCAGTGCTCAGGTTAACCATTCTACCCAATCGGTTCAATCGGACTTTTACAGTCTCTGGACAGACGTACCCGTCAAATCGGTATACCAATCTTCCCAGTCTGTCCCGAATCTTCCTAGTTTTTCCAATTAGCTCATATGTATTTCTTTTTTTGTTGAAAGAAAATATTTGTGATTCTTTATATTGCTAATATGATGGTGAATAGAATAAAAGAGATGATAAACCCTAAATCCTAAAAGACTTAAAACACTTGCAATAAAATGCCGACTAGGACGATTGGCATACCAGTATTCAAAAGGGTATTTTGGGCAATTCAACTTTTTTTTTAATGAGAAGGCTATGCCATTTAAATATGTCAAAATGAAGGCTAGTTTTAAAACAAAATATCAATTTAAGGCTATTTTTCTAAATGCCTCATTCAATATTTGTGACGAGGAATGAAATTCATTTAGGTTCAATTATAAAACTTTGGTCCATGTTCTCTTTAGGAATATCAGCCTCCCAACCTATGGTCCATGTTGCCTTTAGGAATATCAGCCTCCCAACCTATCTTGCACGGATACTTCGAAAAATCGTCCAGTACAGTATCAGATTTGTATCGGATAAGGATACAAGGTGGATACGGGGTGGATACGTATCGGATACGATTATGAAGTATTCGAAAATAAAGAAAAATAAAAAAAATTAGAATACGATATCGGATACAAAAAATAGGAGTATCCGATACGTTTTGGATACGACTGTGTTTTTTTTTTATTATTATTTCATACTTTTTGGTCAATTTTTTTTTCTTTTTTTTCTAGTTTTGTAGTGGCATTTCTTAAAAACATAGTTTAATAAAAAAAATCATGATTAATTGGAAAGATATTGAAATTAGAAACGTGAAACCCTCATTCCACCTTTTGGTATTTATTCTTTGCAATTTTTTTCAGTGCAACTATGATCAAAATCCATTTTTTTCTACAACTATAATCGAACCATCTCCATCCATCTTAATATCTTCAAGTAAATTATTTAATATTTTGAGATATTTTTATTATTTTTTATATATTTTTTTGTGATGCTGAATATGAGTATTGAATATTAAATACATCATGTAAAATAAAATTGAAAAGTCAATACTTCTATTTTGAGTAGTTAATAACTACTTAATTACTTTGTTACATATATTTATGATTATTATTTTTAGAAGTTTTATATATTTCGTAATTATTTTGTAATCTACGATGCATGGACACGGGATACAGCTCACGACACGACACGGACACGGGACATGGCATTTTAAAAATACTAGGACACGACACGGCCTCGAAACTACTAATAAAATGTATTTTATAAATTAATATACATATATATTCATTAATTTACGTTAAATATATAAATTAGTCTTTTCATTCTAATTTAAATTACTGGTTAGAGAAATAAACTATAATGACTATTGTACGTTATAAATTTGTATTTTGATCTGTAAAGTTATACATGTTTGTAAGAAAAATAAATACTTTAGTTTTCAAAATTACAAAAAATAAGTAAAATAACATCAAGTGTCACAAATAATGCATACATAGTAAACATACTCTCTAACTGCATCCATTACGATGTTTATATTTTATTTAAGCAGACAAATTTATTTTTATATTGGACACGATGTCGTAGAGTGTCGGACGAGTGTCGTGTCCAATCAGCTGTCTGACAAGACATGTTGTGATTTTTTGAAGTGTCTGTGCATTACAGATTACAATCAATTGATTATCAAATTCATTAATGAGAATTGTAAAATAATTTAAATTTTTATAATATATAAATATATATATATATATCAATGTATCCTTATTTATCGTATTATACAATTTTAAAAATTCCAATATTTTATACCCATATCATATTCGTATCCATGAATCCATGGCCATGCATAATAGTTCCCAGCATGACCCTTCTTATTTGTTAATATTGTTTGATATTTTGTTATATCAACTTTGTTTGGCATTTTCTCTTAAGACGATGAATTGATTCTTCTTTCATTTTTATACCCAAAACACATCTCATATGGAATTTCACCTTCATTATTTATTGATTTTGCGCCATCCAACACTGATTAACTTGGGTGAAGTTAGGATAATATTTATCCCTCATGTTTCTTAACCAATAAATAATTTTCATTTTAATGATAAATATGCTTTACCCAATACTTTTGACATTCTTCTTCATTTAGACAAATTAAATCAAATTCTTAAACTTTTATTTCATTCCATCGTTTCTGATTACACATTATATTAATACAAATCCAAGCTTCAACATAAAGATTGTCACACTCCACAAGCACATAATATCACCTTTATTAAACACATTAATTCATATACGAAAAAACATGCATAGATTTGTCTCAGCCAGAAATCTCAATAGCTTTGACCTCAGGCTTCTTCATTTCCGCCTTGGGCACAGTAACAGTCAGCACACCGTTCTCCATCGCCGCCTTGACCTCATCAAGTTTGGCATTCTCCGGCAGCCTGAAGCGGCGGCGGAACTTGCCGGAGCTTCTCTCGACGCGGTGCCACTTGTCGTTCTTCTCCTCCTTCTCACTGCTGCGTTCACCGCTAATCTGAAGAACATTACCTTCCTCGATTTCCACTTTGACCTCCTCTTTCTTCAGCCCTGGAACATCAGCCTTGAACACGTGTGCCTCCGGCGTCTCCTTCCAGTCAATGCGTGTGGCCACGAACTGCGACGTCGTATCATTGGATTCTCGGAAAGGGTCCCAAAGATCGAACGCAAATGGGTCGTTGCTTTGGCGTCTGCCGAAGAAACTTGGGATCAGCGACATTTTCTTCAAGGGTTTTGCTCTGTTTCTTCTTTTCAAGAAAAGCTTGTTGTTGTGGATTTGTATTAGAAGACGGTTGTTTTGATCAGCTGGTATGAGAAGAGAAGGGTAGAGAGGTATTTATAAGGCAAATAAAATGGCGATTGAGAGAGTTTGAGAGAGCTCATGAAAGTTCAGGTAGGGCAAGAAATTGCTGGAGAGAGAAAGAAGGAGATGGATGTATCTAGAGAAGTCTCTTAAATAGCTTTACAATCATGTGCAGACACGTGTTCCTGTGAACATCTTGGTTTTTTTTTTCGTTTTTTCCTTTTTTCATGTTTATTTTTTCAAATTATTATTTTATGTTCTATTACAAATATTTATTAAACATCTCTTGGTAAATGTAACGTAGGTATAAATTACATGTGTTAAAAGTCTATATAGAATAAAAGATGAATCATAGATTGAAATAGAAAACTTTATTTTGAGTAAACTGTGAACTTATTCACATAAGGCATGGAAAAATTCAAAAAATAATGTGTCATGTCGGGTTCGCAAATGTGGTTTGAAGAGGAAGTGATTTTCATCACTTACTCTTATACGAAAATTACCCATCTTCAAAACATGTAAAGTATGACATCGAGAATGATGGGCCCGGTATAACATATATTTTTGAAAATTCAACTCACTCGGCTTAACCAGTTTCAAGTGTATTTTATAAAATGTGTGAGTAATTTTAATCAAGTGATTTTATTCAGGACCAAGTCACCACGAACTAAAATTAATTTCATGATTAATGCTTACAGGTGGTAATGAAAAAAATATAGGAATGTTTATATTAAAATTGTGTCTTCTTTTTCATTTATTGATGTATATACGAAATATGAAGTAAATCACTTATTAATTTAAGAAAATTATTTATACAAGTGCTATGTATATAATTAAGTGGAATGCGAGATGAACTACATGCAAAATATATGATTCATTTTCTTAGATTCTAAATGAAATTTTTTGCTGGTAACTAATTTAATTAGTTAAATATCTGCTCGATTCTTTGCCCCCAAACACCTTCTTCCACTCCACAATCTCATCATCGATCAATTGAGATAATCATCTCGCAGGTATGATGATACTTCAATTAAAAGTTGATATATCGATATATCTAGACGTTCATTACAGAGATTGCAACTGTGAACACTGCATCGTTCGTAGTTGCAAGCATTGGAACTTTCGCTTCTGTCTTGACGCGGCAACGTTCTTTTATATATATTTTTGGGAAAATTAAATTTTTTGACGTAACTTTATAAGAGTTTAATTTTAGTCATATTCATAATAAATTTACAACATTTAATCCCATATCTATTTTATTTTTATTATAAAAGTCTGGGTGTATTTTTGAATTTTGATCTACCTAATGTGTCCTATGTAATTTGATTTTGAATGAAAAAAGAGTCAAATGATAAAGAATAAAAACTAGTTGTAAATCTTGATCTACCTAATGTGTCCATATGTAATTTGATTTTGAATTAAAAAAGATTCAAATGATAAAGAATAAAAATTAGTTGTAAATCTATCTCCTAATATAAATGTGTGAATAATAAAATTGTTTAGTTCTATGTGAAAAGACTCACATACCCTTGTTCAAATTTAGAGTTCTTTTAGTAATTGGAACTAAAAACCTTTTAGTATATAACACTATCTAATTTATTAAAAAATAGAGTCTCACTTTACCTTAAATATCTAATAAAATCACAAAATTAATAAATTTAAATAATATAATATTATAAATATACTAATTAGAAAACCTAAATATAATAAGTAATGTATACATAATAATAATATTCTTACATGATATTCCTAGACAACAGTAAAAAAATTAACTCTCATTCAATTTGAATAAATTTCATATGCAGACGCGTCATTTTAAAGGTATTTGAAAACGATATTAGCTCAAATTTAAAGGATATTTAGAAGATCAAAGTTTGTAAAAATATTAATTTAATTCTTTCCATAAGTTCAATTCATATATACTAAAAAACTTAATAAACACATAAAACCTAAATAATATAATATTGTAAGTATACTAAGAAGCAAAACCAAAATAATATAATAATGATAATAGTATAATAATTAAATTTTTATAATTATATATAATCTCTCTTCTATATAATGTGTGAATAACAAAATTAATTCTTCGAATGTAAAAAGACTTTCATACCCACCATTATTATAATAATTGAATTTGTTATATAAAAGAATTCTAATAATAATAGGAAATCATTTATGTAGCAAAAACGACCTCTACAAGAAAAGAGACATATTGGTACCATTATTATAACAATTGAATTTATTATATAAAAGAATTCTTATAGTAACGAGAAATCATATATGTAGCAAAAATTACCTCTAAAAGAAAAGAGACATATTGATAGTAAGATACTATTTAATAAATAAATAAACTATATTCCTAACTCCTCACTATACCATGACTATAAAAAAACATTTAGTTATCTAGAGTTTAGTAGATACTTGTAAATATGAGTCCAAAAAAATTAAAATATTCTCATTATGTAAGCCTTAGAAAATTTATTCTACTATTTATACAAAGTCTTAGAGTTTGCGTGAAGTTTTGGTTTGGAGTTTGTGAGAGATACACGACATTAGAGTTAACGGTAGTGGAGAAAAGTCAAGGGGTACCATTTTTGGAATGAAGATTGAGGGCAAGTGCAGGTGATAAAGCAGAGAGATTATGTAGAAGAGTGTCATCAAGAAGGATGATGCCTTTAGATGATGATGATGATGGTGTCGATATTTATATTGTAAAATGATACTGTATATTAAATATTATGCCAAAGTTTCATAATTGGCATAGACTTGTTTGTCCTTTTCTATTATTTATTCTAATAAAGTAGATAATATATAGTATCATCATAATTACTTAAATTATAATCCTTAATGTTATACTATAAAAGCGAAGTTACTGAGAACATTAAATGAGATTATAATCCTTAAGTTAAATCTTATTAAAAACGATTAAATCTTTTTATATTTTTAAATTAATCTCATCGAACACTTATTATTTATACACAATATAGCTTGAAAATTGGGATGTCATGATTTTATCTTAGAGAAACCAACTTTTATTTTAATGTTATTCAACTTATTCTCACTACTTTTACATATCTTTTTGTTATATCTTTCATAGTTTTTAAACCCTAAACAGTATAGAATTATAAATAATTCATTGAAGAATAATATTTTTCTTATAGAATTTAATATTTTTAATTACGTACTTTTCCTATTTATCACTATTATTTCTTCTGTCTTAACAATCTTTCACATAATGTTATGAATTATAATGTCTATCTCCATATTTCTTTATATAGTAATATAAAGATTTATAATAAACCAGAGCTCGTAATAAAACTTTTTATTTGTTAAGTCACTCTTAAACTATGATGCACGGACACATGATACGGCGTACGACACGACACGACATGGACACAGGACACGTCATTTTAAAAATGTTAGGACATGACACGGCATCGAAACTACTAATAAAATATGTATATATAAATTAATATACATATATATGTTCATTAATTTACGTTAAATATATAATTTAGTCTTTTCATTATAATTTAAATGACTAATTAGAGAAATAAACTATAAGAATGATTGTTGTACGTTAGAAATTTGTATTTGATTTGTAAAGTTGTATATGTTTAAAAGAAAAATAAATACTTAAGTTTTCAAAATCACAAAAAATAAGTGAAATAACATCAATTGTCACAAATAACGCATACATAGTAGGCATACCCTCTAACTGCATTCATTACGATGTTCATATTTTATTTTTTTCATTTTATTGCATACAAATTTATTGTTATATTGGACATGGTGTCGGAGGGTGTCGGACGAGTGTCGTGTCCGATCAAGTGTCCACACGACACGTTGTGATTTTTTGAAGTGTCCGTGCATTATACAGCTCTCAAATCTTTTACATACAACATGCAATTTTTTCTCTTATATATCAAATAAAATCAATTCAATAAATAAATAAAATAAGAAACAATCAGTATTGGAAAAATCAAACAAAAATGCTTCAACATGAGATAAATATATAAAATAAGCATGAATTTACATAAAAAATTATTTAATAACAATAATTATTTTTGATAACTTACTTAGTTCTTTCATCTTAGTTAATATTTAATTTTTCTAATAATTAATTATTTGTTAATAATTTTTTTAGTTAAATATTAAATAAATTGTGAACTAACAATATTTTCAAGTTGAATAATATCTATGCATATGCACTATTTTATTTGAATAAACTTTTTTCTTTGTTAAGTAATGTTTAAATCTCAAAGCATGTCACGAAATATTTGATTATCAATTTTCATACCCGAATACCTTCTAAGACATGTTTTAAATATTTTGTAGATTACATTGTTAAAATGCCTTCTATATTCTATGACATATTATAATTATTAATGTAACCTATCGTAGCAATCAATATTTACTCTTTAAATAACTATGTACTTAATATTATTTAAATTTTCAAAATACGATACTACAAATAAGGAACTATAAATTTTATAGAACTACTTTAGGTGATCATGATTTAGTTAGTATTTACTTAGTTAAATTAATATTTAGTTTTGAATATTTAATACCTTAATTTATCTTTAAGTATTTTATTTAGCAATTTGAGTATAATGATATCTACTCCGTTATTAACTTGATCATTCAACTAATTATGATTTTTCAACTAATTAAAAAAAAGGGCATAGTTTATCAAATATATTTATGAAACTAAATCACAAGAGTTAATAGAAAAATATTTGTTAAAATTACGATCAACGGACACTTTGTTTAAAAGACTCTCCTATCAATAGCAAACTAAAATAAAAATGATGTTATCAAATTAAAGAAATTAAAGAAAAAGTTGTTTCTCATTGTGTTTTAGTTATTTACACTATTGAACAACATGCAATTCTTTATATTTCCGAGTTTAACAAATGGAGAAGTAAAAAGAATAATATGAACTGTGATCACAAAGTAATCTAGATTGACATGATGATATCAGATTTATTTGACATTATGTAAACAGCTTGAACAAGGGGTAAGCTAAAACTGTCGATCTTAGTTCGACGAATAGAATCAACAAACGAATATGATAGTCTATAAATGGAAAAAAGCAAGTTCGACAAGATAGAAGACAATGAAACACAAGAGAGATAACTATGAACTATTATGAACTATGATCAGAAAAAGTATACTACAAACTTCAGTTGCTATGTGCATGCTAAATCACAGAGACAGACAGGTATATACCTATATTGATACTCTCTTCGAAAAAAAAAAATGGTATTCTAACAGCTACCTACAGACGAAGAATCAGGAGTCCTGGAGAATCTCCTTATGGAATCTATATACGAACTTGAAATAACCCCTTTCAACTTGGTCAAAAACCCGTCTTCTTCATTGGCGTCCAAAGCATGTTCGACTCTCGAATTTGTTGCAATAAGAACAAAATTCTCTCCATTCCCAACATCAATCACAAACAACTCCTCAAAACACTCACAAACCAAATGAACCAACGTCACATGTAACGAAGGAACCACACTAATGACCAACACACCCTCATTATGAAGAATATCTCTTGTTGCTTCAAGAACAGACATATTAACAAACTCAACAGGCGGCGACCAAATAACCCCTTTTGCAGCAACACTTGAATCCATATCAACCATAATAACATCAAACCTCTCATGGGCTATGTCCATTGAAAGATCTTCAACATATTCAACCCCATTTTGAACAAGTAAACGAATTAACTCATTGTTTTCCACTCCAAAATATCTCTTTGCGACGTCTAACACAACAGGGTCTCCATCCACGCCAACAACCTCAAAGTTCAATTGATCACTCAAGAACCCTACCAATGCCCCTCCTCCAACCCCTAAACACAAGGCTTTAGGCCTAATCCCATCCCTAATCCGCCCATCCAAGGATCGACTAATCACTGATAGACCAGCCACCATCGCACTCAAATGCGGATCAACCAACACTTCTTTATCCAACTCAAACTCCACAGCATCAAGATTCTCCAAGCTTTGATCCGACTTTCTCGCGAATCTTCATCTGCGTCTGCACAAATGTAGGCAGTCTCTCAAACCACAACCGCCTTCTATACTCCTTAACTCCACCGTATAACAACTCAACGTTTTCAATCAACATTTCACCAACACAAGGCCCTCGACAAATCTCCAACACCGAAATCCTAACGACGTCGTCTTTGAAAATCAGGAACGGAATTTTCGGCGCCTCGCCGTTACCAAGAATAGCCGATTTGGGGGTTAGGTATAGTAACCAAGGATCGGGAATTTCTTGGATGTGTTCCGGAGTAGATTGATGCAGAGTCGAATCATAAGAAGTAGGGTGGGGGTGACTGGGGATTCTACCGACTAGGATTAGGTGAGAGAGAAGTCGGGGGGAAGAGAGGAGGAGCTTGAGGTGGCCGGGAAATGTGGTGAAAATCCAGTCGGATTCGCGGCCTTCGGGAACGGACATGGCGGCGACAGAGGCGGCGCCGTAGGCAGTGGCCAAGGGAGAATCGAGGACGGTGAAAAGGATTTGCTGGGGGCCGACGAAGGCGATGTAGCGGGAAGGGACTATAGTTTCAAAGGGGGATGGGCTTATTAGTGGCATTGTTGTGAGTTTGTATTGTAAAATTGGGAATAACCTTTACATTTCAAATCTTATTACTTATATTTATATATAGTATTTTCAAATCATGAAAAAACTATAAACAGTGTATAAAATGGGAAAATCGAGTTCAATGATTTTAGTATATTTATCTCCCAGTATAGCGTATTGTATTATATATGATTTTCATATCTATTAATATATATATAGGAGGGCTGTCGGTTATTTTGTTGACCTTCTAAAATCTCATAAAACACTAAATTCTAATTTTTCATCATTTTGTATATAAAATATTTTTTTAAAAAATAAATTGTTGATTTTCTTCTACGCAATCTATCGGCCATTATCTTAACCACCTTCCTAAATTTTAGACCCACTCTTTATCCATAATTAAAGAGAGAAGTTTTTGAGTATTCAAAATTTAAAATCATAATGATTATATTTATAATTTTAAGCACCCGCCCTAATGCTTAATTACTTTCATTTTGTTTCTTTCTTCCTTTATGGTGGCTTCCTTTAGTTTTGCAAAATGATATTAATGTTTCATAAGATATATTGCCTACAATTAACACATGAAATTCAGTAATCATTTATTAATATTTATTCATGGTCAATAATATATGGTTCGTGTTTAGACTATTTGATGTATTTATTTTTTGGATACATTTTAACATGGATGACTGCAATTTTTATTTAATAACATTTTTTTTTGTGTTTTGTAGATTACAATACGAAGTGTCAAAGTTTGTGAACGGAGCAAACATGATATCAATATTTGCCAAATTCAGTAAGTATGGTGGTCGCAAATAATTTTATAATTATTTTGTTTCGATTCAATAGTATTGTTTTTACTCTAAAATATTTATTAGGTTTTTCTTTTTGAGGATTTTCCTTAAACTAAAAAAAATTGATGTTCAATATAATTTTTAAATAATTTACATTTATAAATTATTCACTGAATCCATTTCCTTTCCTTTTAGTTCAAGTAAAATATTTAATAAATATTAAGTCTAATTAAGTATCAAGTTTGGCCTACATTGTTTAGAATATTGAAATAATGGGTTATGGCATTGATTCTATTTATTTATAATAATTATTTCTGTTTTTCTCTTTCAACATTTTATTTTGGTTTTGAAATTAGTAAAGTGACATAGAAGATCCTGCAATTTATTGGTTTAAGATATTTTTAATATGTATAATTCCAATGCAATTTTGATTAATGGAATCAAACTTAAATTTATTTTACAAATGAATTGTATTAAATTTGTTAACTAAATTTATATATTTGTTTGGTTTGAAAAATTTGTCTCCTGCTCCTTTACTTTTTTTCTCAATTGTCTATTGTTTTGCATTTTTTCAATTCATATATTAGTTTAGTAAGACTTTGAGTTTTTCAGAAATCAACATCAATGGCTCAATCATCTTCTCTTATATTCTTTTATTTAGTTACACCATTTTATCTTATTAATGTCCAAATCCTAAAGTACAGTTTTCCACTAACTTTCACTTCAATCATTCATTAATTTTTTTCTCAATATAGAGTTACTTTGATTAATTTTTTTTTTATGTTTATATGATGAATTAAATAAAATATGTATTTTTGTTTTCTTCTATTGTGTTGCCTCATCTATTTATCTTTTTGACTTGATAATAGTTCTTCATTCTTTGTACATTTTTTTATAAATTATATTTAAATTAATATAGATCGTGCGTAGCACGGGTTACACGCTAGTATATTTATATAAAAAAGACAAATATATAATTTAAAGTCGAATTAATAAATTTGATATAACATTAAAATGTCGTGTAATATGATATCAATTTGCAATTTTGAGTTGTTTTTTAAACAAGTCTTTGGAAGAAGAGGGATAATTAGATATACTAAAAAACGTTTCATATAAAAACTCTATCTAGCATTAATTGTGTGACAAAATTTGATCAATTATTACTAACGTCGATAGAAGTCACATCGTGATGATTTTTGATCTTTAAATTAAATTTACATTGAACTCATGTTAACACATCAGAAAAAAAAAGTGCTATCTTCGGTCTCACGTGGTATAATTGTATATGGCATTTAGAGGAATCAGTAATTGGGTTTTACCCAAACTCAAACCTAAATGTTTGGATCTGAATATATCGTATTTAAATATTTTTGCCTTTTTATCGTATTTAAATATTTTTGCCTCAAAAAGGTATTAAAAAAAACAACGGAATTAAAATCAAAAAAATTATTTGTTTTTATAAATGTCTCTACTCCTATTTTATTTATCTGAATTTTATTATTTTATTCATGACTTTTGTTCACTTTTATCTTTCATTTTCTAGTTGTATATATAATACATATTTATCATTTTTTTATTTTTCTTATTTATAAAACATTTTCATAAAAGTCAGATAAGTAGGAAAAAAAGGTGATTTTTTCAAAAAAATAAAAAAGATACTATCAAAAATAACAAAGATAAGAGAAAATTATATTCTTTTTCTAAAAAAAAATAATAAGAAGACAAACTCGGAATTTATGAAGTTCAAAATACTAAATCAAACACGAGCAATAAGTAAACCAAATTCTTCAAATAACTAAAAATCTATTAAAGAATCTATAAACAAATTCAAAATATCTTAAAAATTAGAAGAAAATAAATAAATATAAATACTCTCAAAGAAAGGCATGTCATATAAATTATGAAACATAATTGCACATTACTATTGTCATATATAATTGCACAATGCGTGGGATCAGCGACATTTTCTTCACGGGTTTTGCTTTGTTTCTTCTCTTCTCAAGAAAGCTTGTTGTTCGAGTTATAGAAAGTTTGAATGGGAAAACAATTGTTTTGATCAGCTGGTATGAGAAGAGAGAGCGAGAGAGGTATTTATAACGCAAAAAATGGCGTTTGAGAGAGTTCCTGAAAGTTCAGGTAGGGCAAGAAATTGGTGGAGAGAGAAGTATCTAGAGAAGTCTCTTCAATAGCTTTACAATCATGTGCAGACACGTGTCCCTGTGACATTTTCATTTCTTTACTTTTCTTTTTTCTTTTTTTTTGGAAATTCTTGTTATATATTCTATTACGAATATTTATTAAAGAGTCCTTAATAAATGTAGTGCATCAGTGAATGTATGAATTATTAGTGTTAAAAGTCTATTGATATGGAATGGAAACTGAAACATAAATTGAAATAGAAAATTTTATTTTAGAGGAAAATTGTGAACATTTTCACAAGGCATGGAAAAATTCGAAAAATATTGGGCCATATTGAGTTCGCAATATGAAATTTGGTTTGAAGAGAGAAAGTGATTTTCACTGCATATATATTTTTTTAAATTACCCATCCCCAAAACATGTAAACTATGCCACATCTAGAATGTTATATCGAGAATTTTGGGCCCAACATAACATATATTTTTGAAAATTCAACTCACGCAGCTTAATTACTTTCAAGTGTATTTTATAAAATGTGTGAGTAAATTTATATCAAGTGATTTTATTCGGGACCAAGTCATGACTAGCTAAAATTTCATGATTAATGCTTATGGGTGGTAATGGAAAAATATAGGAATGTATATATTAAAATTGTGTCTTCTTTTTCATTTATTGATGTATATACGAATTATTAAATATGAAGTAAATCATTTATTAATTTAAGAAAAATATTTATGCAAGTGCTTTGTATATAATTAATTGGAATGCGAGATGAAGTACATGCAAAATATATGATTCATTTTCTTTGATTCTAAATGAAATTTTTTTTGCTGGTAACTAATTTAGTTAAATATCTGCTCGATTCTTTGTCCCCAAACACCTTCTTCCACTCCAAAATCTCATCATCGATCAATTGAGATAATCATCTCTCATGTATGATGATACTTCAATTAAAAGTTGATATATATTTCGATATATCTCGACGTTCATTACAGAGATTGCAACTATGAACACTGCAGTGTTCGTAGTTGCAAGCATATCGGAACTTCACTTCTGTCTTGATGCGGCAACGTTTTTTTATATATATCTTTGGGAAAATTAAACTTTTCGACATAATTTTGTAAGAGTTTAATTTTAGTCACATCCACAATAAATTTAATTACAACATTTAATCCCATATCTATTTTATTTTTATTATAAAAGTCTGGGTGTTTTTTGAATTTTGATCTACCTAAGATGTCCTTATATAATTTGATTTTGAGTGAAAGAACAGTCAAATGGTAAAGAATAAAAATTAGTCGTAAATCTTGATCTACCTAATTTGTCTCTATGTAATTTGATTTTGAATGAAAAAAGAGTCAAATGATAAAGAATAAAAATTAGTTGTAAATCTATCTCCTATATAAATGTGTGAATAATAAAATTGTTTAGTTATATTTGGAAAGACTCACATACCTTTATTCAAATTTAGAGTACTTTTAGTAATTGGAACTACAAACCTTTTAATATTATAACACTATTTAATTAATTAAAAAACAGAGTCTCACTTTACCTTAAATATCTAACAAAATCACAAAATTAATAAATCTAAGTAATATAATATTATAAATATACTAATCAGAAAACTAATAAGTAATTCAGAAAACTAATAAGTAATGTATATAATAATAATATTCTTACATGATATTCCTAGAAAATAGTAAAAAAATAAACTATCATTCAATTTGAATAAATTTCATATGCAGACGCGTCATTCTAAGGGTATTTGAAAAAGATATTAGCTCAAATTTAAAGGATATTTAGAAGATCAAAGTTTGTAAAAATATTAATTTCATTCTTTCCATATTCATACTAAAAAATCTAATAAATATAGAAAACCTAAATAATATAATGTTGTAAGTATACTAAGAAGCAAAACCTAAATAATATAATAATAATAGTATAATAATTAAGTTATTATAATTATAATCTCTCTCCTATATAATGTGTGAATAACAAAATTAATTCTTCTAATGTGAAAAGACTTTCAAACGCACAATTATTATAATAATTGAATTTGTTATATAAAAGAATTCTAATAATAATAGGAAATCATTTATGTAGCAAAAACGATCTCTACAAGAAAAGAGACATATATATTGGTATTATTATTATAACAATTGAATTTATTATAAAAAAATTCTAATAGTAGCGGAAAATTATATATGTAGCAAAAATGACCTCTAAAAGAAAAGAGACATATTGATAGTAAGATATTATTTAATAAATAAATAAACTATATTCCTAACTCCTCACAATATTATGCCTAAACACATTTAGTTGTTTGGAGTTTAGTTGAATATAGATACTTGTAAATATGTGTCCAAAAAAATTCAAGTATTCTCATTATGTTAGCGTTAGAAGACTTATTCTACTATTTATACAAAGTCTTAGGGTTTGCATGAAGTATAGGTTTGGAGTTTGTGTGACAGAGACACGACATTAGAGTTAACGATAGTGGAGAGAAGCCAAGGGGTACCATGTTTGGAATGAAGATTGAGGGGGGCGCAAGAGAAGGTGATAAAATAGAGAGATTATGTAGGAGAGTGTCATCGAGAAGGATGATGCCTTTAGATGATGATGATGTTGTCGATATTTATATTAAAAAATAATACTGTATATTAAACACTATGCCAAAGTTTCATAATTGGTATAGACTTGTTTGTCTTTTTTCTATTATTTGTTCTAATAAAGTAGATAATTATATATAGTATCATAATAACTTAAATTATAATCCCTAGTGTGATACTATAAAAGCGAAGTTCCTGCCAACATTAAATGAGATTATAATCCTTAAGTTAAATCTTATCACTACAAGAATACAGGGCTTCCGAGACGTATTATTCCGTCTGAGATGTCCTAATTTCCGTGTTTGATGCTCAATTGAGACGAAAATATAACATATCAAATTCTGATATTGATAGCCTTGTGGCAAATCTGAGACGGATTGTGAGACTAATACAGTTGTGACAAATTTATTCGTCTCAAATTCTGTCTCACAATTTCGTCTCAGATTCTGTCTCAGAATTTCATCTCAGATTCTGTCTCAGAATTTTGACATTTTTCGTCTCAGATTCTGTCTCAGAATTTTGACATTTTCTGTCTCAAATTCCGTCTCAGAATTTTGACATTTTCTGTCTCAAATTCCGTCTCAAATTATGTCGAGTTTTGACATATTCTTATATCGTTATACATGCTCGTTCTATTCTATATATAAGACTATTCAGTAAAAACAACAAACCAAAAAACTCTTCAAAATAGCCAAAAGAATTCATTATCTCTAATCACAAAAATCTAATAAACAAAATAGTCAATTGTATAAAATGAACTACTAATATCGTAAAATACGCCTACTAACATAGTAATAACCTAAGCAAAAAAACACAATACGAAATCCATCTACTGTTGAATCATTTTTCGAATCAACTCTTGAAGTTTATCCTCCCTAATTCGAGCTTGCTCTTCCCTTTTTCGTGCTTCGTCTTCCCTCTTTTTAGACTCCTCGAGTTCAAGTAACACCCTATTATAAACTTCCTCTAACTTTGTTGATTTAGCTTGCACGTCATCCAATACTTTTGATATCTCATTTAATCTATCATTAGAATCTCCCGTATATTCATATCACATTCTAGTATTTTGACTACATCCAATCCCATATAAACGACCTTTTGTTAGGCCTCCGGTTACTTCGCACCACATTGGAAGATCGAATGGAGGTGAAGAATATGCATCATTCCAACCATGTCTTGCCCTATAATACTCCTGCATAAAATATAAAAATTATTATAGAATAATTGAAGTCATTCATCTAATATATCAAACAATAATAAAAGGTAAGCTCGAGTAGAAATATTTACACTAATTATTTTGGATTTTCTATCCACAAATTCTCCGGATCTTTTATCACTTTTATGGCACCGTTCAAAGAGCTCAAAGTTATCCACATTGCGCTTAAGACTTTTTTCCTAATATATTTAAATAAAAATAATCAATATCAAATAGAAATCGACATCATAGATTAAAGATTTCAAATTAAAGAATACCATTATTTGACGATGAGCTTCAAGTGGAATAGATTACCATTAAAAACGATTAAATCTCATTTTTTATATTTTTAAATTAAATTAATCTCATCGAATACTTATTATTTATACACAATATAGCTTGAAAGGATGACATGATTTTATCTTAGAGAAACCAACTTTTATTTTAATGTTTTCAACTTATTCTCTCAACTTTTATATTATCTTTTTGTTATATCTTTCATAGTTTTCAAAGCCTAAACAGTATAGAATTATAAATAATTCATTGAATAATATTATTTTGCCTATAGCATTTAATTAATTTATGTATTTTTCCTATTTATCACTATTTATTTCGTCTGTCTTAACAATCTTTCACATAGTGTCATGAATTATAATGTCTATTCCATATTTCTTTATATAGTAATATAAAGATTTGTAACAAACATAACTCGTAATAAAAAATTTATTTGTTAAGTCACTCTTAAATCTTTTACATACAACATGCAATTATTTCACTTTTATATCAAATAAAATCAATTCAATAAATAAATAAAATAAGAAACAATAATAGTGAAAAAATCAAACAAAAATGCGTCAAAAAAATTTAAAGTATTGATTCCTCATAAATTAAATGAGATAAATATATAAAATAAGCATGAATTTACGTAAAAAAATTATTTAGTTTCAATAATTATTTTTGATAACTTACATAGTTCTTTCATCTTAGTTAATATTTAATTTTTCTAATAATTAATTATTTGTTAATAATTTAGTTAAATATTAAATAAATTGTGAACTAACAATATTTTCAAGTTGAATAATATCTATACATATGCACTATTTTATTTGAATAAACTTTTTTCTTTGTTAAGTAATTGTTAAATCTCAAAGTATGTCACGGAATATTTAATTATCAATTTTCATACCCGAATACCTTCTAAGACATGTTTTAAATATTTTTTAGATCACATTGTTAAAATGCCTTCAATATTTTATGACATATTATAATTATTAATTTAACCCATTGTAGCAATCAATATTTACTCTTTAAATATATATACTTAATATTATTTAAATTTTCAATATAAAATACTACAAGTAAGGAATTATAAATTTTGGGAAAATATCAAAATTCATACCGTAGGATAGGCCGAATCCAGTTTTGATACCACGGTTTAGACATGTAACACATTTGATACCAAATAAGATTTTTTTTAACACATTTGGTACTCCCGTTAGTTGACTAACGGTCAAACTCACGTGCGAGTCACGTGCCCGTTAGGAAATAACATTTTCTTCGTTCAGCCATCTTCAATCAGACATTTTCTCTTAGAACCCTAATTGAACCATCTTAATTTAACATTTTCTCTTATAAATTCTCCCAAATCTCCCAATTCGCTATGAAACTCTCTTGGTTCCAAATTCAGATGGAGATATGTATCGAGGTTCGTGGTCCAGGGATCGAAGCATGGATATGGTGTTAAGCTCTACAGTAACGGAAGCATAATTGCAGGAGAAGGAGGGGACATTTGGAAGAAGGGGACATGTTACCCAACACAGGTTTTGGAAGAGGTTTTGAATAGTAATCGAACACAGATTTTGAAGAGGTTTTGGACATGCTTTGTTACCCAACACATGTTACCCAACACATATTTATCAAAAAATAGTAATCAGACACAGGTTTTGAATGGGACATGCTACCCAACACACATTGAGAAGAAGGGGATCAGGCATGAGAGTGAAGAAGGTTTGCAGGGGTACTTTGTCAGAAGCTATTTGTGCCATTGATGGTGGTGGGGGTGGAGGGTATAATGAAGAAGAAGTTTCTAGGCCATAAAGAATAAAAGTTTGGGGAAAAAGATACTACTTGTTAAAGATTTGGGGCTATAGTGTAATAATTCAGGTTACAAGGACTGAAATGTCATTTTTAGAGACACAAGATGACAAAAACTAACGGACCAGTAAGTTTGACCGTTAGTCAACTGACTGGAGTACCAAAATTGTTAAAAAAAATCTTGTTTGGTACCAAATGTGTTACAGGTCTAATTCGTGGTATCAAAACTAGATTCGGCCTATCCTGAGGTATAAATTTTGAAATTTTCCCTATAAATTTTATTGAACTACTTTTACGAGATCATGACTTATAATTTATTTAGTTAGTATTTACTTAGTTAAATTAATATATAGTTTTGAATATTTTAATACATTAGTTTATTTTAAATATTTTATTTAGCAGTTTGAGTATAATGATATTTACTCCGTTATTAACTTGATCATTCAACTAATTGTGATTTTTCAACTAATTATGGTTTTTCAACTAATTAAAAAAAGGCATAGTTTATCAAATATATTTATGAAACTAAATCACAAGAGTTAATAGAAAAATATTTATTAAAATTATGATCAACAGACACTTTATTTAAAAGACTCTCCTAAAAAAATAGCAAACCAAAATACGATGATGTTATCAAATTAAAGAAAAAAAATTGTTTCTCATTGTGTTTTAGTTATTTACACTATTGAAAACCATGCAATTTCTTATATTTTTGTTAAGCAGACTCAATTTAATAAAAAAAAAAAAATAGAATTAGTGAAAATCAAACAAAAGTGGGTGCATCATTTATGCCAACCTGCTATGTCTTACGATAAGGTTTTAAGATGTGACACATTTAATGATTTGAAAATATGATACCCCTGAGTTGAGTTTAGCAAATGGAGAAGTAAAAAGAATAATATGATAGTCTATAAACGGCAAAAAACGACGACAAGATAGAAGACAATGAAACACAAGAGAGATAACTATGAACTATTATGAGCTATGATCAGAAAAAGTATACTACAAACTTCAGTTGCTATGTGCAATCTCAATCACAGAGACAGATATACCTATATTGATACTCTCTTCGAAAAAAAAATGGTATTCTAACAGCTACCTACAGACGAAGAATCAGGAGTCCTGGAGAATCTCCTTATGGAATCTATATACGAACTTGAAATAACCCCTTTCAACTTGGTCAAAAACCCGTCTTCTTCATTGGCGTCCAAAGCATGTTCGACTCTCGAATTTGTTGCAATAAGAACAAAATTCTCTCCATTTCCAACATCAATCACAAACAACTCCTCAAAACACTCATAAACCAAATTGATCAACGTCTCATTTAACGAATGAACCACATTAATGACCAACACACCCTCATTATGGAGAACCTCTCTTGTTGCTTCAAGAACAGACATATTAACAAACTCAACAGGCGGCGAACAAATAACCCCTTTTGCAGCAACACTTGAATCCATATCAACCATAATAACATCAAACCTCTCATGGGCTATGTCCATTGAAAGATCTTCCACATATTTAACCCCATTTTGAACATGTAAACGAATTAACTCATTGTTTTCCAGTCCAAAATATCTCTTTGCGACGTCTAACACAACAGGGTCTTCATCCACGCCAACAACCTCAAAGTTCAATTGATCACTCAAGAACCCTAACAATGCCCCTCCTTCAAGAACCCCTAAACACAAGGCTTTAGGCCTAATCCGCCCATCCAAGGATCGACTAATCACTGATAGACCAGCCACCATCGCACTCAAATACGGATCAACCAACACTTCTTTATCCAACTCAAACTCCACAGCATCAAGATTCTCCAAGCTTGATCCGATTTTCTCGCGAATCTTCATCTGCATCTGCACGAAACTAGGCAGTCTCTCAAACCTCAACCGCCTTCTATACTCCTTAACTCCACTGTATAACAACTCAACGTTTTCGATCGACATTTCACCAACACAAGGCCCTCGACAAATCTCCAATACCGAAATCCTAACGACGACGTCTTCAAAAATCAAGAACGGCATTTTCGGCGCCTCGCCGTTAGCAAGAATAGCCGATTTGGGGGTTAGGTATAGTAACCAAGGATCGGGAATTTCTTGGATGTGTTCCAGAGTAGATTGATGCAGAGTCGAATCATAAGAAGTAGGGTGGGGGTGACTGGGGATTCTACCGACTAGGATTAGGCGAGAGAGAAGTCGGGGGGAAGAGAGGAGGAGCTGGAGGTGGCCGGGAAATGTGGTGAAAATCCAGTCGGATTCGCGGCCTTGGGGAGCGGACATGGCGGCGACAGAGGCGGCGCCGTAGGCAGTGGCCAAGGGGGAATCGAGGACGGTGTAAAGGATTTGCTGGGGGACGCGGAAGGCGATGTAGCGGGAAGGGACTATAGTTTCAAAGGGGGATGGACTTATAAGTGGCATTGTTGTGAGTTTGTATTGTAAAATTGGGAATAATGTTTACATTTCAAATCTTATTACTTATATTTATATATAGTATTTTCAAATCATGAAAAAACTATAAACAGTGTATAAATGGGAAAATCGAGTTCAATGATTTTAGTATATTTATCTCCCAGTATAGCGTATTGTATTATATTATATGATTTTCATATATATTTATATAAAAAAGACAAATATATAATTTAAATTCGAATTAATAAATTTGATATAACATTAAAATGTCGTGTAATATGATATCAGTTTGCAATTTTGAGTTGTTTTTTAAACAAGTCTTTGGAAGAGGAGGGATAATTAGAGATACTCAAAAATGTTTCATATAAAAACTCTATCTAGCATTAATTGTGTGACAAAATTTGGTCAATTATTACTAACGTCGATAGAAGTCACATCGTGATAATTTTTGATCTTTAAATTAAATTTACATTGAACTCATGTTAACACATCAGAAAAAAAAAAATTACTAACACGCTATCTTCGGTCTCACGTGGTATAATTGTATATGGCATTTAGAGGAATCAGTAATTGGATTTTACCCAAACTCAAATCTAAAAGTTTGGATCTGAATCTATATCATATTTAAATATTTTACCTCAAAAAGGTTTAAAAAAAACGAAGGAATTAAAATCAAAAAATTTATTTGTTTTTTAAATGTCTCTAATCCCTATTTTATTTATCTGGATTTTATTATTATATACATGACTTTTGTTCACCTTTTATCTTTCATTTTCTAGTTGTATAATACATATTTATCATTTTTTTATTTTTCTTATTTTTAAAACATTTTCATAAAAGTCAGATAAGGAGAAAAAAACTGATTTTTTCAAAAAAAAAAAAAAAAGATACTATCAAAAATAACAAAGATAAGAAAAAGTTCGATTCTTTTTCTAAAAAAGATTATAAGAAGACAAACTTGGAATTTATAAAGTTCAAAATACTAAATCAAACACGAGCAATAAGTAAACAAAATTCTTCAAATAATTAAAAATCTATTAAAGAATCTATAAACAAATTCAAAATATCTTAAAAATTAGAAGGAAAAATATAAATATAAATACTCTCAAAGAAAGGCATGTCATATAAATTATGAAACATAATTGCACTATTGTCATATATAATATAATTTTATGTCTAATTAACTCAAATAGAGTAGGACAAATATTATAAATGTATTTAAAATTTTAAATTATAATAATTAAACACATTAAATCACCATATATCGACATATAATAGAATTTTGAAATCAATTTTTAAAACTACCATTGGTCTGTATGGTATTTGTCCAACTATACGACATCTCGAAAGTCAACAAAAAGAGTTCTAAACTACCCTCGATCCACATCAAACATGGTTCAATCTAATTATATACATGTACGTTTTAAAATATTCGAAATAAAATAAGAAATTTATATATTTGCTTATCGTACGTACATAATGTACAGGTTTTTGCATATGCATGTTATGATGAAAATATATTAGTGGATATGTATTATGATTATGTTAGTAATTTTTAGGGAAAAATGCAAAAAAGTTCAATGTGTTAATTCGAAAATGCAAAAAAAATCATGTGTTAAGGAAATAGGCTGAAAGAGTACACCTTGTGTTATTCAAAAGTCCACAAGTAATACCCGCGTGCTCATTCCGTCAAAGATTTCTACGCTAATATTTTTTAACATGCAATATCCATTATACCTTTTAACTTAAAACTTCATATTAATACACAAGCGCGTGAACAATAATCATGTTAACTTCTAATGAAATTGGTATTATTTGCAGACTTTTGAATAACACAAGGTGTCTTTCAATCTATTTCATTAACACATGGGTCTTTTTACATTTTCGAATTAACACATGATTTTTTTTTTTTTTTTTTTTGCATTTTTTCCATATTTTTTATTATAATGTAGCATACATGTATGTAACTGACAATATATATTTTAAGATATACATAATGCCTTATATAATTATATAAATAAAATATTATACATGTCTTTATCATTTTAATGTGGATATTCAAATTGAAAGTATCTTATGAATTTTTTTCATAATGACTCGGATATTGACACAAATTTTTTATTTAACCGAGTTTTAATACTTATCTTACGCACTTTGTCATTGGTTTATCAACTTAAAGTATAAATTAATCATTGGAAAAATGTTAGTAGTTGCGTCTATTAGATACTATAGTATAGTTTCAAAATAAATATTTCTTTTGGCCTCAGAAACAAATCTTTGAACATATTATCTATTAGGACGATTTTCTTTTATGTCATTTTGTATATAAAACACTAATGTAGTTTGTTTCTTATTTATTCACTACAGTACTTATTTGATAATTAACTTATTTGTACTTAATATAAAATATCGTAGACACGTTTTTATTAGAGAACAGTCGACAAAAGTTACAAAACACTACGAGTTATCAAAATATTATTATTTTTTATATCTATATCGATATAATATCTTTTACTATTATTGTCATAATAATAATATGAGATATTAGTCATTGTCCCATAGTTTTTGTGCCAAAAGTGATCAATATTTTACACTTGTAAGAAGAAGAAAAAGAAATAAAAACAAAAAAAAAAAGGTTTACATAAAAAAGAAAAAGTATAAAGCCAAAAGGCTTGTAAAGCAAATTCATAATACCAAGAAGAATCAAGAAACTCAAATAAAACGCGGTAAAACTTTCATTTGCATCTCTCTCTCTTGATTGTTTGATCGTTGCAAGCTACAATGGTGAGATAATCTTCTCTGGATTTTGATGCTTAGTTTGTTCGGTTTTTTATGTTCCTTTAACCATTAATATACGATTGTGCTCTACAATAACTTGGACTTGAACCCCGGTAGAGTTGGTAAGGGCATGTGAATGTTGTGGCCTTGGTCACGGGTTCGAATCCTGATGAGGGAATGCCTATTTGTCTTCTCTACTGTCAGCCTGTTAGCTATGGGCAACCTAGGCTGATACCTCTCTTGTGTGGTTTGCAGGCTATTACACAAGAGCGGGGTTTACCCAGTGCGCACCTAACGGTAGCGGCTGCGGGTTCCCTTGTCATAAAAAAAAATAACTTGGACTTGATATCTATAATTGAGAAGTATGGGAAAATCACTTAGGGTTGTAATTTGTACGCGTTTATGCTGTGAGGATATTAGCTTTGATCTCCTTTAAAATATGCTTGTACATATATACTATATAGTATCACAATCTTCATTTTTGGTTTAGGTGATTTGGGTTGCTTATTATCCTGACTCTTTTTATAATTTAATTCAACTGCAGTACTAGCATTTGTATAATCGTAGTTTGTTTGTTTTTTGTTTTTCTTTTCGTTAAGTTGTGTAACTCGAGTTCAGTAAAGGATGGAAATCGATCTTTATTGGATGATTCTGTAATAAATATTTACGTATAAAAATACGATAAATCAAATTTTCCTAAGTAATAGGTTTTCTTTTTGTTAATTAGATAGTCAAATTAAAATCTATGGTTGACTATAATCAGATTTACATATGTTCACTATAGGATATTCTTTTATTGATCAGATAAGAATATTCAAATTTTTCTTTAGCATAAACTGGAATGAGTTTTTGTTCGTTACAAAAGAATTAAAAAAGATCATAATTAATTTCAATATTTTGTATTAATTTTTACGTGTAACATGCGAATTGTTTACTTTTACACATTTATCAAGTAAACACAATATAATAATAATAAAAAGCAATAATGGAAAGCAAACAAAATGATATACATAATTTATATTCCAATGTCCTCTATGAATTGCCAATGAGACTTGCCGATACTAAGATTGAGGTTCCAAAGTACCCCTAACATGAGAATAAACCTATCATTTGTATTTCACAAGTATCTAACTTTTGATCCATTGTGAAAAATTATTTAAAGAATACAAAAAATGAGAAAGAAAAAGTAATTCATCAGAGTTAAATAGAATATAGATATAAATTAAGCATGAATTACAAAAGTTTATTTTGTTATATTACTATTTCTGCTTCATTTTTTAATTAACTTAGTTATTTCAATAAATTTATTTATTACTCTCCGTCCTCCGACGATCATAGTCTCAGTGGATGCATCTTGAGATTTTTTCATGTGAGTCCGTATTCAACTTCTCAAATAATTAATTTATTAAGTAAATATACATAATTTGAATATATAATGGCGATCGTAGTCTCAGTGGATGCATCTTGAAGTTTTTTCATGTGAGTACGTATTCAACTTCTCAAATAATTAATTTATTAAGTAGGTATACATAATTTATGAATATATAAAATTTTTAAAATAATATATATGAATTACTTTAATTAAAATATCATACTTCTTCACGTTCGCTTTGATAGTTACATTAAATGGTACACTATTAATAATGCATGTTTATTCTCTTTTATTATTAATAATTAATTAAGTAGTTTTTAACTACTACAAAGAATATTAAATTTTTGATACAGAATAAATATTTTTATAAAACCAAAAGTTTATAAAGTTATATAAATTAAATTAGACATATCTCCTTTTTTAAGAATTAACATATGGTTTTACTACTGTAAACAAACAAACAGATTAAATCAAACGCTTAAACTGTTATTCCGCTTCAGATATGATATTTCAGTAGAAATCAACTAGAAAGATTTACACACACAATAATACATATATATATATATATAACCCTTATTACACACAAATTGACTGTTCATACAAAAAAAAGATTGTATAAATATTTGTCTCAGCCAGAAATCTCAATAGCTTTGACCTCAGGCTTCTTCACTTCTGCCTTGGGTACAGTAACAGTCAGCACACCATTCTCCATCGCCGCCTTGACCTCATCCAGTTTTGCATTCTCCGGCAGCCTGAAGCGGCGGCGGAACTTGCCGGAGCTTCTCTCTATGCGGTGCCACTTGTCGTTCTTCTCCTCCTTCTCACTGCTGCGTTCACCGCTAATCTGAAGAACATTACCTTCCTCGATTTCCACTTTGACCTCCTCTTTCTTCAGCCCTGGAACATCAGCCTTGAACACGTGTGCCTGCGGCGTCTCTTTCCAGTCTATGCGCGTGGACACGAACTGCGACGCCGTATCATTGGATTGATCACGGAAAGGGTCCCAAAGATCGAACGAAAACGGGTCCTTGTTTTGGCGTCTGCCGAAGAAACTTGGGATCAGCGACATTTTCTTCACGGGTTTTGCTTTAATTTCTTCTCTTCTCAAGAAAGCTTGTTGTTCGAGTTGTTGAGAATTTTTATTAGAAGACTATTGTTTCGATCAGCTGGTATGAGAAGAGAAGGGTAGTGAGGTATTGCAAATAAAATGGCGATTGGGAGAGTTTGAGAGAGTTCCTGAAAGTTCAGGTAGGGCAAGAAATTGCTGGAGAGAGAAAGAAGGAGATGGATGTATCTAGAGAAATCTCTTCAATAGCTTTACAATCATGTGCAGACACGTGTCCCTATGAACATTTTCATTTCTTTACTTTTCTTTTTTTCTTTTTTTTTTTTTTGGAAATTCTTGTTATATATTCTGTTACCAATATTTATTAAAGAGCTTTTAATAAATGTAGTGTATCAGTATATGTATGAATTATACGTGTTAAAAGTTTATTGATATGGAATGGGAAACTGAAACATAAATTGAAATAGAAAAATTTATTTTAGAGGGAAATTGTGAACATTTTCACAAGGCATTGGAAAAATTCGAAAAAAATTTGGGTCATATTGGGTTCGCAAATATGAAATTTGTTTGAAGAGAAAGTGATTTCCATTGCCTATTCTTTTGTGAAAATTACCCATCTCTAAAACATGTAAATTATGCTACATCTAGAATTTTTATAATAATTAATTATTTTTGATAACTTACTTAATTAGTTCTTTCATCTGATTTAATATTTAATTTTTATAATAATTAATTATTTGTTAATAATTTATTTAGTTAAATATTAAATAAATTGTGAACTAACAATATTTTCTAGTTGAATAATATATGCATATGCACTATTTTATTTGAATAAACTTTTTTCTTTGTTAAGTAATTGTTAAATCTCAAAGCATGTCACGAAATATTTGATTATCAATTTTCATACCTGAATACCTTCTAAGACATGTTTTAAATATTTTTTAGATCACATTGTCAAAATGCCTTCTATATTCTATGACATATTATAATTATTAATTTAACCCATCATAGCAATCAATATTTACCCTTTAAATAATTATATATTTAATATTATTTAAATTTTCAATATAAGATACTATAAAATAAGGAATTATAAATTTTATTGAACTAATTTACTTGATCATAACTCATAATAGGTAGTATTTACTTAGTTAAATTAATGTTTAGTTTTGAATATTTAATACCTTAGTTTATCTTAAGTATCTTATTTAGCAGTTTGAGTATAATGATATTTACTTCGTTATTAACTTGATCATTCAACTAATTATGATTTTTCAACAAATTAAAAAAAGGGCATGGTTTATCAAATATATTTATCAAATATATTTATGAAACTAAATCACAAGAGTTATAGAAAAATATGTATTAAAATTATGATCAACGGACACTTTATTTAAAAGACTCTCCTATCAATACCAAACCAAAATACGACGATATCAGATTAAAGGAAAAAAATTGTTTCTCATTGTGTTTTAGTTATTTACACTATTGAAAACCATGCATTTTCTTATATTTTTGTTAAGTAGACTCAGTTTAATAAAAAAAAAAAAAATAGAACTAGTGAAAATCAAATAAAAGTGGATGCATCATTTATACCAACCTACTATGACTTACGATAAGGTTTTAAGCTGTGACACATTTAATGATCTGAAAATATGATATGATACCCCTGAGTTGAGTTTAACAAATGGAGGAGTAAAAAGAACAATATGATAGTCTATAAACGGCAAAAAGCAAGTTCGACAAGATAGAAGACAATGAAACACAAGAGAGACAACTATGAACTATCATCAAAAAAAGTATACTACAAACTTCAGTTGCTATTTGCATGCTCAATCACAGAGACAGACATGTATACCTATATTGATACTCTCTTCGAAAAGAAAAATGCTATAGCTTGCTATTTTAACAGCTACCTACAGACGAACAATCAGGACTCCTGTAGATTTTCCTTATGGAATCTATACACGAACTTGAAATAACCCCTTTCAACTTCGTCAAAAACCCGTCTTCTTCATTGGCGTCCAAAGCAAGTTCGACTTCCGACTTTAATGCAATAAGAACAAAATTCTCTCCATTCCCAACATCAATCTCATACAACTCCTCATAAAACGCATGAACCTCACGAGTCAACGTCTCATAAAACCAATCGCTCGAAGGAACCACATTAATGACCAACACACCCTCATTATGAAGAACCTCTCTTGTTGCTGCAAGAACAGACATATTAAACTCCACAGGCGGCGCATAAACCCCTGTTGCAGCATCAATTGAATCCAAATCAACCATAATAACATCAAACCTCTCATTTGCTATGTCCATTGAAAGATCTTCAACATATTTAACCCCATCTTGAACAAGTAAACGAATTAACCCATTGTTTTCCAGTCCAAAATATCTATTTGCGACGTCTAACACAACAGAGTCTTTCTCCACGCCAACAACCTCAAAGTTCAATTGAACACTCAAGAACCCTAACAATGCCCCTCCTCCAACCCCTAAACACAAGGCTTTAGGCCTAATCCCATCCCTAATCCGCCCATCTAAGGATCGACTAATCACTGATAGACCAGCCACCATCGCACTCAAATACGGATCAACCAACAATTCTTTATCCAGCTCAAACTCCACAGCATCAAGATTCTCCAAGCTTGATCCGATTTTCTCGCGAATCTTCATCTGCGTCTGCACCAAAGTAGGCATTCTCTTAAACCTCAATCGCCTCCTATACTCCTTAACTCCACTGTATAACAACTCAACGTTTTCAATCAACATTTCACCAACACGAGGTCCTTCAATAATCTCCAATACCGAAATCCCAACGACGTCGTCTTTGAAAATCAGGAACGGCATTCCCGTAGCCTTGCCGTTACCAAGAATAGCCGATTTGGGGGTTAGGTAAAGTAACCAAGGATCGGGAATTTCTTGGATGTGTTTCGGAGTAGATTGATACAGAGTCGAATCATAAGAAGTAGGGTTGGGGTGAATGGGGATGTTACCGACTAGGATTAGGCGAGAGAGAGCTTCGGGGCAAGAGAGGAGGAGCTGGAGGTGGCCGGCAAATTCGGTGAAAATCCAGTCGGATTCGCGGCCTTCGGGAACGGACATGGCGGCGACAGAGGCGGCGCCGTAGGCAGTGGCCAAGGGAGAATCGAGGACGGCGAAACGGATTTGCTGGGGGACGTCGAAGGCGATGTGGCGGGAAGGGATTATAGTTTCAAAGGGGGATGGGCTTAGTGTCATTGTTGTGAGTTTGTATTGTAAAATTTGGGAATAATGTTTACATTTTAAATCTCATTACTTAGATTAATATATAGTATTTTCAAATCATGAAAAAACTATAAGCAGTGTATAAAATGGGAAAATCGAGTTCATTAATTTTAGTATATTTATCTCCCAGTATAGTGTATTGTATTATATATGATTCTTATATATATTTACTAGAGACAACCCGTGCTATGCACGGTAAAATATTAACAAATATAAAATACCATTACATGGGTAATGAGCATTAATGTTTCTTATCATATATAATTATATTATACAAATTGCTCAAACATGATCTACATGTTATAATAATAGAAAGTGAGTTTGTAAAATGAAAAAAAAAAAAAAGCAGAATCAATCATATACTTCTTTTTGGTTCGCAAGTAAATATTTTAGGAATATATTTTTATATATTCCTAAAATTACAATGTTATGAAATATTTTTATATTTTAATAAACTTAAATTGTGGAGATTAACAATCATAAGATCAGTGTCACTTCCTTTCTATTAAATATAAAAGAAAAAAGTTCTTCAAAACAAAGAAAACAAATATACTGAAAAGTAATTCAACCAAGAAAATTATAAAAAGAAAATTCTGAATTGATGATCGCATTAAAAATATATTGAAAAGTAATACAACCAAGAAAATTAAAAAAGAAAATTCTGAACTAATGATGAATTTAAAACTTATAAAGCCATAAGGTATAAATCTCATGTAAAATATATTATAAATTTAAAAGAATTTTCGCAAAAAGGAACATACTTTCGTTGAATGATTATGGAAAAAAGGCGTTAATCCATAATAACATTATATGGGTTGTGTATAGCAAATAGAAAGGAATAAGCCAAAAGATAAATAATAGCACCAATAAATTTGTGAGAAGTACAAACAATATGTAATTGATGTGCTATAATAAAGATAAAAACAAAATTTGCGTAAATTTTACTTTTAAGTTGAAACAAAGAACAATTTTCAACACTTCACTTATTCAAAATAAGAACATAAATCTAATAAAAAAAAATTAGAATAAAAGTGAGGTAATCCACCAATAAATTTGAATAAAAAATGAAAAACATTATTAGAGAGATGAAAACCAAATCACTTTTTAGAAAAGGAAGAAAAATAAAAAAAACATGGGAACATAGAGAAAAAACAAAATAAATAAAATAAAATGAATAACGAACAACATTGTCCAAGATAAAATAAGAAAAATATGGGAACAATGAGAAAAAAACAACAACATTGTCCAAGAAAGCCAAATGAAAGAGAGTTATTAAGAATAAAAAAATAACTCGAAACTTCTGGATGCGAATAATACTTACTGTCAATCCTTATTTGAATAACTATAAAACTCATAGATTTTTCTCTTTGTAAGTTCCTGATGCAACAACCATTGAATGCGATTTGAAATTCATAAATGAAAAAATGGTTTGAAAGATTGCAAAATTATTTAGCATATATTATAAATAAATCTAGCTATGGAAAGCTTCAATCTAGCTATAAAAATGGTGTGCATTTAATGATGAAAAAATTTAAAATTCAACCTATTCCAAAGAAAGATGGCTTGTTTAGGTAATAATAAAATTTACCGTAAATTTTATTTTTAATGTCAAATTTGATTTGGTTGTCTTTGTAATAAAATAATGGCTAAAATTTAGGAGAATAAATATTCATTTAAAAATAAGAAACTTACCATAAATATTATTAATCATAAAGTAGAATGCACTATTTACTCTTCTTTTGCCATATATTATGTCACTTGATTAATTATTTTAAATGATATAGTCAATCAAGTCGACTAATAAATTTTTTGAATAAAAAAAATTCAAAATCACCAGAAAAAAGATAGATAGCAAAGTGGGTCCCACACCGCTTTGCTATAATATATATAATAGATAATAGATAATAGATATAAAAAAGACAGATATATAATTTAAACTCGAATTAATAAATTTGATATGACATAAAAATGGCTGATATCAGTTTGCAGTTTTGAGTTGTTTTTTAAACAAGTCTTTGGAAGAGGAGGGATAATTAGAGAAACTTAAAAATTTCCATATAAAAACTCTATCTAGCATCAATTGTGTGACAAAATTTGATGAATTATTACGAAGGTCAATAGAAGTCATATAAATTATGAAGCATAATTGCACATTACTATTGTGATATATAATGTAATTTTATGTCTAATAAACTCAACTAGAGTAGGACAAATGTTATAAATGTATTTAAAAGTTCAAATTATAATAATTAAACACATTAAATCACCATATACCTATATATAATAGAATTTTGAAATCAATTTTTAAACCGCCTTTGGTCCGTATGGTCTTTGTCCAACTATACGACATCTCAAAATTCAACAAGAAGGGTTCTAAACTACCCTCGGTCCACATCAAACATGGTTCAATCTAATTACCTACATGTACGTTTTAAAATATATCGAAATAAAATAATTTTTTTTATATATTTGCTTATCGTACGTACATAATGTACAGGTTTTTGCATATACATGTTATGATGAAAATATATATTAGTGGATATGTATTATGATTTTGTTAGTATTTTTTATCATAATGTAGCATACATATATGTAACTGACAATATATATTTTAAGATATACATAATGCCTTATATAATTATATAAGTAAAATACTATATGTGTCTTTATCATTTTAATGTGGATATTCAAATTAAAAGTATCTTATGTATTTTTTCATAATGACTCGGATATTGACACAAGTTTTTATTTAACCGAGTTTTAACACTAATTTGACGCACTTTGTCATTGGTTGATCAACTTAAAGTATAAATTAATCATTGGAAAAATGTTACTAGTCGCGTCTATTGGATGCTATAGTATAGTCTCAAAATAAAAAAAATTTATTGGCCTCGGAAACAAATCTTAGACCATATTATCTATCAGAACGATTTTCTTTTATGTCATGTTGTATATAAAACACTAATGTATTTTGTTTCTTATTTATTCACTACAGTAATTATTTGATAATTAATTTATTTTTACTTAAAATATCATAGACACGTTTTTATTAGAGAACAGTCGACAAAAGTTACAAAACACCACGAGTTATCAAAATTTTAATTTCTTTTTATATCTATATCGATATAATATCTTTTAAGATTATTGTCATATAATAAAATAAGATATTAGTCATTGTCCCATAGTTATACCCTTGAAAGCTTCCTTGCGTATCTATCCGGGTGCTAGACAAAATCATTTAATGCAGAACAAACTATGAATTTTCTTCAGAGTTACAATTGATTTTCCAGATTTTGAAATGATTATTTATGAAATATATGATATATGATATATGTATAAATTTAGTAAAAGACCATTCTAGTGAAACAAATTAGATTGATACAGAAATATTCTTACTTTCAATATTTTGTATTAACTTTAACGTTCAACAAGCGAATTGTTTTACTCTTTTTTTTTTTTTTTTACTTTTGTACTTTATCAAGTAAACTCAATATAATAACAAAAAAGACACAATAAGCAATATTGGAAAGCTAACAAAATGATATTCATAATTTATTCCAATGTCCTCTATGAATTGCGGATGAGACTTGCGGATGCTAATATTGAGGTTCTAAATTACCCTAACATGAGAATAAACCTACCCTTTGTACTTCACAAATATCCAACTTTTGATCTATTGTGAAATATTATTTAAAGTTTACAAAAACTGAGAAGAAAAAACAAAGTAATTCATCGAAATTAAATAGAATATAGATATAAATTAAGCATGAATTATGAAAGTTTATTTTGTTATATTACTATTTTTGCTTCTTTTTAATTAACTTAGTTATTTCAAGAATTAATTTATTACTCTCCTACAATCTTAGTCTCAGTGGATGCATCTTGAGGTTTTTTCCATGTGAATACGTATTCAACTTCTCAAATAATCAATTTACTAAGTAAATGGACATAATTTGAATTTATAAAAATTTCAAAACAATATAAGGCAAAAAATGGCGATTCATGAGAGAGTTTGAGAGAGCTCGTGAAATAGGTGGAGAGAGAAATGCCGATTTATTAGGGCAAATTGTATTTCGTCCTTTAATTGTTCTAGAAAAGACTTTTACTCTCAATATTCATTATATATTTTTTATATTTAATAGGCAACTCTATTATTGCATCTTGATCATCTTATAAATTCAAATGAAAAATTTTAATCAGATAAATTGAACTTGATATTGCTAATAAATATAATTTAAACTAAAATCGAATATTTTCAGCAAATGATATTGCTAATAAATGAATGTGGTCACTAATGGGACAAAGTAGGAATTTAGTTTCCCAAATTTCACATATTTTTTAAACAAAAAAAAATTATAATTACATTTTTGCTTGTGGGTTCTTGCTCATTAAATACATAATAATTTTGTTTCAATCTTGCTGTTGAAGCTTTGATTTCGTTCCATTGAGATTTTCAACTTGGTTAAGCATCTACAACACATATTGTCGTGACGAGTTTATTATCTGATTATTAGTAACTATTATTTAATATTTTATTTAGATATAGAGTTTTACTATAATTATATTTCTTATTGTGAGTATATAAAAAATCTATTGTAGAATTCTAATCATGTAATTATATATCTTAATATTACAAATGTCTACATTTTAAGTTTGTTATTTAATATTTGACTCTATTAACATTAAAAAGTTGATTACGTATATAGAGATATATTAGGTAAATAAATTTTTTAAATAAACACATTTATTTTTATAATA
The DNA here is from genome assembly GCA_963669365.1 of Verbascum thapsus. Taxonomy (NCBI): domain Eukaryota; kingdom Viridiplantae; phylum Streptophyta; class Magnoliopsida; order Lamiales; family Scrophulariaceae; genus Verbascum; species Verbascum thapsus. Next base: position 9,404,412 of record OY770107.1, on the reverse strand, counting down.
AAATATATAATTAGAAACATTTTTGTAAGGGAACCACATTAAATTCCACTTCAAAATATTTTCATAACTATTTGAGTCAAATGAATTATTCAATTTTTTGTTTATAAAACTAGAAGCTTAACTTAACGCAAGTCTATCAACCTAAAATAAATCCTTTGGGAGAATTGCAATTTTTCGATTCGTAATTAGTTTAAGTTTAAAAAAAATTGGTCTTAATATATAAATGTCTTATATTTTTTTTTATAACTTTCAAAATATCTCATATTTAGTTACATTGTCCAAAATTTAACTGTCAACTCTCATATTTACGATTTTGACAAGACTTTTTGGGTGAGATTTTGTTCATTAGAGGGAAGAATACTCACGGGTAAAAATCGAGATCGAATTAAATAACTCTCGTGATCCAGAATCAAAAAAATACGAGTTTGGAACATTAAATATTTTGTATCCATAGAACATCTGGCGTAACATAAATAATAAATAAATATGAGTTAATATCATTCCAATTGCCATTACAAAACTAGTTAGTAATTTGGTCATTAAAAGATATTTTGGACTAGTAATTAGTCCAAAAATATTGAATATAATCAGTGTAATTCATACATGAATGTTTCCTAAAAATCGATAAAAGAGTCGTTGGAGTTTAAATGGTAACGATTAAATGTGATATATTTCAAAAATTATGAATTGATTATAAGAAGTTTGTCATGGAAGAGACTAAAATTGAACTCAAATAAAGTACGAGACGAAAAAATACATTTTTTGGATCTAGATTAATCTTGTGACATTCCAATCATATTGTTTTGTCAATGAAGCTGGATAGAGGTGGCCAGTGAAATAAATGCCATCACTTTTAGCTGCCCATGAACACACACCAATTGTACATTTCGGAGCTTCACTTTGCGCAAACACTTCGAAATCTGCATCATTATTATCCCACCAAAGATGGCAAAAGAACAAAGTGCCCCCAAAAAACTTCTCACAAAAATTCCAATTAAATTCTTGATTTTCATAAAGTGTATGATATCCTAAATCATCATTCCCAGATGCACAATGAAATTGCAATGGTGCTGAATTTGGTGGTAGACTATTTATTACACGAATCGTATATTTTTTGGTGAAAACACATCTGCGTTTATCCAATGGGGACGAATGAAGAATTGTAGCCATTGATAAGAGGATTAACAAAAACAGGGTTTTCATTTTATCGCGAAAAAGAAATTATACTATATGATTGTTAAATAATTTAGTTTTCAACATGGGGTGCTTCTATATATATATATATATATATATATGACAAAATGTCAATGGTTTTGGAAATTCAAAGGGTTTTTACAATCTGGTCTAATTAAATTGATGCAATTGCCAAAACTATTCATGGATGGACCTAATTAAAATGTAAATCTACATTTAAGGAAATTCATAATTTTGATTATGGAAACACATAACAATTAAGTAAATATTTTCAAGCATTAGGCTGTGATAATGCAGTCAAAGAAAATGTTGGTGGTAAGATTTTAAGTCACTAAGCTTCATTTGTCAAGGGAATGAAATCAAAATAAGGAATATGATTTCTAAAAATCAAATTATCTTGTTTGGTATTTTTTATTTGATATTATGGAATTCAATTTAATTCCCAAAATATGGGAATTATCATCTGAAATAAGAGAATTACAATACCTTATTTATTGAGGTAATGTGATAATCATCATATCAAGGTAATCATAAATACAATATTAATGCCCTATAAAATATAATATAAAATCAACAGAAATAGTTATTTGTTTATGTATTTCATTTAAGTTATTATTTATGAAGAAATAATAACATATTTTTAATTTATTTGGAATATTTTTATTGTCAAAATAGATCGTGATCATTTACATTTTATTTGATATTTATTTATTGAATGAAATTGAAAAATTGTTACGTTATTTTTGTGATAGTACTTTTGAAATGGTTGTTGGTCATATATGATTACTATATTTTATTTATTAACAATAATATGTTTCCAACTAAAAATAATTATCAATGCATTGATATATGGAAAATCCATATATGTATCAATGTTTTTAAAAGTCAAACAAAATGTAAATAAAAAATAAGCATGTTCGAATTAATTATCATTTTTCTAAAAGAAAATAATGCAATTGAAACAAATTTATATCTTATTTATTTTTATTATTTAACCAAATTAAATATATATATATATGTGTGTGTGTATAACTTATGTATATTTATATAATATCAAATATTCTACTATGGTTGAAAATTATAATTAGTTATATAAATATGATATTAAAATAAGAGTATTTAAGTCAAAATCTTTAATTTTAAGTTTCATTCTTTATTATATATGTTTGAACCAAACATAAAAAAGGAAAAATATATATACTTACCCATTTTTTTAGACAAGCAAACACTATTAATGGAATCAGATTTCTGGTAATCAAATGATCAGAAATCTTATTCCCATTTTAAATATCATTCAATGCCAAACAAACGGAGCCTTAAATTGACAAATTAAATAGATTGACCAGTAATAATTTACTCTTTTATTACAAAATCCCAACATCATGATATGATCGATGGATGAGAAAATAAAATTCGAGTCCTACTTTATTAGTTAAATTATTATATAATTTATAATAACATTTTTTAGTTGAACAAGAGTTACATATATATAAAAATATTTAGTAAGATGATATAATTCGTGTTCAACTAACCGCATGTTTATTACTATTATTATTAAAATTAATGGCTTTGTTTTAGCTCAACCCTGAATTAGTTCAATGATCTCTAACTCTCAATATCACCTTAAGAATGAAATTGTGAGTATGAGTGTTCCTTTGTTTCTGATATATATACATAATATATCCCTATGTAATTTATTTTCTAATAACCAAAGAGTTAAATAATAAATAATAAAAATATATTATTGATGGGCCCCACTCTTACTCGGCCCAAGAAGGCAGTTATTCCGGGCCCAACTCATCCGAGCCCATAAAACAGGAAACAAGCATTTTGGGCTAGGATGGTGCTTCCTAGGCCCGTGGCTCTGGACCGAGGCCCAAGGCCCAACTGAATGCCTATAAATACCCCCTTAATTAATTCATTAATCACGTTTTGACTATTTGGAGAATTATCTTAATCTCTCTGAATATTCCCAGCTCTCAATTATTAGAGAACAATATCAATTTGAACTACGAACGGCTTGATCCTATTTGCTAGGTACGTAGGCAGCTTGAATTACTCGAGTGCAGCCCACAATCCGAAGACACCTTATCTGGTCTGTCGTGAGGCGGGTCGGATCCCATCTCCACGTGTCCCTCACGTGACTGTAACTATTTGATCCCGCATCATTTTGGCGCCGTCTGTGGGAAAGCGACCCAATCACTGAGAATGCAGACCAGGTCTCAAGCACGTACCAATGGTGATAGGATGGGCAACAGCCCTTCTGCTGGAGGCGCCGGGAGCAGGGACCCTGTCCCGGCGACTCATCCAAACCCCACTGCTGGGGAAGCTCCGAACCCGCTTCCCCCACCTTCGGCCCCGACGGTGGTCCCTCCCTCAGAGAGGGTATTCGAGATCACTCAGGAGGCACTCATGGCTCTAGTGGAGGAAGCCTCTGTCTGAGGCACCCCTCAAGGGAAGACCCTCAGCTACGCCCAGGGCAACCAACCCCCCCACTGGAGGTAGGCCTCAGGACACACGCCGCACGACTATCCCTCGGGGACCTTCCCCCCGGAGAGATGAAGCCCAGCGTTCGCGCACATCACTCAAGCGTGACAACCACGAGCGCGGCCCGAGACGCCAGGCCCCCCTGCCCTCGCGCCGAGGTCGGAGGTCCCCGACCCCCGCAGAGGTGGCGTCTAGGCATTCAGGTGTCCCAAGCAGGGAGAAGCCTCGCGAACAACCCGAGGCCAGTGTCGACTCCCCCCAAGAGCGCCCTCCACGGGGTCGGGACAGAGAACGTGCCTCTCAGGAATCCCCTCGCCGAGGTCGGAGAACTCCGACCCCCGAGAGAGTTCAATCCCTGCGAGAGTCACACAGGTCACCGCACTTAACCCAGAAGTCCCCGACCCGAGGTGAGGTACGCCCCAGACACGAGCCCCGAAGACCTCCTCACCAAACTTGGAGGTCCCACCTTTCAGACGAGGCTCATTCCAAGCAGGAGTCCAGTAGGTCCCCTCGTAGAGGTCGGAAGCCCCCGACTCCCGAGAGGAATCGCTCCGGGCGAACGTCCCCCCGCAGAGGTCGGAGGCCCCCGACCCCCGAGAGGAATCGTTCCGGACTAGCTCATAGTCGTCCTCATATCACGCAGGAGGAGACGGCCTTACCACCAGGGCCATACGAGGAGTTGCGCCTTGTGCCGCTAGCAGTGGCGCCCCCAAGGCGAAGCCCATTCTGCTCCGCCATCCTCGCTGAGGCAATTCCACAGGGGATGAAGATCCCTCACCTTAGTGAGTACGATGGTACGGGGGATCCTCAAGAACACTTGGACAAGTTCGTCGCAAAGGCGGATATGTACGACCTTAGCGACGCGGCTTACTGTAAGATCTTCAGGACGACCCTGTCGAGTATAGCCCTATCGTGGTTCAACCAGTTTCCCTTCGGTACTATTACCGGATTCGAGCAGCTGACACAGCGATTCTTGCAACACTTCTCCATGAATAAGAAGTACCCTAAGACAGCGTCATACCTGTTCACAATCAAGCAACGGGAAGGGGAGTCACTCCGAGATTATGGTAGACGCTTCTCAGCGGCAGTGGCCGAAGTGCCCCATGTCAACCACGAGCTGCTCTCCGGCATCATGCAGCAGAACCTCCGCCCGAGCAGATTCAGAGAGTCGATTGCTGGGAAGCCCCCAGCTACCATGGATGAGCTGTTAGCCCGTGCCGAGAAGTACATTCGGATCGAAGAGGCGGTTGGCCCCTTCAAGGCTGAAGTCGGAGCCAACAAGAGGAAGGCTCGAGAGGATGACAAACTTCCCGAATCTAAGGAGCGCAAGTCGATGCCCCCCCAAGGATTCGATAAGTACACTCCACTCACCTTATCCCGCGAGCAGGTGCTCGCCATAGCAGAGCAACAGGGGCTGGTGAGTTGGCCCAAGAAACTGAAGGACAACCCTAGCCGCTTGCAATCGAACAAGTATTGTCGCTTCCACCGCGACAAGGGTCACACGACGGAGGAGTGTCGTCACCTTCAGAATGAGATTGAAAAGTTAATACAGCGCGGCCACTTACAGGAGGTAATCTCGCATCCCGCGGGGCCTGGGCGTGAGACTGAAAATCCGCGGGGGCGCCGAGGTGGAGGCCCCCCGAAAGAGGATCGCAAGGTGGATAGGGTGGACCAAGCGCCCACGATAGACAAAGACGTGGACAACCTTCCCCTCACCTCTCCCGCATACACGACTTGAGTAAGGAGTTCTTAGAGTTCCAAGTGAAACAAGTGCCCCGAGCTGCCAACGAAGCGGCAGATCAGCTAGCTAGACTAGCTAGTTCTATGGCCTCCATAACGAACAGAAAGATCACGTTCTTAGCCCTTGACAAGCCAGAAATTGAGGTGGACGCCCTAGAGGTGCTTTGTGGAAGTCCATCTCAGCCCTCCTGGAAGAGTGAAATTGTAGAGTACCTCGCTAACGGGGATCTCCCCCAAGACAAGAGTCGAGCTAGACGCGTCAAGCTGCGTGCGTCCCGATTCTTGCTAGTCGATGGAGATCTCTACAAAAGGGGGTTCTCCCAACCTTTACTTAAGTGTTTGGTTGATGAGCGGGCGGAGTATGTCTTGCGCGAAGTACACGAGGGCTGCTGCGGTAATCACTTGGGGGGCAAGGCCCTGGCGGGAAAAGTGCTAAGGCAAGGATACTTCTGGCCAACGATGCTACGCGATGCGTGCGAACTCGTCAAGCGTTGCCGCAAATGTCAAGAGCACGGGACAATCAGTCACGCCCCTGGGGCACTCCTCCAACCCTTGGAGAGTCCCTGCCCATTCGCTCAATGGGGATTGGACATCGTCGGCCCCTTCCCCATGGCGCCGGGACAGAGGAAGTTCCTCCTGGTGGCGATTGATTACTTTACTAAATGGGTGGAGGCCGAGCCACTGGCGCGGATCATCGAAGCGGAGGTCATGAAGTTCATATGGAAAAACATCTTCACGCGGTTCGGGATCCCGAGGGCCCTGGTCTCGGACAACGGGACTCAATTCCGAGGGACTAAACTCAAAGAGTGGTGTGAAGAGCTAAAGGTTAAGCAGTTCTTCACCTCGGTGGCCAACCCGCAAGCGAACGGCCAAACGGAAGTCACTAACCGCACATTGCTTCAGCACTTGAAAACGCGTTTGGACGATTCCAAGGGTAATTGGGTAGACGAACTTCCATCCGTGCTGTGGTCATACAGGACTACCCCGCGCTCGAGCACGGGAGAGACACCATTCAACTTGGTCTACGGCACGGAGGCGATCACTCCAGTCGAGATAGGAGAAGTAAGCTACAGGGTGAGCCAACACAAGTTCGCTACCGACGAAGCAGGCTTACGAGTCAATCTCGACTTGCTTGCGGAGGTGCGCGACCGGGCATCATCTAGAATGGAAAACTACCGCTCGAGGATGGCTCGGGCATATAATGCTCGGGTCCGCCCCCGGAGTTTTCAAGTCGGAGATCTGGTGTGGAGAAAGAAAGAGGCGTCAGGGCCCGTGGGGAAGCTAGATGCCAAGTGGGAAGGTCCATATCAGGTGGAGGCGATCATCAACCAAAGTGCTTACAAACTGAAAACTTTACAAGGCGCAGAGGTACCGCGCACATGGAATATCTCCAACCTCAAGCGCTATTACGCGTAGTCGCTCGGTGGGACGCTGTTGCTTAGTTTTGTGCTTTTCTTCCTTTTATGTTCGAATTGGCCTGCGAGCCAAACGTTTTTTCCTTATTTATTTTAAGCTCGAGTTGGCCCGCGAGCCAAGCGTTTTTACCTTACTTCTTTTACATTCAAGTTGGCCTACGAGCCAAGCGTTTTTATCTTCTCTCATTTAAATTCGCGTTGGCCTCCAAGCCACGCACTAATAAAAGCCCGTCGAGGCACGATTATGCTTTATGTATCTACGTTGCTTATCTCTAAACGCTTATGGGGTAGAGCCTCGAGGCCCCCCCTAAGTTAAACATTGAAGAGGTTGAGGCTATACGCCCCCCCACTTAGCGCTAGGGTCGAGCCTCAAGGCCTGCCTAGGCTTAACACTAAGGGGTTGAGGCCATGCGCCCCCCCCCAAACTTCGCGCTAGGGTCGAGCCTCAAGGCCCCCTGATAAACCTCATTTTTACGCAATTTCCATCATTCATCCGACACGTTTAGTATAGAATTTGCATCATATTTTTATCCCACAAATACGTTTGATGTTACTTTTGAGTGCCGTAGGAAATTTCTATGTTGCAAAGGAAAAATACCAATTGTAGGCTAAAATCGAGAGCGAGTTGATTGAAAGATGGAAACATACGGCGTACAAGCGCCATTATGAATGGCGTACAAGCGCCGATTAAAGCGGCGTACAAGCGCCGTTAAACGAGGCGTACAAGCGCCGAGCAAAGCGGCGTACAGGCGCCGTTCATAGTGGCGTACAGACGCGCATTATTCTGATTCAATACGCGCGAAGCCCATGATCGGCCCAATTTTGGTTTTATGTTATAGATTAGGTATAAATACCCCCTCCAAACATTGTATAAGGGTCGACTTTTATTTTCTTGAATTGAGTTGAAAAGATTGGAGATCGAGAGACGAGATTCAAGATTATTGTAAACAGTTTATTCGACAACGGGTTTAATCGAAATTATTTTCTTTAATCTCTTTTAATTCTTGTCGTTTTATCATGTTTACATTATTAATTGTTTATCGTGCTTTCGTATCTATGGAGTAATCTATCTTATTCTGGAATTGGGAATAGCCCGATAGCATGTTATCGATATAGATTATAGAACCGTTTATATTACTTCGCGTATGCTTGTGATTCGAATTCTTGATTATTAATGCTTGTGAATTTGCTGGCCACTTATTTGCATGTTCATAGATATTAGGCGAAAATTCTGAAAGGTGACGTCTATATCAGAACCCTAGAATTCAAACCTAGGATCCTAAATCACGAAAGTAGTTTTAGGTCTTTTGAGGAATCGATACATTATCATAGAGATTAATGAGTCTGAGTCTAGTCTAATCATCACGAAAGTAGTTGGTTAATTAGCTTAGATATGTTATTATGCTTCGACAGAAGATAGTGATTAAAATTGGATAGTGTCCTTCATAAGTAGCGATCGTAATTCAATCGGTAATATAATTGAGTCGATAATATATATCGTGGTAAACCCTAATTCCGGAATTTTCAATCATATACAAATCAAATCAATTTTCTTGCGTTCTGTTTAGTTTTCTTTACAATTTATCTCGTGCTTTTGATTAGGCTTAGATTACTGATAAGTGATAGATTAGTACTTGATTATTCGGTCCTCGTGGGAACGATATCTTTTGTACTACACCGAAGCCGTGCGCTTGCGGTTTAGGCTCATCACCCCCCTAGGCTTAGCGCTATGAGGTTGAGGCTATTCGCCCCCCCTAGGCTTAACACTAAGGGGTTGAGGCTATGCGCCCCCCCCCCCAACTTAGCGATAGGGTCGAGCCTCAAGGCCTCCCTAGGCTTAACACTATGAGGTTGGGGCTATGTGCCTCCCTCCACTCAGAAAATACCATAACATAAACTTAATCGCTTCACCCGACGCTCATTTAGTTTCGAACTTTTAGATTCGACAGGGGGGCATATGGCATGGGACAAGGACAAGCCCGATCATACAATCGAAAATAAGCAAGGCATCACGCCAACACGCAAACAATACATACACGAAACAAAATGCAACTGAAATTAACATAGAGCGAATAAAGTCGGAACAAGGAAAAGTGTTCGAAATCCAACAAGTCTCAAAACAAATGAGTAACACAACTAGCCATATACAGGCAGTACTAAACAACTAGAGCTATCTCGTGGGGGAGAAGGGTCTGGTCTAGCCCATTGGGGCGATCCATCTTCTGAGCCTCCACTGGGACCAGCTCCGGACCTATCTTCGTCACGCACCTTGGGGAACACCCAAGTAAAGTCATCGCCAGGGTAGCGATTGCTGCTTCGAAGAATCTCCCGACATCGGCGGATAGTCAACGCCACATATTTCTGGGCCGTCTCCTTCGCCTTTAGGCGTATCTCACTAGCATAGTCCGCCCCACGTCTGAAGCTCTCCACGGCGTCGCTAAGAGCCCTCTTCCCGGCATCAGAGCTGAGGAAAATCTTTTCGCACCCCACCTCTACCTCCAGCTCCTTTAAGGCCTCTTGGCGCTTCTCCTCGCTCACACGAGCCCTGCGAGCATTCTCTTCGGCCTTCTTTTCGCTCTCCTCGGCACGCCGAGTCGCCTACCCAGCTCGCCGAGAGGCTTCTTTGGCCCTTCGAGTGGCCTCTCGGGCCTGTCGCGCAGCCTCTTCAAGCTTCAAGTCAAGGCCCAACTTCTCCTTTTGCACGTCCTCGTAACACTGATATATATAACAGCCGAGCTGCACGTCCTGCAAAAAGGCAAAAACAACGGTTGGGTCGCGTAAAAGAAAAGTAGGGGCACGCAATAAGGTCGAGGCGGAGAAAGCTTACCCGTCCCGCGTTGGCACAGATATGCTGCTTCGCCTCTAGAGGCGTAAGACCTCCCACGCGCCTGGCGTCGAAGCTGGGAACCTACCGCGGGTCGAGCGAGCCCCCTTGAATTAGTAAGCACCACGGGACCTGCGTAAGATTGCACAACAGCGCGTCAAAACCTAAATGAAAATAGGGGTTAAAGCACGAGACCGCTATTAGACTATTACCTCGCAAGTAGAGGCCCCCGGCATCATATTCAGAATCGAATAGTCCAGCTTTGTCGAACTTCTCTTTCAGCCTCTTGATCGCAGAAGAAGAAGAAACTTGGTTTGAAGGAGCCTCTAAGCACCATTGCTCATGAGTGCGGATCCCCAATTGGCACTTAGGCAGGAAAAAGAATTTAGTCTTCCAAATCCCTTTGGGGCTCACAGTTCCGCGGATAAAACGATCTTTACTCCGGGGCAAGAAATAAACGTATGGCCCGGGAGTACACTGCTTGACTAGGAAGAGAGCCTCAAAGGCCTCCAAATTCGCCTCCAGCCCGACCTCCCTGAACCTTCGGATAAACCCTTCAAAGAAGGAGAAGCAGTTCGGGCTCAACTGACTGATACAAAGGCGATAGTGCAACAAGATCTTCCCAAATAGAGGATAATAGTCTAAAGTGAACCCCGACTTGAAATACTCCAAGTATAAAGTCACCATCCCACGACCGGGATGCGGGATTGTGCCGTCAGGTGGGGGTAGACACCCCTTGGTGTTTATATTCCGGTAGTTCTGAAGCAGAGTGTCCAGGTCTTTCATCGTGATGGTGCTACGACAAGTCTCGAAATCCACGGCGCGCTCGCGAGACCGCTTTGGTGGGGAGAGGTCGCGATCGTCGTCCCCCGCTAGGCCTTCGAGCGGGTCTGAAGCTTCACCCGTCGAGGAAGACACATGACGCCTGTTACCTGCAGTGACGTAAAGGAAAACAGTCAATATCCCGACAAAAAGTATATCGTAACGCGAATAAACCGGAGAATGCGCCCGTCAGTCGACGCCACGTCCCTAGAGAGGGGCCCCCTTGTGGGGCGCGCCCCTAGCGGGCGCCCCCCTTAAGGGGCGCGCCCTCCTCTCTCGACCTCACCCTCTCGTTACTACCGAAGGTTTTACCCGAGTTCGTCATGATGAGGAAGCCCTTGAAGGTTGAGAGAAAGAATTCTAGAGAGAGAAATATTCCTAAGGGGCAAGCTTGAAAGTGAAGGCTTTGTCCTAGCTATTTGGCTATTAATGGGCTCGTTTGATGGGCTTTCAGGCTTAGGCCCACGGGAGCCCAAGACTCTAGAAGAAGTGAAGGGGACCTCTGGGCCCCAAATCAGTAAATTTCCGAGCTCATGACACCTTCATAAACACTCAGAAATTAGGGAGGCATATGATGGGCCCCACTCTTACTCGGCCCAAGAAGGCAGTTATTCCGGGCCCAACTCATCCGAGCCCATAAAACAGGAAACAAGGCCCAACTGAATGCCTATAAATACCCCCTTAATTAATTCATTAATCACGTTTTGACTATTTGGAGAATTATCTTAATCTCTCTGAATATTCCCAGCTCTCAATTATTAGAGAACAATATCAATTTGAACTACGAACGGCTTGATCCTATTTGCTAGGTACGTAGGCAGCTTGAATTACTCGAGTGCAGCCCACAATCCGAAGACACCTTATCTGGTCTGTCGTGAGGCGGGTCGGATCCCATCTCCACGTGTCCCTCACGTGACTGTAACTATTTGATCCCACATCAATTATATATCTCACTATAAGGCACAATAGTATTAGAACTATAAGAGAAAGTTAGATATATAATTCATATCTATAGTTAAAACATAAGTTACCTGATCCTCAAAATGCTTCAATTTTGTGTTATTCTGAATCAAATCTGTTCACCATCGATTCAAGAAATTGAATTTTTATGTAACCAATGGCCATTCAAGACTAACACTTCAACACAATTGTAAACATATATACTGTTTTTCTCATTTTTCTACCAATTATCAGATTCATATTATTGTAAGGAAAAAAAATATATTTAAGCAAGAAGAGATTAATGTTTAATTTCACATCCATATATAGTCATTATGAATAAATATAAGATAATATAGTTCACATTAACTAATCATATGAATATATCTCATGAACTTCACATTCACATATATATATATATATATATATCACTATAATTATCTTAAAGTTGAAATACATTTTATATTCTTTTGACTATGAAAATTAAACAAACTCAATAGGTTTACAATAATTTATTTTTCGTTCATTCATTCATACTTATAAAAGTATGAGTGTTTATTTTACTAAATATATATCACTATAATTATCTCAAAGTTGAAATACATTTTATATTCTTTTGACTATGAAAATTAAACAAACTCAATAGGTTTACAATAATTCATTTTTCGTTCATTCATTCATACTTATAAAAGTATGAGTGTTTATTTTACTAAATATATTTTATAAAATTCACTTTTTAATGGTAAAAGAATCCAATAATAAATAATAAAAATAAGTGTATACATATACAATAATAAGGTGGATAATTATATTAAAAACCTACAATGAGTGATTTGCTACTTTAATGGCAATAGAGTTAAATAAAAAATGATAAAAATAAATTGTATATGTTTAAAATATAAGATAGATAATTACACTAAAGCTTTATTATAAAATTACATATAAATACTAAATCATAATATAAATAATTAGCTTAAACATGAAAATTATATGATTTTAAATTATAATACTAGTTTATGATTGTTTTCTAAAACTTAATAAATAAAAACATGGTTAAAGTTTTTTATTTTTGTTAAGTCACTCATGAATTTCTACGACATCTCATAGAATATTTAATTAAGTATCTATTCAAGATTTTGAATATTCTGATATTTAAATCTTTATTACATCTAGATATTTTAAATGATTCATTCAACCAGTTATAAACTATAATGAATACAAAAATAGAATTAGTATATGAAATATCTTTATGAAATGGAATAACTAGAGTTAGTAGAATAATATTTATATAAAAAAATCTCCAATCAATTCAAAATTAAAGTATAATGATGACAATTGTCAAACTAAAGCAAAAGTGTAAAAAAAAACTCCTCATTATGATTTAATTACTTTCAATATTGTGTATTAACTTTTACGACAAGTTGCGGATCTTTTACATTTTACTTTTATATATTTATTAAGTAAACTCAATATAATAACAAAAAATACACAATAAGTAATAGTGGAAAGCAAACAAAACGGTATATAGATCATTTATGCCAATGTCCTCTTGACTTGCCAATGAGACTTGCGGATACTAAGATTCAGGTTCTAAAGCGATGCACCCTAACATGAGAATAATCTTGCCGCTCTTATTTTACAAAGTATTCAACTTTTGAGCCATTATAGAAAACTATTTAAAGTATACTTATAAAATGAGAAGAAAGAAAAAGTATTTCATCAAAATTAAATAGGATATAGATATATATTAAGCATGAATTATAAAGTTTATTCTGTTATATAACTATTTGTGCTTCAATTTTTTAATTACCTTAATTATTTCAATAATTAATTTATTTTTTCATGTGACTCAATATTCAACTTCTCAAACAATTGATTTTTTAAGTAAATAATTCACGTAATTAAATTAATATACATAATTTGAATTTACAAACTCTTCAAGTTAAATTATAAGTTTATAACTATATATATGAATTATTTTAACAATATCGTTCTTCGCTTTGAAAGCGAGTTAATTCTATTAAATGGTACTGTATGCATGTCTCTATTCTCTTTTATTATTAATAATTAATTTAATTATTTTTTAACTACTACAAAGAATATTAATTTTTGAGATAGAATAAATATTTCTTTAAAAACCAAACGTTTACAAAGTTATATAAATTAAATTGGACACACTCTCTCTTTTAGAATTAACATATGGTTTTATTATAGTAAACAAACAGATTAAATCAAACGCTTTAATTTTTATTCCGCTTCATCGTTTCCGTTAGAGTCTTACAGATATGATATTTCAGTACAAATCAACAAAAAGGATTTACACACGCACAGAATACATACATACATATAACCCTTATTACACACAAATAGATTATTCATACAAGAAAAACATGACGATTGTATAAATATAATTTGTTTCAACCAGAAATCTCAATAGCTTTCACCTCAGGCTTCTTCACTTCAGCCTTGGGCACAGTAACAGTCAGCACACCATTCTCCATCGCCGCCTTCACCTCATCCAGTTTTGCATTCTCCGGCAGCCTGAAGCGGCGGAGGAACTTGCCGGAGCTTCTCTCGACGCGGTGCCACTTGTCGTTCTTCTCCTCCTTCTCACTGCTGCGTTCACCACTAATCTGAAGAACATTACCTTCCTCGATTTCCACTTTGACCTCCTCTTTCTTCAGCCCTGGAACATCAGCCTTGAACACGTGTGCCTCCGGCGTCTCCTTCCAGTCAATGCGTGTGGAAACGAACTGCGACGTCGTATCATTGGATTCACGAAAAGGGTCCCAAAGATCGAACGAAAACGGGTCGTTGCTTTGGCGTCTGCCGAAGAAACTTGGGATCAGCGACATTTTCTTCACGGGTTTTGCTTTGTTAATTTATTCTTCTCAAGAAAGCTTGCTGTTGTGGATTTGTATCGGAAGACTATTGTTTTGATCTGGTTGAGAAGAGAAGGGTAGAAAGGTATTTATAAGGCAAAAAAATGGCGATTGAGAGAGTTCCTGAAACTTCAGGTAGGGGAAGAAATTGCTGGAGAGAGAAAGAAGGGTGGATGTATCTAGAAAAGTCGCGGGCTATTCACTCTTCAATAGCTTCCAATCATGTGTAGACACGTGTCCTTGTGAACATCTTTATTTCTTTTCTTTTTTCTTATTAAATTTTTGTTCTATATAAAAAAAATCTTAATTTTAATCTCACAAATTATCGTGATTTTAGTATTAGTCCTACATTTTACTGAATTTTAAAAAACATCTCAATATTTTATATTAGTTGCAATTTTACTCTCTTTTATAATAATGTTAGTCTCATACTTTATGTTTATTATTTTAAATTGCAGTTTTTCTCTTTAATTAAATAAGATGTATTAAATAACCCGTTAAACAAATATTACCTCTTAACCCTCCTAAAAAATTATAAAAGAATAACATATGAGTTTAACGAGGACATCCATAACATGGACCAATCATCATTTTCCTCAACCATTTTTTTTGTTTTTTTTTTATTTTGTGGGGATAAGTGGCAATAATATTTATTCAAGGACATGTTTGATATATTTTATATAGTTTAAGGGGCAAAATACAATTTTTATTAACAAAAATAAAAATAAAGTATAAGATTAACATTGATTAAAAAATGACTAACATTGCAACTTTATCAAATTATTTGGACTATTTTTAAATTTTAATAAAACGTGGAACTGAAACTAAAATCGTGATATCCTATGGGACTAAATTTAAAATTACCCTCCAATATTCTATCACAATTAAACATCT
Source organism: Verbascum thapsus (assembly GCA_963669365.1). NCBI lineage: Eukaryota > Viridiplantae > Streptophyta > Magnoliopsida > Lamiales > Scrophulariaceae > Verbascum > Verbascum thapsus. The sequence continues at coordinate 9,389,215 of OY770107.1, read as the reverse complement.
CTTAATAAATACAGAGAAGTTCAATTGAAATTAAAGAATACGAATGAAACCCTCCAAATTCAAGAAGATTCAAGGCGTGCATGGCGAAAATCAAGGCATTTAAGGCGAAGTTCATCAAATTATAGCGTTTGATTCGTAACTACGGTGCTAAACCTACAATATAATGTTATAGAAGATCAAATCAAGTTCAATGAAGATCAGAAGTTACAATTCAGCCTTGAAGCTTTCAACTTCCATACATCAAACCACATGTTTGATCTGAGATTATGTTGTCAAGCCCTTGCATTAACGTTATAAACATTCAAGTCAATTTTGAAGAAGGTCAAAGAAGCAAAGTCAACTCCAACGTTCAATATTTGCGAAGGAAGAATCAGAGGTTAGAAATAGAGATTTGTACTCCAGTTTTATTTTAATAAATATATATAAAATTCATTTGTTACCACTTACCATTTTTGAGTTTTGATTTTTCATAATTACAAATTTGTTGTGTACAAGTTTTTGGCATGCCTAGCAGTACAATGTCTACCTCTCATATTTTTACTCTATCAAGTTCAATTGGATACTCAAGCCAAATCTATTAACATAGTGGAACCTATGATGGTCATCTAAAATTCTATAAGCGAAACTATTGGCGTCACCATAAGAAGTATGTTCATGAAGCTATAAATATCTTCAAAGGTCGTTCTCCTACTTGAAACCAGCAACGACAAAGACAAGTATTTGTCATTTCCACAACGCTCCACATCAAATTACTCAAAAGAGTGTGTCATGAAGAGGAACCACTCCAAAAGAACAAATTGCAAACTTGGCAAAAGTTGTCGAAGGACCGAAGCATGTTTAATAAGTTGTATATATCTACTATTATACGATGTGTATATCACATAGAGCTCTACGGTGAAATTACATATAAATACTAAATATTAATTCGAACTTATTAGCTTAAATGCATATTACACGATCTTTACTACAATATTAGGTTATAATTTCTTTTGTTATAGAATTTAACAATCAAGAACTTGCAGTACATACAACATGTAATTTTTTATGTTTTTGATCAAATAAAATAAATTCAATAAATAAATAAAATAAGAAACAATCAATAGTAAAAAAGTCAAACAAAAATGATGCATCATTATTAGAACGATCTATTATCTTGCAGAGACTAAGATTTTAAAGTGAAATTTATTTTATAATCCTGAGAAATTTGCTACATGATTTAAGAAACGGGAGAAATAAACAAAAATTAATAACTTTTTAGTCAAAAATACTATATCTAGCTTCGAGTCACCATAAAAACAATTGAAGATATACAGGAATATTAATGTGAACAAAAAGTAAAGTGTTTGATTTCTCAAAATTAAATATATAAAATACGCATGAATTTACATAAAAAAAATGTAGTTACAATAATTATTTTTGAAAAATTAATTAGTTCTTTCCATCTCAGTTAATATTTAATTTTTCTAATAATTAATTATTTATTAATAATTCATTTAATTAAATATCATATCACTATAAGAAATAATATTTATGCATATTTCATCAACACGTTCAACGAATATGTTATTTACTTGTCTTTCAAAATGTCTCACATTCGAAATGTTAATTTGTAATAGAACGTTTTATTATTAAGATAATATTTTTCCAATATCTCTATTTATTTATTTTTATCACAAATTTGTTGCTCATATTGTAGGATCTAGATTCTTGTAACATTCCAATTATATTGTTTTGTCAATCCAGTTGGATAGGGATGGCCAGTGAAATAAATGCCATCACTTTTAGCTCCCCATGAGCACACATCATCTATACATCTTACAGCTTCACTTTGCGCAAACACTTGGAAATCTGCATCATTATTACCCCACCAAAGATGGCAAAAGAACAAACTGCCCCCAAAAAACTTCACACAAAAACTCCATTGAAATTCTTGGTTTTCATAAAGAGTATGAAATCCTAAATCATCATCACCAGATGCACAATGCAATTTCAATGGTGCTGAATTTGGTGGTAGACTATTTATTACACGAACCGTATGTTTTTTGGTAACAAAACATTTGGGTTCATCCAATGGCGATGAATGAAGAATTGTAGCCATTGATAAGAGGATCAACAAAAACAAGGTTTTCATTTTATTGCGAAAAATTGATTTGTTATTACAGATTTGAAATCACTAGCTCCAATTCATCCGTCCAAACACAACCTAACAATCTCGAGAATGTTTATCATAACATAGAGTGGTATTCGGTTACTATGAAGCGTTTTCTTTCTTATTTATTTAGTTATCTTATCTATCAATTATGAAATGGAGAGAACCTACATCAAGTGCTCTTTCAGATTCCTTCAGTATCCAAATAATGGCATGATCTGAAGTTGCGTTGCAGGAGAGAACTATATGATTGTTAAATAATTTAGTTTTCAACATGGGGTGTGTGTGTATATATATATATATATATATATATATATATATATGACAAAATGTCAATGCTTTTGGAAATTCAAATTATAGGTGTTTCTACAATCCGGTTCTAAATTGATGTAATTGCAAAAGTTATTCATGGATGGACCTAATTCAAATGTAAATCTACATTTAATGAAAATCATAATTTTGATTATGGAAACACATAACAATTAAGTAAATATTTCAAGCATTAGATTGTAATAATGCAGTCAAAATTAAGAAAATGTTGGTGGTAAGATTTCAAGTCACTAAGGCCTTGTTTGTTTATGCCATTTTCAACATTTTAATTCACAAAATTCAAAATATACTTAACACACCAACTTTTCACCCAAATTTTCTTTTTTTTTCAACACTACTTCTCAATCTCTTATATAACTAACTATCAATCATATAACATTTCACACTTTTACCAATCAAATCAATCACTATTTCACTTTATTTTTCATACTTTACAATTTTTAATCTATATTTATCTATTTTTTATTCACATAATCATTATATACACAATTAAAATAATTATTTTATACATTATCCATCAACCTATCATTATTGATTTGATATATTTTACAACTTTCAACCTAATTTTAAAAACATAAACAAACAACTATTATTTTCATACGAATTTCCATGATACACAATTTTCGATGAAATTTTAAATTTTTATCCCAAAAAAATAAACAAACATAGCCTAATTCTAACTGACAAATTAATTATATTGACCGGTAGTAATTTATTTTTTGGTTACAAAATCCGAACATCGTGATATGGTAGATGGATGAGAAAAGAAAATTTGAGTCCTACTTTATTAGTTAAATTATTATATAAGTTATAATAACATTTTTAAGTTGTACAAGAGTTACTTTTTTAAAAATTTTAACACGATATAATTCACGTTCAACTAATATGTTATTTATTACTTTTATTAAAATTAATGGCTTTGTTTTAGCACAACCCTGAATTAGTTCGATGATCTTTACGATGAGTAATTCACTACTTTAATGACAATAGAGTTATATAATAAATGATAAAATAAACTGCATATATTCAAAATATAAAATAGATAATTACATTATAACTTTATTATACAATTACGTATAAATACTAAATCATAATAAAAATAATTAGCTTAAACATGAAAATTTTATGATTTTAAATTACAATACTAGTTTTTTATTGTTTTCTAAAAATTAATAAATAAAAACATGGTCAAAGTTTTTTTTATTTTTGTTAAGTCACTTATGTATTTATACAGCATCACATAGAATATTTAATTAAGTATGTATTCTAGATTTTGAATATTTTGATATTTAAATCTTTATTACATATATCCAGATATGTTAAATGATTTATTCAATCAGTTATAAACTATAATGAATTAAAAAAATAGTATATCAAATGTCTTTATGAAATCAAATAACTAAAGTTAGTAGAATAATATTTATTTAAAAAAATCTCCTATCAATTAAAAATTAAATTATAATGATGACAACGGTCAAATTAAAACAAAAATAAGAAAAAATAGCTCCTTGTGATTTAATTACTTTCAGTATTGCATATTAATTTTTACGTGCAACAAGTAATATATTAATCAAATAAACTCAATATAATAACAAAAAAGATACAATAAGCAATAGTGGAAAGCAACAAAATGGTATATACATCATTTATATATACCAATGTCCTCTATGACTTGCCTATGAGAGTTGTGAATATTAAGATTGAAGTTCTAAAGCGAGGCACCTTAGCATGAGAATAGACCTCCGGCTCTTATTTCACGGGTACCCGACTTTTGACCCATTGTGAAAACCTATGTAAAGTATACTAAAAATGAGAAGAAAGAAAAAGTAAAATGTTTAATTCATCAAAATTAAATAGGATATAGATACAAGTTAAGCATGAAGTCAAATAAAAATTTATTTTGTTGCATAACTATTTATGCTTCAATTTTTCAATTAACTTAATTATTTTAAAAATTAATGTTTTTTATGTCAATCAATATTCAATTTCTCAAATTTATTTATTAAGTAAATAATGCACTTAATTAAATTAGTAGACATAATTTAAATTTATAGAATCTTCAAGTTAAATTATAACTATGTATATAAATTATTTAAACAATATCATATGTTTCACATCCACTATCTAATTATATTAAATGATACCCTATTAATAATGTAGGTCTATTCTCTGTTATTATTAATAATTAAGTAATTTTTAACTACTACAAAGAATATTAATTTCGATATAAAATAAATATTTTTTTAAAACCAAACATTTATAAAGTTATAAAAATTAAATTACACATACTTCTCATTTTTAGAATTAACATATGATTTTGTTACAGTAAACAAACAGATTAAATCAAACGCTTTAACTTTTATTCCGCTTCATCGTTTCATTACAAATATGATATTTCAGTACAAAATCAACAAGAAAGATTTACACACACAGAGAATACATATATATATATAACCCTTATTACACACAAATTGATTGTTCAACCAAGAAAAACATGATGATAGTATAAATATTTGTCTCAACCAGAAATCTCAATAGCTTTCACCTCAGGTTTCTTCACTTCAGCCTTGGGCACAGTAACAGTCAGCACACCGTTCTCCATCGCCGCCTTGACCTCATCCAGTTTGGCATTCTCCGGCAGCCTGAAGTGGCAGCGGAACTTGCCGGAGCTTCTCTCAACGCGGTGCCACTTGTCGTTCTTCTTCTCCTTCTCACTGCTGCGTTCACCACTAATCTGAAGAACATTACCTTCCTCGATTTCCACTTTGACCTCCTCTTTATTCAGCCTTGAACACGTATAGGTATGAATTACATGTATTGAAAGTCTACAAAAGGGGCGTAAATTAATGAGCCTATCTCGAGCCAAGCTTTTAAAATTTCACAGACTCAAGCTTGTTTTAAAAATTTTTAGCTCGAGCTCAAATTCGGCTCGTTCATTCATCCAAATTCGAGGTCGCTCATTTGCTTGTTCAAATCAAATTCAAATATTTGGCTATATAATATATTTTATAGTTTTAATACATAATCATTAGAATAATTAAATAAGAGCAATTAATAAAGGTGGAAATTATTTCTTATGTTACATTGTACTTATAAAATATGTAAGTAATGATAACTCTCACTTGTTCCGCTAATATAATGCTTTTATAAAATAATGTTAAAAGTTATGTGAATCATATATTATCTAGTGTGTTAGCAATTGGTAACGGGGTATTCATGTACTTAAAAATTAAATATTAGAGTATATATATATATGATGTCTATATCCAAATAATCTTTTGGTTTTATTGAAATATATATAAAGAGAATAGAAAATTATGTCTTAAGAATTTTATTTTTTAAATTTATTATTTTATAATTTAAATTTAATTATTATAATATTATTCGTATAAATTATTCTTACTAATATAACTATATAATTAAAGCATTTGTAATAAAAGTGTTATTACTAATAATTAAAGCATTTGTAATAAAAGTGTTATTACTAATAAATTATAGTGTGTTATAACTATATATATATATATGAAACTTGATACTAATAATTTATAGTTGAAATTTACTCAATATCATTTTCATTAAAAATATAATGTACCAATTATTTTTAAAATTAAGTTAAATAAGCACAAATGTGTTATATATGTACAAACACATATATAATAGTAATATGAACACCTAAACAGAAGTTCGAGCCCGGTTAATTAATAAGCTCGAGCTCGTGAAACTTGGCTCGCTCTCGTGATAGTTCGATCTTGAACCAAGCTTTGATCGAGTTGGTTCACTAAGTTCACGAGCTGGCTCGACTCACATTACAGCTATTATACGTTATAGAATAAAAAATGGAATATAGTTTGAAATAAAATAATTTGTTTCGGATGAACTGTCAACTTATTCACAATATGGAAAAATTCAAAAAAAAATTGTATCATGTTGCAGATGTAGTTTGGATAGGAGGTGATGAGAGGAAGTGATTTTCATCACCTACTCTTAGTGAAAATTACCCATCTCCAAAACATATATATAAATTATGTCATATCGAAAATGTTGGACTCAGTACAACGTATATTTCCCTGAAAATTCAACTCACTAGTCTTAACCACTTTTAAGTGTATTTTATAAAATGTGTGAGTGATTTTATGTCAAGTGTAATTTATTCATGATCAAGTCCGACAAGCTAAAATTTCATGATTAATGCTTATGAGTGGTAATGAAAAAATATAGGAATCTTTATTATAAAATTGTGTTTTAATCTTTTTTTTTTCATTTCTTGATGTATATCCGAAATACAAAGTAAATCACTTGTTAATCTCTATTTATTTATTTTTATCACAAATTTGTTGCTCATATTGTAGGATCTAGATTCTTGTAACATTCCAATCATATTGTTTTGTCAATCCAGTTGGATAGGGATGGCCAGTGAAATAAATGCCATCACTTTTAGCTCCCCATGAGCACACATCATCTATACATCTTACAGCTTCACTTTGCGCAAACACTTCAAAAGCTGCATCTTTATTATCCCACCGAAGATGGCAAAAGAACAAAGTGCCCCCAAAAAACTTCACACAAAAATTCCAATTAAATTCTTGATTTTCATAAAGTGTATGGTATCCTAAATCATCATCACCAGATGCACAATGCAATTGCAATGGTGCTGAGTTTGGTGGTAGACTATTTATTACACGAATAGTATATTTTCTGGTAATAAAACATCTGCGTTTATCCAATGGCGATGATCGAAGAATTGTAGCCATTGATAAGAGGATTAACAAAAACAGGGTTTTCATTTTATTGCGAAAAAGAAATTATTTTATATGATTGTTAAATAGTTTAGTTTTCAACATGGGGTGCTTCTATATATATATATATGACAAAATGTCAAAGGTTTTGGAAATTCAAAGGGTTTTTACAATCCGGTCTAAATTGATGTAATTGCCAAAACTATTCATGGATGGACCTAATTCAAATGTAAATCTACATTTAAGGGAATTCATAATTTTGATTATGGGTACACATAACAATTAACTAAATATAATGGACCTAATTCAAATGTAAATCTACATTTAAGGGAATTCATAATTTTGATTATGGATACTAACTAAATATTTTCAAGCATTAATTAGATTGTAATAATGCAGTCAAAGAAAAAGATATATCTAAGCAACAAGAGATTAATGGTTAATTTCACATCCATATATTGTCACTATGAATAAATATTAGATAATATAGTTCACATTAATTAATTAAATGAATATATCTCATGAACTTCACATTCATATATATCACTATAATCATCTCAAAGTTGAAATACATTTTATATTTATTTGACTATGAAAATTAAACAAACTCAATAGGTTTACAATAACTCATTTTTCATTCATTACCTATAAAAGTATCGGTGTTTATTTGAATTTTTGATATACCAAATATATTTTATGTAATTAACTTTTTAATGGCATCATGAAAATTATATGATTTTAAATAACAATAAATACTAGGTTACAATCTTGTTTTCTAAAAATTAATAAATAAAAACATGGTTAAATTTTTTATTTTTGTTAAGTCACTTATGAATTTATACAGATCTCATAGAATATTTAATTAAGTATTTATTCAAGATTTTGAATATTTTGATATTTAAATTTTTATTACATCCAGATATATTAAATGATTCATTCAACCAATTATAAACTATAATGAATTCAAAAAACAAAATTAGTATATAAAATATCTTTATGAAATCAAATAACTAGAGTCAGTAGAATAATATTTATTTAGCAAAATCTCCTATCAATCCAAAATTAAAATATGATGATGAGAACGGTCAAACTAAAGCCAAAGTAAAAGAATTAAAAAAGAACTCCTCATTGTGATTTAATTACTTTCAATATAATTTGTATTAACTTTTACAAGCAACATGCGAATCTTTTACTTTTTATTATGTTTATATATATATTTATTAAGTAAACTCAATATAATAACAAAATAGATACAATAAGCAAAAGCGGAAAACAAACAAAATAGTATATACATCATTTATTCCACTATCCTCTACGACTTGTGGATACTAAAATTGAGGTTCTAAAGCGAGGCGCCCTATTATGAGAATAAACTTGTCGCTCTTATTCACAAGTATCCAAAAGACATTGTAAAAATCTTTTTAAAGTATTACTGAAAAATGAGAAGAAAGAAAAAGTAAAATGTTCAATTCATCAAAATTAAATAGGATATAGATATAAATTAAGTATGAATTATAAATTATTTTGTTATATTACTATTTATGCTTCAATTTTCAGTTAACTTATTTCAAGAATTAATTTATTTTTTCATGTGGATATTGAATTAATTTATTTTTATATGTGAATCAATATCCAGTTTCTCAAATAATTAATTTAATAAATACATAATTGAATTTATAAATCTTCAATTTAAACTATAACCATGTGTATGAATTACTTTAACAATATCATTTGTTTTAGTTTATTTTGCTAATTATATTAAATGGTACCCTACTAATAATGCATGTCTATTCTCTTTTATTATTAATAATTCATTAAGTAGTTTTTAACTACTACAAAGAATATTAATTTTCGATATACAATAAATATCTTTTAAAACCAAAGGTTTATAAAGTCATATAAATTAAATTAGACATATTTCTCTTTTTCAGAATTAACATATAGTTTTATTACAGTAAACAAACAGATTAAATCAAATGCTTTAACTTTTATTCCGCTTCATGAATTCTGTTACAGAGAGATGATATTTCAGTACAAATCAATAAGAACGATTTACACACGCACATAATATATATATATATATATATATATATATATATTATATAACCCTTATTACACACAAATTGATTGTTCATACAAGAAAAACATTATGATAGTATAAATATTTCTCTCAGCCAGAAATCTCAATAGCTTTGACCTCAGGCTTCTTCACTTCTGTTTTAGGCACAGTAACAGTCAGCACACCATTCTCCATCGCCGCCTTGACCTCATCAAGTTTGGCATTCTCCGGCAGCCTGAAGTGGCGGCGGAACTTGCCGGAGCTTCTCTCGATGCGGTGCCACTTGTCGTTCTTCTCCTCCTTCTCACTGCTGCGTTCACCGCTAATCTGAAGAACATTACCTTCCTCGATTTCCACTTTGACCTCCTCTTTCTTCAGCCCTGGAACATCAGCCTTGAACACGTGTGCCTCCGGCGTCTCCTTCCAGTCTATGCGTGTGGCCACGAACTGCGACGTCGTATCATTGGATTCACGAAAAGGGTCCCAAAGATCGAACAAAAATGGGTCGTTGCTTTGGCGTCTGCCGAAGAAACTTGGGATCAGCGACATTTTTATCAAGGGTTTTTGCTTTCTTCTTCTCTAGAAAGCTTGTTGTTATGGATTTGTATCGAAAGACTATTGTTTTGATCTGATATGAGAAGAGAAGGGTAGAGAGGTATTTATAAGGCGAAAAAATGGCGATTGAGAGAGTTCCTGAAACTTCAGGTAGGGGAAGAAATTGCTGGAGAGAGAAAGAAGGGTGGATGTATCTAGAGAGGGAATATTGCATCTTTGGTACACGAATGTGGCCTGTATGTTTATTTGGTACACTAATATGGGGAGTGACAATTTGAGTACACTAATGCGGGGTAGGTTGGCAATTTAAGTACAAATTTCGTCGGAAAATTCGATTTTCGCCGGAATATTCGATTTTCGTCTGAAAATTAATTAATATTGACCAAATTTTGGGAATTTTGACTTTTTTTTCCTTTGACATTTTTTTCTTCCAATTTAACTATTTGTTAATAACCCTTTCCTACCAATTCAACCTAAAAATCAAATATTTCCTCAATCATCTCCGATCTATCACTCCGATCAATCCACATAATCACAATCTCAAATAATCAATTTCCCGATCAGCATCGCAAAGTCTTCAATTCAATTTTTTTATGATCGGCGAAAATGTACAGCAATTTCAAAGAGCAAGCGATCGAGTACGTACGTCAAGCAGTTTCGGAAGATAATGACGAAAATTACGCCAAAGCCTTCCCTCTGTACATGAATGCTTTGGAGTATTTCAAGTACGAGAAGAACCCTAAGATAAAAGAGGCAATCACACAGAAGTTCACGGAGTATTTACAGAGCGCGGAGGAGATTTGAGATGTGCTCGATGAAGGCGGTTCTGGGCCTGCATCGAATGGTGATGCTGCCTGCCGCTGCTATCACCACCATGTTACCCCGCTGCCACCGCCACCACCACCGTCGTCGTCACACCACCCCCATCGCCGTCACACCAGTGAACAAATGTTTTTGAATAAAATTTAGGGTTTAAGAAAAAATACTAATTTCTTTTACTTGAATTCAAACAAGAAAAATAGGTAATTTTCTTTTGATTTCTTCAAATGTAATTACAGCAAATGTAATTTTCTTTTATTACAGCAAATAATTTCTTTTATTAAGCAAATGTAATTTTTTGAAGAAATTACAGCTATGGTGTTGGCAATGGTTATGGAGATAAGGTTGAAGAAAATGAAATTAATTAAAATGGGGCTTGGGGCAATTTGGTAAACTCAAATACTATTATATTTATAATAGTCAAAACTGGTCAATCCCCCCAATAATCAATTAGTTTACTTAATTTTGGTTAAAATTGTAAAAAATCCCCAATCAAGTCAAAATCAATTTCCTTCCAATAATAGGCCACGTCAGCATTTTGGTCAAAATTCCCAAATTTGAACGCACGAGACCGGTACATGTCATTTTCTGGCTGAAATCAAATTTTTCGACGAAATTTGTACTTAAATTGCCAGACCTACCCCGCATTTGTGTACTCAAATTGCCACCCCCCCCCATATTAGTGTACCAAATAAACGTGCAGGCCACATTCGTGTACCAAAAATGCAATATTCCTTATCTAGAGAAGTCGCGGGCTATTCACTCTTCCGTAGCTTTATAATCATGTGTAGACACGTGTCCTTGTGAACATCTTTATTTCTTTTCTTTTTTTCTTATTAAATTTTTGTTCTATATAAAAAAAATCTTAATTTTAGTCACACAAATTATCGTGATTTTAGTATTAGTCCTACATTTTATGAAATTTTAAAAAACATCTCAATATTTTATAATTATTGCAATATTACTATTTTTTATAATAATGTTAGTCACATACTTTATGTTTGTTATTTTCAATTGCATTTTTTTCTCTTTAATTAAACAAGATGTATTAAATGACCCCTTAAATAAATATTACCTCTTAACCCTCCTAAAAAATAATTTAAAAATTAAAAAAGAATAACATATGTGTTTAGCCGGGACATCATAACATGGATTAATCGTCATTTTCCTCAACCATTTTTTTGTTTTTTTTAGAGTTTTGTGGGGATAAGTGGCAATAATATTTATTCAAGGACATGTTTGATATATTTTATATAGTTTAAAGGGAAAAATACAATTTTCAATAACAAAAATAAAGTATAAAATTAACATTGATTAAAAAATGACTAACATTGTAACTTTATCAAATTATTGGGACTATTTTTAAATTTTAATAAAACGTGAAACTGAAACTATTACACGTGTTAAAAGTTTATAGATATGAAATAGAAGAGAAGCATAGTTTGAAATAGAAAATTTTATTCCGAGTAAACTATGAACTTAATAACAAGGCATGGAAAAATTCAAAAAATACTTTGTCATGTCGGGTTCGCAAATGTGGTTTGAAGAGGAAGTGAATTTTTTAATGTGAAAATTACCCATCTCAAAAATATGTAATGTATGCCATATCGAGAATGTTGGACCCAGTATAATATATTTCATTGAAAATTCAACTCACCTGGATTAACCACTTTTAAGTCTATTTTATAAAATGTGCGCTAAAATTTTATACCAAGTGTAATTTAATCAGAACCAAGTCACGACGAGCTCATAATAAATACAGAAAAGTTTAATTGAAGTTAGAGAAGACGATGAAACCCTCCAAATTCAAGAAGATTCAAGGCGTGCAAGGCGAAAATCAAGGCATTTAAGGCGAAGTTCATCAAATTATAGCGTTTGATTCGTAATTACGGTGCTAAACCTACAACATAATGTTATAGAAGTAAAAATCAAGTTCAATGAAGATCAAAAGTTATAATTCAACCTTGAAGCTTTCAACTTCCATACATCAAACCACACGTTTGATCCGAGATTATGTTGCCAAGCCCTTGCATTAACATTATAAACATTCAAGTCAATTTTGAAGTATGTCAAAGAAGCAAAGTCAACTCCAAAGTTCAATATTTGCAAAGGAAGAATCAGATGTTAGAAATAGAGATTTGTACCCAGTTTTATTTTAATTAATATAAAATTAATTTGTCACCATTTTTGAGTTTTGATTTTCATAATTACAAATTTGTTGAGTACAAGTTTTTGGCATGCCTAATAGTACAATGTCTCTACCTCTCATATTTTTACTCTATCAAGTACAAATGGATACTCAAGCCAAATCTATTAACATAGTGGAACCTAAGATGGTCATCTCAAATTCTTCAAATTCTATAAGCGAAATGATAAACCTCGATTATACGTATTTTCTAGCCTAAGATTATTCATTTCTATATCATTTTATGTTATGATTTATACCTCATATGCGTTTAATAGTTTTGTTACATGTTTGTAGGGAAAAATCATTAATTTCGAGAAAGTAACGAAAAACGTATGAAAGGAGATACATGGGTGTTGTTTGGAAATACAATCATATCTTGGGCTACAAACCTCCAATGCTAATGAGCCTTATATGGTTAGAAAGCTAAGAAAATTACCTAAAAGGCTTATGAAGAGGACAAGATCCGGTTCAAACGTTTGAAGACTCAAAAGTTATAAATACGCTCTGTTCCGAACCAAATAGCGCAGTCCTGCTAAAACGATCATAACTTGAGTTATACAACTTGGATATGATTCAAATTAGTTGGGTTGCAAAGCCAAGACATAGAGCTACAACTTTGTAGAAGACCCCAAAGCCAAATTCGGACCAAATACATGGCGTACGTACGCCGTGTTAATTAGCGTTTAGACAACGAGGGCAGAGAGTTGGGGCTATCTCGCATACGTACGCCCATTTGTACGGCGTACGTACGCCGATTTGTACTGCGTACGTACGCCGTTCAATATCGCGTACAGACGCCGTTTCGTACAAGGCCCATATTCGGGTTTATGTTTTAGATTAGGTATAAATTACCCTTCCCAACATTGTTTTAGGGTTCGAACTTTATTTCTCGGAGATTGATTGTAAAGATTAGGGATTCAAGAAGAAGATTCGAGAATTAATTGTAAACGAGATCTTTCGGCAACGGGTTTTATCGAGTTTATCTTTTTAATCTCTTTTAATTATTGTCTATCTATCATGTTTACCTTGATTATCGTTTATTGTGCTTTCGCATCTATGGAGTAATCCATTCTATTCTGGAATTGGGAATAGCCCGATAATATGTTATCAGCTTGAATTATATTATTGTTTACGTTACATCGCATATGCTTATGATTTGAATTCTTGATTATTAATGCTTGTGAATTTGCTGGCCACATATTTGCATGTTCATAGATATTAGGTGAAAATTCTGAAAGGTGACATCTATATCGGAACCCTAGAATTCAAACCTAGGATCCTAAATCACGAAAGTAGTTTTAGGTCTTTTGAGGAATCGATACATTATCATAGAGATTAATGAACTCGAGCTTAGTCTAATCATCACGACAGTAGTTGATTAATTAACTTGGGTAAATTGTTATGCTTCGACAGAAGGTAATGAGTATAATTGGATAATGTCCTTCATAAGTGGTGATTGTAACTGAATTGATTGTATGATTTAATTGATAACGTATGTCGTGGTGAAACCTGATTCTGGAATTACTAATCCAATATAATCAAAACCGGTTTTATACGTTCTGTTCCGTTTTCTTTACAACTTATTTCATATTTTCGTTAGGCTTAGATTACTGATAATTGATAGACTAGTGCTTGATTATTCGGTCCTCGTGGGAACGATATCTTTTGTACTACACCGAAGCCGTGCGCTTGCGGTTTAGGCACATCAAGTTTTTTGGCGCCGTTGCCGGGGACTTGAATAGTCAATATTAGTTTTTATCAGATTTTAGTGAGACTAAGCCATTTTATTTTATTTTTAGTTTTTAATTTTTATTTTTCTGTTTTATTTCAAGATTTTGGTTTTTCCCTTTGTATGCGAAGCAAGATCGATTTCGAACTAGATCCAGAAATCGAAAAACTTTTCGTGCTAGGAGAAAACTACAAAGACTGAAACAAGTTCAACTGAGAAGCGTATCGATGGCTGCTGAGAATGTGAATGTGAACGTTAACGCAAACGCGAATGCAAATGCAAACGCGGATGCGCACGGAAATGCGAATATGAATGCGAGGTCTCTGAAAGATTTTGCGGCACCGAATGCGCAGACCCTTCACTCGAGCATCAACAGACCTACTGTGGATGCAAATAACTTTGAGCTCAAGCCATCCCTTCTGCAAATGGTTCAGCAGAATCAGTTTGGGGGTGCACCTACTGAAGAGCCAAACCTACACTTGTCCATGTTTTTAGAGTACTGCGACACTCTGAAGATGAACGGAGTTTCCCAGGATGCTATCAGGCTGAGGTTATTCCCGTTTTCACTGAGAGACAAGGCGAGAGCTTGGCTACACTCGCTACCATCGGGTTCCATTAGAACATGGGATCAGCTCATGCAATGCTTCCTAGAGAGGTACTTTCCCCCGAGCAAGACTGCACATCTGAGAAACCAAATCACGACTTATGCTCAACGAGAGGGTGAATCATTATATGAGGCTTGGGAACGATTCAAGGATCTTCTCCGACTGTGCCCACACCATGGGCTGGAGAAGTGGCTTATAGTCCATACGTTCTACAATGGGCTGATTTACAACACGAGGATGTTAGTCGATGCAGCAGCTGGAGGGGCTCTGATGAATAAGAGCGTTGACGAAGCATATGATTTGATCGAAGACATGACACTGAACCACTACCAGTGGTCTAGCGAAAGATCAACTCCACAGAAGACACCAGGTAAGTACGATCTTGATACTATTACTCTACTTTCTGCACAAGTAGAAGCCATGTCTAAGAAATTGGATTCCATGAACATGCATGTCAACTCTGTCACTACCCCACCCCCTATGTGCGAAATATGTGGTATTGTTGGTCATGTTGCATTAGAGTGTCAACTAGCTAGTGTACTTAAAGATCCCTCTATGGAACAAGCCAACTTTGTGAATAACTTCAACCAAAAGAACAACCCGTTTTCAAACACTTTTAATCCTGGTTGGAGGAATCACCCTAATTTTTCGTACAATACAAACCAAAACGCAGCTCCACATCCTAACTTTAGGCAGCCACCTGGATTCCAATAGAAGCCTTACAATCCTATTCCACCACAGAAATCGAACCTAGAGTCCCTCCTAGAGAGTTTCGTAGTAGCCCAGACTAAGCAAAATGAGATAGTAAATGATGCAATTAAACAACTAGCAACTAAGGTCGACTCTTTAGCAACTCATAATAAAATGCTAGAAACTCAAATTGCACAACAGGCTAGTAACTCGAATAGAAATTCCGGTTCTTTTCCTGGACAACCTGAGACAAATCCGAAGGAACATTGTAATGCGATTACTTTAAGGAGTGGAACCGATTATGAAGGTCCAAAGATGCCTACTAGGATTAGTGAAACAGAGTTAATCGATAAAGTTGAAAAGGAAAAAATGTCTAATCCCGATAGCTCAAAAGATAAAACGAATGAGGTAAGTGATAAAGAGCCAGCATATGTACCTCCACCGCCATATGAACCACCCGTGCTTTTTCCTCAAAGATTAGCTAAGGCGAAATTAGATAAATGATAAACCTCGATTATACGTATTTTTTAGCCTAAGATTATTCATTTCCATATCATTTTATGTTATGATTTATACCTCATATGCGTTTAATAGTTTTGTTACATGTTTGTAGGGAAAAATCATTAATTTCGAGAAAGTAACGAAAAACGTATGAAAGGAGATACATGGGCGTTGTTTGGAAATACAATCATATATTGGGCTACAAACCTCCAATTCTAATGAGCCTTATATGGTTAGAAAGCTAAGACAATTACCTAAAAGTCTTATGAAGAGGACAAGATCCGGTTCAAACGTTTGAAGACTCAAAAGTTATAAATACGCTCTGTTCTGAACCAAATAGCGCAGTCCTGGTAAAACGATAATAACTTGAGTTATACAACTTGGATTTGATCCAAATTAGTTGGGTTGCAAAGCCAAGACATAGAGCTACAACTTTGTAGAAGACCCCAAAGTCAAATTCGGACTGAAACAACGGCGTACGTACGCCGTGTTAATTGGCGTCCAGACAACGAAGGCATAAAATTTGGGGCCATCTCGCGTACGTACGCCAATTTGTACGGCGTACGTACGCCGATTTGTACTGCGTACGTACGCCGCTTTACTCAGCGTACAGACGCGCGTTAGGTTGAGTCTAAACGCTGAAAAAGCCCATATTCGGCCCAACTTCGGGTTTATATTCTAGATTAGGTATAAATACCCCCTCCGAACATTGTTTTGGGGTTCGAACTTTATTTCTTGGAGATTGATTGTAAGGATTAGAGATTCAAGAACGAGATTCGAAAATTGATTGTAAATAGGATCTTTGACAACGGGTTTTATCGAGTTTATCTTTCTATTTTCTTTTAATTCTCGTCTATCTATCATGTTTATTTTAATTTTCGGTGATTGTGCTCTTGCATCTATGGAGTAGTCTATTTTATTCTAGAATCGGGAATAACCCGATAATATGTTATCAGCCTGAATTATATAATCGTTTACGTTACATCGCATATGCTTATGATTTGAATTCTTGATTGTTAATGCTTGTGAATTTGCTGGCCACATATTTACATGTTCATAGATATTAGGTGAAAATTCTGAAAGGCGACATCTAAATCGGAACCCTAGAATTCAAACCTAGGATCCTAAATCACGAAAGTAGTTTTAGGTCTTTTGAGGAATCGATACATTATCATAGAGATTAATGAACTCGAGCTTAGTCTAATCATCACGACAGTAGTTGATTAATTAACTTGGGTAAATTGTTATGCTTCGACAGAAGGTAATGAGTATAATTGGATAATGTCCTTCATAAGTGGTGATTGTAACTGAATTGATTGTATGATTTAATTGATAACGTATGTCGTGGTGAAACCTGATTCTGGAATTACTAATCCAATATAATCAAAACCGGTTTTATACGTTCTGTTCCGTTTTCTTTACAACTTATTTCATATTTTCGTTAGGCTTAGATTACTGATAATTGATAGACTAGTGCTTGATTATTCGGTCCTCGTGGGAACGATATCTTTTGTACTACACCGAAGCCGTGCGCTTGCGGTTTAGGCACATCAAGTTTTTTGGCGCCGTTGCCGGGGACTTGAATAGTCAATATTAGTTTTTATCAGATTTTAGTGAGACTAAGCCATTTTATTTTATTTTTAGTTTTTAATTTTTATTTTTCTGTTTTATTTCAAGATTTTGGTTTTTCCCTTTGTATGCGAAGCAAGATCGATTTCGAACTAGATCCAGAAATCGAAAAACTTTTCGTGCTAGGAGAAAACTACAAAGACTGAAACAAGTTCAACTGAGAAGCGTATCGATGGCTGCTGAGAATGTGAATGTGAACGTTAACGCAAACGCGAATGCAAATGCAAACGCGGATGCGCACGGAAATGCGAATATGAATGCGAGGTCTCTGAAAGATTTTGCGGCACCGAATGCGCAGACCCTTCACTCGAGCATCAACAGACCTACTGTGGATGCAAATAAATTTGAGCTCAAGCCATCCCTTCTGCAAATGGTTCAGCAGAATCAGTTTGGGGGTGCACCTACTGAAGAGCCAAACCTACACTTGTCCATGTTTTTAGAGTACTGCGACACTCTGAAGATGAACGGAGTTTCCCAGGATGCTATCAGGCTGAGGTTATTCCCGTTTTCACTGAGAGACAAGGCGAGAGCTTGGCTACACTCGCTACCATCGGGTTCCATTAGAACATGGGATCAGCTCATGCAATGCTTCCTAGAGAGGTACTTTCCCCCGAGCAAGACTGCACATCTGAGAAACCAAATCACGACTTATGCTCAACGAGAGGGTGAATCATTATATGAGGCTTGGGAACGATTCAAGGATCTTCTCCGACTGTGCCCACACCATGGGCTGGAGAAGTGGCTTATAGTCCATACGTTCTACAATGGGCTGATTTACAACACGAGGATGTTAGTCGATGCAGCAGCTGGAGGGGCTCTGATGAATAAGAGCGTTGACGAAGCATATGATTTGATCGAAGACATGACACTGAACCACTACCAGTGGTCTAGCGAAAGATCAACTCCACAGAAGACACCAGGTAAGTACGATCTTGATACTATTACTCTACTTTCTGCACAAGTAGAAGCCATGTCTAAGAAATTGGATTCCATGAACATGCATGTCAACTCTGTCACTACCCCACCCCCTATGTGCGAAATATGTGGTATTGTTGGTCATGTTGCATTAGAGTGTCAACTAGCTAGTGTACTTAAAGATCCCTCTATGGAACAAGCCAACTTTGTGAATAACTTCAACCAAAAGAACAACCCGTTTTCAAACACTTTTAATCCTGGTTGGAGGAATCACCCTAATTTTTCGTACAATACAAACCAAAACGCAGCTCCACATCCTAACTTTAGGCAGCCACCTGGATTCCAATAGAAGCCTTACAATCCTATTCCACCACAGAAATCGAACCTAGAGTCCCTCCTAGAGAGTTTCGTAGTAGCCCAGACTAAGCAAAATGAGATAGTAAATGATGCAATTAAACAACTAGCAACTAAGGTCGACTCTTTAGCAACTCATAATAAAATGCTAGAAACTCAAATTGCACAACAGGCTAGTAACTCGAATAGAAATTCCGGTTCTTTTCCTGGACAACCTGAGACAAATCCGAAGGAACATTGTAATGCGATTACTTTAAGGAGTGGAACCGATTATGAAGGTCCAAAGATGCCTACTAGGATTAGTGAAACAGAGTTAATCGATAAAGTTGAAAAGGAAAAAATGTCTAATCCCGATAGCTCAAAAGATAAAACGAATGAGGTAAGTGATAAAGAGCCAGCATATGTACCTCCACCGCCATATGAACCACCCGTGCTTTTTCCTCAAAGATTAGCTAAGGCGAAATTAGATAAATGATAAACCTCGATTATACGTATTTTTTAGCCTAAGATTATTCATTTCCATATCATTTTATGTTATGATTTATACCTCATATGCGTTTAATAGTTTTGTTACATGTTTGTAGGGAAAAATCATTAATTTCGAGAAAGTAACGAAAAACGTATGAAAGGAGATACATGGGCGTTGTTTGGAAATACAATCATATATTGGGCTACAAACCTCCAATTCTAATGAGCCTTATATGGTTAGAAAGCTAAGACAATTACCTAAAAGTCTTATGAAGAGGACAAGATCCGGTTCAAACGTTTGAAGACTCAAAAGTTATAAATACGCTCTGTTCTGAACCAAATAGCGCAGTCCTGGTAAAACGATAATAACTTGAGTTATACAACTTGGATTTGATCCAAATTAGTTGGGTTGCAAAGGCAAGACATAGAGCTACAACTTTGTAGAAGACCCCAAAGCCAAATTCGGACTGGAACAACGGCGTACGTACGCCGTGTTAATTGGCGTCCAGACAACGAAGGCATAAAATTTGGGGCCATCTCGCGTACGTACGCCAATTTGTACGGCGTACGTACGCCGATTTGTACTGCGTACGTACGCCGCTTTACTCAGCGTACAGACGCGCGTTAGGTTGAGTCTAAACGCTGAAAAAGCCCATATTCGGCCCAACTTCGGGTTTATGTTCTAGATTAGGTATAAATACCCCCTCCGAACATTGTTTTGGGGTTCGAACTTTATTTCTTGGAGATTGATTGTAAGGATTAGAGATTCAAGAACGAGATTCGAAAATTGATTGTAAATAGGATCTTTGACAACGGGTTTTATCGAGTTTATCTTTCTATTTTCTTTTAATTCTCGTCTATCTATCATGTTTATTTTAATTTTCGGTGATTGTGCTCTTGCATCTATGGAGTAGTCTATTTTATTCTAGAATCGGGAATAACCCGATAATATGTTATCAGCCTGAATTATATAATCGTTTACGTTACATCGCATATGCTTATGATTTGAATTCTTGATTGTTAATGCTTGTGAATTTGCTGGCCACATATTTACATGTTCATAGATATTAGGTGAAAATTCTGAAAGGCGACATCTAAATCGGAACCCTAGAATTCAAACCTAGGATCCTAAATCACGAAAGTAGTTTTAGGTCTTTTGAGGAATCGATACATTATCATAGAGATTAATGAACTCGAGCTTAGTCTAATCATCACGACAGTAGTTGATTAATTAACTTGGGTAAATTGTTATGCTTCGACAGAAGGTAATGAGTATAATTGGATAATGTCCTTCATAAGTGGTGATTGTAACTGAATTGATTGTATGATTTAATTGATAACGTATGTCGTGGTGAAACCTGATTCTGGAATTACTAATCCAATATAATCAAAACCGGTTTTATACGTTCTGTTCCGTTTTCTTTACAACTTATTTCATATTTTCGTTAGGCTTAGATTACTGATAATTGATAGACTAGTGCTTGATTATTCGGTCCTCGTGGGAACGATATCTTTTGTACTACACCGAAGCCGTGCGCTTGCGGTTTAGGCACATCAAGTTTTTTGGCGCCGTTGCCGGGGACTTGAATAGTCAATATTAGTTTTTATCAGATTTTAGTGAGACTAAGCCATTTTATTTTATTTTTAGTTTTTAATTTTTATTTTTCTGTTTTATTTCAAGATTTTGGTTTTTCCCTTTGTATGCGAAGCAAGATCGATTTCGAACTAGATCCAGAAATCGAAAAACTTTTCGTGCTAGGAGAAAACTACAAAGACTGAAACAAGTTCAACTGAGAAGCGTATCGATGGCTGCTGAGAATGTGAATGTGAACGTTAACGCAAACGCGAATGCAAATGCAAACGCGGATGCGCACGGAAATGCGAATATGAATGCGAGGTCTCTGAAAGATTTTGCGGCACCGAATGCGCAGACCCTTCACTCGAGCATCAACAGACCTACTGTGGATGCAAATAAATTTGAGCTCAAGCCATCCCTTCTGCAAATGGTTCAGCAGAATCAGTTTGGGGGTGCACCTACTGAAGAGCCAAACCTACACTTGTCCATGTTTTTAGAGTACTGCGACACTCTGAAGATGAACGGAGTTTCCCAGGATGCTATCAGGCTGAGGTTATTCCCGTTTTCACTGAGAGACAAGGCGAGAGCTTGGCTACACTCGCTACCATCGGGTTCCATTAGAACATGGGATCAGCTCATGCAATGCTTCCTAGAGAGGTACTTTCCCCCGAGCAAGACTGCACATCTGAGAAACCAAATCACGACTTATGCTCAACGAGAGGGTGAATCATTATATGAGGCTTGGGAACGATTCAAGGATCTTCTCCGACTGTGCCCACACCATGGGCTGGAGAAGTGGCTTATAGTCCATACGTTCTACAATGGGCTGATTTACAACACGAGGATGTTAGTCGATGCAGCAGCTGGAGGGGCTCTGATGAATAAGAGCGTTGACGAAGCATATGATTTGATCGAAGACATGACACTGAACCACTACCAGTGGTCTAGCGAAAGATCAACTCCACAGAAGACACCAGGTAAGTACGATCTTGATACTATTACTCTACTTTCTGCACAAGTAGAAGCCATGTCTAAGAAATTGGATTCCATGAACATGCATGTCAACTCTGTCACTACCCCACCCCCTATGTGCGAAATATGTGGTATTGTTGGTCATGTTGCATTAGAGTGTCAACTAGCTAGTGTACTTAAAGATCCCTCTATGGAACAAGCCAACTTTGTGAATAACTTCAACCAAAAGAACAACCCGTTTTCAAACACTTTTAATCCTGGTTGGAGGAATCACCCTAATTTTTCGTACAATACAAACCAAAACGCAGCTCCACATCCTAACTTTAGGCAGCCACCTGGATTCCAATAGAAGCCTTACAATCCTATTCCACCACAGAAATCGAACCTAGAGTCCCTCCTAGAGAGTTTCGTAGTAGCCCAGACTAAGCAAAATGAGATAGTAAATGATGCAATTAAACAACTAGCAACTAAGGTCGACTCTTTAGCAACTCATAATAAAATGCTAGAAACTCAAATTGCACAACAGGCTAGTAACTCGAATAGAAATTCCGGTTCTTTTCCTGGACAACCTGAGACAAATCCGAAGGAACATTGTAATGCGATTACTTTAAGGAGTGGAACCGATTATGAAGGTCCAAAGATGCCTACTAGGATTAGTGAAACAGAGTTAATCGATAAAGTTGAAAAGGAAAAAATGTCTAATCCCGATAGCTCAAAAGATAAAACGAATGAGGTAAGTGATAAAGAGCCAGCATATGTACCTCCACCGCCATATGAACCACCCGTGCTTTTTCCTCAAAGATTAGCTAAGGCGAAATTAGATAAATGATAAACCTCGATTATACGTATTTTTTAGCCTAAGATTATTCATTTCCATATCATTTTATGTTATGATTTATACCTCATATGCGTTTAATAGTTTTGTTACATGTTTGTAGGGAAAAATCATTAATTTCGAGAAAGTAACGAAAAACGTATGAAAGGAGATACATGGGCGTTGTTTGGAAATACAATCATATATTGGGCTACAAACCTCCAATTCTAATGAGCCTTATATGGTTAGAAATCTAAGACAATTACCTAAAAGTCTTATGAAGAGGACAAGATCCGGTTCAAACGTTTGAAGACTCAAAAGTTATAAATACGCTCTGTTCTGAACCAAATAGCGCAGTCCTGGTAAAACGATAATAACTTGAGTTATACAACTTGGATTTGATCCAAATTAGTTGGGTTGCAAAGCCAAGACATAGAGCTACAACTTTGTAGAAGACCCCAAAGCCAAATTCGGACTGGAACAACGGCGTACGTACGCCGTGTTAATTGGCGTCCAAACAACGAAGGCATAAAATTTGGGGCCATCTCGCGTACGTACGCCAATTTGTACGGCGTACGTACGCCGATTTGTACTGCGTACGTACGCCGCTTTACTCAGCGTACAGACGCGCGTTAGGTTGAGTCTAAACGCTGAAAAAGCCCATATTCGGCCCAACTTCGGGTTTATGTTCTAGATTAGGTATAAATACCCCCTCCGAACATTGTTTTGGGGTTCGAACTTTATTTCTTGGAGATTGATTGTAAGGATTAGAGATTCAAGAACGAGATTCGAAAATTGATTGTAAATAGGATCTTTGACAACGGGTTTTATCGAGTTTATCTTTCTATTTTCTTTTAATTCTCGTCTATCTATCATGTTTATTTTAATTTTCGGTGATTGTGCTCTTGCATCTATGGAGTAGTCTATTTTATTCTAGAATCGAGAATAACCCGATAATATGTTATCAGCCTGAATTATATAATCGTTTACGTTACATCGCATATGCTTATGATTTGAATTCTTGATTGTTAATGCTTGTGAATTTGCTGGCCACATATTTACATGTTCATAGATATTAGGTGAAAATTTTGAAAGGCGACATCTAAATCGGAACCCTAGAATTCAAACCTAGGATCCTAAATCACGAAAGTAGTTTTAGGTCTTTTGAGGAATCAATACATTATCATAGAGATTAATGAATCTGAGCTTAGTCTAATCATCACGAAAGTAGTTGATTAATTAACTTGGGTAAATTGTTATGCTTCGACAGAAGGTAATAAGTATCATTGGATAATGTCCTTCATAAGTGGTGATTGTAACTGAATTTATTGTATGATTTAATTGATAACGTATGTCGTGGTGAAACCTGATTCTGGAATTACTAATCTCATATAATCAAAACCAGTTTTATACGTTCTGTTCCGTTTTCTTTACTTTTTATCTCATAACTTCGTTAGGCTTAGATTACTGATAATTGATAGGCTAGTGCTTCATTGTTCGGTCCTCGTGGGAACGATATCTTTTGTACTACACCGAAGCCGTGCGCTTGCGGTTTAGGCACATCAAGTTTTTGGCGCCGTTGCCGGGGACTTGAATAGTCAATATTAGTTTTTATCAGATTTTAGTGAGACTAAGCCATTTTATTTTATTTTTAGTTTTTAATTTTTATTTTTCTGTTTTATTTCAGGATTTCGGTTTTTCCCTTTGTATGCGAAGCAAGATCGATTTCGAACTAGATCCAGAAATCGAGAAAACTTTTCGTGCTAGGAGAAAACTACAAAGACTGAAACAAGTTCAACTGAGAAGCGTATCGATGGCTGCTGAGAATGTGAATGTGAACGTTAACGCAAACGCGAATGCGAATGCAAACGCGGATGCGCACGGAAATGTGAATGTGAATGCGAGGTCTCTGAAAGATTTTGCGGCACCGAATGCGCAGACCCTTCACTCGAGCATCAACAGACCTACTGTGGATGCAAATAATTTTGAGCTCAAGCCATCCCTTCTGCAAATGGTTCAGCAGAATCAGTTTGGGGGTGCACCTACTGAAGAGCCAAACCTACACCTGTCTATGTTTTTAGAATACTGCGACACTCTAAAAATGAACGGGGTTTCTCAAGATGCTATCAGGCTGAGATTGTTCCCGTTTTCACTAAGAGACAAGGCGAGAGCTTGGCTACATTCTTTACCATCGGGTTCCATTAGAACATGGGACCAGCTCATGCAATGCTTCCTAGCGAGGTACTTTCCCCCGAGCAAGACTGCACATCTGAGAAACCAAATCACGACTTATGCTCAACGAGAGGGTGAATCATTATATGAGGCTTGGGAACGATTCAAGGATCTTCTCCGACTGTGCCCACACCATGGGCTGGAGAAGTGGCTTATAGTCCATACGTTCTACAATGGGCTGATTTACAACACGAGGATGTCAGTCGATGCAGCAGCTGGAGGGGTTCTGATGAATAAGAGCGTTGACGAAGCATATGATTTGATCGAAGACATGGCACTGAACCACTACCAGTGGTCTAGCGAAAGATCAACCTCACAGAAGACACCAGGTAAGTACGATCTTGATACTATTACTCTACTTTCTGCACAAGTAGAAGCCATGTCTAAGAAATTGGATTCCATGAACATGCATGTCAACTCTGTCACTATCCCACCCCCTATGTGCGAAATATGTGGTATGGTTGCATTAGAGTGTCAACTAGCTAGTGTACCTAAAGATCCCTCTATGGAACAAGCCAACTTTGTGAATAACTTCAACCAAAAGAACGACCCGTTTTCAAACACTTTTAATCCTGGTTGGAGGAATCACCCTAATTTTTCGTACAATACAAACTAAAACGCAGCTCCACATCCTAACTTTAGGCAGCCACCTGGATTCCAACAGAAGCCTTACAATCCTATTCCACCACACAAATCGAACCTAGAGTCCCTCCTAGAGAGTTTCGTAGTAGCCCAGACTAAGCAAAATGAGATAGTAAATGATGCAATTAAACAACTAGCAACTAAGGTCGACTCTTTAGCAACTCATAATAAAATGCTAGAAACTCAAATTGCACAACAGGCTAGTAACTCGAATAGAAATTCCGGTTCTTTTCCTGGACAACCTGAGATAAATCCGAAGGAACATTGTAATGCGATTACTTTAAGGAGTGGAACCGATTATGACGGTTCAAAGATGCCTACTAGGATTAGTGAAACAGAGTTAATCGATAAAGTTGAAAAGAAAAAAATGTCTAATCCCGATAGCTCAAAAGATAAAACGAATGAGGTAAGTGAGAAAGAGCCAGCATATGTACCTCCACCGCCATATGAACCACCCGTGCCTTTTCCTCAAAGATTAGCTAAGGCGAAATTAGATAAACAGTTTGGAAAATTTTTAGAAGTTTTGAAAAAACTTTACATTAATATTCCACTCATTGATGCACTTGCACAAATGCCTTCGTATGCTAAATTTTTGAAGGAAGTTCTTTCTAACAAACGAAAGCTAGAGGAATACGAAACTATCGCTTTAACTGAGGAGTGTAGCGCTGTAATTCATAATAAATTACCTCCAAAACTTAAAGATCCCGGTAGTTTTTCAATTCCTTGTGTAATTGGTAATATGAGTTTTAACAATGCTTTATGTGATCTTGGAGCTAGTGTTAGTCTCATGCCATTGTCTATGGCGAAGAAATTAGAAATGAATGATTTAAAGCCTACGACCATAACTTTGCAATTAGCTGATCGTTCTGTTAAGTATCCGATAGGTGTGTTAGAGGATGTACCTATCAAGGTTGGTAAGTTCTTTATTCCTACAGACTTCATTGTTCTCGATATAGATGACGATTCTCAAATCCCCATTATTCTTGGTAGGCCATTCCTAGCTACAACAGGAGCTATTATCGATGTTAAGAATGGAAGGCTTTCCTTGAATGTTGGGGATGAAAGAGTTGAATTTAATCTATATAAATCTATTGCTAACCAGTCTTTCGAGAACTATTGTTATAGGATTGATGAGGTTAATCGAATAACTACAGGCAAGCTTGCTAGTCACCACTATAAGGATCCATTAGAAGCACGATTGTTGAGTAGTGGCTCGATTGAGGAGGAAGATGAAGTTGATACTGATATTGCTCGACTGTTTGATGGAAATCCATCGTTGACATCAAACATCACTAGAGAGGAGAGGAAGTTTCGACGTCGTGAACCAGATAAGTTTAAATTTGATGCGCATGAGAGTGCGAGGATTGAAAAGGACGATATTAAGGTATTGCATGAGAAAAAGATCCCTCGACAAAAACTTAAAAAGGGGCGATTTAGTTCTTCTATTCGACAAGCACAAGAGGTTTCTTTACTTATAAATCAAGATTCTAAAATCGATTGGAGAGTTGCTAAGTCATCAGGTCCAATTTGGGATCTACAAAATTGAGTTAACATGGTAAAGTCAAGCTAATGACTATAAACAAGCGCTTCTTGGGAGGCAACCCAAGTGTTTTCCTTTTTTTTATTTTGTTTTTGTTTTTGTTCTTTTTCTTTCTGTTTTTCTTCTTTAACACATGAAAAAAAAAATCTTTGCATGCTTTGTTTTTGTTTTGTCATACAAGGTACACGAGTAGCTTACATTGAATGATAAAGATGATGCAACACCTTTACTTGGAACGAAAATTCTCTTTTGGTATTCGGGCATGTTTTTCAACATCCCGTTAGGTTAAGTTTTTCTTTCCCACTACTTATGTGTGATAACATTGAGGACAATGTTAGAGTTTAAATTTGGGGATGGAATTTGACTTTGCATATTTATATTGTACGAGTTAGTTTCGTTTAAGTTTGGGGGTGTTAGAGCTATTCATGTGACATGCATAATTTTTTTTTTATGAGTTCTAGCTTGTCAATTAATACAATTTGCTAGAATTAACTTAAGATAGATGGCATGACTTCAATATTTAATCTGGACTAAAGCATATCTCGTTTTTTGTTCATGTCGGCCTAAGATTTGGTTTAGCTTATTTAAATATTTATACACAATCTATGGGAGAGGAGTTGAGTGGATGTTGCATCTTGAGACACTTAAGGAGTAATTCCCAAAGATATTAACTAAAATTCTCATAAGGTATAGAGTTCCAAGGTCACATTTACACTTCATAATGTATGCTTAAAATTTAAAAATATTGATGTGTCGGATTATTATGACAATGTGAAGCTAACTCAAATAAAAACCTAGCTTGTTTCGTGGCCTTTGACACTCGAGTGATTAAGTTCGAAAGGAGTGTTTCAACACTCAACGCCCTAAAGCTATCTAGATTCGGAGTCGTTGGCCCAAAACTCGTTACATGGGTGTCATAGAAAGCCTAAGGGAACAAGCATTGCACATGGTCTAATGAGCTAAACAGAAATCCACACGTACTGTGTAGAAAGTCAAAAATTCTTAAAAGCTTTAGTTTTGAAGTGTGTATTTTTGCCTATTAAACTTAGTGCCTTTCAATTTGAAAGTTAATAAAAATGGGGATTATATCCAAAATTTGGTAAGGATGTCACTCGACTATAATGCCTATGATTGAATGCACCACTTTGGAAGTTAATTCGACTCTTAGTGTTAATATGTGGCAAAATTGAGAGATATGTACATACTTTTGAGCTTAATTGTTAATGATGTTATGCCATTAGTCTTTTGTTGATTTTTATAAGTTGTATTATCTGGACATAGCTCAAATTTCATAGATTTTGTGGGTATATCGAAATGCAAACCCTCACGAGACTATAACTCGTCCTTTTGGGTAACTAAAAGGTTTAAAGGCTTGTTGCACATGCTAAGTGCAATCGTGTACTCTACGAAAATGAGTTTATCTTTAGTTTATGTTTATGTTTTTGTTTTCTTTGTTTTACCGTTTGTTCGAGGACGAACAAAAGCAAGTTTGGGGGGGTTAATAAACCTCGATTATACCTATTTTTTAGCCTAAGATTATTCATTTCCATATCATTTTATGTTATGATTTATACCTCATATGCGTTTAATAGTTTTGTTACATGTTTGTAGGGAAAAATCATTAATTTCGAGAAAGTAACGAAAAACGTATGAAAGGAGATACATGGGCGCTGTTTGGAAATACAATCATATATTGGGCTACAAACCTCCAATTCTAATGAGCCTTATATGGTTAGAAAGATAAGACAATTACCTAAAAGTCTTATGAAGAGGACAAGATCCGGTTCAAACGTTTGAAGACTCAAAAGTTATAAATACGCTCTATTCCGAACCAAATGGCGCAGTCTTGGTAAAACGATTATAACTTGAGTTATACAACTTGGATTTGATCCAAATTAGTTGGGTTGCAAAGCCAAGACATAGAGATACAACTTTGTAGAAGACCCCAAAGCCAAATTCGGAAAGGAACAATGGCGTACGTACGCCGTGTTAATTGGCCTTCAGACAACGCAGGCAGAAAATTTGGGGCTATCTCGCGTACGTACGCCAATTTGTACGGCGTACGTACGCCGATTTGTACTGCGTACGTACGCCGCTTTACTCAGCGTACAGACGCGCGTTAGGTTGAGTCTAAACGCTGAAAAAGCCCGTATTCGGCCCAACTTCGGGTTTATGTTCTAGATTAGGTATAAATACCCCCTCCGAACATTGTTTTGGAGTTCGAACTTTATTTCTTGGAGATTGATTGTAAGGATTAGAGATTCAAGAACGAGATTCGAAAATTGATTGCAAACAGGATCTTTGACAACGGGTTTTATCGAGTTTATCTTTCTATTCTCTTTTAATTCTCGTCTATCTATCATGTTTATTTTAATTTTCGGTGATTGTGCTCTTGCATCTATGGAGTAGTCTATTTTATTCTAGAATCGGGAATAACCCGATAATATGTTATCAGCCTGAATTATATAATCGTTTACGTTACATCGCATATGCTTATGATTTGAATTCTTGATTGTTAATGCTTGTGAATTTGCTGGCCACATATTTACATGTTCATAGATATTAGGTGAAAATTCTGAAAGGTGACATCTAAATCGGAACCCTAGAATTCAAACCTAGGATCCTAAATCACGAAAGTAGTTTTAGGTCTTTTGAGGAATCAATACATTATCATAGAGATTAATGAATCTGAGCTTAGTCTAATCATCACGAAAGTAGTTGATTAATTAACTTGGGTAAATTGTTATGCTTCGACAGAAGGTAATAAGTATCATTGGATAATGTCCTTCATAAGTGGTGATTGTAACTGAATTTATTGTATGATTTAATTGATAATGTATGCCGTGGTGAAACCTGATTCTGGAATTACTAATCTCATATAATCAAAACCAGTTTTATACGTTCTGTTCCGTTTTCTTTACTTTTTATCTCATAACTTCGTTAGGCTTAGATTACTGATAATTGATAGGCTAGTGCTTGATTGTTCGGTTCTCGTGGGAACGATATCTTTTGTACTACACCGAAGCCGTGCGCTTGCGGTTTAGGCACATCAATAAACAGTTTGGAAAAATTTTAGAAGTTTTGAAAAAACTTTACATTAATATTCCATTCACTGATGCACTTGCACAAATGCCTTCGTATGCTAAATTTTTGAAGGAAGTTCTATCTAACAAACGAAAGCTAGAGGAATATGAAACTATTGCTTTAACTGAGGAGTGTAGCGCTGTAATTCAAAATAAATTACCTCCAAAACTTAAAGACCCCGGT
Source organism: Verbascum thapsus (assembly GCA_963669365.1). Lineage (NCBI taxonomy): Eukaryota > Viridiplantae > Streptophyta > Magnoliopsida > Lamiales > Scrophulariaceae > Verbascum > Verbascum thapsus. Next base: position 9,358,445 of record OY770107.1, on the reverse strand, counting down.
AGTTTCTCTATTCCTTGTGTAATTGGTAATATGAGTTTTAACAATGCTTTATGTGATCTTGGAGCTAGTGTTAGTCTCATGCCATTGTCTATGGCGAAGAAATTAGAGATGAATGATTTAAAGTCTACGACCATAATTTTGCAATTAGCTGATCGTTCTGTTAAGTATCCGATAGGTGTGTTAGAGGATGTACCTATCAAGGTTGGTAAGTTTTTTATTCCTACAGACTTCGTTGTTCTCGATATGGATGAGGATTCTCAAATCCCCATTATTCTTGGTAGGTCATTCCTAGCTACAGCAGGAGCTATTATTGATGTTAAAAATGGAAGGCTTTCCTTGAATATTGGGGATGAGAGAGTTGAGTTTAACCTATATAAATCTGTTGCTAACCGCTCTCTCAAGAACTCTTGTTGCAGGATTGACGAGGTTAATCGAATAACTAAAGATAAGCTTGCTAAGAACCACTATAAAGATCCATTAGAAGCACGACTTATGAGTGGTGGCTCGATCGAGGATGAAGATGAAATTATCGCTGATATTGCTAGACTGTTTAAGGAAAATTCACCATTGACATCAAAATTCGCTGGAAAGGAGAGGAAGTTTCGACTTCATGAACTAGATAAATTAAGGTTTGATGTGCATGAGAGTGCAAGGATTAACATTGAAGGTGCTGAAGTATTGCATGATAAACAAATCCTTCGCCAAAAGTTTCAAAAAGGGCGATTTAATTCTTCCATTCGACCGGTGCCTGAGTTTTCTTTACCTAGACATCGAGATTCTAAAATCGATTGGAGAGTTGCTAAGTCATCGGGTCCAATTTGGGATCTACAAAATTGAGTTAACATGGTAAAGTCAAGCTAATGACTATAAACAAGCGCTTCTTGGGAGGCAACCCAAGTGTTTTCCTTTTTTTTATTTTGTTTTTGTTTTTGTTCTTTTTCTTTCTGTTTTTCTTCTTTAACACATGAAAAAAAAATCTTTGCATGCTTTGTTTTTGTTTTGTCATACAAGGTACACGAGTAGATTACATTGGATGATAAAGATGATGCAACACCTTTACTTGGAACGAAAATTCTCTTTTGGTATTCGGGCATGTTTTTCAACATCCCGTTAGATTAAGTTTTCCTTTCCTACTACTTATGTGTGATAACATTGAGGACAATGTTAGAGTTTAAATTTGGGGGTGGAATTTGACTTTGCATATTTATATTGTACGAGTTAGTTTCGTTTAAGTTTGGGGGTGTTAGAGCTATTCATGTGACATGCATAATTTTTTTTCTGTTATGAGTTTTAGCTTGTCAAATTGTACAATTTGCTAGAATTAACTTAAGATAGATGGCATGATTTCAATATTTAATCTGGACTAAAGCATATCTCGTTTTTTGTTCATGTCGGCCTAAGATTTGGTTTAGCTTATTTAAATATTTATACACAATCTATGGGAGAGGAGTTGAGTGGATGTTGCATCTTGAGACACTTAAGGAGTAATTCCCAAAGATATTAACTAAAATTCTCATAAGGTATAGAGTTCCAAGGTCACATTTACACTTCATAATGTATGCTTAAAATTTAAAAATATTGATGTGTCGGATTATTATGACAATGTGAAGCTAACTCAAATAAAGACCTAGCTTGTTTCGTGGCCTTTGACACTCGAGTGATTAAGTCCGAAAGGAGTGTTTCAACACTCAACGCCCTAAAGCTATCTAGATTCGGAGTCGTTGGCCCAAAACTCGTTACATGGGTGTCATAGAAAGCCTAAGGGAACAAGCATTGCACATGGTCTAATGAGCTAAACAGAAATCCACACGTATTGTGTAGAAAGTCAAAAATTCTTAAAAGCTTTAGTTTTGAAGTGTGTATTTTTGCCTATTAAACTTAGTGCCCTTCAATTTGAAAGTTAATAAAAATGGGGATTATATCCAAAATTTGGTAAGGATGTCACTCGACTATAATGCCTATGATTGAATGCACCACTTTGGAAGTTAATTCGACTCTTAGTGTTAATATGTGGCAAAATTGAGAGATATGTACATACTTTTGAGCTTAATTGTTAATGATGTTATGCCATTAGTCTTTTGTTGATTTTTATAAGTTGTATTATCTGGACATAGCTCAAATTTCATAGATTTTGTGGGTATATCGAAATGCAAACCCTCACGAGACTATAACTCGTCCTTTTGGGTAACTAAAAGGTTTAAAGGCTTGTTGCACATGCTAAGTGCAATCGTGTACTCTACGAAAATGAGTTTATCTTTAGTTTATGTTTTTGTTTTTGTTTTCTTTGTTTTACCGTTTGTTCGAGGACGAACAAAAGCAAGTTTGGGGGGGTTAATAAACCTCGATTATACCTATTTTTTAGCCTAAGATTATTCATTTCCATATCATTTTATGTTATGATTTATACCTCATATGCGTTTAATAGTTTTGTTACATGTTTGTAGGGAAAAATCATTAATTTCGAGAAAGTAACGAAAAACGTATGAAAGGAGATACATGGGCGCTGTTTGGAAATACAATCATATATTGGGCTACAAACCTCCAATTCTAATGAGCCTTATATGGTTAGAAAGCTAAGACAATTACCTAAAAGTCTTATGAAGAGGACAAGATCCGGTTCAAACGTTTGAAGACTCAAAAGTTATAAATACGCTCTGTTCCGAACCAAATGGCGCAGTCCTGGTAAAACGATCATAACTTGAGTTATACAACTTGGATTTGATCCAAATTAGTTGGGTTGCAAAGCCAAGACATAGAGATACAACTTTGTAGAAGACCCCAAAGCCAAATTCGGAAAGGAACAATGGCGTACGTACGCCGTGTTAATTGGCCTTCAGACAACGCAGGCAGAAAATTTGGGGCTATCTCGCGTACGTACGCCAATTTGTACGGCGTACGTACGCCGATTTGTACTGCGTACGTACGCCGTTCAATATCGCGTACAGACGCCGTTTCGTACAAGGCCCATATTCGGCCCATATTCGGGTTTATGTTTTAGATTAGGTATAAATTCCCCTTCCCAACATTGTTTTAGGGTTCGAACTTTATTTCTCGGGGATTGATTGTAAAGATTAGGGATTCAAGAAGAAGATTCGAGAATTGATTGTAAACGAGATCTTTCGACAACGGGTTTTATCGAGTTTATCTTTTTAATCTCTTTTAATTCTTGTCTATCCATCATGTTTACCTTGATTATCGTTTATTGTGCTTTCGCATCTATGGAGTAATCCATTATATTCTGGAATTGGGAATAGCCCGATAATATGTTATCAGCTTGAATTATATTATTGTTTACGTTACATCGCATATGCTTATGATTTGAATTCTTGATTATTAATGCTTGTGAATTTGCTGGCCACATATTTGCATGTTCATAGATATTAGGTGAAAATTCTGAAAGGAGACATCTATATCGGAACCCTAGAATTCAAACCTAGGATCCTAAATCACGAAAGTAGTTTTAGGTCTTTTGAGGAATCGATACATTATCATAGAGATTAATGAACTCGAGCTTAGTCTAATCATCACGACAGTAGTTGATTAATTAACTTGGGTAAATTGTTATGCTTCGACAGAAGGTAATGAGTATAATTGGATAATGTCCTTCATAAGTGGTGATTGTAACTGAATTGATTGTATGATTTAATTGATAACGTATGTCGTGGTGAAACCTGATTCTGGAATTACTAATCCAATATAATCAAAACCGGTTTTATACGTTCTGTTCCGTTTTCTTTACAACTTATTTCATATTTTCGTTAGGCTTAGATTACTGATAATTGATAGACTAGTGCTTGATTATTCAGTCCTCGTGGGAACGATATCTTTTGTACTACACCGAAGTCGTGCGCTTGCGGTTTAGGCACATCACGAAACCATTGGCGTCGCCATAAGAAGTATGTTCATGAAGCTACAAATATCTTCAAAGGTCGTTCTCCTACCTGAGCATATTGAGGATGATCAATTTTGCCTTGGTGATGAAATCAACAACGACAAAGACAAGTATTTTTCATTTCACCAACGCTCCACATCAAATTACTCAAAAGTAGTGTGTGTCGTGATGAGGAACCACTCCAAAAGAACAAATTGCAAATTTGACAAAAGTTATTGAAGGACTAACGAATCATGTTCAATAAGTTGCATATATCTACTATTATAAGATGTGTATATCACATAGAACTCTACGATGAAATTACATATAAATACTAAATATTAATTCAAACTTATTAGTTTAAACATGCAAATTATATGATCTTTACTACAATATTAGGTTATAATTTTCTTTGTTATAGAATTTAATAGTCAAGAACTTGTAGAACATACAACATGTAATTTTTTCTGTTTTTTATCAAATAAAATAAATTCAATAAATAAATAAATAAAATAAGAAACATTAATCAATAGTAAAAATATCAAACAAAATGATGTATCATTATTACAACGATCTATGTCTTGCAGAGACTGTACCGAGATTTTAAAGCGAAACATATTTTAGAATCCTGACAAGAAATTTGCTATATTGATTTAAGAAATGGGAGAAATTAACAGAAATTAATAACTTTTTGTCAAAAATACTACACAAATATCTAGCTTCGGGTCACCATAAAAACAATTGAAGATATACAAGAATATTACTGTGAAAAAAAAAAGTAAAGTGTTTGATTTTTCAAAATTAAATATATAAAATAAGCATGAATTTACATAAAAAAAATTAGTTACAATAATTATTTTTGAAAAATTAATTAATTCTTTCATCTCAGTTAATATTTAGTTTTTCTAATAATTCATTATTTATTAATAATTCATTTAATTAAATATCATATCACTAGAAGAAATAATAGTTATGCATATGAACTATTTTAACAATACGTTCAACGAATATGTTATTTAGTAGTCTTTCAAAATGTTTTCAAAATGTCTCACATTCGAAAATTTATCAGTTAACTATGTTAGTTTGTAATAAAACGTTTTATTATCAAGATAATATTTTTCCAATATCTCTATTTATTTATTTTTATCACAAATTTGTTGCTCATATTGTAGGATCTAGATTCTTGTAACATTCCAATCATATTGTTTTGTCAATCCAGTTGGATAGAGGTGGCCAGTGAAATAAATGCCATCACTTTTAGCTGCCCATGAGCACACATCAATTGTACATCTTAGAGATTCACTTTGTGCAAACACTTCAAAAGCTGCATCTTTATTACCCCACCAAAGATGGCAAAAGAACAAAGTGCCCCCAAAAAACTTCAAACAAAAATTCCAATGAAATTCTTGATTTTCATAAAGTATATGGTATCCTAAATCATCATTACCAGATGCACAATGCAATTGCAATGGTGCTGATTTTGGTGGTAGACTATTTATTACACGAATCGTATATTTTCTGGTAATAAGACATTTGTGTTTATCCAATGGCGATGAATGAAGAATTGTAGCCATTGATAAGAGGATTAACAAAAACAGGGTTTTCATTTTATCGCGAAAAGAAATTATATTATATGATTGTTAAATAATTTAGTTTTCAACATGGGGTGTGTGTGTATATATATAACAAAATGTCAATGCTTTTGGAAATTCAAATTAAAGGGTTTTTACAATCCGGTCTAAATTGATGTAATTGCCAAAACTATTCATGGATGGACCTAATTCAAATGTAAATCTACATTTAAGGATATTCATAATTTTGATTATGGATACACATAACAATTAAGTAAATATTTTCAAGCATTAATTGGATTGTAATAATGCAGTCAAAAAGAAAATGTTGGTGGTAAGATTTCAAGTCACTAACTGACAAATTAAATATATTGACTGGTAATAATTTATTGTTTTATTACAAAATCCCATCATGATATGGTCGATGGATGAGAAAAGAAAAATTGAGTCCTACTTTATTAGTTAAATAAATTGTTATATAAGTTATAATAACATTTTTAAGTTGAACAAGAGTTACTTATTTAAAAAAAATAGCAAGATGATATAATTAATGTTCAACTAACATGTTATTTATTACTTTTACTAAAATTAATGACTTTGTTTTAGCTCAACCCTGAATTAGTTCAATGATCTTTAACTCTACAATATCACCTAACACCAAGGGCATTAACGCATTTGAAGTAATTGTGAGTGTATATTTAAATCAAACTTAAAACATTATTATACTAGGTTGTAGGCCATATAATTGGAGTTGGATATGCACTTACAAAATCATGCTATCAGATTGTCTAAGAGGTTATATGTGATAAAAAAATGCATAATTTCTGTCTTAAGAATGAAATTGTGAGTAAGAGTGTTTCTTTTGTTTATAATATACATAATATTTTCCTATGTAATTCACTTTTTAATAATAAAAGAGTTAAATAACAAATAATAAAATTAAATTATATATCTCTCAAATATTAGACACAATAGTATTAGAATTAAATACAGAAAGTTAGATAATTCATATCTATAGTTACATAAGTTACTTGATCCTCAAAATATTTCAATTTTGTGTTATTTTGAATCAAATCTATTCACCATTGATTCAAGGAATCGATCATTTTGTAACCATTCAATTAGCGACATCCAAAACTAACACTTCAACACAATTGTAAATGTATATTGTTTTTCTCATTTTTCTACCAATTATCATATTCATATTATTGTAAGAAAAAAATATATATTTAAGACAACAAGAGATTAATTGTTAATTTCACCCTTACCCTTGATATGTATCCATATATAGTCATTATGAATAAATATTAGATAATATTGTTCACGTTAATTAATCATATATCTCATGAACTTCACATTCATATATATCACTATATATAATCATCTCAAAGTTGAAATACATTTTATATTAATTTGAATATGAAAATTAAACAAACTCAATAGGTTTACAATAATTCATTTTTCATTCATTCATACCTATAAACGTACCGGTGTTTATTTGAATTTTTGATATACCAAATATATTTCATATATATGTAATTCACTTTTTAATGGCAAAAGAATCCAATAAAAAATAAAAATAAGTTGTATATATACAAAATAATAAGATGGATAATTATATTAAAACGCTACGATGAGAAATTCACAACTTTAATGGCAATACAGTTATATAATAAATGATAAAAATAAATTGTGTATATTTAAAATATAAGATGGATTACATTAGAACTTTATTATAAAACTGCATATAAATACTAAATTATAATAAAAATAATTACCTTAAACATGAAAATTATATGATCTTAAATTACAATACTAGGTTATGGTTGTTTTCTAACAATTAATTAAAAAAAACATGGTTAAAGTTTTTTATTTTTGTTAAGCCACTTATGAATTCTACAGGATCACATAGAATATTTAATTAAGTATTTATTCAAAATTTTGAATATTTTGATATTTAAGTATTTATTATATCCAGATATTTTAAATGATTCATTTTATAAACTATAATTAATTAAAAAAATAGTATATCAAAATATTTATGAAATCAAGTAATTAAAGTTAGTAGAATAATATTTATTTAAAAAAATCTCCTATATATCAATTAAAAATTAAAGTTTAATGATGACAATGTTCAAATTTTAAAACAAAAAAAGGGCTTATGAAATCAAGTAATTAAAATTAGTAGAATAATATTTATTTAAAAAAATCTCCTATCAATTAAAAATTAAAATTTAATGATGACAATGGTAAAAAAAAAAAAAAGAGCTCCTCGTTAAGATTTTATTACTTTCAATATTATGTATTAACTTTTACATGCAACATGCGAGTCTTTTACTTCTTATTACTTTTATATATTAATAAGTAAACTCAATATAATAATAAAAAAAGACACAATAAACAATAGTTGGAAAACAAACAAAATGGTATAACATCATTTATGCTGATGTCCTCTATCACTTGCCCATGAGACCTGCGGATAGTAAGATTAATGAGGTTCTATAGCGAGGCACCCTGACATCTATCTACTATATTATTATAGCAAGGTTACGGTTACATTTTACAATAAATAGAATTTTCTTAGAATTTTGAGATTTTTAATTATAAAAAAAATATCTCATTGGTTCCTTCAAATTCTCAACTTGCCACTATTTCCCATTATTTCCACTATCACGTAAGTTATCTTTTAAAATTCAAAATTGTATGAAATCATATATATATTAATCTATATTTTAATAATTTCGCATTATTTTATTGTATATTTAAGGCATGTTTTAATAATTTTGCATTATTTTATTGTATATTTAAGGGCTGTCACTTACTTTTGTTGACCATCTAAGAGCCTTTTAAAACTCAATCCTAATTTTATGTAATTCTGAATTAATTTATTATTAAAAAAAATTATTAGGTAGTTTTCACCCACCATCTAAATTCACTTCCACTTCCACTTCCACTTCCACGTTACCATTCTCTATCCATAGTGGTTTAAAAATTTGAATAAAAACTGTATTTATCCAAATCTCAAAATCTTTTTACTCTATTATCAAATAGATTTCAACGTATCATTATAATTACACATCTCTCTCTCCTCCAATTAAAGAAAATCTTCATCAAATCTAATTCCTATGGTAATTGTCCTTTTCCGGTAAGTTTTTCATCCTTCCCGTGGTGATTAATTATGTGGTGATTAATTAATTATGTAATTTGAAAGTTTGAATTTAAACATATTAATTAGGAATATAAAAACACTTATTTGGTAACTAACACAATATTTGGATAATATATTTTGCATTCATGATTGATAGCGGTTATAACAAGTTTTATGATAAGTTCCTGTTAGTAAGCCAACAATTAAATGAGATTATAATATGTTGACTAAAGTTTAATTTTTTAAGATTTGTTAGATGTAAATAGACTTATTGTATTAATTAAGAAATGAAATTCCACAATAAAAAATTATAGTTAATAGTATTTGAACAATATTTGGGATAATCGTATTTATTTGTTCCTTACATCTTGACTTCTAAAAATAGTAAAGAAAAGATTTTACAGACAATTAGGGCAAACAATAAGCTTCCATAATTGATGCTAATTAAATGAGTAATTGACTCTTTTGTAATGACAAAATGAGTAATTGATTTTTAAATGAGTAATTCACTATTATTGTAAATATTGACGTCCATAATTGATGTTAATTAAATGAGTAATTGACTATAGTTATAATTACACACTCAATTCACTATTATAAATGAGTAATTCACTATTATAAAGTTTAAAATTTAAATGAGTAATTCACTATTATAAATTAAATGGCTACTTTTCTCAATTCTCTATAAATTGGCATTTCATTGTAATATCATAATTGTGCATGTTCATAGTCTAACATCCCATTTACAAGATCATAAAGTTTTGATTTCTTTCTTATTTTTATGTTATTACTCTCAATTTTTTATTCATTTTTTTATTTGTTTTTTATTTTAATTTTCTATTAGTGTTAATCTATGGCAGACATAAATCAGATGACTTCCATGGACACAAAGCTGGCAAATGTGGAAGCAGACTACTATATTTTATTTATTTATTTATTTATTTATCTTTATTTGGTTTGAGTGGATATTAAGTGTAATTAGTAAATTTTTTAAATAATTTTTTCCATTAATATTCTTTTTATAATTTATTGGTTTAATTAGTTGTGTGGAATTGAAATAGTCAATATTCATGTAAAAAAAATATTTTTATATATCTCTGCATATTTTCTTATGTTTATAATTTATTATGGCATTCAGTTTTCTTCAATGGAAATGAATAATAACTATTATGATTATATTGAGGACTTTTTTATTTGATAAAGACTAATGAGCCAGCCGAAATAAGCTTGAAGTTTGTAAAAGTCTGAAAATAAGAGAATTTGTAAGTTACAATAAGCTTGGGTAGAGTTAGAATAAGAGAATTTGTATGTTGGCCTTAAACTTATTGTATTCCAACTCAATGAGTTTGAGTCATTTCATTTTTAGCTCATAATATTTGATTTACAAGCCTAACTTTTGTATGATAAATGAAACATATTACAATTGAGTATAATCATATTCTATTTATAAGTGACATTTGTTTATTATTATTATTATTATATAATTTAGTCCCTTAATATATTTACTTTGATAGATAGATATCCATGACTTTACATAATTAGTCACTAAATATATTGATGTGATTGGTCATATTTAATGTTTTTTTATCTACGAAGTTATGGATTTCACCAAATCTTTTTTATAAGTTTGTTTCATCTTCTACATTAAAGTTAAAGAAAAAATTGCTCGATTAAAATTCAAATATATCACCTAAAAATCTTAAAAATATATATTTGGACAATTTATTTAGAAAAGAATATGTTCAAAAAAATTTACATTTCAATTTTAGTTTAATAAACCACTTTAATATTCTTCATAATAATAGTAGGATTATAATAGTCTTTAAAGAAAAATAAATTGGAAATAAATTTTTAGAAGGAATGAGCTCTATTGTTTTGTGGTACTCTTTTTGACAACAAATTGTTTATTTATTTATTTTCTTAAAGAATGTTCTCAACTTCTTCCACCAAACAAATTTGTTGAAAAGTATTGTTGGGTTAAATCTTTTTTATTTGGCACAAGGATTTTTTTACTATTCAGTGACACTATTTTATATTTCTCATGAACGATAAGCTGTCATAATATTATGATTTTTTAATATTACTAAAATTTGATCTATTTCTTTGTGTTGTGCATATACGGCCATTATATAACATACAGTTAAGAGAGTACAAGCAAGTTAGGATAGTATATATATATGGCCATGGAAGGCCATGTAGATTAAGATCAATGTTTAATTTTCTTTTTAATTTTCATTTAGTCACCATATATTTGAGGAGCTTCAAGATAATATTCGAAACAAGTTCAATAACTCCCAATTATGCATATTTACTACCGTATCGAAAAAATATCACTAAACAACTTTATAAATGAATAAGCATTTTAATTCTTCACACACATCAATTGGACGATTTGCAATTGGTTATAAGTTTTTTTTATTCAGTAAAGGACCGTTTTGTACCTTAGCTAACAAAGTTGGATCATATTACTTTATCAGTTGTCATTAAGTAACTATATTTTAAAATTCTTCATTGTTTTATTGAATGATTTTTTGTATTGAGTTAATGGATATAAATATGATAATTATGAGTTTTCAAAAGAGATATTTTAAATTATACTCCGTGCATAGCACGGGGTACACGCTAGTTAATATATATATAGGAGGGCTGTCGGTTATTTTTGTTGACTATTTTAAACACTCTAAAATAGAAATCCTAATTTATACTATTTTTGAATTAATTTAATATATAAAATTAATTATTAACTTCCTTCCCAACTTAACTACCCACTATCTAAATTAACTCCCACTATCTAATCTAATAATTAACTTCCCATTATCATTATCCATATTAATCATCATTTACCTTTGTAATAAGGGATAACTTCCACCGAAGACAGCTACAAAGTATGAAATTGCTTCATATTTGCAGACGTTGGGGTAAATTAGGTGTAAATTTGAGAATATTCCATCACTTTTTGTGATAATTTTTTTGTTGAAGTCTAGCACTAATGATGATACTTTTATATGTTTAGGTTCTTTGGAAGGGGATACACACAATAGTCTGCATCATTTGTGCGAGGTGAGATTTTGCTTCAAGTTTTTCTATTTCAATTTTGCAAATTATATATTGAGTCCAAAATTCTAATGTGATTTATATTCTTTTATGTAATTTCAGTTTACATAATTTAAGCATTTATGAGAAATATATAGCATCTTTGTAGTTAAATACCAGGTATTATCCCCCTTTTATGTTACCTTGAGACAGACATTTGTGTATGAAATTAATTTTAATTTTTTGGCAACATTTCTTTTTCTGTGTAATTTTTTCCACATTATTGTTTTTGATATTTTTTCATCTTCACTCCTTTTTAGTTACAGAAAAATTTATTAAAGTCTTCACCATTAGTTATCAGTCCGATCATGAATGACAGGTATTTCTCCAAATTCATTTATCTTGCATATAATGAAATTATTGCATTTTTTACTTCTCCATTATTTTTTCATTGTTAGGAGGGTAATTTGATATAGAAGATGAAAATTTGATTTGATCACAATAAGTGTTGATTCTTTTTTGTTTTGTACTTAAATATGCTTTTCTACGAGAAAATAATATTTTAATTAAATATACTTTTTCAAATCTATACAAAATTTTGTCATTCTTTTAAATCATATCGTATAATTGTACTATTTTGAAACTAATTTAATATAGAAAATTAATTATTAACTTCCTTTCCCAATTTAAGTGTCCTATCTAATCTAAGAATTAACTTCTCCCATTAGCATTATCCAATCTCTGCATTTTCATTTTTTCATAAGCCCAGTTCCAATTCAATCTGTTGGCGTTAAACATTACACATATATTATATATACACATAATATTTTCTGTCTCATAATTTGTTCTTTTCACAAGCTTTGTCTTCCCAATCATTAATGGGATTTTCAAGAACTATTCAAAAGGTGATCCATTTTATGATGCTATTTTCTTTTCTTTTTGAGTATTCTTCATTTCTTTTACATCACTATATGAAAACAAAATGGTAATATAATTTCACTTCTTAATGTGTTTTTTTATTTTGGATTGGTGAATTCAAACTTTTTATAAAAATCACATCTTTGGGATCACCCAGAATTTTAATTTGTGATAATCTACTTCCACTGCTTTGTTCCTGATTTTAGAGGTATTCAAACATGATATTTGCAGGTATGGTGTGAGATAAAAGGGCTGGTGGAAGATATTTGGAGAATGATAGTTTATATGAACAACCTAATCTCTGGATTTATTTTACTCTTTCACTTTGATTAATTTAATATTTATTTCATTATTTTGGCATTTACAAATTACAATCCACATCTCAATTTTATAAAAAAAAATTATACATTTTGTAATATATTTGTCTTGAACCCATCAAGTATGTGGTGTATATCATATATGATTTAATATATAATTCTATAAATAATATAATGTATTTTTTTAGTTTTATGTGTCTATAAATATTTCTGATGCCCAATATCAGCAATATATTTCATTATTTTTCCATTTACAATCAGAATTGATGAGAAAAGAATATGACCACATCAAGGCTTTAGAAAACATTTTGTAATCAGTTTTTATTGAATTCAGGCCGTGCGTAGCACGGGTTACACACTAGTGAGAATAGATTTGCCGCTCTATTTGACAAGCATCCAACCTTTTAGCCATTGTGAAAAACCATGTAAAGTATACTAAAAAATGAGAAAAAGGAAAAATTAAAATGTTCAATTCATCAAATTATATAGGATATAAATATAAATTAAGCATGAATTCATATAAAAATTTATTTTGGTACATTACTATTTATGCTCCAATTTTTTGACTAAATTATTTCAAGAATTAATTTATTTTTCATAGCAATCAACTTCTCAAATACTTAATATTAAGTAATTAATTCACTTAAAAGATTAGTGTATAAGTTGAACTTAATAGAATAAACTATAACTATGTGTATATATTAGCATATATACATAAGCTGAATTTATGAAATAAACTATAACTATGTGTATGAATCACTTTGCTAGTTATATTAAATGGTACCCTATATATTAATAATGCATGTCTACACTCTTTTACCATTAATAATTAATTTAGTAGTTCTTAACTACTACAAAGAATATCAAATTAGACAAATTTCTCTTTTTTAGAATTAACATATCTATTATCTATTATATATATTATAGCAAAGCGGTGGTTGACTCATTTTTGACCTTTAACTCAAATCCTAATTTTCTAGAATTTTGAATTATTTTAATTATAATATTTTATTGTTGGTTAGTTTACATTTATTGAATTATTTTAATTCTAATCATTTATTGTTTAGTTAATTTACATTTATATATATAATGATATATAATTCTTACGATTATTATCATGTATAATATATTGCATTTATTATGATTATTTCCATAGATAATTATTAATAAGATTCCCATTATCAATTACATTCATTGCACAAGGGAAAAGACAAGATTTTCGAAAATAATTAAATTTATTATTCAAGAAAACATGATATTTTCGGTCCCAATTAAATGAAAGTTTTCCATCTTTATCAAAATCCGGAACTAATTAAATTTATTATTCAAGGAAAGCACAAAATTTTTGGTCCTAATTAAATGAAAGTTTTCCATCTTTATTAAAATCATAATTTAAATAATTTTTTTTTTTATCAAAAATCATATTTTAAATAAGAATCTTATCAAAATCATAGTTTAAATAATGATTAGACGAATTAGGCACACACTTTCCCATTTACCTAATTCACGAATTTGGAGGTATGTTCTTATTGGATCCGGCTCCTCTCCAATACCCCTTTTCACCAATTATATCCAATACCAATTTGGATGAATGCCACCTCATTAATAATTTAATCTAATAGTTTAAATAATATTTAGTTAACTAAACACTTTAACTCAAATTAAATATTTAATATTATCTAATTAAATAAGGAAAACTACCAGTCAAATCTACTAAAATTTCTCCTTTCATTCTCTCCCCTTTCAATCACGTTATTTAATTAGACGAATTTAATTATTTTCTCATCTCTCCTAAAACATAAAAAATATAAATAATCTATATTCCTTCTCTAACATTAGAAATATATTTAAATTAACTTCATTATGATTTATTTATTCAACTTTATTTTTATTTACTAAAATATAAATTAAATATATTTTTTAAAAGAAAATTTCAATATCTCGAGAAAAAAAAAACCAGAATCGAAAGTTGAAGAGTTAGTCGTATATAATGTTAATTTTTTTAAGAAAAAATGGAAATGGTGGAGAGAATCCATAGATGATTTTGTGAAGAATTATTTTCTTATTTTTGCATAAAAACGTGGAGAGAGAGAGAAGGAGTGGAGAAATTTTAGGAGGTTTGATTAGTAGTTTTCTTATTTAATTAAATAATATTAAATATCTAACTTGAGTTAAGTATTTAGTTAAGTAAATAAAATTTAAACCATTAGATTAAATAATTAATGAGGTGGCATTCATTCAAATGGGTATTGGACACAATTGGTGAGAAGGGGTATTGGAGAGAGCCATATCCGTTCTTATTATTATTTTCTATATGTTTCTTACCCTGTAATCATTACATAAACTATTTCATCAATTTGTTACAGTATTACTATTTCATCAATTTCACTATTTGACTTCATATTATGTTTGCCTCAATTTCACTATTTCACTTCATATTATGTGTAGGCACTTTATTTTATATAAAATTTTGATTATTATTTCCCATGTTTTTATTCGTTTTAGTATTGGACCTGTTAGAGCATTCGTCTAAAATTAACAAGGTTGGTACAATATTATTATAAATATATTATTGGCCTTTTTTTTCTCTTAAATTTGAGATAAAACGAGCACAATTTCTCCATGTTTTCATTCGTTTCATTATTGAACCTGTTAAAGCATTCGTCTAAAATCATCTTCATATAACAAGGTATTAATAATATTACTATAAATTATTACAATTACTATTTCCTATATAATGTTATTATAATCAAAATCCATTAATTCTTCTTATACTCAATTTCTATTGTTTTTATTTCATTCTCCATGTTAGAGCATTCGTCTAAAATTAACAAGGTTGTTTCAATATTATTACAAATATATTGTCGGCTATTTTTTTGTCTTACAAATTGAGATAAAACGAGCACTAATCAATTTCTCCATGTTTTCATTCGTTTTAGTATTGGACCTGTTAGAGCATTCGTCTAAAATCATCTTTATATAACAAGGTATGAAAAATATTATTATAAATTACTACAATCATTATATCTTTTTTTTTGTTGTTAATACTAATTTTCTAGAATTTTGAATTTTTTTAATATTAAAATTTTGGTTGTAATTAAAATCTAATGATCATATATTTAAGTCATTCAATTAACACTAATTGATATTTTCCTTTTTCATGGATTGCATCTAACATGAAAAGTTTTTTTTTCATAAATAGAACTACCATAATTTTATTCATAATTTCAAAAAATTCGGCCCTATTTATTCATAATTTTAAAAAATTTGGCCCTATTGAAATATATAATTTTAGGTCATAATTTCAAGAGATTAAATACTTAAGCTTTGATTCATAGTATGTACACATTACTTAAGCTTTGATTCATAACTTTTGAAAAAGGTATGAACTTATTTTTATACATCATCTTTCTTTTATGTGTTGAAGGTATGAACTTATTTTTATACATCATCTTTATTTTGTGTGTAATTTGTCTTCTCATTCTACCATGTTTCTAAAGGTATGTAAAAATTATTTTTATAATTTGTATTTCTGATTTTTTATATTTCTTTCACATAAGTCCACATCCACAAAAGTATGCGTACTATTTTTACCTTAATATATGAATTATTCATTATTTGTCTCACCTTTATTTTTTTCTTTGGTATTTAGGCTTGGAAAATTAAGAGCTCTTATTTTGGGATTTGCTAAGACAGTTGTTATTATCACTAATAGTAAGCTTCTATCACTTACAGTAATTTTCATTTCATAGTCAAAAAAAATTATATTAAACATTTAGAATGTCTATATTTTCAAACTATTATTAAATTCCATAATTTAAATTTTTTGTATTTTAACTTCCATAATTTAAGTTTGAATTTCCATAATTTGAATATATGAAAAGATTATATTAAACATTTAGGATGTCAATATTTTCACACTATTATTAAATTCCATAATTTAAATTTCCGTATTTTAACTTCCACAATTTAAGTTTGCATAATTTCCAGAATTTCTATTATTAAGTTTCATAATTTAAGTTTCCATAATTTAAATTTTCATAATTTAACTTTCATAATTTAAGTTTATGAAATTTAATATCCATAATTTAATTTTTGTATTTTAACTTCCATAATTTAAATTTCCGTAATTTAGCTTTTATAATTTATATTATTAAATTTCATAATTTAAATTTTCATAATTTAACTTCCATAATTTAAGTTTGCGTAACTTCCATATTTTGAATATATTAAAAGATTTTGGTAACTTGCCTGTTTGAGTAATTTCATAATTAACTTCAATAATTTAGATTTTCGTAATTTAACTTCCATAATTCTTTAATTTAACTTCAATAATTTAAATTTCCATAATTTAAATTTTCATAATTTAACTTTCATAATTTAAGTTTATAAAATTTAATTTCCACAATTTAAATTTTTTAATTTTAACTTCCATAATTTAGATTTCCGTAATTTAGAATTTATAATGTCTATTATTAAATTCCACAATGTAAATTTCGTAATTTAACTTCATAATTTAAGTTTGTGTAATTTCCATAATTTGAATATATAAAAAGATTTTGTAACATGCCTATTTTAGTAATTTTTCGTAATTTAACTTCCATAATCCTGTAATTTAATTTCCATAATTTAAAAAATTTCGTAATTTCCATAATTTCTATTGTTAAATTCCACAATTTAAATTTTCATAGTTTAACTTTCATAATTTAAGTTTATGAAATTAAATTTCAATAATTTAAATTTCTGTATTTTAACTTTCATAATTTAAATTTTCGTAATTTAACTTTCATAATTTCTATTATTAAATTCCATAATTTAAATTTATGAAATTTAATTTCCCTAATTTATATTTCTATATAACTTTCATAAGTTAAATTTTTATAATTGAACTTCCATAATTTAAGTTTGCATAAGTTCCATAATTTCAATATATTAAAAGACTTTTGTAATTGCCTATTTCAATAATTTTCGTAATTAACTTCCTTAATTTAGACTTCCATAATGTAAATTTATGAAATTTAATTTCCATAATTTAAAAACTTTCATAATTTAAATTTCCATAAGTTCCATATTTTCTATTATTAAGTTCCATAATTTAAGTTTCCATAATTTAAATTTTCATAATTTAACTTCCATAATTTAAGTTTATGAAATTTAATTTTCATAATTTAATTTTTGTATTTTAACTTCCATAATTTAAAATTTGTAATTTAGCTATAATAATTTCTATTATTAAATTTCATAATTTAAATTTCCATAATTTAACTTTCATAACTTAAATTTGCGTAACTCCCATACTTTGAATATATTAAAAGATTTTGGTAACTTTCCTATATGAGTAATTTCATAATTAACTTCCATAATTTAGATTTTCGTAATTTAACTTCCATAATTATGTAATTTAACTTCCATAATTTAAAAACATCCATAATATAAATTTTCATAATTTAATTTCATAATTTAAGTTTATGAAATTTAATTTTCATAATTTCTTTTATTAAATTCCATAATTAAAATTTTCGTAATTTAACTTCCGTAATTTAAGTTTGCATAATTTCCATAATCTGAATATATATATATAAAAAAATTTGTAACTTGCCTATTTGAGTAAATTCTATAATTAACTTCCCTAATTTAGATTTTCATAATTTAACTTCTATAATTTAAATTTCTGTAATTTTCTTAATTTCTATTGTTAACTTCCATATTTTTGAATTTATGTAATTTTCATAATTTATTATTAACTTCAATAATTTAAATTTATGAAATTTAATTTCCATAATTTCCATAATTTATACTATTAAATTCCATAATTTAAATTTCCATAATTTAACTTTCATAATTTAAGTTTATGAAATTTAATTTCCATAATTTAAATTTCTGTATTTTAACATTCATAATTTCTATTATAAATTCTATAATTTAATTTTTCATAATTTAACTTCCATAATTTAATTTTCATAATTTCCATAATAGAAATTATGAAAATTTTGGTAACTTGCTTATTTGAGTAATTTCATAATTAACCTTCATAATTCTGTAATTTATAGGTCTTTATGACCTATCTATAGTGTATGTGTTTTAGCCTTTTCTTCTATTGATTCTTAATGTGTAGAAAGACAACAATCCCGTTCTTTATTATGACTTTATTAATTTAGAAATTTAATATTCATTTAAGATTTGAGCTGTTATATTATTTTAATTGACATAACAACTTTGTAAATTATTAGTTAATTTTTAGTCAATTTGATGTAATTGATTCAATTAAAAAAACTATAAATCCTAATTGTTGAATTTGTTTCAATAACCAATTGGTAGAATACTTGAAACTAAAAAATGTTATGATCAAAGTTTTGAGTACAAAATAAACTATATTCTAAAAATTATTATTATTGTAACTAAAATGTACATAGTTTAGTTTATCCCATCTTTTGACAAAATGGCCATCTATAGTAAGTTGCATATTTTTATAAATAACATATTTTAATTTTTTTCGTGCATAGCACGGGTTACACTATTATAGTAAACAAACATATTAAATCAAAGTATCAAACGCTTTAACTTTTATTCCGCTTCATCGTTTTCGTTACAGATATGATATTTCAGTACAAATCAACAAGAAAGATTTACACACGCACAAAATATATATATATATATATATATATATATATATAACCCTTATTACACACAAATTGACTGTTCATACAAAAAACAAATGATGATTGTATAAATATTTGTCTCATCCAGAAATCTCAATAGCTTTGACCTCAGGCTTCTTCACTTCTGCCTTGGGCACAGTAACAGTCAGCACACCGTTCTCCATCGCCGCCTTGACCTCATCCAGTTTGGCATTCTCCGGCAGCCTGAAGCGGCGGAGGAACTTGCCGGAGCTTCTCTCGACGCGGTGCCACTTATCATTCTTCTCCTCCTTCTCACTGCTGCGTTCACCACTAATCTGAAGAACATTACCTTCCTCGATTTCCACTTTGACCTCCTCTTTCTTCAGCCCTGGAACATCAGCCTTGAACACATGTGCCTCCGGCGTCTCCTTCCAGTCTATGCGTGTGGCCACGAACTGCGACGTCGTATCATTGGATTCACGGAAAGGGTCCCAAAGATCGAACGAAAATGGGTCGTTGCTTTGACGTCTGCCGAAGAAACTTGGGATCAGCGACATTTTTCTTCACTGGTTTTGCTTTGTTAATTTCTTCTTCTCAAGAAAGCTTGTTGTTGTGGATTTGTATTGAAGACTATTGTTTTGATCTGGTTGAGATGAGAAGGATAGAGAGGTATTTATAAGGTATAAAAATGGCGATTGAGAGAGTTTGAAAGTGGTGGAGAGAGAAAGAAGTATCGAGAGAAGTCGGGTTTATTCTATTCTATTATTGAATACGCACGCATGCACACGTGTCCATGTACCACTTCTTAGGGCAAATTGCATTTCGTCCTATAATTGTTCTAGAAAACACTTTTAATCTCAATATATGTTCATTATATATTTTATATTTAATCAATAATTTTCAAATGTCTTGGTATAAAATTTTCTGTTCCAAATTTTGTTCTAATTTTTTATTATATAGATGTAGATGTGTGACATGTGTAAATTATAAATATATTTATTGCCCGCATGGCAGCCCAGTTAGTCACAGAAAGGTGAAGTTTAGACAATGACGAAGGATTGAGTCCCACCAACGGCAGTGTGGGAGCAACCTCTCAAGTGAGGGGGGCTCCTTGTGCGCAGTGGGCACTGGTCTAGCCCCTGGCTCGGTTACCATGATTTATTCCTCCCATAGCTCTGTCGGGCCGGGCATGGGGGGCCCTTAGAGTTGGGGACTCAACCTTTTGGACAATAAATATATTTATTAAAAGATATTTAATATGTGTAAATATGTTGACATGTGTCACATCTATATTTGTGGAATAGAAAATTGGAATAGGAAATTGAAATACGATTTTGAACAGAAAATCCAATCCCTATTAAATATTCATAATAAAAATTGCATTCAAAACTTAATAAGCAGCTCTATATTATTACATTTTGATCCACTTTTGGAAAGATTTTATAAATGAGTGATAACTAGTATTAGTAAAAATATTGAGATATTGTATGTAATCATTATATGGGGTCAAATATAATTTTGGTAAGTGAAAATACTTTTGATTCTCAATTTGTTGGTCTAATAAAATCACTTCCTAATTTTATAATTTTTTATATATTTCGACTTTATCATTATTGAACAATCAAAAAATAGACGGAAAGCACATGTGCCATGCACGTGAGGCGTATTTGGTCTAACGGTATAATTTTGCTTCAACTCAAGTCCAACCTAAAATAAATTCTTTGGAAAATTTGCAATTTTCGATCTTTAACTTAATTTAAGTTTAATTTTGGTCTAATTCATTGTAAATGTCTTATAGTTTTTCTCATAACTTTCAAAATATCTTATATTTAATTATACTAGTAAGAACATGCACCTAAATATATAGTATAATTTTCTTACTATAATAAAAATACATTGTTCAGAATGTTATATATTTAAAATTCAAATAATAGTTTAAGTAACATCTATGTTATTCAATAAACTAAAATAATGTGAAAATTAAATACTAATTGACGTGAAATCATGAATCCATATTCGAAGCAGGTAAGTGTTGAAATATTCTCCAAATCAATTAGTGATATTGAAATATTCTTCAAATCAATTAGTGATTTCCGTAGATCATTATTGATTTGTAATCAATTAGTATGTATTCCTTTTTTAGGATTTTAAAGTCCTATAAATTGTATCTCTTTTCATTGAAATAAAAAAGAGAGAAAAACCATTTCTTCTCATGGTACCAGAGCAGGAATTCTTCCTGGCTAGTTAACCTTTCATTCTAAACCCACCAAATACCAAAAAAAAAAAACATGAGTGTTCTTGTTCCTGAAAGTCCCTTTAATGTTAGGATTCTCCTTACTGAAACAAATTATGATGTGTGGTCTCAACTTATGGAAATGCACATCGCTGAAGGAGAGAAACTCACATACATTACGGGCAAAACTGATCCTCCCAACATATCAGACAATGGTTATAAAAAATGGCAGGCTGAAAATCAAAAAGTAAAACGTTGGCTCTTAATGTCCATGTCTCCTGATATCATGAAGCGATATCTTCGTTTACAAACTGCTCGTGAAATTTGGAATAATCTTTCCAAAACCTTCTATGATGGTAATGATGAGATGCAAGTCTATACTTTGAATCTGAAAGCTTTCTCAGCCAAGCAAGGTACCAAAACGCTGTCTGTTTATTATGGAGAGTTAACAGAAATATTCCAAGAACTAGATCATCGAGATACAGTTGCTATGAAGGATCCTGATGATGTTACAGCATACCAGAAGTCCATTGAGCGAATCCGAGTTCACATATTTCTTGCAGGGCTAGATAAAAGTTTTGACCATCTTCGACGAGAGATTCTACGCCAAACACCTCGACCCAGTTTAGAAGAGTGTTATGCTATGGTTCGTCGAGAAGACTTACGATCTACAACCTTCAATGAAGAAAATACCAAAATAGAAGCTTCCGCAATGCTCTCTCATCGGCAGCCCACCAACTCAAAGAAGTCCACTGTTGATAAAGCCTCATTGAAATGTACTCACTACAATCAAACGGGCCATACAAAAATTCGTTGCTTTGAGTTAATAGGATATCCAGACTGGTGGGATCCAACTCGACATCGAAATGCTAAGAGACCGTCTTCAACAGCAATTGTTCAAACAAAAGAAGATGTTGGTCCATCTACATCAGCAGCATTCACTACCACCTCTGAAAAAGGTAAAAAGTTTTTTACACCTGTTTTGAATAATGCATGGATAATTGATTCTGGTGCTACTGATCATATGACATTTGATGTGAACCAAGTTTTTAAACTAAAATCCTCCTCTAGAAACTGTGTCTCCACTGCAAATGGTAATACCATCCCAGTTCTTGGGGAAGGGTCATGTCATCTTACTAAAACTTTACATCTTGACTCTGTGTTGGTGGTACCTTCCTTGAACTATAACCTTATCTCTGTTTCACAAATCACTAATGCCTTGTCTTGCGAGGTTATTTTTGGTCCTGACTCTTGTGTGTTTAAGGATATTCAGACTCAACAAACGATTGGTTATGGTATTAAGAAAGGGATGTTATACTACTTGGATCTGAAGTCAACAAATCCTCTCAAACTGCAGCAGGCTTTCACGGTCAATAGTACCAAGAAGACAACTGAGATTTGGCTTTGGCATCGACGTTTAGTACATGCCTCATTTGGATACTTAAAACGTTTGTTTCCTACTTTGTTTACTGATTTGGACATTTCTACTCTCAAATGTGATGTTTGTGAACTTGCTAAAAGCCATCGTGCTTCATTTCCTTTGATTTTAAATAAAAGTCCAAATCCATTTATGATTATTCATTCTGATGTTTGGGGTCCTTCCAAAATTCCTACACTCGGAGGCTCTTATTGGTTTGTTACATTTATTGATGATTGCACTCGAATGACCTGGTTATGCCTCATGAAATCCAAATCAGAAGTTACTGTATTATTTAAAAAATTCTACAATACTGTCAGAACACAATATAATGCCCAGATACAAGTACTTCGCAGTGATAACGGGGGAGAATATAACAGTAATGAGCTTCGACAATTTTTGGACTCCCATGGATCTATTCATCAAACCAGTTGTCCAGATACACCACAACAGAATGGTGTGGCTGAAAGAAAAAATAGGCACTTATTGGAGGTTGTTAGAGCTTCTCTCATTGAAGCACACATGCCTGCTCATTACTGGGGTGAAGCTCTCTTGTCAGCTGCATACCTCATTAATCGAGTTCCTTCAAGATCACTCAACTTTAAAACACCATTTCAAGCTCTCACTGACGCATTTATATCTCCCACTGTCCCTAACCTACCACCCCATGTCTTCGGTTGTGTTGCATATGTTCACCTTCCTAGTGATCAACGGAGTAAGTTAATGCCTCGAGCCCTGAAATGCGTGTTTGTTGGATATGCATTGCATCAAAAAGGATATAGATGTTACCATCCCCCTACTCGACGCATGTTTATCACTATAGATGTTGTTTTCCATGAAGCTGTCATGTATTACTCTGAGTTTGAATTTCAGGGGGAGAATCTTGAAGAAATTCAAACTTTTGAATACAACCTTGTGGCAGATGCAGAAGAGGTAACACTTGGTATGGAACAAATTTCTGATCAAAATGTAGGAGAAGTAGATACAAGTGGTCAAAACTTGGACATAAGTGGTGACACCTTGCACAGAAACACAGAACTGAATGAATTGGAGTCTAGTGGTCAATGCTTGGATACAAGTGGTGATTCAGATCAACAAACAACTTCAGACGATGAGTTGCAAGCGCTCTCGATTAATATACCAAACCAATCGTTAGTTGAGGATATTCCTGAGTCATCTAAAAGACAATTACCACACCGTCTCACAAGAGGTATTCCGAAACCAGCATATGAACCTGAATTGTCCAGTAAAGTAAGATATCCCATGAACCATTATGTGTCTACACATCAATTGTCAAAAACAAATCAGTCATTTGTAAATCAATTATCTACTGTATCTATTCCTAACAGTGTGCAGGAAGCTTTAACCAATCCAAAATGGAAGGCTGCAATTAATGAGGAGATGGCCTTTTTACAGAAGAACCAAACATGGGAGATTGTGGACCTTCCTACAGGAAAGAAAACTGTTGGATGTCGATGGATATTTTCTGTGAAATACAAAGCTGATGGTATAATTGAACGTTTTAAAGCAAGATTGGTGGCAAAAGGGTATACTCAAACTTATGGAATTGATTACACAGAGACATTTGCACCTGTTGCAAAAATGAGCACAGTACGGGTCTTATTATCCTTGGCTGCTAATTTCGAGTGGCCTTTACAACAGTTTGATGTAAAAAATGCATTTTTACATGGAGAACTCGTTGAAGAGGTCTACATGGACCTTCCCCCAGGATGCATGGTGTCAGAAAAGCAAAACCAGAAAGTGTGCAAACTGAAGAAATCATTGTATGGTCTGAAGCAATCTCCCAGGGCTTGGTTTTGAAGATTCACAAAGTCTATGGTAGCGTTTGGCTATCATCAATGCAATTCAGATCATACTTTGTTCTTGAAGAAACAAAACGAAAAAGTTACTGCACTTATTGTTTACGTCGATGACATGGTAGTAACAGGAAATGATCCAGTTGAAAGGAAGGCTCTTCAGGAATACTTGTCCAAAGAATTTGAAATGAAAGATTTAGGCCCATTAAAGTACTTGGGAATAGAAGTATCTCGATCCAAAAGAGGTATTTTCTTGTCCCAAAGAAAATATGTTTTAGATCTCTTGAAAGAGACAGGGATGTCTGCATGTCAACCAACAAATACACCAATTGAGGAAGGACTAAAATTACGAATAGAAGATGATCAAGTTCCCGTTGATAAAGAGAGATACCAAAGACTTGTTGGTAAACTGATGTACTTAGCCCATACGAGACCAGATCTTGCTTATACTTTGAGCATCGTCAGTCAATTCATGCATAATCCAGGTCAACAGCATATGGACGCAGTCATACGAATTTTGAGATACTTGAAGTCAGCACCTGGGAAAGGAGTTTTGTTTTCTAGAAAAACAGAGGAACAAACCATCGATGTGTACACAGATGCTGACTGGGCTGGTGATAAAAATGACATGCGATCTACTTCGGGGTATTTTACCTTTGTAGGTGGGAATCTTGTGTCTTGGAGAAGCAAAAAACAAAGTGTGGTTGCCCGATCTAGTGGTGAAGCAGAACTACGAGGACTGGCTCTTGGTGTTTGTGAAGGATTGTGGCTGAAATTACTTCTTCAGAACTTAGGTTATGCTACTACTACACCTATTCGGTTATACTCTGATAACAAGTCTGCTCGTGATATGGCCTATAATCCGGTTAATCATGATAGAACAAAGCATGTTGAGATTGATCGGTTTTTTATCAAAGAAAAATTAGAGGAGAAAAGTCTAGAGCTACCAGAAATTCGATCAGAAGATCAACTAGCAGACATCCTTACTAAAGCAGTCTCAGTTCGCATATTTTCAAAATTTGTGGACAAGTTGGCAATGATAGACATCTTTGCACCAAATTGAGGGGGAGTGTTGAAATATTCTCCAAATCAATTAGTGATATTGAAATATTCTTCAAATCAATTAGTGATTTCCGTAGATCATTATTGATTTGTAATCAATTAGTATGTATTCCTTTTTTAGGATTTTAAAGTCCTATAAATTGTATCTTTTTTCATTGAAATAAAAAAGAGAGAAAAACCATTTCTTCTCAGTAAGTTAATTAAAAACTAAAATTTGAAATAATAATATAGCTAAATAAATTCTTATGTAAATTTAAGCTTCACCTATATTTTATCTTGTATAGTTTTTATGGATCGGGTTTATCTTTTTCTTTCTCTCATTGAATTTTTTGTGTACTTGTATTAGTCTCTTCATTGCGGCTAAAAATAAGTGTTATGAATTGTTTTGTTAGAACTTTTGATGCTGACAAAATAGGTAAAATTGTTAGACCAAAAAAATATGTAAGTTTTATTTATCTTAGAACACATGTATAAGCGATAGAATGTTCGAGTTGTAATATTTAGATTAAGTGATTTTTCTCTTCTTTGCATTATTGTATCTTAAACACCTATAGCAATAGAATTTTAGATGAGTCTACTGAAGCGATAGGATATTCGAGTTGTATTATTTGTATCTTGAACGCTTTAATTTGTAAACTTTTTTTCTTTTTCCTTTGTAATAATATGAGTAGTATAATTAGTAAGAAGATGAGAAGAAAGTATTATAAATTCAAATGAAATTTTTAATTAGATAAATTGAACTTGAATTGATAATAAATATAATTTCAATTAAAATCGAATATTTTCAGCAAATGATTTAGATCGTGAATGTGGTCATTAATGGGACAAAGTAGGAATTTATTTTCCCAAATTTCACATATTTTTATAACAAAAGACTTATAATTAAACTTTTTACTTGTGGATTGTTGCTCATAAGACTCGTAATGATTTTGTTTCAATCTTGCTGTTGCAGCTTTTATTTTGTTCCATTAAGATTTCAACTTGGTTAAGCATCTACAACATATACTGTCGTGACCAATTTATTATAAGATTGTTAGTAAGTTAATAACTATCATTTAATATTTTATTCAGTTATAGAGTTTTGCTATCATTATATTTCTTATTGTGAATATTTAAAAGAATTTTCCATTATAGAATCTTAATATAATTATATTTCTTAATAGGATAATGCTAATCTCACAGATTTCTGTGAGATTAGCTTTGACAGCCGGGTAAATAGCCCTTAATTATCTTTTAATTATTAGCTTTTTTTATTTAAGTAACTTGCTAGGTGGAACAATAATTTATTTCTTTCCTTTTTCCTTTTTATTGTTTGAGGGTAGTATTTAATGTTTTTTTTTTTTGCTTTTTTTTATGAAATTTATATATATGATTTGATTCTCATTTTTGGCACACAAAAATACATTCGATTTAAATATATTTAATTAATCATAATTTTAAAACTTATTAGAGTAATTTAATTATTATTAGAGTAATTTAATTTAAATTCTGAATGTAATATTAAACAAATAAAAATAAATATAATGAATAATAAAGACATAAATATTGATAATGAGGAGAAAAGTTAATTTTCACATTTTTTTAACTTTAACAAATTGATATGTCAATATGTTTTTCTTATCAAACTTATTAGATTATTTAATTCATGTATCACATGATTTTAAAAAATAATTTATTATTATATTAGAAGATATATCCATTGAACTCATTGATAATATGGTTCAATTCAGAAATATGAATATTATTCAATAGATTTGAATTTCTTACGGGAAATTTAATTTTTTTTTTGTAAATATATTAGGGCCCAATTGGATGGCATGTCCATCTCCGAGAATTTTTTTTCAAGGTAAAAATGAGAAATGTGATTTGGAAGATGAGATTTTTAAGAGAAAAATAAGTAATGATTGTAGTTGATGTGATATGTTTTTTATTGTGAGAAATTTATTTGAGTTGGTATTTAAATATAATTATTATTAAATATGGTTAGTCAAACTCGTTGATTTAGACGTTCGAAAATAGTCACAATGGATCTTATTTTAAACGTTACATTATTTTGTATTAGAATATGTAATTAACTTAATTTTTTGCTTTGAAAGATAGTTGGAAAAACTATTTTAATTTATTGTATTAACTGTCAAATCATGAATAGTAAAATTAATTTGTTGAAAAAAAAAATGAAATTATTTGTAATTTTGAGAGATTTTTTTGGAAGAATTTTTTCAAGAAATGCAAAACAAATGCATTTTTTATAGATTTTTTCTCCAAAAATTTTTTTTAAGGAGGAGTAGGCCATCCAATTGGCCCCTTAGTTTCTACAAGTATTAATTGAGGACATATTTTAAATATATAATATATCCTCAATTAGTATTTTCAAGAAATAAAAATTGAGATTAAGGTATAAGATTTTAAATTTTAGATGGGTCCAAGAAATATTTAAATATTTTGAATTATTAATTTAAATAAAAAATAACATAAATAGAGAGTAACCTGCTATGCAGGTTGCCGGTGTTCTCCAAACACAATTTGTGGTTGGAGATGGTCTGTAAGTTTTTAAAAACTTACAGACTGTAATTTAGGCATTTTCCTTCTTAATATTGTACGTAGCTACATCTTAGATTTATCATTTATTATTTGACTCTTTTAATATTAAAAAATAGAAATATATTAGGTAAATAAAAAAATTCAAAAAGAAACATTTATTTTTATATAATAGGAAACATTTTGACAGAGCGGCACGACAAATTGTCACTAATATTCTCGTCTTTTTTTGTAAGGGAATCACATTAAATTCTACTTCAAAATAGTTTCATAACTATTTGAGTCATATGAATAATTCAATTTTTGTTTATAAAACTAGAAGCTTGTCTCTTAGCCGTTGTGTGCACTGTATAATTTTGCCTTATCCTTGTCTATCAACCTAAATAAATCCTTTAGGAAAATTGTAATTTTTCAATTCGTACGTTAGTTTAAATTTAATATTTGGTTACAAATGTTTTATATTTTTCTTATCAAAATGTCTCATATTTAGTTAAATTGTTCAAAATTTAACTGTCAATTTTATAATTACGATTTTGACCAGACTTTTTGGGACGCACTAGAGAGTAAGAACACAAGATCTTGTTAAAAATATTATTATTATTGAATATAATCAGTGTGATTCATGCATGAATTTTTTCTAAAAATCGATAATAATAAAAAGTCGTTAGAGTTTAGACATCATGACTGTATGTGATACATTTAAAAAATTATCAATTAATTATTAGAAGTTTATAATGAAATAGACTAAAACGAAACGCAGATAAAATAACTGGACGAAAAATACAATTTTTCGAAAATCCCGACCTATTCTTCTCCTCCTTATTTTCAATTTCAAAGTTGATACTCTTTTATCATTCGTAAGAGCATTAATTGCTATTGTAGAATAGACCTCTAATATCTTTTGTGTAGCATCTATACATCTAGTTTGCATGGACAATCACAAGATTTATCAAATATTGAATTAAGAGAAGCAAGTCCATGATTATCACATAATAATATAGAAAACAATTACAACAAATACATAAATAAAATCCCAAAATCTCCATTCATTTATTTTTCATTTGAGATTTTATTTTTATTTATTTTAGCAATATCATAGCTTCTATGCACCATTCCAATCAAACTTTTTTGTCAATTCTCTCCATTCATAATCACCAGTGAAATAAATCCCATCACTTTGAGCTGCCCATTTGCACTCATCAGTTATACATCTTCTATACCAACTTTGATCATACACATCAAAAACTGCATCTTTTGAACCCCAATAAAGATGACAAAAGAACAAAGTGCCCCCAAAAATATTCTCACAAAAACTCCAATTAAATTCTTGATTCACATAAACTGTATGGCTTCCTAAATCATCGTTCTTCGATGCACAATGCATTACCAATGGTGGCGAATTCGGAGGTAGAAAGTTTCTTACACGAACCGTAATCTTTTTGGTGATTATACATCTCCGTTTATACATATTCAACGGTAACGAATGAAGAATTGTAGCCATTGATAAGAGGGTTAATAAAAATAGGATCTTCATTTCTGTATAATGATATATGATGGTAGAATATATTAGATTTCAACATGGGATACTTATATAGATAGATATATATGAATAGGGTTTCAGAATCTGGTCAAAATTCATGTATTGATGATTACCAAAGTATTTATTATAATTCTAATATACAAAGGAAAATTAATGGAATCTAGCCACTGTAAAATCTGAGATAATTGTGGAAGATTGTGATGGTTTTACTCAAATACAGCTTTGACTGCTGAAATTCAAAACAATTACGTGAATGTTATTAAAAACTATGGAGTTTTAGTAGTCAACTATTTAATTACATTCATTGTATGTAAGTAATTTAAATATTCAGTAAGGGAGGATTAATTTTTATAGTTAAATACACTGAATAAACGTTTCTTATCCAATCACATTCATTTGGAATACATATTAAGAAATAGATCTTTGTACAATATCTGATCTTATTGATCACAATTATATAATTTATATCCAATAAAATTTAATACATTGAAATAATTGAATTGGAATTTATATCCAATATAAAATGTAATGCATTGAAATAGTTGAATTGTTTTGAATTATTTTTATCAATCACATCAATGTTTTAAAAATCAGATACAAATAATAACTAATATATTATAATTAGATAAAATAATAATATACATAAATTTGCAATAAAAATAAAAAAGGAAAAAAATCAATTCTTAGATCCAGGCATCCACAAAAAGAAAAAATCAATGAAATATGAAATTCTATATTTTTCAATATGGGTTTTTATAATCCGAAGTTGTTCATGCCAGAATGTGTAAAATTTAATTTTTCTAACGTGTAGTAACAAATTAATAATGATCGAAATCGGAATTTTATAAAAGATTGAGAATTTAAGAGTATACAACAATATATTAATCTCTTTCTTGCTAAACATAGAAGAAAATTAAAAAAAAAAAATGAGAAGTACATTCATGAATAACAGATTGAAAAAGATGGTTTAAGCATGCGTTTAAGAATTAATATGATATTGGATGGAAAAAGGAAGGGAACTTGTGCAAATTAAAATTTGAAATGTGAAAATTTAGGAATTAGACCAAAAAATTATACACATAAAAAACCGATTTTGTAAACTTTTACCGATTTAAACGGTTCACCGATTCGATCATAGTTCAGACGGTTTTAGGCACGGTCGTTTAAAGGCCCAAATCAAACCGAAATAATAACCGGTTTTGCAGTCTGATCGGCCGGTGCGGTCCGAATTTTAAAATACTGAATCACATTACTAAAATAAATTATATTAGAAACAATTATAGTACATTTCAATAAGTTTCTTAACTAATAATTTAGGTGATATTTTAATTCTTTAACGGTGCGTTTGGATCGATGGATTTGGATTTGAGGAGTGGATTTGGAGGAAGGATTTCAAATGACACCTAAAATGGTGTCATTTGAAATCTACCGTAGTTGTGGAGAAAAGAGCTCAAAATGAATGGCGAGGGATTTGAAATCCATCATCATCCAAACGAACTTAAATGGATTTGTCGATGGATTTGAAATCCATGGATTTCAAATCCATCGATCCAAACGCACCCTAAGGTCATTAAATTTAGCAAAATCTGATTTGTATAATGGTTTTAGCAATGCGTCCAACGTAAAAGTGTCAAACGGGCCAAATGGACAGTAATGGATCGGTCTATTTGGGCTCATTAACTTAAGCAATCAAGTCGGCCCTTTTAAGTCTGACAAGCCTAATAATTTTTATTATTATTATTATTATTATTATTATTATTATTATTATTATTTAGGAAAAGGTTGCACAAAAAGTGTGCAAAAGAAATTTGATTCATCACAGTCCTCAAAACTCACACTCTAGAAAATGCACTACGATTTATTTTGAAATTAAATACACATTTTATATAAATCTTTTATACTTTACCGCCAATGTCGTTACATTTGTGTTTTTTGGTGAAAAGTTGGTGAAGTTTTTTTGTTTAATTGACTTTTATATCATAGATTATTTGGATATAAAAGTTTATATTAAGGAGTTTGTATTAAATTTTCGAGCTTGAGTTCGAGCCGAGCCCGCTTGTAGGTCAAGTCGACTCGGTTCAAATGAGCTCGACTCGATTTACACTCCTAATCATAACAAGTCATAATAGATCACATCAATTCAAAAGTTCATTAAGAGGGTGTTTGGCTAAGCTTATTTAAAACATCTTATAAGTTCTTACAACTTATAAGATGTTTTAAGAGCTTATAAGATGTTTGGTCTTATTTAAAAAATAAGCTCTCAAGTGTTTGGATAAAATAAGTCTATTGGACTTATAAGATGTTTTCAAATATTATAAGAGAGAATATGTACAATAATAAAATAAATAAAAAAATTCAAAAAAGAATATTGTTAGAAAGGAGAAAATTAACTAAGGTTGTTATATCTTTTACGAATATAAAGTTATAAACAATGTCCCAAATCAAAGATTTTGAAATAAGTTGGGTTTGACTAACTTATTTCTTATTTGCTTATAAGACCCAAACATCTTATTTTTTGATCTTATAAGATCTTATTAAAAAAAATTATCCAAACACTTTCATAGAGCTTATAAGCTCTCAAACATCTTATAAGATGTTTAAAAGAGCTTATAAGCTTAGCCAAACACCCTCTAAGTCTAGGATCATTGTATTATGTTTGATAATTAAGATTTTAAAATGCGACAAAGTAAATAATTAGAAGTATAAAATGAAAATTTTGATGAAGAACTAATTCGAAAGACTAAAGAGTAAAAAATTATGCTTTTCATTTCATAACTTAGCTTTACTTCAATTTTGATCACATTTTGTGATTTGTCATGTGTGTCTCACATCTAGTCTCATAGTTATCAAAACGTTTCACATTTATTTTCAATTGAAATTTTCATCCAACGGCCAACTTTATTAATCAGCACTTTGATCGTACTTTAGAAAAGATTTTATGCATAACTGATATATGAAATTGAGTAAACATATCGTAATATTGAATACAACCCAGAGCAGTCATCATTAAAATTCTTTTATAAAATAATCATAACTGTTAAATTTTTGAAAAAACTTCCAATCCAAATTAAATATGAAACATTTTGATAATTATAAACAAATATATAAGAAATTAATTTATAATGAGACTAAAATCAAAATCCTGGAATGATTTTTCCTCTAGAGAAGAAAATGGATTTCTCTTCTTACATAGTCAAACTTTTATTTGCAGCCTCCTAACCCTACGTCAAGGTGTACTGATTATGAACAAATCAAAAGGTACCCACAATTATTCAAAATTATATACATATATATATATATATGCCATAGAGCCTATAAGAACAAAACAAGAATCCATGGAAGAACAAAAGCTTGAAAAACCCATCAATGGCAATGGCAAGAGACTATTATTCTTTCCACTACCTCTACAAGGCCATATAACTCCCATCCTTCAGCTTGCCGATATTCTCCACTCCAAAGGCTTCTCCATAACCGTCATCCACCCCAAATTCAACTCTCCAAACCCTTCAAACTACCCACACTTCACCTTCAAACCCATCGATGATACCCTGTCCGAAGACGAAACATCGCAACTCTCTGTCTTTGATCTCGCTTATCTTATCAACGTCAAGTGTTTGGAGCCTTTCCGAGATTGTTTGTTGGAACTGTTCTCCGGTTCCGGCGACGATCGACGGCCTTTTGCTGCGCTGATTTCCGATCCCGTGTTGCATTTTACCAGGGATGTTGCCAAGAGCTTCGATCTGCCGAGGTTTGTGTTGAGGACTTCTGGTGTGGGTGCTTTTTGGGGGTTTAATGCGATTCCATTGCTTCACGAAAAAGGGTATCTCCCAATTGAAGGTAATTTTATTCTTCTTTTTCTGTTTAATTTTGATTTTGTTACTTTTTTAGGGATTATGATTCT
Source organism: Verbascum thapsus (assembly GCA_963669365.1). Lineage (NCBI taxonomy): Eukaryota > Viridiplantae > Streptophyta > Magnoliopsida > Lamiales > Scrophulariaceae > Verbascum > Verbascum thapsus. Next base: position 9,324,459 of record OY770107.1, on the reverse strand, counting down.
TTGTTCTTCAAGTATGAGAGACTGAGAGTTGTATGTTTTGATTATCTGAAATGGGGTTTTCCAATTTAGCCTGAGTTTATGGTTTTGATTTGAACTTCATGTTCATAATGACAGGAATTTGTGAATTGAAGTGAAATTTATAAAACATCACAAAACTACTAAAAACAAATGTTTGCTCTCAATATATTTGACATTATTGATTCATGCAATTGATTGTCCATGTTCGATCATTTTGCCTCCTTTTTTCTGCACTTTCACCTATCCAAATATGAACATATTGAACCTGGAAATCAAAAGACTTGAAAGGGCATTTCTAATAACTTCATTCTCTTCTATTTTCACTCTGTACATGTAGATTCTCGACTAGAAGAGCCCGTAAACGAGCTTCCTCCATTAAGAATCAAAGATCTACCCGTGATCAATGCCCCAGACCCGCAAAAATTCTACCACCTAGTTGCAGCAATAATCGAAGAAGCCAAAACTTCATCAGGAGTAATATTCAACTCTTTCGAAGAACTCGAGAGCCAATCAATTTCTTCACTTCGTGTCGATTTTCCATCCCCCATATTCCCAATAGGCCCTTTTCACCAATACCATCCATCAAACTCGAGTAGCTTGTTAAAACCCGATAAGAGCTCAATTTCCTGGCTAGACAAACAAGCACCAAAATCCGTCGTATATGTTAGTTTCGGGAGTATTGCAGCTATAAAAGAAACGGAATTGTTAGAAATCGCTTGGGGACTAGCTAATAGCAAGTGCCCTTTCTTATGGGTGATTCGACCCGGATCGGTCCACGGGTCGGAATGGGTCGAAGCATTGCCAAACGGGTTCTTGGACTCGTTGAACGAAAGAGGGCATATCGTGAAGTGGGCCCCTCAACTAGAAGTTCTTGCACATCCATCCGTAGGGGCGTTTTGGACGCATACTGGTTGGAATTCGACTCTGGAGAGCATTTGCGAAGGGGTGCCAATGATTTGTATGCCGTGTTTTACCGACCAAATGGTGAACACGAGGTACGTTACTCACGTTTGGAAGGTAGGGGTAGAATTGGAAAACGGCGTTTTGGAGAGGGATAAAATCGAGAGAGCCATTAGAAGAGTTATGGTGGATGAAGAAGGTGAGGGGATTAGAAAGAGCACTTTGGATTTGAAGGAGAAGGCCAAGTTCACATTTGAACGGGGCGGAGCTTCTTACGAAGCTCTACAGAGCTTAATAAGATGTATATCATCGTCGTGATTTAACGACATTTAGCTATGTTTGGTTCTTCGGATTGAAAATTTTAACGACGGTTAAAGCTAACACGCCGTATTTGGATTGAAATATTTGAAAACTATGATTTCAAATCCATCAACTAATACATTTAAGTTTTTTTAGATGAATTCAACTTATCATGAATTTTAAATCCCTTGTCATTCATTTTGAGTTATTTTCTTCACAATTATGTTGGGTTTCAAATAATTCCATTTTAGAATCTTTTTGAAATCCTTCTTTCAACCCTTTCTCAAATTCAAATCACTCAATTCAAACACACCCCAAATGAATTGCAGGTTAAGGGGGCAATGTCTTTGGACTGATGAGTCTATTTGATATAATGTAACATTTTTTGTTATATTTGGATGTGGGAATCATGATATGTGTGCATGCATTTGATTTTGAGATGTAGAAAAACATTAAAATTATTCATTCCACATTTTTTAAATCACTCTGGTCAAACATTTTCTGCTTCTCTTATATTAAACAAACAGAACTCCAAAATAGAGGAGATAAAATACAAACTTTTTAACTCATGTACTGTCTTAGTGTAACCATATCTAGAGACAAAATTCCAACTTTCACATGATAAACACTGCCAAATTTCAAAATCTGTACACAAATTTACTCGAATCTAGCACTACAAATGATGACGTGGCATAATTTGGACCATAGATATGTCCGAGGATGCTTTTGTAATTATCTTACAAGTTCCAACTTGAAGGTTACATAAGCCCAAGATTCTCATAATATATACATATATTTGAGCATATAAATTAAATTTCATTTGATAGAAAAGAAAAAAAAAACTCCATGGAGAAGAAGATAACAGAGGCCAATGAGCTACAAGAAAGAATAGGGAGGCGTTTAATACTTTTCCCATTACCATTACAAGGCCATATCAATCCCATGCTTCAACTATCAAACATACTTCATTCCAAAGGCTTTTCAATTACCATTATCCACACAAAACTCAACTCTCCTAATCCCACATCTTATCCCCACTTCACTTTCTACCCAATTCATGATGATGATGGGTTTTTCGAAAACGAAGTTGAATCATCGAAAAACGATGTTATATCTCTTCTTACAATGCTGAATGTGAAACTTGTCGAGCCCTTTAGAAAAGCTTTGGCCGGATTGTTAGCAGACAGTTCAGAAGATCCAATCGCTTGTGTAATATCAGATGCTATATTTCATTTCACGAATGATGTGTGTAAGAGTTTGAAGATTCCGATGATGGTTTTGAGGACAGGAGGGGTTTGTTCTTTCTTGGCTTTTGCTGCTTTTCCTGTTTTGCTTCACAAAGGGTATCTCCCTATTCAAGGTTTGTTTTTATGATTTTAGAGCTAGAAAAATGATGGTTTTAGAAAAAAGTGTAATGATAATTAATGGAGTATGTGTATTTATATGATGGAGATTAATTGGGACCTCAAATTTATTGATTTAGATTGTTAAATATGGAGAAAATAAATTTTGTTTCGCTTTGTATTTTTTATATCAGGATATAGAATCATTTAGGATTCGATATTGAGTTATTACGAATTCACGATATGAACGATTGAGTAAACTTTACAATTAAAGATCTAGTTTTCATGCAAAATATGAGAAAAACGGATGTAATTCCGTTTTTACTGGTTTCAATTGTGATGTGAAATCAGGGTTCATTTCCATCATGTTTTTATTTTCAGAAATTCCTTCAAACATACAATATTGAGTTCACGATAATTATATCGTATATCGTTCATTTGTACTTGTTTTCATATTAGTTCACTCGATTTTCATTTCTAGTCGAAAAGGGTCCCCCGGGCATTTGAACCCGATTAAGTGATACTAAATCGAATCCCAGTGAGCACTGAAAATTTACATTTTGGCCTCTTAACTCTCAAGTTCTTCCAACTTTGGTCCCTCAATTTCGATTTTTTTGAACTTTTAGTCCCTCAAGTCCAAAAGTACACACAGTTTTGAACTCAAATACACATGAAAAAACTTGTCTTCTAAACTCCATTCAATCTGCATTTTCAGATTCTCGATTGGACGAGCCGGTTAACGAGCTTCCTCCACTCCGAGTCAAAGATCTCCCCGTTATCAACACGCCTCATCCTGAAAAACTCTACCATCTTTTAGAAGGAATGATACAGCAAACAAAAGCTTCTTCAGGTCTAATTTTCAACTCATTTCAAAAACTCGAAAAATCATCCCTTTACAAATTGAACCAACACTTTCAAGTCCCAATCTTCCCAATAGGTCCATTTCACAAGCATTATGCATCAACCCCTTCAACAAACTTAGCCATACAAGACCACAGTTCCCTCACTTGGCTACACAAACAAGCCCCTAACTCAGTCATCTACATTAGCTTCGGCACCATTGCATCGATCGACGAAAACGACTTCTTGGAAGTAGCTTGGGGGCTAGCCAATAGTAGCCATCCATTTCTATGGGTTGTACGGCCCGGATTGATCCGCGGCCATGAATGGCTCGAGCCTTTGCCTCGGGATTTTCTCGAGAATTTGAATGGAAGAGGGCATATAGTGAAGTGGGCCCCACAACTTGAAGTCCTCGGCCATCGTTCGGTTGGCGCGTTTTGGACGCACTGTGGATGGAATTCGACTCTGGAGAGTATATGCGAAGGGGTACCGATGATTTGTACGCCTTTTTTCACCGATCAACGGGTGAATGCGCGATACGTGAGCCATGTTTGGGGGATTGGTTTAGGATTAGAAGTTGAGAATGGATTGAAGAGGGAAGGGATTGAGATGTGTGTTAAAAGGATTATGATGGATAAAGAAGCTAAAGAGAGGGCTTTAAGGTTGAAGGAAAAGGCTAATCTTTGTGTTCAACATGGTGGCTCTTCATATGAGTCCTTGAAGAGTTTGGTGAATTACATCTCATTTTTTTGATTTTTAGTGTTCTAAAAAATTTAATTTGCAATAATTCTCAATAATTGTCTTTTGATATTCTTGGGAGAACTTTTTGAATTTAGATAATTTCATGTTTAATGCAGTGATTTTTTTAAACGAATTTGTTACATATGTTAGCACATCCTATGTCTTAATCACCATTAAATATATAATAACAATTTTCAATCAAATCTACATACTAAGAAAAAAGGGAAAACAAGTCGAGTCAAGCCGAAAAAGTTGTAGTTCAAGCGTGTTTAAATTATATTGGAATTTAAAGGATGAAGTTACAGTGTTAGTTTGATTTTTGCATGAAGACTGCATGGAGAGCGGAGCTGCTGAAGATATAGGAGCTGATGGTTAAAACGTCTCTTCCATTAATAAAAGCGGGTTCTTTATATTACGTTTTTAGTTAGTTAAGTTTGTTATGGTTGTTATGTATATATAAGGGATTCTTCTATCTCTTTTACAGTATGTATGAGACTTTTCAAGATAAATAAAAATTCTTCTCTCCAGCTTCATCTTCTACAAATCTTCTGTTATTTTCTATTTCGTTTGTTCAAGTCCTTCATCCATGGAGAATGCCATGATTTTCACAAATTATTATCGAGTTTTAAAATTTATGTTTGATGGTGTAAAAGCGCTAGTACGTTTCTAGTGTGATTACAATTTTATAAGTGATTACGTTTTTTATAAGTCAAGCCTTTCTTGAGCTATTGTGAGCCGTTGATGCATAGAATGATCAAAGGTGGTGATTGAAGAAAGCTAAGATTGAATTGAAGTGGAAACCGTTCTAAATTAGATGGTGGTTCTCCAGCCTAACTTCTTCAACGGAAAAGCAGTTATCTTCAAGCAGAAAAAAGGGGTTAGCTCAATTGAGAAGGATAGTTATCTTAGAACAGTGATAGAATAGAAAGTAGAGTCGATTGATTTGTTATTGGCTTGGATTACTTTGAACATTCTTGTAATCGTTCTTTGATTAGTGAAATTTCTTGCTTGGCTCTCCGTGGATGTAGGATTGTTAAATCCGAACCACGTAAATCTCGTCTCATTTTATTTTGCTTTGCATGTTGATGTTTTGGGTGTTAATTTTGATCGATTGTTGATTTGGGCATTTGATCGATTGTCTTTGAAATCGAATAATTCTCAACAATTGACGCCGTCTGTGGGAAACGACGAAGTCGATCAAGAAATCAATGGCGTCTATGGCAAAGTTTGAAACGGAGAAACTGACTGAGAACGTGGATTTCACCTTGTGGCAAGCTCGGATGGAGGCTTTGCTGGTTCAACAAGGTGTGGAACAAGCCTTACTAGGCGACGCAGGGTTCGCGAAGTATGATGATGAAAATGAGAAGAAACGGATCATCGGAAAAGCAAGAAGTACCTTAATCATGTCATTAGGGGATAAAGCCCTAAGAGAAGTGATAAAATTGAAAACTGCTAAAGAAGTCTGGGACAAACTCGAGGAGCTATACCATGTCAAGACCGTGGCAAGCAAAATCAAGCTCAAGCAAATGTTCTTCAACTACAAGATGAAACCAGATAAGTCAATTATTGATCATCTTGATGATTTCAACAAACTATGTTCTGATATTGAATCTAGAGATATGGTGTTAGGGGAAGATGACAAAGTTGTTATTCTTCTAAGTTCTTTACCCAAAAGTTATGAACATTTTATTGATGCTATTGTAATGAACAAACCTGATGATTTGACAGCTAAAGATGTTGAAATTGTATTGAGAAACAAGCTGGATCAAAGAAGTGTTGGAATTGGAATTCACACTGATGTGGGGGCAGAGAGTCTATCTGTAAAAGCCTCAAAAGGAAGGAACACAAACTCTAAGAATAAGAGCCAAAACAAGTTTAAACATCAGAAGAATTCAGGAGGCACCAACACTGAGTTCATTGAGAAAAGAAAGTGCTATAAGTGTAAAGAGGTTGGCCACATCAAGAAAGATTGTCCACTGCTCAAGAACAAAGCCTTAACCAAACCTGTTTCTCATACAGCTGACTTAGCAGAGGGCAACTTCTATGAAAATGCAGAAGCCCTGGTCACTTCTAGCTCACCTGTTGATACACAATGGGTATTAGACTCTGGATGCTCATTCCACATATCCCCAGTTAAAGAATGGTTCAGTGAGTTGAACTTCATTAATGGGGAAGATGTATTGCTAGGGAATAATCAAGCATGTAAAATCAAGGGCATAGGCACTATATACATCAGAATGTTTGATGGAGATGTGAGGAAGCTTACTGAAGTTAGGTAGGTACCTGGCATGAAGAGAAATCTAATCTCCTTAGGTGTTCTTGACAGTAAGGGGTACAAGTATGGTGGTGGAAATGGGGTACTGCAGATATCAAATAATGGTAAGATTTTACTACAAGCAAAGAAGAAGAATGGTCTGTACTACCTGCAAGGATCCACTATATCAGGCCATGTAAATGCTGCAAAGAACAACAACCTCACTGAGATATGGCACAGGAAATTGGCACACATCAGTGAAAAAGGACTTATTGAACTGTCAAAACAGCAGGCTTTTGGTTCAGACAAGATCTCCAAGTTGAGTTTCTGTGATCATTGTGTGATGGGAAAGGCACATAAGGCTAGTTTTAAACCTGGAAAACACATCACCAAGGAGATCCTAGACTATGTGCACTCAGATTTATGGGGACCTGCAAGAGTTCAAACCTTAAATGGTGGAAAATACTTCTTAAGTATCATTGATGATTACTCAAGGAAGTTATGGGTATATATACTTAAGTCAAAGGATGAAGCCCTGTCAAAATTCGAGGATTGGTTAATTGAAGTTGAGGGTCAAACCAACAGAAAGCTTAGGTACCTCAGAACAGACAATGGACTTGAATTTGTATCTACATAATTCAATAACTTTTGCAGAGATAAAGGCATACAGAGACATAGAACTGTTGCTGGAACACCCCAACAAAATGGGGTAGTTGAAAGAATGAACAAGACTCTCTTAGAAAAAGTCAGATGCATGCTACTGAGTTCAGGGCTACCCAAGACCTTTTGGGGAGAAGCAGTAAATTCTGTCTGCTATTTGATAAACAGGTGTCCCTCAAGTGCAATTGGGTTTAAAACACCACATATGATGTGGTCTGGTGTACCACCTATTTACTCAAATCTTAGGATTTTTGGATGCACAGCTTTTGCACATGTCAAGCAGGACAAACTAGAAAGCTGGGCCATAAAATGTGTGTTTCTAAGTTATCCAAAGGGTATTAAAGGATATAAGCTTTGGAACATTGAAGAGAGAAAATGCATTGTAAGCAGGGATGTCACATTCAATGAAATGGAGATGCCACTAAGCCAAGATACCTATAAGTTACCAAACAAACTGGATAACAGCACCAATACACTGTCTGAGGTGGAGATCTCTCTATATGATCCAACCATAGATCACATGGTTCAAACACCACTTCAGGGTCATGATCACAACACTGATTCACCTGCAGCAGATACTACTCAAGATGATTTGGAACATGACTCAAGCTCTGATGATGATGACAAGAGCTCTGCATCTGAGGAAGAATCTGATTCAAATCAATTGAAAGATTGGAACTTAACTCAACACAGAAGTAAAAGAAAGGGTGCAGGAGAACATTCATTAAGGTTTGGATGGTCGAATATGGTGGCTTATTGTTTAAGCACAGCTCAAGATATTGAAAATTATGAACCAAAGACCTATCAGGAGGCTGTAAGCTGCATTGAAAAAGGGGAATGGATCAAGGCTATGAATGAAGAAATAGCTTCTTTGAACAAAAATACCACATGGAAACTTGTGAACCAACCAAAGGGCACCAAGACAATAGGATGCAAATGGATTTATAAAAAGAAGGTGGAGACCAGTGACAAGGGTGAATCAATCAGGTTTAAAGCTAGGTTAGTAGCTAGAGGATTCACTCAAAGGGAAGGCATTGATTTTAATGAAATTTTCTCACCAGTTGTTAAGCATTGTACCATCAGAATCCTTCTTGCAATTATTGCTCACAACAAACTCCATCTACAACAGCTTGATGTAAAGACAGCTCTCCATGGAGAGCTGGATGAAAAAATATACATGACAATACCAGAAGGAGTCAAAACTGATCAGAATCAACATCAGGTATGTCTGCTGCTAAAATCTCTTTATGGATTAAAGCAGAGTCCAAGACAATGGTATAAAAGGTTTGATAGCTATGTGATCAGTATTGGTTTTCAGAGGAGCTTATATGATAGTTGTGCCTATATGCTACATTCTGAAGAACACTCTATTGTCTATCTTTTATTGTATGTTGATGATATGTTGTTGGCTGGTAATGATGTGGATGAAGTAAATAAGGTGAAGAAATTACTACAGAGTGAGTTTGAAATGAAGGATCTTGGAAATGCCAAAAGAATCTTAGGTATGGATATCACAAGAGACCCTGGTGGAGAGGTTTTGTATCTGTCCCAAAGCTATTATGTAAATAAGGTTCTTTCAAGGTATTATATGCATCAGTCTAGAGAGGTTTCAACACCTCTAGCTCAACATATAAAGTTGTCCCTTGATCAATGTCCTAAAGATGCAAAAGAAGCTGCAGAAATGGAAAGAATTCCCTATGCCAGTGCAGTAGGAAGTCTCATGTATTCAATGGTGTGTTGCAGACCTGATTTAGCTCACTCAATGAGTGTAGTGAGCAGATACATGAGTTGTGCTGGAAAGGCTCATTGGGAGGCTTTAAAATGGATTATGAGGTATATGAAAAGAACTACTACTCATGGTCTAAAGTTTGAAAAGAAAACTGATACTAACTCTCAAGCATTGGTGGGATATGTGGATTCAGACTTTACAGCAAACCTTGATAGCAGAAAATCTCTAACAGGATATGTTTTTACTCTATATGGAACTGCTATTAGTTGGAAGTCTATACAGCAACCTGTGGTGGCCTTATCAACAACTGAAGCTGAATTCATGGCTCTAACAGAAGCCATCAAAGAAGCTATATGGTTAAAAGGTATAATTAATGAGTTTGGAATCAATCAAGAAATGACTGTGGTTTTTTGTGACAGTCAAAGTGCTATACACTTGGTTAAAAATCAGATGTTTCACGAGCGTTCTAAACACATTGATGTTAGATACTACTTCATCAGAGATATAGTAGAAAGAGGTGATATCAAAGTTGAGAAGATTTCAACTTTAGATAATCCTGCTGATGCTCTAACCAAGTCTTTATCATCTGAAAAATTTGAGTATTGTTGCAAACTGATAAACAAATGTTGCAATGACACTGTGCTCTTGAGTTGAAGGTATGATGTATTGGGGAACTGTTCTAACCATTAAGGAACAGGTATGGGGTGTTGGTTCTAACCTTAGGAAGTGGTTATGGGTTATATGCAAGAAACAAACTAAGGTGGAGAATTGTAAAAGCGCTAGTACGTTTCTAGTGTGATTACAATTTTATAAGTGATTACGTTTTTTATAAGTCAAGCCTTTCTTGAGCTATTGTGAGCCGTTGATGCATAGAATGATCAAAGGTGGTGATTGAAGAAAGCTAAGATTGAATTGAAGTGGAAACCGTTCTAAATTAGATGGTGGTTCTCCAGCCTAACTTCTTCAACGGAAAAGCAGTTATCTTCAAGCAGAAAAAGGGGTTAGCTCAATTGAGAAGGATAGTTATCTTAGAAGAGTGATAGAATAGAAAGTAGAGTCGATTGATTTGTTATTGGCTTGGATTACTTTGAATATTCTTGTAATCGTTCTTTGATTAGTGAAATTTCTTGCTTGGCTCTCCGTGGATGTAGAATTGTTAAATCCGAACCACGTAAATCTCGTCTCATTTTATTTTGCTTTGCATGTTGATGTTTTGGGTGTTAATTTTGATCGATTGTTGATTTGGGCATTTCATCGATTGTCTTTGAAATCGAATAATTCTCAACAGATGGATTTACAAAGCGTAACTCAAACCAGCTTTATAGATGCATTAAGCTCTCTCACTCATTATTTGCAAGTTGGGAGTTCTATAAATGGTTTGGGAAAATTACAAATTTTGTTTCGTAATTTTAATTTAATTTTAATTTTAATTTTAATCTTATTTATTATGAATTTTTTAATTTAATTTTATAATTTTCTAAAATTTCAAATCTAACAGCTAATAATCAAATTCTATTGATAATCAAATTCTAGTACTAATCAGAATAAGATAAGTTACCTTATTCCATATAAATTATATTTCTACCCATCTAACATAAGATGTGAATGGTAGATATAGATACTCAAATCCAGAAAAATCAAATCAATATAATTTTTCATTGAAAATATACGAATTAGTTTAATATAGTAAATAATAAATTCTAATAAAAGTGAAATTCTAGTACGAATAGGAATAAGACAAGATTCCTTATTCCATTAGATTCCTTAACCAGTTCCCCATTCTCCTCTATATATATACACCGTCAATCCCAAATAAAATCATCAAATCAACACTCTTGAAAATTAACGATTCCATGGATTCAGAAGAAGAAGATTACTACTACAGCAGCGGCGACGATGTGGCGTCAAAAGACGACGGCGGCGACGACGATGTGGCGTCGGAAGACGACGGCGATGTGGCGTCAGCAGACGACGGCTGCGCCGAGGAACCCGATGAAACGCTCGTCAGCCGCCACCGGAAAAATTACACAGTCCTAAAAGAAGAAGACATCAGAAAACTCGTCGACAACGAAATCTCCACAGTTTGCAGTGTTCTCTTAGTTTCAAGAGGCGTAGCCTGTTACCTTTTGTGCCGTAACAACAACTGGAGCCTCAACGCCGCTTACGAAGACTGGTTATCCAACGAAGAACAATCTCCAGAACCCGTTGCAAGATCTGTAAAACAAAAATTGGGGCAAGTTGTGTGCAAGATTTGCTACGAATTGTTGGAGGTTGAAAACGTGTTATCTCTTACTTGCGGCCATCCCTTTTGTGAAGATTGCTGGAGGGCTTATATTTCAACCTCGATCAGAGATGGGCCTGGCTGCTTGACGCTTAGTTGCCCGGAGCCGGCGTGCCAGGCGCCGGCGGGTTTACACATGGCGGAGCTATTAGCTACAGACGATGAAAAGCAAAGGTTTTACAAATACCTAATGGAGTCTTATATAGAGGGCACCATGGGGAAGAAGTGGTGCCCAGCCCCCGGCTGTGATTTCGCCGTTCAGTTCGCCGGCGCCGGCGAAACATACGACGTCGTTTGTGGGTGTAGATACAAATTCTGCTGGAACTGCGAGAAGGAAAGCCATCGTCCCACAGACTGCAAAACAGCCCAAAAATGGATCCAAAAAAGTAGTAATGAGGGTGAGAATGTTACTTGGATGATATCTCACACAAAGCCATGTCCCGAATGCCTCAAATCAATCGAGAAAAACCAGGGCTGCAACCACATGGTATGTCGATGCGGGCACCACTTCTGTTGGGTGTGCCTCAACTCGTGGGACAAGCACACCGATTTCTACCGATGCAACCAGTTCGTGCCCGCCAAAGAGCCCGCTACCGACGAAGAAAAAGACCGACAAAACGCAAAATTAATGGTCGAACGATACGCACATTACTACGAAAGATGGGTTTCGAACGATAAATCCATGAAGATGGCCTTATCTGATCTGAGCTGAGCACGAGTCGAGCACGTGGACCAGCTTGCAAGACTGCACTGCAAATCGCAAGCCCAGTTGAGCTTTGTGACCGAGGCGTGGGAGCAAATTATCGATTGTAGGCGTGTTTTGAAGTGGAGTTATGCTTACGGGTATTACATGGACAATAAAAAGAATAAACGAAAAATGACGTTTTTCGAGTATTTACAAGGACAAGCCGAATCGGCCCTTGAGAGGCTTCATCATTGTGCAGAGAAGGAGATGAAAGAGTACCTTGAAAAAGAGGATGAATTATGTGATCTTCAAACGAAGAAGCTTGCAAAGGTTACTAATTATTCGGTCGGTTTTAGTGATTTTCGATCGAAGCTCACTATGCTAACCGGTGTTACGAGGGATCACTTTGAGAATTTGGTTAGAGCATTGGAGAATAACCTTTCTGAAGTTAAGAGTTAGTTTCATATGTAGGGATGTTAAAAGAGTAGGAATAAGTAGTTGGTTTTTCAAATTTTTGAACCTTTAGAGTTCATGTTATGTCTTTGTTTGTTTGGTTTTCAGTTGAGTCGAGTTTAAACGAGTTTTTTAATACAACGTTGGTCTATTTCTATCATGTAAGTATGTGTAGATGCGTTTTTTTTTTTTTTTTTTTGGAGTGTGTCAGTATAAAATAATTTTAGTTTTTGTTGCATCACATTCTTTAATGAAACATTGTTTTTATGTTAAATTTCATGACATATTCTCAAGTACTAAATAAAATTAATTCTATCTAGTTTATTATAAAAGTATGGATATTTTTTTTAATTTTGATCTATTTAATATGCCTACTCTAATTTTGAATGACAAAAGAGTCCAATAATAAATAATAACTAATAAAAATAAGTTATATATATTTAAAAATAAGATGTATAATTACACTAAAAATCTGCAACATGTAATTCAACATTTTAAAAATAAAAGAGTTAAATAATAAAATATATCTATAATAAAATGAAGCATTTGTATAGCTTTTTAGTCACTATAAAAATTATTAAAAGTACACAACATAAAATTATTCCGAAATAAGGATTAAAAAGTGTATAGCTTTTGAGTTTAGCAAATGAAGAACTAAAAACAATTATTTCAAATAAGAAACAAAAACACTACACAAATGTATAGCTTTTGAGTCACTATAAAAATTATTAAAAGTATACAGCAAAAGAATACTAAGAAAAAAGTGATATGTTTGATTCCTCAAAATTAAACAAGATGTACGGATAAATGACGTATGAATTTATATAAAAGTTTATGTAATTACATTATTATTCATGTTTCACTTTTTAATTAACTTAATTCTTTCAAGAATTGATTAATTCATTTATATCAATCAATATTTTATTTTTCAAATAACTAACTTATTAAATAATAATTTATTTAACTAAATTTAAGATATTAACATCTTGAACAACTATTTATATATATATATATATATGTGTGAATTACAATTACAACTAAGTTACTGAAAAGTTGGACTTGAAACCATTCAAAGACATAAATGGATAAGAAAATTTGCCCACATGAAAACAACACCAAGAAACAGACAAATGAATGGCAAATCATTTCAAATGATGCCATTAGAGTATGTACAATGGTCACAACATTAAACAACCTCTTTTTCAATTCCCAACACTCCATATCATCTTATCTCTCTTCCACATAATAATTAAACACCCATTCAAATTTTACACTCTACAATGGTTTTGTTTAATAATATTCAACACCCTACCCCACTACTTTTATTATTTATTTATCCTTTTAATTTTATGATTAGATTATAATAAGATTATCGTTTATAATTAAAAATAACTATGAAATAATTTCTTTTTCGATATTTTTTTAAATAAAATTTATTTAAATATTTATCTAAATATTAATCTTATTTATTTATCCTTTTAATTTTATGATTAGATTATAATAATATTATCGTTTAAATATTTTAGTAAAGGATAATAATATGATTATATTGAAAATGATCGAATTTTTTTTGGTATCCAAATCAAGTGAAACTAGTCTCTATTTATAGAGGAGAAAAAATTATGAATTTTGATATATTTTTTTTATATAAAAAAATTTATTTATTATCAAATAATTAACATCAAATAATTGGAGTGTGATAAAAGTATCTACAATATGGTTAGCCATCATGCCATGTAAGCTTTTCAACACCATGTAAAATTTCTCCACCAATTTAATCCACCTCACCATTAAACACCCTATTCCAATGGTTTCAACTATTTAAAATATTAAACACCCTCTTTCAACACCCCATTGTACATAATCTTATATGATTTCGTCTTGATATCTTATTTATGTAGATATTATCCTAAAACCAATGTAAGGACGATAATAAAACTGAAACAAAAATTCACATTTCACCTGCTAAAACATGGAGCCCTGGTTTATCATCGTCGTCTCACTCTGCATCTCGGCGCTTGTGAAATCCATTATCAACGTTTTAAGCTCGCCACCTCGTAAGCCTCTGCCGCCGGGACCCACCACCGCCCCGCTCATCGGCAACTTGGTATGGCTCCACAAACCCATCTCACAGCTCGAGTTCATCCTCCGTGGCCTCAAAACCCTTTACGGCCCTCTAATCACCTTGAAAATCGGCCCTCGCCGGTTGATATTCGTCGGCAGCCACTCCCTCGCCCACCGTGCCCTTATCCAGAACGGGGCCGTTTATGCCGACCGCCCCCCGCCGCCGCCCACCAGTAGAGCCTTGAACAGATCTCAGAAGGCGATTAGCTCGTCTGGGTATGGCGCCACGTGGCGCCTCCTCCGTCGAAACCTCACCCACGAGATCTTACATCCGTCCCGGGTCAAGTCATACTCCGCCTCTCGCCGGTGGGTCCTTTCGATTCTAACCCATCGGCTCGTCAATACAGCCCAATCGGAATCTTCAGTAAAGCTGATTGATCATTTCCAGTATGCCATGTTCTGTCTGCTTGTGCTCATGTGCTTTGGTGACAAGCTAGATGAGAACCAGATTAAGGAAATCGAAGCCGTTCAGCGTAAGTTTCTGTTAGGGTTCCGTCGTTTCAACAACCTCAATTTCTGGCCTCGATTGGGGAAGATTCTGTTCCGTAAACGCTGGAACGAGCTGATTCAACTGCACCATGAACAGGACAGAGTATTGATTCCTCTCATTCGGGCTCGATTACAAGCCCAAAAACGTCGAAACATGATCGATAACAACAATGATCATCAACAGCAAGACGAAGAAATTGTGGCGTACGTGGACACGCTGATGGATCTGCATCTTCCCGACGAAAAACGGAAACTTGAGGAAGGTGAAATGGTGAGCCTTTGTAGTGAGTTTCTCAGTGCTGGCACTGATACCACATCCACTGCTCTGCAATGGATCATGGCCAACTTGGTCAAGTATCCTAACTTCCAGGTATGGATGAAAATTTAACTCTATATTCGATACTCGATTCGACCTCGATAGTTAAAAGTTCAGTTCGAGAACGGTTCAACATTTTACCAAACCAAGCTTGAACAATTTTTTCTATTCGATAAATTTTAAAGCTCGACTCGAGCTCGGCTCGATTAGCAAAAAATAACAAAAATATGTATAAAATATTCAATCTACTCGAGCTCGACTCGTGATCGGCTCGATGAGCAATCAAACCAAATTCAAACACAATTTTTAAAGCTCGATTGTAATTCAAACAAGTTTGAAAACTTATGTGTTCGGCTCGACTCGACTTATGTTCACCCCTCTATTTATTTTTTATTGGTATCTATGGGTTGATCACAAGTCGAAATATGGTTAGAGCCCTTATGTGTCTTGAACTAGAAAAACATTTCGCAATTGATTTACCAAAATAGAAATTTTAAATCTATTGAATTTTTTTCGTCTTTTTTTAATTAAGAGCAATTGATTTACCAAAAAAGAAATTTTAAATCTATTGGATTTTTTTCTGTCTTTTTTAATTAAAAGATAAAAACATTTATGTGTATATTCTTTCAATGAAAAATTTCAAAAAAAGGGGTAATTTCAAAATTAATCGAGCATTTCTTTTTTCTAATATTTGCTTAATATTCCCAAAATGAATACAGAATATTTTCTTGAATCAACGAAAAAAATTATTGTTAAATCATTTACAATAACTAAAGAAAACAAGAAATAATTAATAAAAAAAGAAATTGGATCGTATTTTGCTGTTTTTTCTTCTGCAGTACCTCGACGTGACATGAGCGTGAAAGGGGTTTAAGAATCAGTTTTCTTTTTATAGGACAAGCTTTACAAAGAAATAAGTGGCATCCTAGGACCGTCCCCTTCGATCATGATGCACCAGGTGGTCGAAGAAGATGATTTACACAAGATGCCATACCTAAAAGCAGTGGTGTTAGAAGGGTTGAGGCGCCATCCACCGGGGCACTTTGTTTTGCCTCATAAAGTGACGCGTGATATTGAATTGGACGGTTATTTGATACCCAAAAACGCGGTGGTGAATTTCATGGTAGCGGATATGGGTTGGGACCCGAATGTGTGGGAGGATCCGATGGAGTTCAAGCCCGAGAGGTTCATGGGCACGAACGAGTTTGATATAACGGGTAGTCGAGAGATTAAGATGATGCCATTTGGTGCAGGTAGGAGAATATGTCCAGCCTCTGCATTGGCTATACTTCATTTGGAATATTTTGTGGCCAATTTGATTTGGTATTTCGAGTGGACACCTATTGATGAGATTGATCTTTCGGAGAAGCAAGAGTTCACCACTGTCATGAAGAATCCACTGCGTGCTCGTATTACTCGTAGAATGTAATTATCAGACACACTTCTGAGATACATCAAATACTATGAGCGTTCTGGTGCTTGTCCGATTTTGTAGCCGATTATATAAATGCAACGGACTCTATAATATTGAACTATGACTGCATGAATATGATTACTTGGTAATTATACGAAATGATTACGTTCTACATATGTAATACCTTCATTTAAAATGCATTTAAATAGCATCCTCTACTAGTTGAGCATGCATGACGTCTAAGTAGGTATGACGTCTATAAAATCGAAGAGTTTAGATTAAACAGGTATGATGTCTAGCACTTATCACGAGCTAATTAACGTGCGAAAATTTGAGGTGCTTCCAGGGTCACCCATCCCGTAATTGCTTCTATACTTTAGAGTTTTGATTGAATATGGTACACTAAACCCTCCCGTTAGTTATCGGGTAAATATATTTCGTACACTACTACAATTTTCTTCAAGAAAATGATATGTAATAAAACAAAAATACTTAGGATGATCATTGTCGTCAAATTTACATTGACGAAGGAGAAATATATTTTCTTATTTTTTTATTTTTTTGAACAAAAGAAATTGTAACCTAATATTATCAAAAATTTGTGCAATTTGCATGTTTAAACTAACTATCATTAATTAAGATTTAGCGTTTATATGTAATTAATCGTGCTCGGCTCAGATCAGATAACGCTATTTTCATGGACTTATCGTTCGAAACCCATCATTCGTGGTAATGCGCATATCGTTCCATCATTAACCTGGCGTTTTCTCGGTCTTTTTCATCGTCAGTAGTGGCCACTTTGCCGGGCTCGAACTAGTTGCAAACGTAGTAATCAGTGTGCTTGTCCCACGAGTTGAGGCACACCCAAACAAGTGGTGCCCACATCGACATACCATGTGGTTGCAGCCCTGGCTTTTCTCGAGCGATTTGAGGCATTTGGGACATGGCTTTGTGTGAGATATCATCCATGAAACATTCTCACCCTCACTACTACTCTTTTTGATCCATTTTTCGGCTGTTTTGCAGTCTGTGGGAGGGTGGCTTCCCTCCACGCAGTTCCAGAATTTGTATCTACACCCACAAACCACGTCGTATGTTTCGCTGGAGCCGGCGAACTGAACGGCGAAATCTCAGAAGTGTGTGTCCGTGTGTTATAATTACATTCTACGAGTGATACTAGCACGCAGTGGATTCATCATGACAGTGGTGAACTCTTGCTTCTCTAAAAGATCAATCTCGCATCCTTCCTCATTAGGTGTCCACTCGAAATACCAAATCAAATTGGCCACAAAATATTCCAAATGAAGTATAGCCAATGCAGAGGCTGGACATATTCTCCTACCTGCACCAAATGGCATCATCTTAATCTCTCGACTACCCGTTATATCAAACTTGTTCGTGCCCACAAACCTCTCGGGCTTGAACTCCATCGGATCCTCCCACACATTCGGGTCCCAGCCCATATCCGCTACCATGAAATTCACCACCGCGTTTTTGGGAATCACATAACTGTCCACCAGACTCCTTTTTCCACCAGACTTCTCTCAGAATATTGTTGGTTCCAAATGGGTGTATAGGATTAAGCTTCATTCCGATGGCTCAGTTGAACGTTACAAGGCTCGCTTAGTGGCTCAGGGGTTTAAGAAACATGCTGGTATTGATTTTGGTAAGACCTTCAGCCCCGTGGTCAAACCCATCACCATTCGTACAGTTCTTTCTATCGATGTATCACATCATTGGTGTATTCGTCAGTTGCATGTGAAGAATGCATTTCTTCATGGTGATCTCTTTGAGACGGTTATATGGCTCAGCCTAGGGGTTTTATTGATCCTCAGCGTCCTACACACGTATGTCAGCTGCAGAAGGCACTTTATGGTCTGAAACAGGCACTCCGTGCTTGGTTTCAACGTTTTGGTACGTATTTGCTTCGCCTTGGCTTCTCCTACAGCAAGACTGGTATGTACATGTTCGTCTATCATAGTGGTTCTCTTACTATGGTCCATCTACTTTATGTTGATGACATCATTCTTACTGGGAATGATCCAACGGCTATCTCATCTCTTATTACTCGGCTATCACAGGAGTTTGCTATGAAAGATTTAGGTGATCTTCATTATTGTTTGGGAATTCAGGCCTCACGTGATTCACAGGGTCTTTTTCTCACACAGCAGAAGTATGCCACTAGTCTACTAGATCGTTTTGGTTTTCTGCACTTGAAATCAATCTCATCGCCTCTTTCTGCCAAGTCATGTCCCTCTGCTATGGAATGTCCCCTCTTTTCAGATTCTACACTTTTCTCGGAGTATTGTGGGCGGCCTACAATATCTTACTCACACTTGACCTGATATTGCCTATGCAGTGGCGCTTGTCAGTCAGTATATGCACTCTCCGAGGGAAACTCACTTTCAGATGGTCAAGCGTATTCTCCATTATCTCCGGGGCACGCTTGATCATGGTCTACTTATCTCGCCATCCTCAGTAGACTCTCTCACAGTCTATACTGATTCTGATTGGGCTGGGTGTCCAGATAGTCGTCGCTCGACCACTGGTTTTCCCATCTACTTAGGAAATAATTTGATCTCTTGGTCTGCTAAGAAACAAGCCACCGTTTCTCGCTCCAATACTGAATCAGAATACCGCTCTGTTGCCTTCGCCGTAGCCGAAACCTATTGGCTTCGATACATACTTCGTGACCTTGGTGTGGTACTTCCTCGTCCTGTTTCTGTCTACTATGACAACATCAGCGCTATCTATCTGGTTCTCAACCCGGTCTTTCATGTACGTACGAAACATATTGAGATTGACTCATTTTGTTCGAGAAAAGGTAGCTACAGGTGATGTTGTTGTTCAGTATATTTCCACTAAGGATCAAATTGCAGATATTTTTACGAAACCACTGCCAGCACCTCGTTTTCTTCAGCTTCGCACCAATCTTCGCATTGGTCCCACTGCTCGGATTGCGAAGGGATATTAGATATTAGATACGATAGATTACGAAAGATTACGATTAGATACGATAGATTACGATAGATATTCTTGTATAAATATCTCATTATGTACATGGTTTGAAATCATCTTTTCATATAATAATAGAGAGTTCTTATACATTGTATCCATGAACTCTAACAAAACTCAAAAAAGTTTTATATAAAAACTCTATCTAGCATCAATTGTGTGACAAAATTTGATCTATTATTACGAAGGTCAATAGAAGTCACATCGTGGTGGTTTTTGATCATTAAACTAAATTTACATTGAACTCGTGTTAACACATAAGAAAAAAAATACTAATTTCACGCTACATTCAGTCTCACGTGGTATAACTCTCACGTGGTATAACTGTATATGGCATTTAGGGGAATCAGTAATTGGGTTTTACCCAAACTCAAACCTAAAAGTTTGGATTTGAATCTATATCATATTTAAATATTTTGCCTCAAAAAGGTTTTAAAAAACAAAGGAATTAAAATCAAAAAATTGATTTATTTTTTTAAATGTCCTAATCCTATTTTATTTATCTGGATTTTATTATTTTATTCATGACTTTTGTTCACTTTTTATCTTTCATTTTCTAGTTGTATAATACATATTTATCATTTTTTTATTTTTCTTATTTTTAAAACATTTTCATAAAAAGAGGGAAAAAAAAAGCTGATTTCTTCAAAAAAAAAAAAGGATACTATCAAAAATAACAAAGATAAGAGAAAATTATATTCTTTTTCTTAAAAAAATAATAAGAAGACAAACTCGGAATTTATAAAGTTCAAAATACTAAATCAAACACGAGCAATAAGTAAACCAAATTCTTCAAATAATTAAAAATCTATTAAAGAATCTATAAACAAATTCAAAATATATTAAAAATTAGAAGAAAAAAAAAATTAATATAAATACTCTCAAAGAAAGGCATGTCATATAAATTATGAAACATAATTGCATACATTACTATTGTCATATATAATGTAATTTTATGTGTAATAAACTCAACTAGAGTAGGACAAATGTTATAAATGTATTTAAAAGTTTAAATTATAATAATTAAACACATTAAATTACCATATATCGACATATAATAGAATTTTGAAATCATTTTTTAAATCGCCCTAGGTCGGTATGGCCTTTGTCCAACTATACGACATCTCGAAATTCAACAAGAAGGGTTCTAAACTACCCTCGGTCCACATCAAACATGGTTCAATCTAATCACATACATGTACGTTGTAAAATATATCGAAATAAAATAAGAAATTTTATATATTTGCTTATCGTACGTACATAATGTACAGGTTTTTGCATATACATGTTATGATGAAAATATATATTAGTGGATATGTATTATGATTCTGTTAGTATTTTTTGTTATAGTGTAGCATACATATATGTAACTGAAAATATATATTTTAAGATATACATAATGCCTTGTATAATTATATAAATAAAATATTATACGTGTCTTTATTATTTTAATGTGGATATTCAGATTAAAAGTATCTTATGTATTTTTTCATAATGACTCGAATATTGACACAATTTTTATTTAACCGAGTTTTAACACTTATCTGACGCACTTTGTCATTAGTGGATATTCAAATTGAAGTCTTTGGGCATCGTTCGGTTGGCGCATTTTGGACGCACAGTGGATGGAATTCTACTTTGGAGAGTATATGCGAAGGGGTGCCAATGATTTGTACGTCTCGTTTCACCAATCAACTGGTGAATGTGCGGTACGTTAGCCGTGTTTGGGGGATTGGTTTAGAAGTTGAGGTTGGATTGAAGAGGGAAGAGATTGTGATGTGTATTAAAAGAATAATGATGGAGAAAGAAGGGGAAGAAGCTAGAGAGGGGGCTTTGAGGTTGAAGGAAAAGGCTAATCTTTGTGTACAACATGGTGGATCTTCATATGAGTCCTTGAAGAGATTGGTGAATTACATCTCATTTTTGAAATTTTTAGTATTCCAAGCAATTTATTTTGCAATAATTGTCTTTTGATAATCTTGGTAGAACTTTTTGAAATTACATAATTTCATGTGTAATGTAGTGATTTCTTTAAACGAATTTGTTACATATATTAGCACATCCCGTGTATTAATCATTGATGCGTGATCAAATATGGATCGCGTGGGGTGGGATATGATACAATCCACGACAGACTAGTTAGAGAGTATTTATTAATTCTATTTTAAGAGTATAAACCAGTTAATTCTCATTTACCTGATTAAGATGGTATTTAGAATAAATTTTGTTGGGTCATGGACTCGTCTTAGTGGGCCATGGATTCAGGATCCATCGTGTCACCCATGATCATAACATATTAATATTGCTCTTATGTAAATTATTTTATTAAATTACGAAAATATTCTTATTTATAAATGGGGAATCATCAATCACCCTTACATATTTAATAACAGTTTTCAATCAATCTAAATACTAAGAAAAAAGGAAAACAAGTATACAAAGAAATGTAAACAACTCGAGTCAAGCCAGATAAATTGTATTTTAAGTTTGTTTGAATTATTATGGAGCTCTAAAATTTATGTTTGATGTATCAAGAAATACTAGCTCAAACCAGCTTTATAAACGCATTAAGCTCTCTCACTCATTATTTGCAAGTTGGGAGTTCTATAAATGGTTTGAGAAAATTACAGATTTCGTTTCATAATTTTATTTAATTTTATAATTTTTAAAATATTTAGAATCTAATGGATAATAATAAATTCTGTTAATAATCAATTTCTAGTACTAATCAGAATAAGATAAGTAACCTTATTCCATATAAATTATATTTCCATGTACCCATTTAACATAAGATGTGAATGGTAGATATAGATACTCAAATCGAGAAAAAACCAATATAATCTTTTCATTGAAAATATACGAATTAGTTAAATATAGTAATAATAAATTCTATAAAAAATTAAATTCAAGTACGAATCGGAATCGGACAAAGTTTCCTTATTCCATTAGATTCCTTAACCAATTCCGAAACCTAAAATCCCACATAAAATCATCAAATCAACACTCTTGAAAATTAACCTTTTTCTTCGTAACCTATTCCATGGATTCAGAAGAAGAAGATTACTACTACAGCGGCGGCGACGATGCGGCGTCAGAAGACGACGACGGCGACGATGTGTCGTCAGAAGACGACGGCTGCGCCGTGGAACCCGACGAAACGCTCGTCAGCCGCCACCTGAAAAACTACACAGTCCTGAAAGAAGAAGAAATCAGAAAACTCGTCGACAACGAAATCTCAACAGTTTGCAGTGCTCTCTTAGTCTCAAGAGGCGTAGCCTGCTACCTTTTGTGCCGTAACAACAACTGGAGCCTCAACGCCGCTTACGAGGACTGGTTAGCCAACGAAGAACAATCTCCGCAACCCGTTGCGAGATCTGGGAAACGAAAATCCGGGGAAGATGTGTGCAAGATTTGCTACGAATTATTGGTTGTTGAAAACGTGTTATCTGTTACTTGTGGCCATCCCTTTTGTGTAAATTGCTGGAGAATTTATATTTCAACGTCGATCAGAGATGGGCCTGGCTGCTTGACGCTTTGTTGCCCGGAGCCGGCGTGCCGGGCTCCGGCGGGTTTAGACATGGCGGAGCTATTAGCTACAGATGACGAAGAGCAAAAGTTTTACAAGTATTTAATGGAGTCTTATATAGAGGGCACCATGGGGAAGAAGTGGTGCCCATCCCCCGGCTGTGATTTCGCCGTTCAGTTCGACGGCGCCGGCGACACATACGACGTCGTTTGTGGGTGTAGATACAAATTCTGCTGGAACTGCGTGAATGAAAGCCACCGTCCCACAGACTGCAAAACCGTCGAAAAATGGCTCAAGAAGAATTGCGATGATGGTGAGAATGTTACTTGGATGATAGCTCACACAAAGCCATGTCCCAAATGCCACAAATTGATCGAAAAAAACCAGGGTTGCAACCACATGCTATGTCGATGCGGGAACCACTTTTGTTGGGTGTGCCTCAACTCGTGGGACAAGCACACCGATTACTACCGATGCAACCAGTTCGAACCCGGAAAACACAACGCCAACGACGACGAAAAAATACGCGAAAACGCGAAATTAATGGTCGAACGATACGCGCATTACTACGAAAGATGGGTTTCGAACGATAAGTCCATGAAAATGGCTTTATCTGATCTGAGCCGATCACGAGTCGAGCACGTGGATCTGCTTGCCAGATTGTACGGAGAATCGCAAGCCCAGTTGAGCTTTGTGACGGACGCGTGGGACCAGATCATCGACTGCAGGCGAGTATTGAAGTGGAGTTACGCTTACGGATATTACATGGAGGATAAAGGGAAAGTGTCGCTTTTCGAGTATTTGCAAGGGCAAGCCGAGTCGGCTCTGGAGAGGCTTCACCATTGTGCGGAGAAGGAGATGAAAGAGTACCTTGAACCAAAGCTTACTAATTCGTCGGGTTTTAGTGATTTTCGATTGAGGCTCACTATGCTAACCGGCGTTACGAGGAATCACTTTGAAAATATGGTTAGAGCAATGGAGAATAACCTTTCTGAAGTTCAGAGTTAGTTACATGTTCATGTTTTGTTTGGTTTTCAGTTTAGTCGAATTTAAACGAGTTTTAATACATGGTATGTCTATTTCTATCATGTAAGTATGAGTTTTTGCTCAAAAGTTTTACTTGAATTGGTAGATAGGCTTTTTATACTTTTGGAGTGTGTTAGTATAAAATAACTCTAGTTTTGGTAGATTCAAATTCTTTAATGAAACATTGTTCTTTATGTTAAACTACATGAAATATTTTTAACTGCTAAATAAAACTAATCTACGTGTTTTATTATAAAAATATGGGTTTTTTTTTTTTTTTGAAATTTTGGTCCCTTTTATATTTTAATCATTAATGGTAAAAGAGTCCAATAATAAATAATAACTAATAAAAATAAGATGTATAATTACACTAGAACTCTACAATCCGTAATCACCTTTTAAAAAATAAAAGAGTTAAATAATAAAATAAGTTGTATGTATCCCATAAAAACTCTGCGGTAAAATTACATATAAATACTAAATCTTAATTAAAAATAGTTATTTTAAACATGCAAATTGCACAACTTCTTACAATATTAAGTTCCAATTTCTTTTATTCAAACAATTAATAAATAAGAAAATATAAAAAACTTATTTCTTTGTTAAATAATTCTTAAATTTCAAAAGTATGTCACGAAATATATGATTATCAATTATCCTACCCGTACGAACATTTTCTATTCTAAGACATGTTTTAAATACCTGGATAATTAAAGGCTAGATGAACGCTTTGTCCAGGCGATTTCTCCTCAATGTAAATTTGATGACAATGATCATCCTAAGTATTTCTGTTTTCTTACATATCATTTTTTTTTTAAGAAAATTGTATTAGTGTACGAAATATATTTACTCGATAACTAACGGTACAATCAAAACTCTAAAGTTAAGCATGTTCATATTTTATACAGAAGCAATTATGGGATGGATGACCCTGGGAAGCACTTCAAATTTTTGCATGTCATGCCGGCTTAACTAGTAGAAGATGCTATAAAAATGCATTTTAAATGTAGGTATCACATATGTAGAACGTAATCATTTTCGTAAAATCCCGTGTTTTATTATATAATTACCAAGTAATCATATTCATGCAGTCATAGTTCAATATTATAGAGTCCGTTGCATTTATAAAATCGGCTACAAAATCGGACAAGCACCAGAACGCTCATAGTAATTACATTCTACGAGTGATACGAGCACGCAGTGGATTCTTCATGACAGTTGTGAACTCTTTCTTCTCCGAAAGATCAATCTCACATCCTTCTTCAATCGGTGTCCACTCAAAATACCAAATCAAATTGGCCACAAAATATTCCAAATGAAGTATAGACAATGCAGAGGCTGGACACATTCTCCTGCCTGCACCAAATGGCATCATCTTAATCTCTCGACTACCCGTTATATCAAACTCGTTCGTGCCCACGAACCTCTCGGGTTTGAACTCCATCGGATCCTCCCACACATTCGGGTCCAAACCCATATCCGCTACCATGAAATTCACCACCGCGTTTTTGGGTATCAAATAACCGTCCAATTCAATATCACGCGTCACCTTATGAGGCAACAGAAAGTGTCCCGGTGGATGGCGCCTGAGCCCTTCTAACACCACTGCTTTTAGGTACGGCATCTTGTGTAGATCCTCTTCCTCGACCACCTGGTGCATCATGTTCGAAGGGGGTGGTCCTAGGATGCCACTTATCTCTGTGTAAAGCTTGTCCTAGAAGTAGGGTTGAAAATTTAACTCGATATTCGATACTCGATTCGACATTTATCAAACCAAGCTTGAACAACTTTTTATGTTCGATAAATTTTAAAGTTCGGCTCAATTAGCAAAAAATGACAAAAATATGTGCAAAATATTCAAATTACTCTAGCTTGACTCTTGATCAGTGGTGGAGCCAGGAATTGAAAGTAGGTGGATAGGTTTATTTTGGGTGGGGCGGCAATGTTAAAAAATTTTAAAATATACATATATTTTAAAAAAAATTGGGTGGGACAGCCACCCCTGCTCGCCCCAACCACTGCTCGTAATCGGTTTGATTAAAGCTCGTTTGAACTCAGTTCGATAAACAATCAAACCAAATTCAAACACAATTTTGAAAGTAAAGCTCAATTGTAATTCAAACAAGCTTGAACAGCCCTACCTGGAAGTTAGGATACTTGACCAAGTTGGCCATGATCCATTGCAGAGCAGTGGATGTTGTTTCAGTACCAGCACCGATAAACTCACTGCAGAGGCTCACCATTTCACCTTCCTCCAGTTTTCGTTTTTTGTCGGGAATATGCAGATCCATCAGCGTGTCCACGTACGCCACTTGTTCATCATCGATTATCATGTTTCGATGTTTTTTGGCTTGTAATCGAGCCCAAACGAGAGGAATCATTACTCTGTTCTGTTCATCGTGCAGTCGAATCAGCTCGTTCCAGCGATTACGGAACAGAATCTTTCCGAGTCGAGGCCAGAAATTGAGAATGTTGAAACGAGGGAACTTAAAAGAAACTTGCGCTGCACGTCTTCGATTTCCTTAATCTGATTCTCGTCTAGCTTGTCACCAAAGCACATGAACACAAGCAGACAGAACATGGCATACCTGAAATGATCAATCAGTTTTACAGATGAATCCGATTGCGCTGCATTGACGAGCCTATGGACGAGAATGGAAAGGACCCACCGGCGAGAACCGGAGTATGACTTGACCCGGGACGGATGTAGGATCTCATGGGTCAGGTTCCGACGGAGGAGACGCCACGTGGGCCCGTAAACAGACGAGCTGATAGTCTCCTGATATCCGTTCAAGGCACTGCTGGTCGGCGGCGGCGGGGGGCGGTCGGCATAAACGGCGCCGTTCTGGATAAGGGCACGGTGGGCGAGGGAGTGGCTGCCGACGAATATCAACCGGCGGGGCCCGATTCGCAAGGTGATTAGAGGGCCGTAGCGGGTTTTGAGGCCGCGGAGGATGAACTCGAGCTGTGAGATGGGTTTGTGGAGCCATACCAAGTTGCCGATGAGCGGGACGGTGGTGGGTCCCGGCGGCAGAGGCTTACGAGGTGGGCAGCTTAAAATGCCGATAATGGATTTCAAAAGCACCGAGATGCAGAGTGAGACGATGATGATAAACCAGGCCTCCATGTTTTTGTAGGTGGAAAATGTGAATGTGTTTGTTTCAGTTTAATCTCATCCTTACATTGGTTCAGGATAATATCTGCTTAAATAAGATATCAAGACGAAATCTACATATCTCTAACATCAGATTTTAGCTGTTTTTTAGTGTGTGTTTTTCCTGTGGGAAATTTTCTTATCCATTTATATATCTATTAGTAAATAACACGTTCATTAAACATGAACCATATGATCTCGTTAAATAATTCATATATATATATATATATAGCTGTTGTTAAACTTAAAAGATGTTAATAATTTAAATTTAACTAAATAAACTATCAGTAAATAAGTTAGTTATTTAAAAAATAAAATATTAATTGATAACGAATGAATTAATCAATTCGTGAAAAAATTAAGTTAATTAAAAGTGAAACATGAATAATAATATAACTAAATAAACTTTTATTTAAATTCCTGATTCTTTTATATGTATATCTTATTTAATTTTTAGAAATAAAACGTGTCACTTCTTTCTTCTCAATAATTTCACTCTCATCTTAAAATCTTAATCAAGTTTTCGCAAGTCATAGTAGGTTACCATAAAAAATTGCGTGTTGTACATACGGACACAATATGGAAAATTACTAAAACATAATGAGGAAAATGATAAGAGATTCTTTTAAATAAAATGTGTGTTAACCATAATTTTAAGAAATATTTTCCTATTAACTCTTGTCATTTATTTTCATAAATATATTTGATAAACTATCCATTTTCTTTTAATTTACTGAGAAAATATAATTAGTTGAATGATCAAGTTAATAAAGAAGAAAATATCAATATACTCAACTCCTAAATAAAATACTTCAAATAAACTAAGGTATTAAAATTCAAAACTAAATATTAATTTAACTAACTAAATACTTACTAAAAAAATTATAAACCATGCTACCTTAAAACAATTCTATTATATTTTTTAGTATTTTATATTAAAAAAATTTAAAGAATAAATATTAATTGGTATGACGGGTTCAATTAATAATTATAAAATGTCATAGAACATAGAAGATATTTTTACTATCACAAGAAATCCTCATAGGAAACAATCAACAAAAGAACATAAGAGCAAGATTTCAATGTCTCTGTTTCGAATTTCCACACCCCAAATATGAGGGACAGCATTCAACTTCAAACTTTTGACATCTAATAACCAAATATATGTATGAATTTCATAGAAATGTAAATAACTTTATATTTTGAAAGATAACAATAGATCTTCTGATTTTGAAGGTCCTGTTTATCAAGTCAACTTCATAGCAGCAAAGGATTCCGCCACATCCATAGCAGCTTTAATTTGAGACACATCACTTCCCTGGAAGACGAATGGCAAAATCTAAGAGTCCGAATTAAATAAATTTTGATAAAATGTTTAAAAAGAGCATCATAGCAAAAGGCTTTTCTTAATTTGTTACCAGAATGAAACATATTAGCAGCAGACATCACAAATGTGCAATTGGCTAACTCCGATAAAAGTTATTCAAGTGGTATAATAGAAATGATTCATATATAAACATGGGATCATTACAAAAAGCATTCCATGAGATTTGGTCTAGATACATTGTTTACTCCTCATGCTTTAACAATTACATTCAGTTTCCTCAACACTAACTGCCATTAAAAACCCTCGACGGTTTTAATGAAATGTGACTACTTTACCACCCCCTTCTACAAGAATCTCCCTTAAGGTTTGCCAAACTAAATTAGATTCCTTATAATTCATTTATTTTACAAGTAGACCACTCATGGTTGATTGTAATAATATCATGAAACATTCTACAGTTTTTTCATCACCAAACAAACATGTGATGATAATAACAAACATAGGGAGAATTGAATGTAGTTTAGAAATCTGAGCATATCAACTTATCAGGCAAAACTTCTGTAATTATTGCTCCAATTATCAAGCTCATCTGACAATTGGTGTCCCACATTCACTTTTTTTCTTGCTAAATTGGGGTGTCTAGATTCATTTACCAAAAAAATATATTATTTTCTATTCACGAGATAAGTGAGAACGTAATCAGTCTAAAAACAAGTAGCATCACTCACCTTTTTCTCTCTATCATGCATACCTATTTCTTTGGCATGTTCAAGTTGTACACTCTAGTAAAGATAATTCCATAAAATCATGAATGAATAGTTGAAAAGGCATTACTCACCTGGCCTTGAGCCAGACCTCCTTTTCCACCACCACCCTTTCCACTTATCAATTCCAAAACTTTCTTCAACCATTCTGTCACATTTAATGGCTTCGCAAGTTTCTCTGGTACACCAGCACATACAAAAGCCTTGTTCGTCTTTTCATCTATGCTAAACACCATAACTGCCAAACCCTATACTCGTCAAATCAATCAAAAAATAGTCAATGCATATTCAGGAAATTATAGAGATACAACAAAAAATAGGATTAGTCTCATAATTGTAACAAGAAGTATGAAATGGCTAAAAAACCTTCTGTTCCATGACTTTTACAACTGCCTCACGGATAGCAGCAGTATCTGTACCAACATCGACAAGTGAGATGCAGTAGGCCTTTCCATTTGATATAGCACCTTCAGCCATTTGGGTGGCAACTTCAATGGCCTTCTTCATATGCTCTTCAGCAATCTTCTTTTTGTATTTTATCACTTGGCTCTGACAATAATATATGCTTTTAATTCCATGTTCATTTTCCCGTATCATTACCAAATTATATCAATAAAAAATAGGAAAACAATGATGAATACAATGTGAAAATTCTAAAGCCACCTCCTATCCATTAGCAAAATCATAAGATTGATCTTTGTGCATGCCATCTATTTAAAAATACTGGATACCATATCATTCAGAACAGAGAACACTATTTGAGCATTCTGACTGTAATTATACTATGTTTTATTATATATGCACCATTAAACGAGATTCAAAGCCAAGATAACCATATTTGACATAATTTAAAAATATAAAGGTTTTGCACTTAGATGAGTGCACAAGTGCTTTCTGGACCCTATCATTGTAAAACAGACCTCATCAATACACTACAAAGAATCAAACAAGAGGAGAAGTACCTGAAGCACAGAAATTTTCGCCTTCAGATCAGCTTTCGTTGCAGAAGGGATAGATGCTCCTTCCACACGACTATTCAAAGATGTTACTTTCTGAAATTATAGAAGGAAATTTCAGGTGTCACCTCAGAGAAGAACTAGAAACAAAAGGAATTATTAACTTTGACAAGACAAAAGCAATTCTATTTGGAGGATGTGCATGTCAGTGTTCACGATTGACAAAAGCAATAACCATACCAATCAAATGAGCGCACACATGATCGAGAACAAAATTGTTACAGAAGTAACAGGTATATTAAGATATATTTTATACACAAATGAGCACAGAAAAGGAAAACAATTGCCATCAATTATTCTGACTACTCAGCAAACAAATAGCGGTCTACAATTCAGATTTAAAAATATAAGAACCTGTTCCAGAATGCTTCCTTCAGTATTAGATGCTTCATTTACTTCCTGCTCAAGTGAGGTAGCCAATTCCACAGCTTTAGAAGCACAATCCTTTGTCACCGCTGTAATTCGACGGATTCCTTTCGCAATTCCTTCCTCTGACAAGAGAGCAAATGCATTGGCTTCCCTTGTATTTGATATATGTGTCCCTAAACAAGGAAAATGACTTTATCAATCAACAATGATTTTGTATTGGTAATTTGTCAATCAACATAAAAGACGCTAAAAGAAGCAATTAAAATTTTCGTGATGTTTACCCCCACAGAGCTCAGCAGAGATAGATAACCATTCTTCATTTTCAGGATCAGTAAGTAAGTCCTCGACTTTCCGACCAATTGCTACAACCCGAACAGGGTCAGGATATACCTATATAAAAGAGTCACATAAATTGCTCCAGTGACATTAACTTTAATGTATGATAATCATTTTAGAGCCTACCTCCCCAAAAACAGCTCTGAGGCCATTAATACGCTTTGCATCAGCAAGTCTAGTATCTTTCGAGAATACATCCAGTTCAGCTTTAATTTGTTCATTTACAATTGACTCAATTTTTCTAAGCTCCTCGGGCTTCACAGGCTTTCCTGTTTAAGATTCTCAAGATATTACTTACTCATCTGAAGTATGCTTAACAATGTAAAAACAATAAGCTTACCATGAGAAAAGTCATATCTCAACTTTTCAGGAAGCACAATTGAACCTTTCTGGTCAACATGATTACCAAGTACTTCCTGCATTTTTTACAAAATATTCAAGGATTAAACTTTAGAATTAAATGAAAGATTTGTAGGAATGGAGGCTTTGGGAATTTGTGTTAGGAGACTTACCCTTAGAGCAAAATTTAACATGTGTGTACATGTATGATTTGGAGCAATGAGTGTCCTTCTATCATGGTTAACCTGCTCACCCCATAAAGAAACTACTCAGAGGAACAAGAACTAGCAACTACCATCACATGTTGCTTAAGCACGAGGTAAGGACTATTACCTTACAAATTACTTTATCGCCAATACAGAGTCTGCCAGTCTTTCCATTAAAAGAACCAATATGAAGGACGAATCCACCATAGATCTGAACGTTAGTCACTTCAAAAGCTCCGTCAGGGCCTTCAATTAATCCAGTATCATATATCTACAGGCATATAACAGAGTTGGTCAATAAGATAGCACTGTACTTGTAAAGAATGAAGTGTTTTTATGTTTTGCATGTGCTCATATCAAAGGTAATTCACAAATAAATATTGTAAAATTACAACATTACCTGCCAAAAAATGGAAAAGTTTTCTAATATCTATATGTTGTGCATAGTGATGTGCCAAGAATCAAAAACACGACAGAGTGATACATAGAAAATACAAGTATAAACTTGTTCTGAGGGATGAGGTTCCTCTACAGTCAACACACCATTCACTACAATTCTCTTATAACACTATTAAATTAGCTGTAAATAATAGTAAAAGGCCAATATGTGTGATCCTTTTAACCCACTTGAAGCCATGATGCCTAAGCAATCAATCCTAACCTACTCGCTCTTGTATCACGAGCATGAGAGAAGTACCTGTAGCATAAAATTTTGAAGCCATTATGCCCACTCCATGATCTCATTTAGTTCTTCAACTCGGATGACAAATAAATCTTAAAAAATGAACTAATTTAAAACTGATTCACTAATCTTCCTATGCTAAGAACTCAAAGAATTCCATCAACAATAATCAGGATCAAAATGCATTAGAGATTAATATCAACGCAGATATTTACCTGACCACCTTGCTCAGCATAAAAGCTAGTAGTTTCAAGAATAACGCCAACTTCTTCACCAGGGGCAACACTTTCCAAGAACTCACTTCCTGTGTAAACAGCTTTTATCACACTGGCGTGATCCTGGAATCATAACAAAGGTGGAAGCATCACTGAATTCACTATGGCCAATAAAATGTTGTGCATTCTTTATATAGCATGTAAAATATTGTGATTTGATGAAACAGAATTCTGGCATGACGTGATAATCCTTTCACACATGCATAGAATTGTTTGTATATGCACGAGTGTGAGTTTAATGGCAGAGTCAAGATATATGACCCGGTACTTTAGTCATTTTTAGGTCTTGGCGGCTGGTCCAACCAGGTGAAATCATAGTTATCATATGGTAAATTGTATTAACAATATTAAAGAATTTGAAAATATGATAACAATTCATTTTAGAGGCATTTCATTCATTATTAGAATAGTCAATCAAGTTCATCTCTAGATTCATTCATACAATTGACAGCTGTATTTCAATAAAAACACTAAAATCACAATTAAAGGGGTGATTTCTATGGGTCGAGACCAAAATCATAAACATGTGTCAATTACAATGAGAAGCACCTGGACAAATCTGGTGATTTAGTTTCATATATAAATGTTGGATGCTTCATAACAAAGTGATTAATGAAATAGGTTCGAGTAACTACAGACTATTCGAGATTTAAAAATAACAAAAATAAATCATGAAAGGTATATCCATAAGAAACCAACCTTAAACCAAGTAAATTTGAATGAGTCGTCTGTAACAACAATCCCTTTCTTGTGCAAGGAGGCTGTAGCATCAGCATCCATGCCAATAATACCACCAGCTTGCTGAGAAATTTTACAACGAACCCCACAAATATTTTAGAGTAATGATACTAACAGAGAAAACTCTCTTGAATGGTAAATATTACTTTTCATCAAACTTTATGGGTAAGTGTCAAGGACCAAACTGCTCTAAACAAGAGCATTTTACAAGTGTCTGCCTGTCTGTGACTGTATAACCAGACATCTCATTACCTTGTTTTGAGCATTCCTTGATCTTTCCCTCGCTTTATCCATGGCCATATTGAAGCCTTCGACATCAACAGACAAGCCTCTTTCTTCTGCCATGAGCTGATAGAAATAAGTTGTTAGTCAACTTTGAGACAAGAAATTATTTTCTGATGCAAAAAAGTGTTGTTGCACAGTTGCAGTAACCTGGGTTAGATCCAAGGGAAAGCCATAGGTATCCCATAAGTCAAATGCATCCTGCAATCAAATGACAAATTACAGTAAGAGGCAAAAGACAGCAGATGGATGCAATTACCAAAGACTTAACGTATACCCAGCAAATCAAAAAATAGATTACTGCTGAAATTAATGATTTCCCACCAAGTCTATCTTCTAAACGAAAATCAGGTGATATACTGAGATGTGTACAATGAAAGAGATTTGAGGGTGGACCATCAAGGTTATCTGTAAGTGGAAAGGGAAGAAGGCTGGCGATTTCAATTTCTCCATGTTCCTACTGCTCTTGTCAGTGATTCAATTTTCTTTTGTCAACCCATTCAGAATGTTCTTATGCTCCTCCCTTATTAATCAAATAATTCATGAAGTCACATTTCGACGATTAAAGTAACATCCTTTCAGTTTTTATCAATGAGCAACTACACAACCAAAAGTATTGTGTTGTCTCGAATACTCTTTCGAGTGATAATACACAATTGTCAATATATTCAAATGACAACAAAACTCGATGGCACTTGCCTGTCCACTGACTACTGTTCCTTGGACCTCTTGAGCAGCCTTCTTGAATTTCTCAATTCCCTGAAACAGTAAGCGAATGACTGTTTCGTTAATTTCTGAATAGGGAAATTACTCAATCATTTTGGGGTAATTTGCAGGAGTGGTTAAGTCGATATAATTCAAAATATTAATATCATGGAGTTTACTCTCCAAATGTACTTAAGAACCATATAAGATGCATATTTATTTCAACAAGAATAATCATCCATACATATTTGCTAAACTATATATTCATAACAATTTAATTCAATTGTTCTAAAAAATTGCAAGTTTTTGTCTCAATTTATATACTCAAGACAACATCAAACAACAGCTGTCTCGCAACTTGGCTTGCCCCCTTTTGATTTTTTGTTTCCAATTCTCAACATTAGTTATTTACAGACATTGGCTAACAAGCAGAAACATCAACACCATGAGACACAAGTTAGACCAAGTACACCTTAATAGAAGTGTGGAAATTGTCACAACACTTTTGTCTTTTTATACATGATGGTTTCAATATATTCATGCAAACACTGGCACTAAATTGATTGTTTCACATAGCAGTGAAGAAATAAACAAGTCTCCACACCAGCACACATTCATCATTAAGCAAAATAAAAAATGTGTGCATAGATGCAGCAAAACGAGAACATGGACAAAGAAGAATTACGAAAAAAGATGGAAGCCCACATACTTTAATCAAAGTCCTGCCAAAGCTGGCTTCTTCATCAGCAATGATCTCCCTAATCTTTAGCGAATGTTCTTTTAGCTCAGGAAAAACATCACCCATAACCTCCACTACTACTTGCACCAGCCTGTTTTAAAAGTAACAATCTCATTAAAAGGAAAATAGGACAAATTCAATCATGTATATATAACAAAAAGCGAAACAAGACCAGCATATAAATAAACGGAAAAGCAATGAAGCTAAAAGCATAGCAAGCATTTTACAACATTGTGGAGAAGTTCAGTACTGTGGAAAATCATACAAAATGAGTTGGCAATTTTTACCCATTAAAGAAGCCCTCCTGTGCTTTTAGGACTTCAGTACCATATCTCACAGCTCGCCTAAGGATGCGCCTTAACACGTACTCACGGCCCTCATTGCCTGCATATTGCCATACTAAGTTGATGTACAACACAAGCTACGTACCTGATATCATAAATCATGCTAATACTAGAAATTATACGTAGAAGAAGGTATATGTGATAATATTGGGGTCTACACATTATTGAACGGGCTCATATTCTGCTCTAAACGAATATGCACATTTCTGCTGCATCATGCTTCTAAATCAGGCAACAACAGGAATGACATTGCCGAATCTCCAAACATTACCATGAACCAGATAAGGATTACAGGAATGAACACAGAAAATAACACGACCTCGTGTGTAAAAGCACGGAATATTTCATTAAGAATGCATGTAATACAAACGACACATTTAAGAGAAAGTGATAGAGATGCCTCACTTGAAAAAAGAAATAAAATAAATATGCGGTGAGCAACTTCTTGTTCTTCAAGAACACAATGGATAAGAAGGACCAACCAAACGTAACACTTCTAAAATTGAATCTCCGCTGTTTGAAAAGATTGAACAGCTATAAGGACAAAAGAACTACCAGGGTTTATTGTGATCGTATGAAGCTGCTCGATAAAGGAGCAATTCAATCGAATAAATAACATCATTATGTTTGGATTATTCCACAGGGGGTGAATACAAAGACGAAATGTGTTCAGGTTCATGCGTTGCAACTTTTGACCGATTGAGTTGACATGTTGACTTGATATTTCATTTTTAGAAAACATTTGGTTTTCTTTTCTTTTGAATTGTACGTGTATGCTTTTCTGAGAAGTAGGGTGTAGAACTTTAAAATAGAGTTGATAATTAGGGAATGTGATCTGTAATAGGTTGCTTTTGAACTTCTTCAGATAACATGTCTTCAAAACATTCCTAATAAATGCGATTTTGACTTGAAAACACTAACATGTTAACGCGAATCAATACCAAGCAAAACCCATATTTCCTTTCCAACTTTTGATGGTCATTTCGTGCGTAAATAAGGAAATAGTGCTAACATTTTTACAGCCGCATAAACCAATACAACTTTTACTTTTAATATGATCCCCACAGCTTCACATGGAAAGAATAAATACGCAGCTTTGCATGATCACATATTATATACGTGCAAACCTCTGTTACTAAGCAATGCATTCATCACCAGAACAATGTTTAGTACTTCACCTGGATAAGAGCCATCAGCAATGGCAAATGAAATTGTTCTAATGTGGTCAGCCACAACCCTGTAAGCCATGTCAACATTGTCAACATCATCAGATCCAACTTTTCCAGTGTACGGTCGGGATTTAGTTGCCTAGAAAGATTGAAAGGAAACTCAGAAAACATATATACAAAATTAGCAACAGCGTCCAACTTGAAGATTCTGTTTATTAAACAATTGTTATGCTGAAATGAATTCAGGGTACCAATAATCCAGTCAGCCCTGACCTACCTGTTGTATTGCGTCGAAGATTGGCATAAATATATCAGTATCGTAATTGCTCATCCTATTTTGAAGAATAGAAGTTAATCTCTCAAAACCCATTCCAGTGTCAACATGTTTTGCAGGTAGAGATTTCAATGAGCCATCAGATTCCCTGTTAAACTGAGATAACCAGACAATTCAGTGATTTGAGACAATGAATAGATAGAAACCACGTAGAACAGAATCAAGCAATAACCTGGATAAAAACAAGATTCCATATCTCGATCACTGTAGGATCGTCGTTGTTCACAAAGGAAGCAGCATCACGACCACCAATTCTATCAAAGTGGAGTTCAGTGCAAGGTCCACAGGGTCCAGTATCTCCCATTTCCCAAAAGTTGTCCTAGTCCATGCAACATAATGTTAAAACAGGGCAAACGTTTACATATTAGATGCCATTTGGATCTACTAAATTAATTGCAATTATAGGACATCAAACGTACAATTGGTATGCATACAGTATTTTCTGCACCTATTTTCATTGTTCTTTTTGTACTCTACCTATCTTCATGACAGGCTCCAACTCCCGACATGTCTTTGGTCTCAATTCCACTATTTTCAAATATCTAGTTATGCCTGAGTTTCCGCCTTCTTCCCAAGAATATCTACAAGTTTCTTGAAGACACTATTTGACCTTCCAATTTTATTCAATTACACTTTATAACTTATCCTATAATTAGATTATATACTCTCTTCAACACTTAACCGCGAGGAATAGAAAAAAAACAATGTCAATGTTACCAGGACCGTGAAAAACAGAAAGAAAAAAAAACTCAGACCAACTTAAACCATGGGCTATTACAATCTTCATGTTTGTGATTGCACACCGTAATTGATTATTTTAAATTTCTTAATCTGGCATAAAAGGCAGAATTGATATTTCTTATTTCCGTGAGGGGCTGCATTTGGGGAAAGGACGGGAGCGTTAAAAGATGTCATACTTTACAACCAAAGGGCAACACATGACTAGGAGGGAGAAATTTGAGCCAATTTTCCCTAGCTTCATTATCAGCAGGAAGACCAAGTTTCTCGTCGCCGCCAAAATAGGTGGCATAAATACGATCTCCAGGCAATTTATACACCTGTGGAAAAATGAAGACATCTGAAACGTACATACATACTACGAGAGAAAATCAAAGATAATATTTCATCTGAGAAGTATTTCTGCTGAAAACAGTAGAGTTGCAGGGAACTAGCCTTGGTCAGAAGCTCCCAGGCCCATTCAATGGCCTCATTCTTGAAATAATCCCCAAAGGACCAATTTCCAAGCATTTCAAAGAAGGTGTGATGATAAGTATCTTTACCCACATCATCAAGATCATTGTGCTTGCCACCTGCACGAATGCACTTCTGAGTGTTGCAAGCACGTTTGAGCTTGCTCAACTCAGTGTTGGGGTCGGCAGTACCCAAGAATATTGGCTTAAACTGATTCATGCCTGCCCAATTACATATCACAATCGAAAATCAAATATCAGTAACAAAATTAATAGGCAGCTATGACTTTCGATCCATTGAATTACCAATCAAATTTACTTAAATCTTTTCACGAATCCCGATCAGACGAACCAATTACATGAACTCAAATACACAACCACGTAAGTATTCAATAAAATAAAGCCACATAATCACCAATCAACTCTATTTAATTTCTTCACAAATCCAAATCATATGAATACATATACACAAGCAAATAATTTCTTCAAAAGGAAAGACACGATTACATAATCAAAATAAACCAGAAAAAAATGGAAAAATCGAAGAAAAAAAGTTTACCAGCATTAGCAAAGAGAAGGGTGGGATCATTATGCGGAACAACGGGGCTAGATTTCCAATTCACATGCGCTTTGCCCTCGAAGAATTTGATGAAAGTATCTCTTACCCTAGTGGCCGGCCACTCCAAATCAGTTGCCTGAGACCCCATTAAAGGTGAGTATGAAGCTTTTTCTGTAGAATTGGTACTTATACGGCTAGTGTATATATGAGTTGCAAAGTTCAAGATTGGCCTTATTGCCACCGAGAAGCGATGCGGCGGCGGCGGCGTAAAGATTAGCGGCCGGCGGAGTGGTAACGCCAAAAGGGAAATGCTCAAACGGCTATTGTTGTTGATATGGTAAACCCTCATCCATTACCTAATAATAAACTCAATCCTTTGAGCTCTCTAGTAGTGGTAATAAATAATAAAATGAGTAGTTTTCGGTTCTAAATTTTTTAATTAAATTGACTTAATTTTGGTTAGTCTTTTTAAAATATTCAAAATTAAAAAGGTGAAAGTGACTTAAGAAATTGTTTAAATTTTTTAAGTTGAATGAGAGTTTATAATTTATCACAAGTGTTTAGTGAAAAATTTAAAAAAAATAAGTAAAGATATTCTATTTATTTTTTTATTTTAATGAAAAAGCTTTCAAAATAAATCGATAAGAGTTTATAAGTGATAAACTCGTAGATAATAAATAAGGGAATCCAGTCTGCATTTTATTTTTTTAATATAACATCTTATAAGATTTCGATATAAAAGAAGTTTATAAAGGAAACGTGAAATTATCTTTTGAATAGCATATAATATATAAAATTTATAAGATCACAAAATATCTTATAAACAATGATATCTACATTTATTGACTAGAGTTGTGATTGAGTGAAAAATATATTTGGATTATATTTGATGGATTCTTGTATAATTTTGATTTATAATTAATGTTTAATTAAGTTGAAATTGGAATCTTTATAATAAATTAGGACAAAAGAATCGGATCTTTTACTGTTAATTATGCAAAGCATGCCATAGTATACGACGAGACGGCAACTGAGTAGTGAATATATGCATTATTCTAATTCCTTGCCAAAATCTTGGAATAGTTGTGAATTTTTATTTTATAGTATCTTATAATTGGAATAATTGTGAATTTTTATTTTATATTATCTTATAATTGGTATAGTTGGGTTGCATTATAAGCAATGTACCTAAAATGAGTTGAACTCACAAGAAAATCGAGGAATAATCTTGCTGATTTTTAGTGATTTTTCATATAAGTTAATTTTTTTTATGAATACACGTGTTTAAACTTTAAACTAAATTAAGTGGAGAATTACAATAGTGTGCACAATAAATATATATATATATATATATACACTTGATCTATTATCTACCAGTATCTATTTTATATATTTTTTTTTTTGGTTACAAAAGCGTTTACACAAAAACGGCAAAACAAAGACAGAAAATGAAATCATGGTGGCATGTCTTCCGCCAGTAGCGCGATAAGATCATAAGGTGGCTCATCCCAAATGAGCAGTCTTTCCGACTGAATATGACCCATCTTGGCCAGGTGATCGGCACAAGAATTGCCTTCTCTAACGGAGTGCTGCAATTTGATTTCTCAGGGTTGAGCGATGAGATGCCTGACTTCCTCGATGATGTTACCCAAAGGGTGGTCGCGGGTGTTTGCTTCCTTAACCAAGTTAACAATCACCATAGAATCTGTCTCAGCCACAATGTGAGTGGCACGTTGGTTCCATGCAAGAATTAAGCCCTGTCGGAGCCCAAGCAATTCGGCCACTGTAATTGAAGTCATTCCTAAATTAAGCGTGAATCCTTTCACCCATTCGCCTCTGTTATTTCTAATGAGTCCCCCAGCTGCTGCTGATTCAATATTCTGGAAAACACTTCCATCCGTGTTCAGTTTGAGCCATGAGTCACCCGGGCAAGTCCATTGTACCTGTCTACACATGGTGTTTGAAACTTTCGGAGTGGGGTGAGATGCTTGATCCATGTCTTTTGCAAGAGCTTTTATGCAGATGGTGATTTCCCGAGGGAGTTCCGGTTTGTTATTGAAAATAAAGTTGTTACGGGCGAGCCAAATATTCCAAAGGGTTGCAAGAAAAATGTTCGGCCATGTAGATTCGGGAGAAAGCAAGTTACGGAGTTGGGTTTTGAAGGTATTTTCAAGCCAGTTGTCACGGTTAATTGAGAAAAACATTTGGAGTTCTGTAGGAGCAACGATCCGCTCCCAAATCATTTTTGCCTTAGTACAGTCACGTAAAGCATGCAAAACATCCTCACTAGCAAGATTACAGCGTGCGCAAATGTCCGTGTGTGAAATATTTCGAGTAAAACGGAGAGAGTTTGTTAAAAGTTTATTGTGTTGGCCGAGCCAGAGAAAAATTTTGATTTTTTGTGGACAATTGCTCGTCCAAATCCATTTCCAGATAGAAGGTGCCGGTGATGGTATAGGGTTTCCATTGAGATTGTCAATGGCGATATAAGCGGATTTGCATGTGAAACGCCCATTAGCCGTACCCCCCCAAATGCGGGAATCTTTCAACTCAGTTTCGTATGGGATTGGCAGGCTAACAATGAGTTTTGACACGTGAAGGGGTAGAGGAGTTTGGATTTTGGCTAGGTCCCAAGATCTAGAATTTGAAATGACATCGGAAACTTTGAGATTAGTATCCTCAGTGTTGATGTCACTGTTGACAAGCTTGCTAAGGCTAGTTGATCCGACCCATTGATCAAACCAAAAGGAGACGTCCCTACCATTTCCAATTTTCCATTTAATAGCATGTTCAACAGATTGGAGACTACGGACAATGCCTTTCCAAGTGGGAGAGGCTCCTGGAATAGGTTTATGGCTAAGAATGTCAACACCTTTGAGGTATTTGTTGTGAAACAAAATCCCCCAAATGGTGTTATCATTTCGAAGAATGCGCCAGCCAACTTTTGAAAGCATGGCTATGTTGATTTTCCTGGCCTCTCGAATGCCCAATCCCCCTTCTCTCTTGGGCTTAATGATTCTATCCCAATCAACAAGGTGAATTTTCCTATGGTTTCCATCTGTGGCCCAGATGAACGATCTATTCATTTTGTCGATTTGATTACAGACTCTAGTGGGAACCCAACAAGTGTGCATAGTGTACGTAGGGATAGCAGAGGTGACGGATTGAATGAGAGTGTTCCTAGCAGCAAGACTAAGAGTCTTGGCTTTCCAACTCG
Organism: Verbascum thapsus; assembly: GCA_963669365.1. Taxonomy (NCBI): domain Eukaryota; kingdom Viridiplantae; phylum Streptophyta; class Magnoliopsida; order Lamiales; family Scrophulariaceae; genus Verbascum; species Verbascum thapsus. The sequence goes on along the minus strand of OY770107.1, from coordinate 9,282,600 downwards.
ATAGTTTTTTCTGGATTTTGTCAATAAGGTTTCTGTAATTATCGCTGGAGTTGCGGCTATGCGAAATGAACACTCCAAGGTATTTTCCAATCGAAGTCGTGGTTTCAAACCCAAGATGTCCGCAATGTCTCTTTTAATAATTTGCTCCATATGAGGGGCGAAGAAAATCTCGGATTTCGCAAAATTTATACAAAGACCAGAGGCATAGCAAAAAGAGTCAAGTACTTTCTTGATGGTGAGTGCACTTTGGATTGAAGCTTTGGAGAAAAGGATAATATCGTCTGCAAACAGGAGGTGAGATAATTTGGGGCCTTTTTGACATATTGGTGCGGGATGCCAATTTTTTCGAGAGACCTCTTCTTCAATGAGGTACGTGAGTCTTTCCATGCAAAGAACAAAGAGGTACGGCGAAAGAGGGTCCCCTTGCCGCAATCCGCAAGCCGGCTTAATTGGGTCAAGGGGTTCCCCATTCCAGAGGATTGAGAGGGATGCAAACTCAATTGAGCTCATGACGAGATCAATGATCTTGCTTGGGAACTGGAAGAATGTGAGTGTTTGTCGTAAGAAGGTCCAACTAATCCTATCATACGCTTTTTCCAAATCAAGTTTGATGATGAAAGATCCCATTTTGCTCCGGGACTTTTGTGTGGAGTGAATAAGCTCTTGTAAAACAAGAATGTTGTCATGTGTAGATCGGTTTGGTAAAAAGCTGCTTTGGTGGGGGCTGATGAGTCGAGAGATGAAGGGTTTAAGGCGTAGAACGAGGGTCTTGGTCACAAATTTAAAGAGGACATTGCAGAGAGCGATCGGTCTAAACTGGGACACGGACGAGGGGTTATCAATTTTGGGAATGAGAGAGATGAAGGAGTGGCAAGTATGGTGTGGGATAGCTCCTGTCTCGAAGCAATCTTTGACAAAATTCGAGACTGAGTCTCCCACAACGTTCCACGCCTTCTGATAAAAGAACGCTTGGCAACCATCGGGGCCAGGTGCTTTATATGGGCTCAAAGATTGAACCACGGCAAAGACTTCCGTGGGTGTGACGCTAGCAATGAGGGCAGAAGCCTCCGGCTCCCTAAGGTGTATTTGAAGCTGACTGAGCGGGAGATCAACCCCAGTGGGATTCGAATGGGGATTGAAATTTTGCCTAAAGTACTCAAGTACATGGGATTTTATGACTGCATTGTCGGCCTGCCAAGCACCCTCGATGAGTAAAGTTTCGATTTTATTTTTCCGACAACGGCATAAAGTGGTGAGGTGGAAAAATCTTGTATTTTTATCGCCAAATTTAAGCCAATTGACTCGAGATTTTTGGAACCAGAGCAATTCCTCTTGGTGAAGGACTCTATTATACTCTTGGATAAGGTCGTTTTCAAGGTTCCTATGGAAAAAACTATCCCTGGTATTTAGGTATTTTTGGACGCCCAAAATTCTAGCAAGTAGATTTTTTTTCTTTTTAAAAATATTTCCAAAGGTTTCATTATTCCAATTTTTCATTTTATCAGGCAAGGATTCAAGAGCGTCAAAGATGCTTCTACTTTCTCTCCAAACTTTCTCAATTTCGGGTAAGCACAAAGGGTGTTCCAGCCATGCTAGCTCAAATCGAAAAGGTTTTTTGGTGAGGGAATTGGATAAGCCGTGACAACAAGTTAATATAGGGTGATGATCAGAATGGGTACGAGGGAGGTGAAGAACAATACCTTCGGGAAATAACAATCTCCATTCCGCGTTTGCAATTGACCGGTCCAAGCGTTCTTTGACCCTTGTTCCTTCCAGCCTCTTCTGAATCCAGGTAAATTTCGGCCCTTGAAACCCCAGGTCAATAAGGTCACATTTGTTGAGGGCTTCGGCGAAACGGGAGCATCTATTCCAGTTAGCAACTCTCCCTCCTATCTTTTCAGAATTGTTCGCAATGTCGTTGAAATCCCCGGTAAGTAGCCACGGCCTGCTAATAATAGGATTCATATCCTCTAACATGCGCCAAAGATCCTCTCTTTTACGCGGATTGAGGCTAGCATAAACTCCCGAGCAAAGCCAACCCTCATCCAATTTAGGGCCGATGATTGCGTGTATGACTTGTGGTAGAACACTTAGAATATTTACTTGGATATTGTTTTGGTCCCATAAGAGCCAGATGCCTCCCTCACGCCCCGTAGTCGGGGCTCGGCACACATTCGGAAAGCCCAGACGAGTAGAAATGTGGTTTGCGCGATCCTCGGCAACTTTAGTCTCAAGAATGAAAACTAAGTCCGGTTTGTGAATCCGAACAAGTTCTCGAAAATTACGGCGGAAGTTGGGGCTTCCAGCCCCTTGACAGTTCCAAGAGAGGACTTTCATCGGAGACGCGGTGAGGTGGTTAAGTGACAGGGGAGGCTCAACACTCCATCCCGCCAGGCTCCGGCATATTTGATGCGTAAGCATCGCCATCAATAGCCATTGTCTCTCCCTCTCGTCCCAGCTCAGGTGAGCTTCCATACGGCAGCCTAGGTGAGGTTGATTCGTCATTTGAAGGTATTTCACCATTACTCCAACTTGCCAAAAGAGGGGACTGATGTGGAGGATCTTGACAAACCTTATTCTCATCGCGTGATCTGTTTCGTACGTTGGAAGCGTCATCGCTTCTTCCCGGAGAATGTACAGACGTCTCGGGCGGTGTTGGGCATAAGGGTGAGGCATTTTTTGGTGGTTCTGGTTCGAAAATGTTAGGGTTTGAGGTTTGGTTCGGAGTCACCGGTGTGTTACGTAGTGAGTCATTTTTTGATTTTGGATTAGTTTGGGTTTTGGTGGGATTGTAGCTGTTTGCAGACGTGAGGTTAAGAAATGTGTCAGGTCTCTTTTGGGCTTTTGTCTTGGCTGTTGTGGCTTGGTTGGTGGGGAAGTGCAGTATGTTTGACATGCTAGGTTTGTTGATATCTATGTTAGTACTAGGGATTTGTTTTTTGGGGCCCGAGAGTGTACTATTTTTGTCCAAAAAGGACGTAGGGATGTCTTGAACCTTTGTTGACTTGTCACTATTTTCATCCAAGTCATTAATGAGGGCATTAAATCTGTTTGGTTTTTCCTTAGAATGCACCTGACCCAAAACCGTAGGGTTACCATTAGGGTTTCTTCTTGCGTTTTTTTTTACTACCATCCAATCTCCAAATCTTTTACCTGACGTGACCTGTTCGAACTCACGTACGTTGGTTTGAACCGGGTTAACCGAGTTACCTGAGTTCAGTTGTAGAGGGCACTCCGAGTTTCGATGCCCGACGCGGCCACACTCATAGCAAATCGCTGGCAAGTTCTCGTAGACGACTGGTAGCACCCGCCCATTCACATTAACAGCGCTTATGAGCGGGTTGTCGAGGTTGAGTTGAATGCAAAAGCGGGCGAAGCGACCCCTCGCAGCCCAGTAAGTGTTTCGATCCACTTTGATCGGTTCACCTAAACTACGCGCTATGGAGTATATGATCTCTTCTTGGTAATACTCCACGGGAAGTTCTGGAATTCGAACCCAAGCAATGGTGGTGTTAACCTTGTCCAAGGAGGGAAGAAAATCAGGATGCCATTTTCGGACCACTAAATAGTGACTAGCTATCACCCACGGCCCTTCAGTTAAGATATACTCGGCCTTGGCTCTATCTTCAAATTTCAAGATGTAGCAGCTATGTCCAAGATCGATGAGCTCAAAGTCTCCTTGTAGTTTCCACATTGAGCTGATTTTGGCTAGAAGGATGTTATAGTTGATGGTTTTGCCCAGCAGTCTGAGTAGAAGACATTCATTCCAGGAAGATGCAAGGGAGGCTTTGTATGAGTCGTCGAGCTTAATGGTGGGGATAGGATAATCAGCTGTGGGTGGTAATATGAGAACTTTATCAAGATTTACGAGACCATTTTTGGTGAAAGGAACAGCGCCACCCCTCTTCGTGTTGCCGACCAGGGTCTGAAGGTATGAACTCGGTGCATGTGCAGGCTGATTATCCATTCCAGGTTGGTCCAAACAGTCATCCATCATGGTATCAGCAAAAGTTGGTGACGTGCGAACTTTTTTGGTGCTCCTTTCCACCAGATCAAGGTCTTGAGATGAAGGAGGAGGGTCGGGATCGGAGGGAGAGAGCACCATGAGAGCTTTTTTAAAATCACTAACATATATCTATTTTATATATGTTATATAGTAAAATCGTGTTTGGTTAATTTCAATTCAATAAACTCAATACAATTATGTGAAATTTTCATTCTTTTAAGTGTTCAAAAAAGTTATTGGTTGAATGTGACCTAAAATATTGAATTGTTTGAATGCTAAGTTTTGAGAAAACGAGATTAAATGTGGAGAAAATCTAAAAAAAAATTAAATAGCTCAAAAAAACTAAGTGTCATAGGAAATCCATCGTAAAAGATTAAATGAAGAAAATACCAATTGCAGGAATAAATGACCCCAAAAATTAAATAGTCTAAAGAAGTTAAATTTAAGAGTCGAGAATTTCTAATAGTGCTCTGAAAAGAAAATCGAATCAAAGGGTCGTTAGACCCCATGGTATTTGTTCCACCCTAATAAACTATGATTGTTCCCTCAAATCGACCTCGCAAAGAGATGGTGAAAATTATAACAAAACTTTGTTCGATCTCAATAACACGATCCCATAATTAAATTTCAAATTCAATGTCATAAAAATATTGGATCAATGTTTATCATCGAACGCTATCAATTCCTTAGTTCGAATGACTATTACCTAAAGACTTTTAAATTACGGAATTAAATGATATGGGATAAAATATACACTTGAATAAATTTTCGAAACGCACTTTAAACATGTCGACGAGTCAAACCAACCCGCCTTCGGCAGGGTTTGGACTATTTAACTGCATGCAAATTATATATTCCATTGGCTTAGTTAATGATTTATAATTTAATTCATAAATATATTATTGTCCATCATCAGATTTATGCATTGGAAATTGGGTAAAATTTCCAAATCTCAAATGCTAACCAGATGAAAAGAGAAGATATATGAGCTGATTATAGATGATATGGGCTTATAGTTTTCGGCCCAACCCAAATATGTTGCTTGTACATTAGTTTCAGCCCAGAATATGAGAGGGAAACCTAGTTTCGGTTTTACTAAATACTATAAAATATTATAATGTAGAGTTTATTATTATTATTTATAATTAATCTCGAGTTGGAACCATAATTTTGTAGTATAAATTATTTTCAATTTACAGCGTTCGTCGATCATACTTTATATTTTTAAAATTGTATTAATACGACTTAATAATTTGTACAAAATGAATTTTTAGCGATAATCACTGCATTTGAATCATAAATTATTTAATTTCTTAAATTATTAATTTTATTTAATGTAACCTTGGTCTCTACATAATTAGTATGGGATTACAATTTACAACTATTGGGCTTATAAAACATATTTTTCAGTTTCCAATTTTCAATTAGTAGATATATGAAGAAGATAAAAAAGCATGGGCTTAATGTGATTAGATTTTGGCCCAAACTTAAATATATTGAACATAATATTAGTTTAGGCCCAGAAAGTGGGACAAAAACCTAGGGCACCCGAGGGCACGTGCACCAATCACGTGCCTCGCCATCCACACGAAAATCACACTCATATTTATCTGAATTTTATATTCCATATTCTTATTTTATTTTGCATTTTTTATTGTCCAAATCTAAGCCTATATATAGTATTTCATAAAATATAATATCGTACACGCATGTGTATATGATATAATGTTAGATGGGAAAAAGTCCAAACTCAAATTAAATGCTGCAATTAATGATTTTGCTTTTAGTAATTCCGCTAGTAATAGCACTAATAAATGATGATATTAGGAAGGAAAAAGAAAGGCAAAATGATTATTGGCTCAGGTTGTTTGAAAATTTCTTAAGTACACACTGCATCGTATGTACCAACTACCAAGTAATGCATATCGTATATAATATATATAATTCACTAATAACTTAATATATTTCACTCAATTTAATATTAAAGATTTGGCGCATAAAAAAATTTAATGTCTGTTAGCTATGATCGTATTAAATTAATTTAATTATTTCACGTTTAATAACATGAGAACGATATTTGTTGCAATAACATTTGCGGGTTTTTCTCGTCGTAAAAATGTATTTAATCTAGAGCTGAATGAATTTACATAATTCATAGAATTTAATTATCACCATTTGGCTATAGAAAATAATTATAATTTAATATAAATATACAAGAATTTTCTACATTACAAATATTAAATATATACACAAAATTTAGCTAAAAAGAAAAGAAAAATTATATAAAAAGGCGAAGTAATATCTGTATTTTCCTCGATATATAGAGAAAAAAAAAGAAAAAGAAACTTGATAATAAAAACCATAAAGCCATATATATGTATATGCTTACAAATTATTCTTGTTCTTAGTATCCTCAACCCTTGTCCCCAAATTTCCTATGATTTTTCTGAGATTTCTTCAGATCATCACTTTTAACTTTAATTAAATTTCGATTTATCCATTCCAGGCTTTCAATTGCCATATCGTTTTCTTCAATTATTCGTTTCCAGAGGGTGAGAGAAAGGGGAATAAATTACATTTTTAGGCATATTTATTTAATTTGTGATTTGAATTGTAATAATCGGTAAATTTGATGTTTGATGGATCGGCGTTAACTTGCCGATGAATAAGCGCAAGGAGCGAACAATTCAAGATATAAGTGATGCAACTCCCACTCTATCTTTGCCCCAGGCGTGTGTTTTTTTGCTAAATTTTTTACTCTATTAACTAGGGTTCTGTGAATGTTCACCGTTCACTGCGTTCTAATTTGTTCTTGTTCAATTTTTGCGTGCTTTTGTGTCAAAGATCAAATTATAGTCGATTAAATTGTTAGGATTGATATGAAATATGTGGATGAACTTGCAGACTTGTTGTTCTTCGTAATCTACTTGTATCTTTACACTATCTGGACTTTAAACACTGTTAATTTTGCGACCGTCTCCGGAAATTGTTATGAGCATTTATTTGTTCTTCTAATTTATTCCTCAATAGGTCTACTGTTGAACTTATTAGTATACACTATTGCATTGTTGGGTTTCTAACCTATGTTTAGATATTGTTATAAAAATGAACAAGTGTATTATGGGATTTGTATTTATTCATACTGGGGAAATGTCAGCTGATGTATGTAAAGGTTGCAGTTTGACTGTGTTAATTATGTGGATGAAGGTCTCATAACTTGTTTGGACACACTATTGCATTGTTGGTTTCCTAACCTATTTTTCAATATCGTTATAAAAATGACAAGTATATTCTCGGTGTAATGGGATTTTATGTAATCATACTAGGAAAGCTTAGTTGACGTATGTAAAACTTGCAGTTGGGCTGTGTTAGGTATGCGGATGAAGGTTTTGGAAGGCTCTTATTCTGACTGATTGTACTTTTGTGTGCTCATCAGGTTACCCCTGTCTTGGGAGGAAACTTCAGGATGGAAGGGCCAGTTGGCAATTCAATTTGTGACTTGCTGAACCATATGGTGAGATAAATATCCGGGTAATTACTACTGTTATTTGTTATTCTTTCATCTTCATACCTGTTGAAATCAAGAGAATAAAATTTTCTTTTCACCATGATGATAGTCTAAACTTAGGGACATGAGGCATGAGTTGAATGAGATCTATTGTTGCTCTTGAGTCAGATAGGGTTATAGGAAAATAATTTGGGGGTAGCAGCCGTTAGTTCTTTAGTCAGCTCCAACTTTGAGTAAAGAAAGGAGCTTGATTTGGTTTTCGTGGTACAATAAGAAAAGGTTAAAGTTTTCTCCTTGTCTTTAGGAAGATAACGCATCTTCCAAGCATTTTTATAACGAGGACCTGCTAGTTTAACTGTAAGATTTTTTGCTAGGTTAATTCTGTAGTTCTACAACCAGGTATGTTGCCTTTCCTTCTGGTGATCCATTTTTGGAATTGTAGCTATGCCATATGATCACTGTCACGAGTCATCTTTATATTTTTGGTACAAATTTGATCTTATTTACTCTTCACATATTGAAACTTATGAAACTTGTATTGATTTAATTCATTTTTTGAAGTTGTATTTATTTATGAATGAACTAATATTGCATATTTCTTATTGGTTCGAGGAGCACGCTGTGAGAGAACTAGTCGTATCTCAGTATGTTACATTTCTAATATTCAGTAGGTTGCGTAACACTTTAAACATTTAGTCTATTGTATTTCATCTATGTTGAGAGAACATCATATGGCTGCTGGTTTTTTTTGGAAATCGTGATATATTGTCATAGTTACTTGCGAACTTTATGGATTGAGAGTTATTAAACTTCATTGGAGGAGCATCTTTGAGCAGAATCTTGTGTAAAGGTGAATTGAAGAAAATTATATTCTTTAGTCATGTGTGTCTCTGTCATGGAATGGTGATAATCACAACTATAGATATATTATTTTTATAACTTGATGCTGGTGAAATGGGTAAATCTTGTTAGTGTTTTTCAGCAACCACTTAAGATAAAAAGGTCGTATGCTCTTTAAATGTTTATTTCCCTGTCTGATTCTGCTCTTCCGTTTCCTGTGCCTCCTGAGCTCAGTTAAATCCCTCTTGCCTGGTTGTTCTCAACGTCTTTTATTGGTGAAAATTTATTCTATTAATGTTATCTATATTTTGCTCCTTTTGATGCAATATTCTCATATTCGTTTTGGTGATTGGCTAGGTGAAATCTGAAAACAGTAAGGGTGAAGATAGTTGTTCAGATAGAAGTCAAAAGTTTGACTACAGAGAGAAGTCTGGGACCTGTAACGTGTGCTCTGCTCCTTGCACATCTTGCTTTCATGTTAATAAGGTTCTAATGAAATCAAATGACGAGTCTGCTGGAGAAAACTGTGCAGAAAATATGGTAGTTGACGATGGCAAACAGTGTGAAATCGGGCAACCCAGTGAACAGAGCACTGTGGCATGTTTGAACTCAACTTCTGATTCTTTTTCTGAAAATGCAATAGGTAAAGCATCCTCAAAGACTTCAAATGAATCTGCATCAGATGATAATGTGGTACACTCAAAGTCCGAGTTTCAGAGAGTTCCAGAAGGGCATGATGATTGTTTGTCATGTGCCAGTGGAACTGATAAACTTGGTAATAGAAAATTTGATACTGACAGTAGGATAAGATATGATAGACAGAGAAAAATTTGTCTAGAAAGTTCTGACAAGGTGCCTCCTTGTGGCTCACCGGGAGGATTGTATTCACAAAAGTCAGACTCGGTGGAAATTCCTCTTTCAATGAACACTAATGATGCCACTGAATTGTTGAAGAATAAGAATACTTCTCAAGCTTCCTGTGAAAAATATATGCAGCGTGATCCGGACTCAAGGAATGTAAGTGATGATAGGCCTTCTGATGCAAACGACACACTGTTGGAGAGCTCAGCTGAGCGCTTGGAATCAGTGCCGAGAGGTGTATCATCTGATGTTATTTGTGGTGATCCTCCTGCAATGGCTCTGAATTCCTCCGAAAAGAATGATAATATGGAGGTGGAAATTCATACGATGGATGAGACTGATGACTCGGATATTGTGGAGCAAGATGTAAGAATAATGTTTGTTCTTGTTTTATGAAAGATTTATCCTATCCTATTTCATATATTTTATAGGCTGGTAGATCAGTGCGCCCTTTGTGATACCCATTTTACCTATAGTGACAAATTTCTTATATTTTTGAAGATCTCGTAATTGAACATTTATATTTCATTAGGAAAAAAGACTCAAATATGCCTCTATGTTTTCATTGGTGACAGATAGCCTCCTGGATCATTCACTTAATGGAAATATTCTTCCTAAGATATGAAAGAGTTGTGGAAGTTAAAGACCATTATACTGTAGTGTCATTATAGTTTCTTGCAGTTATCGTAAATGTATACATGTTCCTATGCTTTTTTCTAATTCAAAGTTACCATTTTTGTCAAATATATACTTCTGGCTATAATTATTATCAGTTCTTTTTATGAATTTTATTATGCAAACAAGACTGGTTTGATGTTTCCTTAATTATCCTAAATTCTTTGAGTGACAAAGTTTAAGGCTTGAGGAGTAATAGCTGGACACTGATATTGCTAGTGTTTATGACTACTGCGGTCCACATTTGATGTGGCACATAAATAACCTGATTGCTTTTATTAGAATGGTTTGGAGACAAAACGATCATTGCTCTTTCATAAGTATGTTACATCTTCAAATGGTTGATCTATTGAATAAATGAGTTATTTATAGGCCAGTCACTGTGTCATATATTATCACTCATGTAATTCTATGAGGATTGCACTGATCCAAGTTTGTCTTTTGATGAAAAGGTGAAAGTTTGTGATATCTGTGGAGATGAAGGGCGTGATGATTTGCTTGCTATCTGTTGTAAGTGCAGCGATGGGGCAGAACACACGTAAGCGTTAAAATTTCTCAAGATAGCTTGCCATAATTTTAGGATATTCTTCCTTTTTTATGATGACAACAGATTCATTCTATCTCAGATACTGCATGAGAGAAATGCTGGATAAAGTCCCTGAAGGCGAATGGACATGTGAAGAATGCAGGATAATTGAGCGGGAAAGCAATGAAAGGGACGGAAAGATTGGAAGGATGGATGAAAATGAGAAAATTAACTCCTCTGGTCAAGCAAGTAGTGAAAATATAAATAGCTCTGATGCCGAGGGACATAGAACAAAAGGTTATAAAAAACTTCCTGGTAAAAGGCTTAGAGATGATGCTGATGCTGAAGTTTCTTCTATAGCGAAAAAACCAGCTATTGATTCGGTAGTTGCATCGCCAAAGACCTCTAATTCTGGCAAAACAGCTGCTATTTCTCAGAAATCTTTTAAGAACCAAGATAAGGGTAGACTGCAGTCATCACAGCATTCTATTTCTGATGCTGTCCCTGTAAATGATACCACTGAATCAGCAAGCTCTGCTTCAGATCTACGTGGGCAGAAATACCGAGGTCATTTTTCATACGTTTTACTTTATATTACTGATTTTGTGGGCATTAAAATAGAATTTTATTTTGACTTCTTAATCTAGTTTGTGTAAGGCACTAAGGCTATTGGGTTTTGCTCTGACAATCATCAGATTATAAACATCTTCTTTTTTGCAGGTATTTTCTCAAAGTCTAATTCCTTTAATTCTTTGAACTCAAAACCAAAGACCAAGCTTGTGGATCAAGTTATAATTCAGAGGCAGAAATCAGCTAGGGAACATGGCTCATTTCGTATCGAGGGTGTTGCCAGATCAATAGGCAAATCTTTGTCATTTAAATCGACTTCTAGCCATGCTGAATCAAAAATGAAGATGTTATCTCCTAGACTGGCTCACAATCAGGATATTAAAGTTACAGGAAATGCAAAGCAGCGGAGCTCATTTGAACAGCAGCGCAGAACAGAACGTCCATCTAATAACTCGATGATGAGTACTTCTATGACTTCTACATCAAGAATTGATAAACGACCAGCATCTCGGCCAGAATCTTCTTCATTTACTACCGTTACGAACCACCATGAGCTAAAACCTGTGCGAACTGATGGTAAATCAGCATCACTGTCAAGATCATCCAGTCTTGCAGCTCGGAGGAATGCAGATTTGTCCAATTCTTTAGGTACAGTTTGATTCAGTTATGAGTTGGTTCCTAATAGAAGTTTCTTTTCTTTGTAACCGTTCTTATGGCCCTTCAACGATCTTTCGCTTTTGCTTGGCCAGGCAGGAGACCGTCGATATACAGCCATAGTACTGTAGGGGTTTCTTCTGCAGATGGAGTTAATAATGCGGAACAAAAATCTAACCAGACTAACCTCAAAGAGGATTTCTCCTCATGCTCTGTTGTCGCCGAAAGGCCAACAAGTAATGCTAATGAAAGTCTACCTGCTGACTTGCCTCGACCCAGGGATTTGACATACTCTGGAAGCCGCTTTTCGCTAACATCTGTAAAGTCTTCAAGAGATGATAGTGATAACATTAAAGCTGCTATTGAGGCTGCTGTCCTTAGAAAGCCAGGAGTTTACCGAAGGAATAGGGCTTGCTTTCAGTCTGATGAGCCATCCGTGTCAAGTGTGGGTTGTGAAGTAGCTTCTTATCAAGACCGTATATCAAATTCTTCAGGAAAGAACAAATCATCTTCTGGCGCAGAGCTGCCTGAGAGGTCCCGGAATTTGACTGCTGACTCTATTAAGCAGGAAACTGTTAATAACGTGAAGATTCCTTTAGAGGGCCATTCTTCTGGGGAAGGAGAGAGCACCCATTTTGCCCCTACCTCACGGGACATGTTCTGTGATGTTTCAGCAGCAGTACCTTTCCTTTTGAAATCCTTGGCTATCCCGGAGCATGAATATATATGGCAGTAGGGACTTTTTTAACTGATGCCCTATTTAATATTCACCTGTTTATTAGTTTTGATAATGTGCTAGTTGTGATCCTGAAATGAGTATGTTTATGTGCAGAGGAAGTTTTGAGATTTGTCGAAGTGGTAATACCTTTGACTTGAGGGATGGAATTCAAGCTCATTTGTCGACATGTGCTTCACCTAAAGTTATTGAGGCTGTAAACAATTTGAAAAGTAGAATTGTACTCTATGAAGTGCCTCGCCTTAGCTCCTGGCCTATACAGTTTCAGGAACATGGTGTTAGAGACGATAACGTAGCCCTTTTCTTTTTCGCTAAAGATCTTGAGAGGTAATTTCCTTAGTTTCTTTTTTCAGTTTCTTTTCATTACTTTTTTTAATTGCTTTTCATTTGATCTCTTATCGCCACATTTCTTCTTTTTTAAGAGTCCCCATCTTGTTAATGCTGCAGCTATGACAAGATTTACAAAGTTCTGTTGGATAATATGATGAAAAATGATCTTGCTCTCAAAGGAAATGTTAATGGTGTTGAACTCCTGATATATCCTTCTAATCAGCTTCCTGAGAAGTCCCAGCGTAAGTAGAACGTGTCTTGTATATTGTAATAACGCCTTCTTTTCCCCTGTTCGAGAAGTTGTAAGTTTCTCCCAGTTAAGATTTACATATTTTTTAAAAATTTGTTTATACTTATATTGGACACAGTTTTTTGATGAAAATGATTTGATTTCTTAAAGATATTTTGGTGAGGCAAATGAGCCCACTTTTCATTTTGAGAAGTTGCTTGTTATGAAGCACTTTATTATGATGTCAATTGCATTGTTACTACTTGGAAATTTGGGTCATTGGGTGTGCCTATGACTGATGTCCACCACAAACAATCAGAACTAGTTTATGAAGCTTGCCCATTATTGAACACCTTGCATGTGGTATAAATAACAGAATTATGCTACATGATAAAATTGGGTAATAGCATGTTATTTGAACTTTGATCAAGAGAATGAATTTACATGTTCTTATTGTATGCAAATGGATTTAAGAGTTTATAAATCAAAAACTTTTTGTGCTGTTTCATGTTCCATGCAAGGCTGCAACTTTTCTTTTTCTTCCATCATCATCCACGTGCAGGATGGAATACATTGTTCTTCCTTTGGGGCGTGTTTAGAGGAAAGCGAGAAAATTTTGACTCAGGAAACCAACCTTTTCCTCCTCGCGATATTCCGCCAGCTATAATGTCGTTGCCTGAAAATAGATGCTCATTCAGACCTATCACTGAGGACTTGCCTGAGAGCAAAAATGTAGCTCCAATGCTTGAAGTTCCTGCTTCACAAAACTTGCTTACTTTGTCGTCATCTGGAGCTGTTAATGGAGATTATGGTGCCAAAATATCTTCTTTGGATGATAGATTGAATCCCACTTCCTCAGCTGCAGTACAAAATGATAGTGCAAAACAATGCCAAGAAATAAGGGATACTTGTCAGGTATCCATTATTTTCACTTACACATGAGCATCATTGTTGAGATTTATTGGATGACTTGTTTGGTTTTATGCGATATCATGATGTTCATTATAGTCTATGTTGATTTTTCAAAAGGTTAAACGTTGCATTCTGTCTAGCTTGATGCATGAGTATCAGAAGAGTTACCAATTAAATTTATGGTGCATTCTTTGCATATTTTCTTTATGTTGCCGAGCTTGACGGTCTATGAAGAGATCAAAACCCACATATTAAGTGGCATTCTGATAATACATAGGTATTTTGCCTGCAGGAAAGAGACACCCTGGCTGCAAAACCCTCTAGTTCTCCAAAATTTGATTCTCCACTTGATAGACAACAGTTATCAAATCATTCAAGTAAACCTGCAGGCGAGAAAAGCATAGATGAAGGTATTATATCGGGTAACACATGTAGTCAAGATGAAGTGAAGTTAAGAATAGATGTTGTAGATCGACCCAACGGAGGAACTCCTTTGGACGGAGATCGAAACACCAGAGACCTTAACATGGATCCTAACCTATGGCTTTTTAACCAAAAGGAACGTACACATCCTTCGACGTCAAATGTGGTGGTTCCAACTCTTTATGCTGGCACTAGTAAGGTACCTCTTGCTACACGTGATGAACCATGTGTAGTTGAAAAAGCAAGTATAGACGCATGAATTTCATTGTAGGGTTAATTACACTAGTTACGCCTCTTTATTTAGTTTTTCTATGATCAAGACCTCTTATTTTGCGCATATAATAGACATTATAATAGAACCTTAAATTGAGCCCTCCGACTAACGACTGTGAGTCAAGAGTGATGGAAATTGTAAAATGACAATCATACCCTTGATTCGAAAAATAAAATGACTACCATCCTTATTTAGTGTTAATTACAATTCAACCTACTTATTTGGATTATATAAGACACTCTCCTCTTATAATAAAATCTTACATTCACCTCCCCACGACTAGCTGCTGTTAGTTAAACGTGCTATTGCTCCTAAAACTATCCAAAAACTCTAAATTTACTCACCTAAAATTTTTGGAAATTAGTTCAATTAGTATTAGGGTTAGAGGGTCTTATCGTATTGGATCAAATTCAAAATTCTACTTTTATATAATTTGACTGATTAATTTGTTTTTTTTTCTTTTTTTCTTTCCTTTAAAACTATTTACTAGTTCCCCTAAACAAAAATCGAAATAATTTTTTTGAACAATTAGCTGAATCAAAATATCTAGCATGGTATTCGGTATGCTAGCTTTGCCCACATTTGGTACAATTTACCAAGTGTGTTCCCATAATTGTTTATTCAAATTTTTTTAAGTTGTATCAAATTAACAGAAATCTGAATGTGCACTGCATTGTAAGATGTTAACAAGCCTTTTATGCCAAAGAAAATTATTTGACTGAGGGTAGGGCAAAATATGAGATCATCAAAATATTTTTATATAAGACAGAGGTGTCTGTTATATGTCCAAATTAGGCCGGATAAACTGTGGTTAAAACAAAATTGGAGGGTAGTTACTGCAATTAACCATTTCATTGTACTTGGTGGTTTTGTAAACATTTTATATAAAAATAGATTTTATTGATGGATTTGTGTGGATTTGTGTCACAGATGAACGATGTGCCTTTCTTCTCCGGTGTATTGCACAATCGACATGATGAAGCTTGTGTTGAGACTGTCGATTTCAGAAATGCTGAAAAACGATTCTTCCCTCTGGAGTCACAGCCCGTCGATCCTTGGAAACTGCATGGATTAGAACACGAGAGAGTACCCAATCTTGAGCTTGCTTTGGGGGCCGAAAGAAAATCCCCAACTAAGCCATTCTTGGTAAATGATGTTGAACATAATATTCTTGATGAGACAAAAACCAAGGCATTGGATGATGCATCGGCATGTCTTTCACTTTCTCTTTCTTTCCCGTTCCCTGAAAAGGAACAAAGCACCAAACCCGATCCAAAAACTGAGCAGCGGGAACATGTTAATACTTCCATGCTTCTCTTTGGCAGTTTAAGAGAGAATTAGTGAGTATTAATATGAAGATCTTATGTCAATCTCTATAATTTTGCTAGGTTTCGCCTGTTTAGACTGCAAGTGCGTAGTTTGAAACCGGTGTTTGTATATATGTTTTGAGTAGCAGTAGTAGTAACAGCAGGACAGTGTGTGCTATGAAAATGTTCTGTTAGCAATTCTTGGGTTGTTTTCCATAAGTTTGTGTAAATGTTGTAGAAGCTTTATTTCTCTAATAATGCACTTATAGTTTTCATGTGAAAGGCCAAGTTATATTGAGTTGTGCCTACTGTTAAACCAAGTATAAACAGAGTACACAAGGCCATAGTTATTATCCTTGGCCATCATATGCCATTCTAGGGCATCTGTAGGCCATTCAAAATGGCTATATAGTTCAACCTCCATAACCTTCACCTTTGTTTAGGTGAGAACATTATTTTTAAACTCTCCACGTCTCGGTCACCATTCGATGTATTTCTCAGTCTTCTAAAATCTCCCAATCGCCTCGTGTCATTCACCTTGATTCCATGAATCGATCGTTGATCATCTTGATATCTAACAATGGCACCAAATAACGTTTTTATGCGTTGCCCGATTTTGTTCCCACGATTGGACAAATTCCTATTGATCCAATCTTTAGCTTTTAAGGCGAAGAAATGTGTACCATTTTCCTCATTATGACCACATCGATTACGAATGACGATGCAATCCGACACTTGTGGAGCTGCGCATTAGTAAGGATCTTGTGGTGTCTCAAAAGCTAAGTAAGAAGAAAAAGTCGAACTAGTTACGAGAGGGCGTGCCGGAGGGGTAGGTTGTAAACGAGCCGAATAAGTTGATGTTCAAGTTGTTTGATTTATTATTGAACATCAAAATTTGTGATTAAGTTTGATTTCATTGTTAATTGATGTGAGCTCAAACAAGTTATAATCGAGTCGAACACGACCTGAAATTGAGTATCTTGTTCATTTCGTATATATTTTATCATTTTGAGTAATAAACCTGAGCTCGAATCGAGCTTAAAAACTCACCGAACACAAAAAGTTGATAAAGTTTGGTTTGCATGTTAAATAATAAAGTTGAAACGAACATTAACATTGAAATTCTGGATCGAAATTGAATAATTTGATTCATTTTTCAGTCTAAATTGATAGTTGTTTGTGGGTTTTAAGAGGGTTTTGGGTAGGTGTGTGCAACTATCCAAACTATAGATGTGCCATTTATATTTAGCCAATATATTAGGGTTTTGTGGTAATTTTTCCTTTTCAATATACATACATGTATCCTCTGTACACTATGCTGGCAATTACTACTAACTGCATCTCTCTCCCCCCCCCCCTCTGCGGCGTCTGTGAGTAAAATTCTACTTCCTATCTCCGATGGCCGCCGTCATAGCTCCTGTTTCTGTTTCCGGTAACGATTTCTACTTCTTTGTACCATAACTTTCGATATATATCCATGTGATGAGCTTACATTTCGATTGACAAGAATATTGATATTGATATTGATATATATCCATATATCCATGGCCTTTTTCTCTAATTAATATTGATATTGTGTTCCGGCGCACCCAATATCCCCATCTCATAGATTGACAAGAATATTCTTCATCCTATGCGAAATATTTGAACTTTTTTGAGTGTCATAAGAAATATAGAACATTAAGTATTTTAAGTTTAGATGTTAGATTGAGAAGATATAGGTGGTTTTATAGAAGTTCTATTTCCTGGTACTTTTGTCTCTCTGCGTGTTGTTTTTTAAAATTGTTTAGTTTTATTTGCAGGAGGAAATCATCTCAAGACCTGTGGTATTTTATCTGTTAAGTCAGGGGCGGCTTTTATCAAGACACAGCTGTTAATCAAGATTCCATCCCGAACATACACGAACTTGTCTGTTCGTGCTGAGTACAAGTATGAATTTTTCTGGCTAATATATCTAATGTTGCTTTTGGATTAGAGGATTTGGAAGCTAATGCTTTCGTTCATCGTAACAGATCTCTTGAACTTTAGATTTTCCTATGAAATTAAGTCCTGTAGTTACTACTTGAGTGATCTTTTCAGTCATTATGGTGTGTACCACTCAGTATTTGTTTATTTGAAATTCTTAACATAAAATCATCCCAATTTTGCAATCCAAACGTTGCCTAACATTTGTTTAAATTAGTTCAATAGAGTGTTATAAATAGGTTTTAGGTTGTTGTCATGTTGATATGCACTGAACAAGGAACACGTAAATTGCCTTAGGTAGTAAATTTTATGTTAAGGCTTAGATAACAAAAAGAGACAAATGGGGAAATGAGGGGGAGGGTGTATAACTATTTGTACACTGGGAACTGAATAAAATTGTGATACTTAGAGGGTGTTTGGCTAAGCTTATAAGCTCTTTTGAACATCTTATAAGATGTTTGAAAGCTTATAAGCTCTTTACAAGTGTTTGGATAATTTTTTTTAATAAGAGCTTATAAGACCAAAAAATAAGATGTTTGGGCCTTACAAGCAAATAAAAAATAAGTTAGCCAAATCCACCTTATTTCAAAATCTTAAATTTTGGATATTGTTTATATTTTAAAAGACACAAATAACCCTAGTTAATTTTCTTCTTTCCAATAATACATTTCTCCGAAAAAAAATTATTTTTATTATTGCACAAATTCTCTCGTATAACATTTGAAAACATCTTATAAGTCCAATAAACTTATTTTATCCAAACACTTAAGAGCTTATTTTTTAAATAAGACTCAACATCTTATAAGCTCTTAAAACATCTTATAAGGTGTAAGAACTTATAAGATGTTTTAAATAAGCTTAGCCAAACACCTCTTAATAAGTATTTTACAAAATGATTCTTAATACAGTATGTATCATCATTTGATAAGATAAAGAGAACAACAGATGAATCTATTAGTTCTTTTTTGTTACTTTCTTACTTCCACTCTGAGTATACATGAAATTCTTTCTATTGTAACTAATTGTGGTTGATATTTCACTGACGCGCTTGTGGGATATGACTCTCTCCATGTGTTGGGCAGCGGTGCTCCCTTCATTTCATTATTGCAGAGAACGTCAATGATGACGCCCCATACGAGCTATCTGAGTGGTCGCTCAATGTTTACAGGGAAGCGTTCTCTTTCCTACTTTGCTAGCCCGATGACGCACGGCCGTCAGACTTACTGTACCCGAGCAACAGCCGGCTCTGACAATTCAGCCTCCTTTGAACCTCCGTTAATGGAATCAATGGAGAAGAAGGTCCTTAACTGCACTCAATTCTTTTTAATTATCTGTTAGTTAGTATTATTTATGTTACTATTAGGTTTATAACTTACGAAATAAGTTGCCTTATTTTCACTTAAAGCCATTATTGGGCGCAATACATCAGTTGTGATCTGCATGATTCTTGGGGTAAGCTTTTTTCGCACTCGACAAAAGCACATAGCTAATGCAATGGGTTGAATTTAGTAGCCAGATGCTTATTTACTATGCTATGTTGGAAACTTATTAGTAGTTCATGGACGTTTAAAGGGCCTTAACAGCTTTTATTTCTCCGTTGCTTTTTTAATTGCTAAAAAATACTTGCAATAGGAATTCCAGTTACTGGACTGTCTATGATGGCGTCGTGATCGCTGTTATCTCTTTATGACCTAAGAAATAGAGGGCACTATGAGTTGTTAGCTCACAGTTACGTTAATTTGAATTATTAAAGTTATGTTGTCTGAGACCATTTTTATACTATAATGTATTTGGATTAAGACAAACCTCATTTTGTTGGAAAGAGAAGTATACTGATGAATGAGGGGTCTCAGTTCATAGAAAAAAGAAGCATATAAGAAAAACAAGGTAGAGACGGTAATAGAGAGAGAGACACTTCAGAAATTTGAATAGCATTTCTTGCAGTTTTAACTTACGAACAAGCTTTGTGAGGGCCCAATTTTGATTCATTTACTACACATAGCCCCAAATCGAGCTCTTTCTAAACTAACTATCTTCTTATGATTACAAGCAAGAGAATTTTCGAGTTGTATATGTTCTTATTTACTTCCAATTATGTTAGTTGGTAATCCTGATACAGTCTACTTTTCTCAGATCAAGGAAGAGCTAAATGCGGACTCAGTTGTTGTGAAGGATGCTTATGGTGATGGTCGCCATGTTAGGTGAACTTTCCTTCTTATTCATGTATCATAGGTCAGCTTAGTAGTTAGTTGATAATATTCGTAAGTAATCTTGCAGCATCGAGGTTATTTCTTCTGCTTTTGAGGGGCAATCTGCTGTGAATAGGCAGAGAATGGTGTACAAGGCAATATGGGCAGAACTTCAGGACAGAGTGCATGCTGTCGATCAGATGACTACTCGGACTCCATCCGAAGCAGCATAGTTGCTCTATCGTTTTGGTTATCTTTACTATTTATGAGTTACAACTTACAGCACAAATATTTTACACTGAATTTGGAGTGTAATTGTGAACTGAGAATAAAAGATGAATATTTTCAGTTCACAACGCACACGAGTGTCGATATGAAACTCGAGCGGGTCTCGAAATGGTGCATGTAAAACTCAAGTGTTGTATCTCTTTTTGTCTAGTTTGACTAGGTGACAAATTTCAATAATATTTGTCTTTTGAAGGTATGTTTTTGAGCGAGCTTTTTGTATATAACCCCCGAGGTATTTAGCTTTAGCAAATAACTCCCGAGGTATGAAATTTTGGCAAGTAACCCTTTCTGTTAAGTTGACTGTTAGTCAACGGTTAAGTTAATGGGCAAAATTGTAATTTTACATATAAAAAGAAAGAACAACAAAAAATTTATATATTATAATATTATATTATTTTAACCTTCAAATATTATATTATATATTACATTATATATTATTTTATTTTATCTAATTACCTTCAATTTCAAATATTATATTACCTTCAAATTATTTATTTAAATTTATTTAATTTTACCTTCAAACTTTCAAATATTGTACTAATATCATCTATCTAAATTACCTTCAAATTTATAATATTATAATATTATATTATTTTACCTTCAAATATTATATTATATGTTATATTATTCTAACTAATTACCTTCAATTTCAAATTTATATTACTTTCAAATTATTTATCTAAATTTATTTAATTTTACATTCAAATCATTAGATAAAATAATATAATATATATCTAAATATTTAGATAAATAAATAAACATTTGAAATTGAGAAAAAATATTGTTGTATAAAGTGAATTAAATTTTTTTTGTTCCTTGTTTTAATATATAAATTATAAGTTTGCCCATAAAGTTAACCACTGACTAACGGTCAACTTAACAAAAGTGGTTACTTGCCAAGATTTCATACATCGGGGGTTATTTGCTAAAGCTAAATACCTCGAGGGGTTATATATAAAAAGCCCGTTTTTGAGCCATAAAATGTCTAAGTAGCTCTTCTTATTGATGTTTATTGTTCCACAATTCATTTCCAATTATACTTATTCCTAATGTCAATTAAGAAGATCACCTAGCAAAGTTTTTCACTATATAATGGATCAAAAATCAAAATCTACTCATAAGATAGTATCTTCATAAATATTTTGATGTGAAACAAGGTGAAGAAAAGTATCTTCCGAGGTGAAATTGGTATTTTATGGATGATTTTACTCGAGAGTTTTGACAAAGAAAAGTCCAATGTGTGCATCTTGCCAAAAAGATCTTAACTTTAGGGTGTATTTAGCAATTTTCTATTCTTTAGGGTTCAAAATACCTACTTAATACTTTTAGAGGGATCAAATTGAAAATTACTAGAAAATACAGAGATGGAATAAGTCATTCCTAAATTTTCCTTTAAATGCCGGTCCTATTTTTATTTTTTACTTATCTTGTTCACACTTCACTGTAGACTATCGATTCTCTCTCTCCGGCGTCTGCGACTAACTCCGATGGCCGCCGTGATAGCTCCTGTTTCTGTTTCCGGTAATGATTTCTACCGCTTTGCAATTGCAACACACACACATATATATATATATATCCGTTTGATGATTTACTTTTCGATTTTTGTCTTTCGTATCTCGTAATTGCCTTCTTTTTTTAATGATTATTCTTCTGTTCGCAAACATGTTGCACCATCTCATAGCTTGAATCTAAATTGACAGGAATATTTTACTTCCTAGGCGAATTATTTGAACTTCAAATACTAATTATCATGAAAATTTTTATAGGAATTGTTAGATTTAAAAGATACAGGCGATTTTATACAAGTCCAAACGTTGATGCTTATTTCGCTATATGTTGACTTTGAGAATTGTTTCTTCTTATTGCAGGAGGAAATCATCTCAAGACCTGTGGTGCTTTATCTGTAAAGTCAGGGGGTCTTGTCAGGTCACAGCTGTTAACAATTCAACGCAAGCCTTCGTCGCAAACCAATCGTAACTTGTCTGTTCGTGCTGAGTACAAGTATGAAGTTTTCTGGCTAGTATATCTGGTGTTGCGTTTTAATATGAGGATTTGGAAGATAGTTTTCCAAATACGTAGCGATATATCTCCAGGATGCACTTAGATTATTTTCAGATCAGTACGAAACTGAAGTCTTTTAGTAATTATCAGAGTGATTTTTCAATGATTACAATGTATTAGAGATCCACGCGGTACTGAGATTCATTTGAAATTCTTTAACTAAATTTATTCCCCGGAGTCCAAATTTTCAACTCAAACGTAACCTGGAATTGGTTTCTTTCAGTTCGAGACAGTGCTAGAAATAGGTTAGTGATATTATAACAAGTACAAAAATTGCATTAACAAAAAGGAAAATGTGGGGGAGATGGTAGGTAAGGAAGACAAATATTTATTCCACGAAAACTGCAAAGATTCTTAATATGCACATTCTACAAAAATAATGCAGATTTACACCTTCAGTGTGGATTTCTTGATTCCAATATAATATGTTATTTGATTAGATAAAGAGAACTTGAGATTCTTTCAATCAGTTACTAGTTTGTTATGGTTGTCAATAATTGGGCTTGTCTTTCTTCTTTTTTCAGTGACAAATTTGATTTCATCTTCTCTCTGATAGACTTATAATTTTCCCTTCTACATGTAGAGAACGTAATGGTGGAACTGGTGCTGATTTTATGGCTGGTTTCCTTGTGGGAGGTGCAGTATTGGGAACGCTAGCATATATTTTTGCTCCACAGGTGTGTATTGTTATTTAACAGTCAAGTTCCATCTGAATACTGATCCAACTTTTACTTCTGAAGCTCATTCAGGGTCTGTTGATAGTTGCTGTTAATCATGGAATAAAGTAATTTCCCTTAGCTCAATATATATATAAGACATCAAATTAGCACTATGAGATTAGCTGATTACCTAACAGAATATAACAAGCCAAGCCCGAGTGTCGTAACGTGATGCTGCACAGATATCCAAATATCATATTCTCTACTTATTAGCATACAAGGACTACAAACTAGGAACAACTCAAATTGGGGAAGCTTTATTATTGCCAATAATTTTCTCTAAAGAAGGCATTGTACGATCTATATAAATTAGTGATAGGATTATAATTTGAGTCAATTCATTAATGAAACACAATATAGCTTGACAATCTAATTTTAGATGAACTTCCCGTTTGGTTAATGTTACTCAATTGCTCCTCCACCAGTAGGTTCGTCTTTGAATCCCTTTTAATTGTAAAAGCGTTTTACACAGTAATCATTTTTGGCTCATGAGCACCCTGTTTCTTAATCTTGTGCAGCCATCTGACTGATCTTGATGTGAATAAAGATGTTTGGCAATTGTTATTTTAAGTTTGGTTCCAGTCTTAATATAACTTATCAGTTGGTCCACTCCATATGTGTCTAACTTCAAAGCAATGCATATATGGTAGTAAATAATTTTTTTCCGTCATTTCCAATAATAAAAAATTTGATACATCGCAATTGCATTATATGATTGTCTTGGTCTGCAATGAAAACCTGTTCGATTCAAATTTAGACTGACTGAAGATCACCATCTCGGAAGGGCTCATATTAAGCATGCTGAGATCAGCTTTAGTTGGCTCAAACACCAGCTTGGGGTTTGTCTACTGATTCTTTAGGGGTTATCATAAGTGAATTTGAATCGAACTATCCAAAATACGATTCATATTTTTCTCCCGAAAGAGAAGGCACTAATCATATTAAATTCAAAATTATAGTGGCTTCTGTCTGCAGTTTGTTAGACAAACTTCGGTATGTACTCCATATAAAGTTACAATCAAGAAAAATGGACAAAATACTATTGTAGGAGCATCCGGGAAAGTTTTTTTTGGGCACACTAATATTATATTCCTCTGCCTTTTACTTCATTTATTTAGGCTTACCCTTTCTCGCTTTTGTTAGATAAGAAGATCACTGCTGAATGAAGATGAGTATGGCTTTAGGAAGGCCAAGCGACCAATTTATTATGACGACGGTTTAGAGGTGATTATTTTACTTACACCTTTCATACTCTGTAGGATATTATGTTTGATGTAACCATTTTCCTCCACTTTTAATCCGTTTCTTGTTTCCGTTCTCATTTGTGAAATTCAGAAAACAAGGGAGACCTTGAATGAAAAAATAAACCAACTCAACTCTGCCATTGACAATGTATCTTCTCGTCTGAGAGGAGGCAATAACTTACCCCAGGTGCCAGTTGAGCCTGATGCTGAAGAAGCTGCCTTGTAAGAAGTGGTCTTTTAACATCTCAACGGGTGTGAAATGTTTGATGTACCGGTTTTAATATTTGAGCATGTTATATATGTAAATGCAATGCTTGAGAAACGCAACATTTATATGGCCCTGCTGATTTGTGTTGAGAAATGTCGTTATGAATTCGGAAATGATTAGAGGGTGAGCAATTGCAAACTTGCCAGCATTTGTGATAATATTGATTTAGCATGGATTTTATTGAGTAATTCGGACTAAGTTAATGATTTAAGAGGTCGAACACAAGCTTCAGCACTTGAGTTAATCAAGCTGCTTACGGAACTAGTTACCTAGAATTAAGTCAATTCGCAGTACTGGTATATTAAATTAATGAAGTTTCGATAGTGGCATGTAGCCTCGTACTTATACGAGCATCAAATCTAGAGGGTTACGAGTAAATTATACAGTATTTAATATTTTCTATTTTCTGTGAAAAAAGTGTCCGAGCCCACATTTTTGTCAAGATAATGATGATTGAACCAAAAATTCATACACCTGTCACATATTGAGCCCACATTTTTGTCAAGATAGTGATGATTGAACCAAAGATTCATACACGTGTCACATATTGTCCTGATCTAAGATCTAGTGTCCCGACCTTTTCTTTTGTATGATGGGGGAAACCCACTGCCGCTATCACAATAGAGAAGGCAGTAGACAGTACTTCAGCAAGGATCGAACCCGTTACTTAAGCCACAAGATTTAGCTGCTCTACTAACTCTACCGGGGATTACCCCCATCCAAGTCAACCTAATATCTTTGTAGAACGCGAATCTATTATTATTTGAAGTTATTTTTGTTGTAATCTTTTATATTTTAAAAGTATTTTAAACTATTTTGATTACAATTAGACTATACAATGCACAAGGCACATCTCACTTGATCAAAATTTTGTATCTACACGGCTACGCAGGCAGGCCGCAATTTTGGCATGACGAGGCCCTCAACGTGCCTCATTTGTATATTAGACATGTATGTATCCCTAATAACTCATTTGTGTATATTCCAATAGGAGATTAATATGAATTTGCAATAACAGCCAATTTTGAATGACAATCACATAAATCGGAAAACATTCATCCAATACGTCCGTACCACTTACAACACAATTCAATTTGCCCAAAAAAAAAGAAAAAAAGGAGACCAAATCAAACACTATCAGAAGCAATAAAAATACGAATGTGATCCAAAAAAGTCAAATTTTTTGGCCTATCTTTCCGCTTAACGTACCCACTCGCAACTTTCTCGGTATAACATTCGTACCCTACCTCCCCATTCCTCTTCCACATCGCCGGCGCGTAGCTCCGATGCGCGTAATACGCCTCCGCCGCCATCACCTTCCCCTCTCCTTTTGCCTCCACCACATCGATCGGCAGCCGCTCGTAGTGCCCACGGCTCAGGCCTTCCAGCTCGTCCATCCTCTCCAGCGCCGCCGCTGACACGGCGTAGAGCTCGCCGTACACGCGATCGCCTTGGCCGGGGAGGTTGAGGAGGAACGGCACGCGGTAGGGGCCGCAGACGAGCGGGAGATTGTCGACTGTGCGGTACGCGCCGACGTACGATGCGTCGCCGGTGGCGATCATGTCCTGTAGGAGGACGTGGTTTGAGAAGCCTTGCTTCAGAGTGCCGTAGGTGAATATGAGTGTTGTAGATCTGGCACCGTCGTTGTTGTTGTTGTTCGCCCCATCAGTCCCCATTGATGAATGAACCAATTGAATTTTTTTTTTTTTGTTTTTTTGTTTTTGTTTGTGTGTTGGGGAAAATATTTAAGGAAATTGTTGATGTTTTAGTGGGTATTTAATCACTGATGGGGGAAGTGAGTGAATTGGGAAACGAATTGTGTTCATATATATTAATGATTTAGGAATTTAAAAAAGAATTTCTTTTTTCTCAATATATAAATAAAATTGTGATTGGGTATGTGAGGGAAAAATCTATATAATATTTGGGTGGTCAAAAAATTCACTCTACTTTTGTATAACACAACGAGACTATTGGACACAATGTGTTATTGAATTGTATGTGCAGAAAAATTTTATAATACACCAAATTCGACATATTATCTATCCACCACATATTTGTGGGGGTGGAGTAGTGAATAGACGGCCAAAATCACTCCTCCCATCCCTGAATGTGTTGTATGACACATTGTGTCATATATAGGGGTGAAAATAAATCGAGTCGAACCGAATACATAGATATTCAAGTTTGTTTGAACTACAATCGAGCTTTGAAATAGTGTTTGAGTTCGGTTTCATTGTTCATTGAGCTGAGCTCAAACGAGCTTTAATCGACCCAATCACAAGTTGAGCTCGAATATTTTTTTACACGTTTTTGTTATTTTTTGCTAATCGAGCCGAGCTCGAGTCGACTTTCAAAATTTATCGAACATAAAAAGTTGTTCATGTTTGGTTTGTAACATTGAATCGTGCTTTTAACAATCGAGTTCGAGTTGAGTATCGAATAGATTGGTTCAATTTTCAATTTACATATAAATGATGATAACCATTAAGGCTCCGTTTGTTTGACAGGGAATGGAATCTAAAATGAGAATAAGATTTCTGGTAATTTGATTACTAGAAATCTGATTCCATTAATAGTGTTTGCTTGTCAACAAAAAATTGGGTAAGGATATCTATTATTATTTGTTTTTTTATATTTGGTTCAAGGACATATAATAAAGAATGGAATCTAAAATTAAAGACTTTGACTTAAATACCCTTATTTTAAACCATATTTGTATAATCTAATTATAAATTTTCGACCATAATAGAATATTTGATCTTATATATATATACATAAGTGTATATACACATACATATTTAATTTGGTTAAATAATAATAAATATATAAAATATCAATTTAATTCAATCGCATTATCCTCTTTTAGAAAAATGATAATTAAATTGAACATGCTTATATTTTATTTACATATTGTTTGACTTTTAAAAAAACTGATACATATATGGATTTTTCATTTACCAATGCACTGATAATTATTTTAAGTCGAAAACATATTATTGTTGATAAATAAAATATATTAATTATATGTGACCAACACCCATTTCAAAAGTACTATCACAAAAACAACATAGCAATTTTTCAATTTCATTCAATAAATAAATATCACATAAAATGAAATTACGATATATTTTGACAATAAAAATATTTTAAATAAATTAAAAATACGAAACTATTTCTTCATAATAATAACTTAAATGAAATGAAAAAATAAATAACTATTTTTATTGATTTTGTATTATATTTGATATAAGGGTAGTAAGGGCATTAAAATATTGTATTTATAATTACCTTGATATGGTAATCACATTATCTCCAATAAACAAGGTATTGTGATTCCCTTATTTGAGATGATAATTCCCATATGTTGGGAATTAGATTGCATTCCATAATATCAAATAAAAAATACCAAACAAGGTTATTTGACTTTTGGGAATTATATTCCCTATTTTGATTCCATTCCCTTGACAAACAAACGGAGCCTAAGGCTCCAATTATTGAATTCGATCTGTTCTATAATTTATCATATATTATTGGTGTAAATTACAATGCATTTGCCTTTTGACAAAACAAGTGGTGGTGGTGGTGATTTACTTTACTTTATTCAATTTAGTTTTGTTTTTTGTTTGATTACTTGTCTTTATTAAAGCTCCAATTAGAAAAGTTTAGGAATTAAAAATGGAAAAAGATGAGTGAGAGGCACACTAATGATGGTTAATTATTTAGCTAATGAAATAATTAATTAGCTGCATATCTGGCTACTATGATTATGCCTAGTTCTTCTCGTTCTTGTTTTCTTCGTTTTAATATACATGAAGCGACACCATCCAACTTTCACAAGTCACTTCTACCATATAATAATTCAATGGACCCACCCACTTTTTCACTAAAAAATAAATTAAACAATGATGCATAATTAAATATATATCATATAAATAATGCATGAAAATGAGATTTGATTTGACCCACTACATATATATATTTGGTGGTATGTAATATTTAGTTCGTAACTTGATCAAACACTTTTGTAGTGTTCGGGTATTGTACTATTTGATCTTGGAAGACTCATACACTTAATTACTTTATTTTGTAGCATTTAGAGTCTAAACATGTCGTCCTTGACTAAGAGATATTTATAATATTTTTTTTAGACCTTATTAAGCAACCCATTTAACGGTCAACATAATAATATAATATTAAATTTATATACAAATTAAATACCCTACTATTAACATGGACCTATCAAATAATAATATTACTAATAGGTACAACATAAGACTACCTCCAATAGGTAGTAATTGGGATAGTTTTTGAGCAAAAAAACTATCAAAAAACTTCCAAATCTCCAATAGGTAGTAATTGGGATAGTTT
Organism: Verbascum thapsus; assembly: GCA_963669365.1. Lineage (NCBI taxonomy): Eukaryota > Viridiplantae > Streptophyta > Magnoliopsida > Lamiales > Scrophulariaceae > Verbascum > Verbascum thapsus. The sequence goes on along the minus strand of OY770107.1, from coordinate 9,253,644 downwards.
TTGGGCAAAAAACTACCAAAAAACTTCCAAATCTCCAATAGGTAGTAATTGAGATAGTTTTTGGGCAAAAAACTACCAAAAAACTTCCAATAGGTAGTTTTTGAGGTAGTTTTTGCCCAAGAATTTTTTTTTTTCACTTCCTCCTTTTCTACCTCCAAGTGACACATGGCACATTTCTATTGGACATTGAAAATAATTAATTTCATATTTTAAAATTACAATTTTAGGTTTAATAAAATTATTATTATTTTTTTTTTTTACCAAAATTCCTAACTTTTCAATATTTATAAATAGACACCAATATTGATACACTTCACCACAAAAAAAAATCTCTTATCTTTTCTTCCATATTCTAATATTTTTTCTATCTCATTTCTTAAAAGTTTGGCGCAACCCAAAATTAGATTTCAAATTGTCGTTACTTTTATAATTAGTTTATGTATTTCGTGTGATTTTAATAATTCATGTATGCTTCCTTTACTTTTTTTAATAAAATCATGTGTTGTTCTATTTTATTATTACATAATGTATTTAGACTACCTCCAATAGGTAGTAATTGGGATAGTTTTTGAGCAAAAAACTACCAAAAAACTTCCAAATCTCCAATAGGTAGTAATTGGGATAGTTTTTGGGCAAAAAACTACCAAAAAACTTCCAAATCTCCAATAGGTAGTAATTGAGATAGTTTTTGGGCAAAAAACTACCAAAAAACTTCCAAATCTCCAATAGGTAGTAATTGAGATAGTTTTTGGGCAAAAAACTACCAAAAAACTTCCAATAGGTAGTTTTTGAGGTAGTTTTTGCCAAAGAAATTTTTTTTTTCACTTCCTCCTTTTCTACCTCCAAGTGACACATGGCACATTTCTATTGGACATTGAAAATAATTAATTTCATATTTTAAAATTACAATTTTAGGTTTAATAAAATTATTATTATTATTATTATTTTTTTACCAAAATTCCTAACTTTTCAATATCTATAAATAGACACCAATATTGATACACTTCACCACAAAAAAAAATCTCTTATCTTTTCTTCCATATTCTAATAATATTTTTTCTATCTCATTTAAACACTTTTTCGTAACTTTTAGCCTAATTAATAATATTTTTTCTATCTCATTTAAACATTTTTTCCTTTACTTTTTTTAATAAAATCATGTGTTGTTCTATTTTATTATTACATAATGTATTTAAATAATTTATGTAAATTCTTTTACCTTTTTTTAATAAAATATTTTTTTTCTTTTTATTTAAACTAATTTAAATTAATTATAACTAAACTTATTATAAAAATATTTTCATTTATGTATGAACAATTTAATTTTATAAACATTTGTAAAATTGAAAGGAGAGTGAATGAATAAAGTGGGGTATATGTTGATGATGTGGAGGAAAGAGAAATTGAATTATTTTCTGAAAAACTAGCTATTGGAGAGTGTGATAGTTTTTGAAGATATTTGATGATGTGGAGGAAAGAAAAATTGAATTATTTTCTGAAAAACTAGCTATTGGAGAGTGTGATAGTTTTTGAATATATTTGATGATGTGGAGGAAAGAGAAAATTGAATTATTTTCTGAAAAACTAGCTATTGGAGAGTGTGATAGTTTTTGAAGATATTTGATGATGTGGAGTATGAATTTGATGATGTGGTAGTTTTTCAAAAACTTGCTATTGGAGGTAGTCTAATGGTTTTTTGACTTTTTCATTCAAATTTGGAACGTTGTGTGGTTTCAAAGTTGGATTGAATTGGTTTCAAAGAGCCTTTTTGGATCAGATTATAATTTATTCTTATTGGGTAGGTTATGAGTTATGACTTGGGTTCAACTTAGCTTTCTTATTGGGCTCAATTATTTCACATTGGCCCACTTAGTTTTAGATTGGAAATGTCTTGGTCCATGTGAGGCCCAATGTAAAAACAACTTAGAACATACGAAAACATAAAAGGAAAATTAGAGACTGAGAAGAGCAACGGAGACTTCGAGCGCACAGAGCGTTTCTACCACTCTCAGCCACCGCCGACCGCCGCGTGTACTCTCAGCCACTGTCCCTCATCCGACCACCGCCTCCTTCAGAAATTCTGCTGCACATCCGCTGGTAGCTTTCTTATCTCTACATTTAGGTGTGTTTTGGTGTTAATCTCTGTGACTATGTCCATCTATAAATTATTCATTCATTAACATCAAAACATTGTTATTTGAAGATTGGTTGGGTACTATTATCCGGAAATTGGTAGCTTAGAACAAATATCACGATTAATCTTATGAGGGGAAATTCTGGATAATGAACTGTGTGGAACACCCTGCAAACTGTTATTACTTATTATTAGATAAAGAAAGAAAGAGGTGTTTTTTTTTTACTGAACTCAAATTTGTGAATAATACTAGGTAGCAGGGACTGAGATCAGGAAGAAGAATGGGGAAAGGAGCTGCATTTTGGCGGTTCCGGTCCGTAATTGTTGTCGCGTTCAAAAAGTTTCAGTTTGATCCACCAAATGTTGGCAAAGCTCGAAACCAGATTGTGTTATTTAAGCAAACACCTCGATTCTTCTCCACTACAGCCGTAGAATCTCAACCCCAGCTTTCTCAAGATTTAATCAACATCATGGAAACAAAATTATCTGCTATACAAGACCGACATGCTTATCTCCAACGTATTGTCAACCAGGTAATAACGAATTAACGACTACCTCTTGTACCAAACTTTCTGTGCACTTTGGATAAATTTCTCTATAACTTTCTGCTTGGTTTTCTGATGTTTGTAATTCAAAAGACAGCCTGATGGGTTGCCGGAAGAATTTTCCAGGGCGAACAAGGAGCTGAAGAAGCTCCGGGATTCAATTGATGTGGTTACTGAGTTGAGAAAAAGAACCAAGGTAATTATTTTTATTTTTGCAATCTACGAAGAAATATCATATGATAATTTGATATTGATGAGAGATATCTGTTGGAAATGTAAGCACACAAATACTATAAAACTGGTTTCAAGGGAAAATAGGAATAACTCGTGTGGTAACAAAGTTAGAATAAACATGTGAAGCCGAACTGAGGTGTGCAAAGTACATGAACCAAAAGAGTAGTTTCACATCGTTAATGCACGTTGCAGGGTGAGATCTCTGTTGGACTTCTCATGCAAATGTCTATACTTATTCGTAATGCTGAAGCCTCTTTAGTTGGACAGAAAAATGATTATGTACTTAAGATAAACAATGTGTATATACCAAGTGATCGATTTCGGAAAACTCTCAGTTGAATAAGCACATGAAACAATATTTGAATGTTATCGACCTTTTGGATATTGAAACGAACGATAAAAACTCTCGCTCAAAATTTCTCTCTAACTAAACGAAAGATAACAAGCATACTCAAGGTCAAGACTTCAAGTGGTATTTATTTTATACAAGCCAACAAAATCAAACATTATCTAGTTTCCAATGGATAGTTGAACAAAACGTTTATCAACCATTTTGTCTTTGAAATACTAAATATCAACATATATCCAACAATATCATGGATCTACTCCTGGCAGGAGATTGAGGGGCTAAAGTTGGTGATTGCTGAAAGCCAAGATGACAAAGACATGCATGAAATGGCTTCTGAAGAGCTGAGGCAGGCAACTGAAGAAGAAAAACGGCTTAGGTATTTATTGCTGAAGTCCTTGCTACCTAAGGATGATGCAGATGAACGCGACTGTATTTTGGAAGTGAGAGCAGGTAATAAACTCCCAGTACCCGTCAATGTTTCCGTCCTTTTCCTACGATGCATACCTTTGCGACTTTTTATAGTTTTATTTGTGCTTCTTTGAGATGGGGCCTGTTAGTTAAGACTGATGAAGTGTTTCAGGAACTGGAGGGGAAGAGGCTTCTTTGTTTGCGATGAACATATTCAAAATGTATGTTACTGTTTGTAAACATTATTTAAACAATCAAGTGATGCTTTTAGTATTCTAAATTTATCATTCAAATGCATCAGGTATGAGAAATACTCACTGAAGAAAGGTTGGAAGTTTGAAATTCTGGATGTGGCAGAATCTGACCTTAAAGGTTATAAGGTTGGTTACATAACTCCTTTGTTTTATATTTTTCTTGTTATAAATGCCCAAGGTTGGTTTTACCCTCCTAAAGGTGATATCTCATATCATATTGTGTTTTATATTCTTTTTAATGTTTAATTTCTCATCAGGAAGCTAGTGCTGCAATCTCTGGTGCCGATGTTTATGGGAAACTGAAATTTGAGAGTGGGATTCACAGAGTGCAGGTTTTGTTTACTCTATATAAAGTTTGCATTTGGATTTCTTTGTTCACTGTTTTATCACAGACTTTCTATTATGCTTCTTTTGTAGCGAGTTCCCGTGACAGAGAAAGCTGGACGAGTCCACACCAGTGCCGTGTCTGTTGTTATTCTTCCTCAGGCAGATCAGGTTCCGTTCAAATTCATCTCATCTATTGTTCTATGACTTACGCGAAAAGTATGTAAAACAAGAAAAGAGACAATAAAACATTCATTTCGTTTCTTTCATTTAATGAAACTAATTTGTGATAGAATTTGAACGTGTGTATGAATTATCTGAAATGTTTGAGGTTTATGCAGGTAGATTTACATCTAAGGAATGAAGATCTGAAAATCGATACTTACAGGTCCGGTGGTTCCGGTGGTCAACATGCCAATACCACTAACAGTGCTGTCAGGATTACTCATGTGCCATCAGGGTTGACAGTTTCCATACAGGACGAACGCTCTCAACATCAGGTGGGAAAATTGTTTACCTTTTTCCAGTAGAAAGGCTTTTTCTAAAGAAATTATTATTGCTTTGCCAGAACAAGGCTAAAGCACTTAAAGTGCTATGTGCAAAGTTATACGAGATGGAAAGGACTAGGGCTCATGCAAGTCGTTCAAGGCTTAGAGCAGAGCAGGTACATATAAACTGCAGTTTTTAGATTATTTCTTGGCATTAATTTAGTCTTATTCTACATAAATACGAATTTTTTTTCACACGTTGATCAGATTGGTAGTGGAGACAGATCAGAACGCATACGAACATATAATTTTCCTCAAGGCCGTGTTACTGATCACCGTGTTGGCATCACAAGCCATTCCATAGACGGTGTAATGCAGGGAGAGGCTTTGGACACATTTGTTGATGCTCTTCTATTGCAGCAGGAAATGGATGCAATTGCATCGTTCACCTCACAACAGTAACTATAAATTTATTTTCTTAGGATGTTTTTGTTTCAAATTCATCAATAGCTGCATAATAATTTCTTTCCGTGTTCACCCCGCCAAAAAACTTGTTCCATTAATGCAACTGAGCTGGCGCATTTGGTTTGCGATAGCTTTTTTTATGGCTTTCATGATCCAAATAGGTAATTTCGTCACTTTTGTAGTCAAATTTCTGCGAGCTGTTTCAGTGTCTGGCGATTAGGAATCGCCCCTAGTGATTGAAAGTTTTTAAGTACTTTAGGTGAAAAATCGGACAACCTTAGATGACAGAGACCAACATATCTTGTTAGTTTTCTGTGAGATGTAAGAGAATTTTCTTAGAGTGATTGAATGTTTACTTGAAACTTGATTTAGGTTAAAGTTGCTGTTTTGTGCAGTAGATGACATGGCTGTTGGTGATTTGATACTGCACAGGGAATATAACCAAGCCGGACTAGGAGTGTAAATGAGCTGAGCTTAAGTCTTATTACACAAGCTTGAGCTCGGGCTTGTCGAGCTGAATATTCTCTTGAGCTCATGACATAAAAATTATAAATTATAGGGGGGAAATTTGAATTTTTAAATTTCCAATTTTTTTTAAGTATATATTTTTAATATAATAATAGTAATAAATTAAAAAAACTCGCGAGCTTTTTTTAGAGATAAATAGGCTCGAGCTTGTTCGAGACGAGCTGAGTCAGCTTGCGAGGCAGCTCGTCTCGGCTTACACCCCTAAGCCAGACTTGAGGATCATGTTTTACGTACTTCACTTAATTAATATGTTTACGGTTGATTAGTTCATATGTCTATGTTGCTAAGTAGTCCAAATTTAGATGCAATTACAAAATGTACCCGATCCGGGTAGTAAAAACATGCAGGTTCAGTAAATAGTGCAAATATCAAAGTATTAAGGACCTTTGATTAAATATGAAGGAACCATCATGCAATTACAAAATGTACCCAATTTTGGGTATATATTGGATTGAAGGAAAAGCATGTTACACATGAATTCTTTCAGCTTTTCAGTGTTCATTCTTTCCCAAACTTTACATTTGAAAATGATTTTGTTTTGGACCCAAAAAGCAAAAAAAATACCATTGCCCCTTTCTCTAATTCAGTACATAGAATTAGGCACACTTCTGTGTTGATCAAGTAAGAATGACATCAAAATCACTTACACTCCACTCCGCGACTTGTTCTCGATCACTAACGAAAATCTCAGTCCCCACGTCTATCGAAGTCCATATTCTTCTAGCACGAGATGTACCTGGATCCTGATAGAAATAAAGCCGACCCGATAACCCACCAACATCAAGCTCCCAACTTCGCCCATCCCCGACCCACCCGTCCCCCTGCTTAACGGGGTACCCATAATCCTCCCATATCGGATGTGGCAACAACTGCATAAGCTCTTGCGCCTGCGGATTACTATACGGGTCGCAAGTGCTATACGGTTTCTCAACATGTTGTGCATTTCCCGGGGCACAGTAATAGTGATAAGCTCCGTATGGGAAGTTTTTCGTGTCGTTTCTGGGTATTTTGGTGTCGTTTGGTGTTATATGGTATGGCGGGCAGTTCCCGAGATTGGTGGGGCTGCACCAAGATGGGGTCTCGGGGTTGATGATCATTTCAGAGTACCTGGTTACGTCTGTGAGGACATCTCCGTCGCAAGGGTCGCCGTTGTTTTTCCAACAGCTACCGATGTCGATCAGGTAGAATTGGCTCTTGGGGCCTCCTCCTTGTTTGATGTCTAAAGTTAATCTTACTTTGAAATTGGGAGACTCTGGGAGCTGCAACATACACTTGGTTAGTTTATACTTGTTGGATATAGTGAAGGGAAAATAATCAAAACTGCACCAATTGGTGAGATAAATACATATAGGGGTGGCAATTTGGGTCCATACATACTTTTCAATGAGTTGGGTCCTAATATTTTAGCATTTTAGTTCCAACTGGGTTGATTTTTAATAATATTTGGGTCCAACTGGGTTTTAAATTAGGCCCAATTTGAATCCACCAATTTGCCACTTTGAGTCAATTATTTACATTCTACACTCTACACTTTGATTCATAATGAGTCCTTATTGGGTCAATTTTGGGTCCTTATTGGATTCAACTATAATGCATAATTGAACTCAATTGGATACAACTTACTTTAAGCCCAACCCAAATGGACCCGACCCAAACTTAACCCATGCAACCCAATTGCCACTCCTAAATACATAAATCACCCCTCAAGTTTGGGTAATTATTATACCTCCCCTACTTCATCTATGTCTAAAAAAGAATGCCCTTCCATTTATTTTGTTAATGTCTGAGTTTTGACTATATTTCGAACCGATTTATTTTTCCAGGACATCTAATTTTTCGGGGCGAAAAGTATTGGTAATTATACAAAACACGAGATGTACTTATTTTTCCTATAATTAACTTTTCAAGGGACAATTTATGCTACATTGATTGCAACAGATTCAGTGTAACATATAAATGATGGGTTGTGTACTGTTTCCAACAAACAAAAAAGCATTGATGTTTGGTGACCTAATAAAAAAAAGACGGGATTAAAAGTCAATAGTCATTCATGTTTTCAACAGATAACAGAGACTTTACAGGTTGAAAAGTAATAAATGTTGAAGATGAAGATGAAAAAGATTACATATTTATCTGCATAAGTCAAATGGAGATTAGCTTAATAACCCTACCACTCCTAATTCACATGTCTAATGTCAGACATTCTTAATCACTGTTTCATATTCTTCTACCTACCCCAAATGGACCTCATTTTCACATTGTCTTAAACTTACATTCTAATAATCAATTTTTGAAAAACAACTTGTAAAACTAGACCTATATGATTCAATCGTACAAAATTGATGAAACCCGTTAGTTAGTAATGAAACTTACCGGAAAGTGCACTATATAGACGAAATTTCGTCCAATCTTTCGATACATTGGACCAAATTAGCAAAAGATTCGTTTTTTAGTGGATTAAATTCGAAATTTTGCAAATTATAAGATTAATATCACACATTCGCAACAAACTGAGACTGAGGTCTGAGATTGCAACTCGTAGGGTGTGTTTGGATTGAAGGATTTGAAATCTATGGATTTCAAATCCGTCAACAAATCCATGAAGTTCGTTTGGATGTATCCAAGTTATAATGGATTTCAAATCACTCGACATTCACTTTGAACTATTTTCTCCATAACTATGGTGGATTTCAAATGACTCCATTTTAGGTGTCATTTCAAATCCTTCTTCCAAATCCCCGCCACAAATCCAAATCACTCAATCCAAACACACCCGTAGTGAATCTAATTTGAATTGAAACTTACAGTTTTGAGCATTCCTCGAGTGTCATAATGGTACCCTCCCGAATAGCCCTTTGTTGCATCGGCTCTAAGGTACAACATCAGCCATGGATACTTTTTCGAGGTCCTCAATTTATGCTTAAACACCCAGCTCTCAGGGCCAACGTTTTTCTCCCAAACAACCTCATAATAAGATGCACCATTATCATCATAGCTGCCATTAAACCCACCTCTCAGAACACTTTGATTTTGATCGAAAAAACTCGTGGGCTGATGGTACAAGCTGGGCTGGTTCATACACCCTGTTCCAAAGCATGGGAATCTGCCTGGATTGAAAGGTGGTACCTTTTTGCCATTCTCAGGACAAAGCCCTGATTTGGTGTCGTAATTTCCGTTTTTGAGCATGATCATCCAGAATTGCCATGGATTTGGGGTGTCTGGAACTTCACAGAGTGAGCCCAGATAGAGTTCTTTCTCGGCGGCGTATAGGTCTGGGTTGTTTAGAGCTTTTGAAGATATACCAGGGAATGGCTTTCCAATGCCTAGTTTGTTGTCGGATTCACTCACCTTGTGGGTTATTATGGAATCATCTGTAAATCAACAAACATACAGCAAATAGTAAATATATATACATATATATATATATATTGTATTAAACATTGAAGGTATATGCAGATGCAAATTAAGGGAAAAACCCATCATTAATGCCATATTTAGTCTAAACCCTGAAAAAACGAACATACAGCAATAGTAAATATATATATATTGTATTAAACATTGAAGGTATATGCAGATGCAGATTAAGGGAAAATTCCATTATTTGTTCCATATTTAGTCTAAACCGTGAAAAAACGAACATACAGCAATAGTAAATATATATATATATATTGTATCGAACATTGAAGGTATATGCAGATGCAGATTAAGAGAAAAATCCATCATTTGTTCCATTTTTAGTCTCAACCGTGAAAAAACGAACACAAAAACACTAAACTCAAAAAACGACCAAAATTGCAAAAACAAAAACTACATTCTTCAACACTAAACTAAAAAGACTCTAAACAAATAGATTAAATCTTGTAACAAACACTAAAAAGGGACAAAAAATGCAAAAAGAAATTTGTCATTGGATTTACTTGAGAGATGAAAGCAATCAGCAGCTCTGGGGCTGCCCATTGCAGGTGCTTCTTGGCCAACTTCATTGCAAAAATTCCAAGCCTCAAAAGCAACTCTCAGCCCATCTCTGCGCATTCCGGGATCCCCCACGGCCGAGCGTCCATGGCAGCCACCGCCACAAAAAAATACTGATAATACCAAAAATAATGGGAAAATACTGCTATACTTCCCCATTATTTGGCTACACAAATAAATTTATTTAATTTTGCATAATAATGACAATGAAAATGAATAAATAAAAAGATTCTTAAAAGGAGAAAAGGTCGGCAGATTGCAGAGGGCTGTGTGTAACTTTAGTGTGTATGAAGTAAAGTAGCCGTGTGCTGTTTGTCTCTTTATATGTATTTGCCTTCTTTTTTAGGCTATTTGCTTGCAGCTGTATATCTCAAATCAATATCTTTTTTTTTTCTTTCTTCTTATTATTAGATATATTATGATTATTAATTTAATATCTTCTATTCTTATTTAGATTATTTTAAAATGAGAAATGATATAATTTTTATACCACCGTATTTTCATCTCTCCTTAATTTAAAAAGTATGGATATTTGAAATTTAATTGAATTAATTAAATTATAAATAATCATTTACTGAAAATAGGAAAAATGAATATAGCATCACTCAAAATTTATATTTAAAAATTTATCGAGTCCCAAGCCGAAAGTATTAATATTCATCTGATTTCTTCTTAATATAAATAATAAATTGGAGGATGATTAAAATGACCTTAAATTCTGATTCTGATTGTGCAATTTATGACGGGTGGGACCCGCCATTAACCTTTTGTCCCACCACTCTTTTTTCTCAGATCTTTATAAAAAAACATATTAAATAAAAATTGAAACCCTTGTATCAGAATTTAAGCAATAGGGATACCAAAAAATCTAAATCAGTGTGATTTAGATTTTTTGGTATCCCTATTGCTTCAAAGTCATTAATTTTCAATTAAAACTTAAAAGAGATAATGGATTTTATTCTTCATTTATGTCCCATGAAATGATTTTTTCCATATTAATTCATTATATTCTCATTATGGTAATATTTGGCCATATGCATAATAATAACTAGCTGTAAACCCATAAAAAGATGATGAAAAAAGGTACAATTGCATCACTATCGAGAGGTGCCCAAACTAGAACTCGAATCGGGGAACCGGACCGGACCGAACTGTGGTTAACGGTTTCGAAACCGTTGACCACGGTTCCCGGAACCGGAACCGTACCCGGAACCTTGTTGGGCGAATCGGTTACGGTTCCTCATTTTGAGGAACCGGAACCGGCGGTTAGAACCGCCGTTTCTAATCTACTCTTTTATTATTTTTGTTATTTTAAATTTATAAGATGGAGTTAGCTTAGTTGGTACTAATTTTGATGTGTATTTCAAAAGGCCAAGGTTCAAATCCTCATATATACATTTTGTATTTTTTTTATTTTCATATTATTTTTAGTTAATTTTTAAGTATCAATTAATTTAATATTTTTCAACATCTATTACTTATTAGGATCAGGAATTAATAGATGCTCAATTAAATATTATGGACGAGGAGTTTTTGAAAATACAACTTTAACAACAAACATAATATTCGTTCTATTATCTTTGTAAGCAAATGACAATAAGCTACAAAACTCATGTTTTGTTGTCAAAAACATCACAAATAACAACGAATTAATTTTGTTGCTTAAAAAATCATTGCAAATTTTATCCGATTAATGTTTGTCTTTATTTTATCCGATTTATTTGTTAAACATTGTCCAAAATAAATAAAATAAAAAAATAAAAAAATTGTTTAAATTATATTCGATTTTTATATTAATAACAAATTTATTAGTTTAAATTTGTTATTAATATAAAAATTATTTGTTTTTATTTTATTCGATTTTATTTGTTATACATTGTCCAAAACAATTTAAAAAAAAAACAAATTTCGGAACCGCCCGGAACCGTGGAACCGGCCCGGGAACCGTGGAACCGGAACCGAAACCGTGCCCAACCGGTTCGAATAAGGTTCCGGAATGTTCGGAACCGAGAACCGGCGATTCCGAAACCAGAACCGAAACCAGAACCGCGAACCGTTTGGGCATGTCTATCACTATCCCAAATCCTACGCAACCCACATAAAAAAAGCAAATATTTATAAAATACATTTTTGGGTGTATTGCCTAATTTAGGATATAGAAATTCGTTTGATTTAGCCCATATAAATAATACATATACAAAATGAGTGGTTTATATTATTTCATAAACTTGAAATTTAGAAATCATTAAGAGCTACTCATAAATTTGGATATGCACTTTCAAATTTCAAACTCTCAATAACTAATAATTAAGTTCCGACAATAGCCTAGAGTTAGGAATTAGGATTGTCAAACTTAACTAACTCCCAATTCATAAAAATAATATATTAATATATATATATATATATAGTATATTGTCTATACGCAAACGATAAAAATATTATATTGATATATAAAAAGTGTACAAATATAACTCATAATTCGTAATTTCAAAGATGATATGAATTGTTCGAATTAAATATTATATTGATATATAAAAAGTGTACAAATATAACTCATAATTGGTAATTTTAAAAATGATATGAATTGTTCAAATTAGAGAAAAAAACAATTCAACTCTATTTGATTCTAAATGTTCTCTAATAAAAAATGATAAGTAGAAATAACTAATGTTTTCAATGTATGGAGCCAAATATGAGTGGCTTCTTACTAGTGAACTTTGATTATAATGATTTTGAAGTCTTATGATTTTTTTTTAATATCTTCTTCTTTTTTATAGTTTTAACTAATTAAATGAACTAAAAAACTTAAAAATATTGAAATTCCAAATTTAAACAGACTCGGATTAGGCTTGAAACTCGTTAAGCCACACTCAATTTTTAAGTCTAAAAGTTTTTTTAGTATCAATTATCAAATAAAGCAGACTCAATTTATTCGACTTGATTGAGAATCCTACTTAACATGAAACAAAGCTTTGGGGGCCCAAAACTCTTCTTGTTTGGGCCGATGACAGAATAAGGCCCAAAATCTTTCTTGTCTTTCATCTATACCTATTTTACCCCTCATAATTTCGATTTCTGTCAATTTTTGTCCTCTTCTAGTCTTCTTTCATACTGGGGAAGTTAGAAACAATTATGAGAAGTATATGGGGTGATTTAGTAGTATAAGGGAACTTGAAGGATTGATTCACAAAAGTGAAGATAAATTCACTTGAGCGGTGAACAACAGACTGTAGAGAAGGGTACAGCAGAGATCGGAGCTGCTCCGACGGCAAACGGCGTAAACCTAACGCAATTGTCAAAATCTTTCAGATTAATAATAATCAATTGAATACAGAAATGGATAACGGCCAGAATCACGACGGCGGTCGTGGAGAAAAAGGAAAAGAACGAGTTTCGGAGGAGGAAAGGCAAAATCGTAGGGTTTGCAAACGGTGCAAAACGATGTATACATCGTCTTCGAACACCTCAACATCGTGCCGATTTCATCCTTCATTCTTCGTCTGCCGCCGCCACGATGATCAGAAAAGGTATGCTCTTCACATTTTCATCGTTATGCAAATGTATATTCAACAACATTTATCAGAACATTTGAAAAAAAATAGATCGACTTTTGGTAACGGAGATAGTTGTGAGCTCGTGAATCGTGATTCGTATCTGTTTCTAATTTACGCCACGAAATTTTAACGATTTCAGGCTGCCATGAGCTAATTTCTTAGTTACAGTTGCACTTTAAAGTGAAGTAGTCATAAAAGCTATTTTTCCTAGGATCCGTTACACTAGGACTAGGTGGTATCAATTTGATACAAATTTGTGACTTTATTTTCCTTTACCAATGGGAAGCATCTACTCTGTGCAGATATTTTAGTTCGAAAGCCTTTTTGTTATATTGAAATCTTCTTTTCCAAATTAAGTTGTTGCATTTTAGATTAGTATGATTTATTTGATTGTCAATATTTTGGTAAGTATTAAGTCCAGATTGCCAGGAAAGATCTTTTGATATCTGAGCTGGGGAAAAAGATTTGCTCGGAATGCAAGCATGGCTGAAGCAAAATTGAAACTTTTGTTAGGTTGCAAATATATACTTCAGGGTAGGTTTCTAGAGAGTAGGGATGTGGATAGGTAGTATGTAGCGATTCTAGCGAAGAATATCTCTATTTCATGAAGATGCAGTGGAAATGTGTTGCTGTATGATTTTATCTACCCGTTCTGGAGTAACTTTGATTTCAAAAATTACTTGATAGCAGTACACATTCACGTGAAAAATTATTCTCAATGCCCAAGCTTAATGAAACGTTAAATGTTGGTGAAATTCTGAAGCATTTCTTTATTGAGCCACTGGAATCTTGAATCCAGTGTATTGTTTTCACTTGGTCTTTCTATTATTTACCTTGATGAAGACTCAAAAACGTAATGACTGAAATGAATTAGCTAATAGCTCCTTGCATGATTGCATTTATAAACTCTGATTTAGATTTCTTTTAAATGATAATTACTTAGCGCGTCATAAAAATATATGGTGCTTACTTTATCCGTGCCTAGTTGTTGATACACATACTGTTGGTTTGCATGTTTCTTTGTTATCATTTTTCTGTAAGGCATTGTTATGATGTTTGCCACTCGTGATTTACTAGAAAGAAGACTTCTGACGGAGAAACATTTCTGGAAAAAAAGGGATGTAAAAGAAGTTTGATTGGTTTTCTTGAAGTGCCAGCTAAACATCGATGATTCTTTCAATGTTAAAGGATCTGAGTATGCGACTTATTATGACTTCTATAATTGATGAAATAAAATGTGATTATCATGATGTAGGAGACATGTTGTAGTCAACATCATTTCAGACACTGGTAAACGCAACTATATTGGCATTTTGATTACTAATGCATAGACTGTGTTATGGATAAAAATTGCAGAGCATTCCTGTCCACTACAACTATCTCATTACATGTTTGTTAAGCTGTTTTCTTTTTGTCTTTTTGGTCATTTATAGGAATGACTTAATTTTACAGTTAATTTGAACTTTTTGAGAAGACTCATTAAGGCTTCATTATAGTGAGCGAGTTTGGTTTTGATTGTGGAAGCCTAACAGCATGCAACCCGAGTGCGTTTGTTCGATATCTTATTAACGCGTACGACTGGTGCTTATCTTGTGACAGTTAGTGCATTTTTGACAGTCACGTACCTTCACGCTTTGAATTTCCATCAGTGTACTTTGTCTCATTTGAACATAACTTGTAAATCATATCAATTCTTTGGCTGGTAAATTTTACATTAGTAATTATTAGGAATGATTATGGTGTTTTGTGTATTAATTTAGTCTTGCATGATATAAATGTAATTGTACAATAGAACATGTTATTTTGTAGCATAGAAGATAATGACAGCAGAATCCACCATAAAAGCTTACTTCTCACCTGCCTGTATGTGTATTTGGTTTGGAACTGTGTATAACTGTAAATATCTATGAGTTATAAGGCCAAGGATTCATATTATTTCACATTTTTCCTATTGTTGACAAATCTCGATGTTTAACTTTTCGAAGGTACTATGAGTTGCGAGACGATGATCCTCCATATGCTGCTAAGTTTTACGATTGTTGTGGGGCGGAGGATGTGGAGGCTCCTGGTTGCACTACCAATTTTCATATTTCATACGATGACGAGTAAAGACGCACCATCTTCCCAATTACGACCCACAATATATATAACATTTTCTGCTGTTATATATATATATATATATATATATTAGCTTTCTGTATCTTTGCCTAATCACCTTTAATATGTCCTAGAAATGACGATATTTCGATAACATCCTCGTAGTAAGATGTGAGGTGCAGATTGGTTCCTGATAATCGGTCGATTATATCGTATGAAACTGAAGTGGGGTGATCAAAAAGCAGAAAGAAACATGAATCTTGTGAGGATATATAACTTTATCTTTTTGGGTTAGAAATAAATGATAGATATGATATATCTCATTTGAAAGAGGAATAACATGCAGCCCATATATGGTACACTTTGTCTTAGTAGTCTGTCCCCACGTTCATTGCAACTACATTTTTTCATGTTCACATCTTCATATGGTTTGTTTCATTTGTCCTTTTGGTATAATTTTTATGTTCTTCGAATATTTTATTCACCCATATATTCACATCAGATTGCGTGATTTTTACATAGTGATGAAAAATCGATCTATCGAGGGCATTATTTTCGGTCCAATATAGAAAAATACGAACTTTTGCCACTTGGGACCTTTTTCTTTATATCATTGATTTTTCTGTTTTTATACTTTTACCACATGCATGTGTATGAAATTATTGAAGAATATGTACATATTTCCTTATTGTTATCATTTTTTTCTTCACTGCATTATTGTTTATCTATACTTGACAAATCAGATTTATGAGGAACACCAACATTGATGCGTCTATTAATCATATTGATTCGGGACCCATCCACCCACGCTGGCCATGATGCTTAGCTGTTTTTAACCACCCTTTTCTTTTTAAAAAAGATAATAAAATATAATTTCACGATGGATTTCCAAAAAGAAATTGTAGTTATAATGTTGTGTAGATGCAGTAATTTTAATATTGTTACTATCCTTTACACATTTGAAAGGCAACTGTGTTTAGGGAAATTAAATAACAAATCGGGTTTATCGATCTTTTATATATTACTGGTTAAACGAGTGTTTTTTTTTTTTTTTTGGTAAAATATGTATGACATATCTAATGGGCTATAATAGAACGTTTCTTTAGATCTGTAGAATTGGAGTTGAATGTAGTGCACGTTTAACCTAGTATCGTCATAATATTAGTCAATTTCATTCTTTTAACTAACCAAGGAAGTCATTATATTATAAACAGTCGGATGAGTGGTTGTTTTGATAATATACTCATGTATGCACATTTAATGCGCTATAACAGATCGACTTTATTATTGGACGAGAATATGTTATAGAGTAGGAGTTGTAAGTTGTGTGTGTAAAATATATAGAGTCCAATAAAGTCGGTCTAATTATAGATAATATGCGAGTTGAGTTAGTGTTTTGGTAAAATATTATTTATTGATACATTCAATAAATTATAACATACCGACTTTATTAGACCTAAACTAAAATTTTCTTGTGTTTATGTGATGCAAGATCTAATTGGAGATGTGAGAATCAAGCTATACACCACCTAATCAAATCTTCTTAATAATTAAGAATTAATTAGTACTTAATCACAATAATGATTCTCTATTTCATTCAACTTGCAACTAACTTGTTGGTTTCCTTGTCAACTTCACATGGCCTAGCTAGTTACTACTTATTCAATCATATGTCGGTTTCAATAATTCAATTATATATTAATCCATTTCAATTTCTTTTTACAATTATATATATACCTTGATCCTCCTATATAACATCTTTATTTGTAATTTTACCACATTTTGCTTTCTATTTTCAACTTATTCGTAAACAACAAATTGAAATCACATAGGCCCTCAAAGTTGAGTTTTTTTATGACTATTAGTCTTAACTTTAAAATCTAGTTATCCAAATTGTTTTTTGTTATTAATTGCCTATTAATGCATCATTTCTATTTGTATTTTTCACATGGCGGCTCCACGTGTGGACAAGATCACTCGAGATATCAAATTTTAAAATCTCGTAATACTATCACAAAATAACCATATGAAGTACAATGAAACTAATGTTCTCTATAAATCGATTTCCCGCATAAATTAGTATAATCCGATGCGTCTTTAATTAAAACGACAAAAGAAAGATATTACTCCAAAAGTCATATTCCATATATTTGATTGAGTTTTGGATAATATTTTTGGAATACTAATAGAATATTTAGGAGTGTCAATATTCATTATTCATTAAATTCATTTTATTAAATGCAATCACCTAAAAAGTAATTTACAAAAGTATCCCTCATGAAAACTGTCTCTTACTAAATCATTTTGAAGCAAGCATTAGCTGGTTGGAAAATAATAAATTAACATTTTTGTCCTTCCCTGTTTTACAGACACTGTACAGATAAGCATATTCTAGCAAAGCAACGAATAACAATTTAATTAAAATTTATCTATTTTGAGTGCTCATTTTAAATCATAAATATTTCAAATCAAAAAGGGTATTTAAATGATATGCTTAATAAACACCCGATGAAAATGTGATATTAAATATATTAAGAGTAATATTCTCAATAGTTTGTATATCTTAAAATCCAAATTTTTCGAGATAATTTGTACTAAATTTCCATATACATTATATTAATTTTTAAATTCTTTCTTCTTAGTATCTGACAAAGTTTTACCAAGACTACCTTTTTCTTGAGCTTTTGTCAGTAGGGGCATTTCTGTAAATTCATTATGCAAAAGCTGGAGAGAGAACAAAAAGGCAACAAATGAGAGAGAGAGAGATAGCAGTTGTGGTCACTCTGGAACATGAGCACACAACAACCTCTGAAATGATTTTTTTCTCAGTAAATTCTTAAATCCCACAATAAATTCTTACTTCTCCCAGTATCCAAATATCAGATTCACATGTTTTCAATCTCTGCATTTTAGAAAAATAAACCCAAAACAATCTGGAAAAATTGTAGATTTTTAATATACTTGCTTCAGATCATGTCTACCAAGTCCAAGTAAGTCTTCTTGATGAGATCTCATTTCATGTTTTCTTAATTTTCATGTTTTTTTTCTTCTGGACCCATGTTTCAATTAACCCTCGTTTTGTGATCAGATGTTTGTTTTGATTCGACCTTCTATTTGTAAATACAGTTAATTTGGACTTTTTTCTGCTTAATGCTTAGATCCCTCATTTCAAAATGCAAACTTTTTTAGCCTCTTTTCTGTATGTAAAGATTATGAATATTTATGCATTTTCATACTTTAGGTGCAATTGGTGTTCTTGTGTAGATCTTGGATTATGAGTTTCTGTAAGAAAATGGGGTCTAATTTTGGTGTTCTGCTTATGTAGATCTGGTTTGTCTGAAACTCCAATTGCTAAAGTATCACCATCAACAACTCCCAACACTAAAGTATCACCTGCAAACCCCCGTGTGAGCAAGACAAGCAGGGCTGTAACAGCTAAACCTGATACCGATTCGCCATCTCCCCTACAAAGTACTCGCCTTTCGAGTGATCGTTCTTCGAAACCAGTTGTAACCAAGACTCCAGTAGACCGACGATCTCCCAAGCTTAGTACCCCTCCTGATGTGAGTTTCACCAAATTTCTGATACTGAAATTTTTTTGATTTTTCTGGCTGAATTTGGTAACAAATGCCGGTTAGAGCTTATGCAGATCTTCAAATTCACATGTTAGTGCAGAATGTAGATGTTTTACCTAAGGGAATTAACTAAAATCAGTTTAAATTGTTGAAGAATAAGACTTTAGTAATTGCTCAGGCATTCGATATAGGATTATTACATGTACACCCCTTCACTTACTGTGTAACTATCAGCAGCCCTGTGCGAAGTACGAACAGGCACACTATCAGGGGTGAAATTGCAATGTTGTTTTTACTAACAGGGGGTTATCATTGTAATCTGATAAGGGTTTAAATTGTAATTGTACATGGGAAATCATGGTAATCTGATAAGGGTTTCATGCAGGGGTGTCTATGTAGTTTACTCTTTTTCTGATTTACATTGATTGTGTTAATGCTGATTTTCGGTTCCCTACCAGAAAAAGACGACAACGCGCATTTTGAAGCCATCAGAACTTCAGGCGGAACTAACTCTAGCCCAGGAAGAACTGAAGAAGGCCAAGGAGAAATTAGTTTTGGTTGAGAAAGAAAAAGCAAAAACTCTTGATGAACTGAAAGAAGCCCAGAAATTATCCGGCGAAGCAAATGAGAAGCTCAGGGAGGCCATGGTGGCCCAAAAACGAGCAGAAGAAGATTCCGAGATCGAAAAATTTCGAGCAGTCGAATTGGAGCAAGCGGGCATCGAAGCGTCTCAGAAAAAAGACGAAGAATGGCTGAAAGAGGTCGAAGAAGTGAGAAAACAGCACGATTTGGATTTAGCGGCTCTATTATCTGCCTCTCACGAGCTCGAGAAGGTTAAGCAAGAACTAGCAATGACGTGTGACGCGAAAAACCAGGCGCTTAACCATGCTGACGATGCAACAAGAATAGCCGAGGTTCATGCTGAGAAAGTTGAAGCCCTTTCGGCTGAGTTGATCCACTTGAAATCGTTGCTTGATTCGAGGGTTGAAACGGAGGCCAGTGAGAATGACAAATTCGTGTCTGATTTGAAGTTGGAAATACAGTCTTTGAGACAAGAACTCGAAAAGGCGAAATTTTTCGAGGCGAAATTGGTGGAGAAAGAGGTTGCCTTTGAGAAACTCAATGCTGAGGTGGAGGCTGTTAGAACGAGCGAATCTTTGCTGTTAGAAAAGCTTGAAAAGGCGAACAGAACTTTCGAGGAGACACTGGCGGAAACAGAGGCAACCTTAAAGGCAGCAAAAACGGACGAATCTCGTGCAAAACAAGAACTCGAAAAGGCGAACGACACTTTTGAGGAGAAATTGGCGGAAAAAGAGGCTAACTTGGAGCAACTTAATGTCGAGCTCGAGGCAGCAAAAATGGCTGAATCATATGCACGTAACTTAGTAGATGAGTTGCACATAAAGGTTGAGGATTTGGCTTTACAAGCCGAGCAAGCGAAGAAATTGGAGAGATCTGCATCGGAATCTTTGGAATTAGTCATGAAACAGCTAGAATCAAGTAATGATTCATTGCATGATGCAGAATCTGAGATTGCTGCACTTAAAGAGAAAGTTGGTTTGCTGGAATTTTCGATCGGACGGCAGAGAGGCGATCTGGAAGAATCTGAACGTGCCCTTCAATTGGCTAGAGAGGAATCTTCTGAAATGGCGAAGAAATTCGAGTCTCTTAAATCTGAGCTCGAATCTGTAAAAGAAGAAAAGACTCAATTTTTAAACAACGAGAAGCTTGCTGCTGATAGCGTACAAACTCTATTGGAAGAGAAAAATAAGCTGATAAACGAGTTGGAAACTTCAAGAGACGAAGAGGAGAAAAGCAAGAAGGCGTTAGAAAGTTTAGCGTCAGCGTTGCATGAAGTTTCGTTGGAATCTAGAGATTCGAAAGAGAAGCTATTGTCGATTCAAGTTGAGCACGAGAATTATGAAGCGCAAATCGAAGACTTGAAGATGGTTTTGAAAGCGACAAACGAGAAGTACGAGAACATGCTTGATGACGCTAAAGAAGAAATCGATGCTTTGAACGATTCGATTCAACAGTCGAAGCGTGATTACGAGAACTTGAAGTCTGAGTACGAGCAAAATGAGCTTCGTTTGGTTAATACTGTGAAAAAATCCGAAGAAGAAAATTTTTCGATGGGAAATGAGATAAACAGGCTCGTTAATTTACTGAAAATGGCTGAGGATGAAGCTTGTGCAACAAGGGATGAGTTTAAAAACGCCTTTAAAGAAGCTGAAACAGAGTCGAATTACCTAAAGGAAGTCCTTGGTGAAGCAAAGGCTGAGAGCATGAGATTAAAAGAGGGTTTGATGGATAAAGAAAACGAATTACAAAATGTTCTTCACGAGAATGATGAGCTTCGTAAAAAAGAAACGGCTTCGATGAAGAAAGTCGAGGAATTATCTAAGCTGCTCGAAGAAGCTTTAGCCAAGAAGCAAGTAGAAGAAAACGGTGAGCTTACAGACAGTGAGAAAGATTACGACATGCTCCCGAAAGTGGTCGAGTTTTCGGAACAAAACGGGACAGGGGACATCGTCAAGCCTAAGTTTGTTGAAGTTAATGATGTTTTTGATGACGAAATTGGTAAGAAAGATTCTAATTTGAACGGCAAACTAAAAGATGATGACAAGGAAAAAGATAGTCGTAATGATTCTACAGAAGTTGAACCTAAAATGTGGGAAAGCTGCAAGATTGAAGACAAAGACTTTGAGGGAGAAACGGAGCATGAATCGATCGACGATGAAGTTGACTCGAAAGCTGAGGAAGTCAACAGCGTTGACCAGGTCAATGGGCCGTCCTCGACGGAAAATGTTGACAATCACACCTCGCCAACGAAGGAGAACAGTCAGAAGAAGAAGAAGAAAGCTTTGCTCGGTAAATTCGGAAGCCTACTGAAGAAGAAGAGCAGTCCAAGTCAGAAGTAATAGGTTAAGTATCTAATCTGTTTCTATATGCCTTATTTTTAAGACGTATACCGATTTTATATTGCACATGAATATGTTTTTCTCAGTTTGTATTTTTTTTTCTTTTCGTATTTGCCTCTTATAGAGGGTCTTGAATATGAAAGCTTGTATCATGTTTAGCTGTCTCACAATGTGATTAGCCCCGAGTCTCGTGTGTGTGAATTGAATTTATTTTGTGAAACTTTTCTCGATCTACAATTCTCATTAAAAGGGATATGATTTTTCTTTGAGATGAAGTTTGATATGCTTCTTGTATAGATGTTGTACACATAATCTGTCATCTGTTTTGTAACCATATTCAGTGTCTCATGATTGATAGACTTTTCATATCATAGCCTTGTTACGGTTATGTACGAATCATATATTCATATTTAAGTTTTGGGTCTGAATGGATCTAAGCTTATACTGGGTCTGGATCCGGGTCCAGACTCAAATATAATTCTTAGGTCTGGGTCCGAACCCAGACGCATAAGTTTGGGTCTGGGTCCGGACCCAGACCTGAACTTTTGGGTCTAGGTCTGGGTCTTACCTACCCAATGACACCCCTATACATACGATGTAAATAGGAGTCTTATTATCTGTTTTGTTTAAAAGATGCTATTTTGGTATTGATGTTGTTAAGTATAAAGCTTCATTCGTATTAGCGAGCCCTTAAGGTACAACTTGTCGAAGCTCAATTACCGCATATAGTTAGCTAGCGATAAACCGGTTTTTGCATGACAAGAGATGGTTTACTGGTTCTTGATTTTTCTTGCATTTACTTATAAAGAATCATTGAGAGCATACATACTACATACATATTTGATATTATGTGGCTAAACATTTGCTTGATAATCCAATCCTACTAGCTAACTACTAATCTTCTTCATATTCTAACCCCCATCAATCCACTTGAATTTCACTCTCAAAATCTACCATTAGCTTTCTCAGTTTATCGTTGCTGATCCTCTGATCGTACACTTTGTTATCCTCCTCCAACCTGCAAATTCGCAACAATCTCAATCATTCATCATTAACACATAATCGATTCGAAATTAACGCCTAATTTTCGTTACTTACTCGTGTGGAGAAGATGATGTTTGTGGTGGTACCATCATAGTCGAAAGCTTAACGACGTCTTGGCTGGACTTAATGATTCGATTAAAGCATATATATCGACCATACGAAGAAGGGTCCTCAAACACGCATATATGAGCATCCACCACGAACTTGAGGTCCACGGTTACAAAAACCCCGTCTTTAAACATCTCAGCCGCCCCGAGCAAATATGGATCTTTTATACTCGTAGTGGGACCCATCAAAAGTCCCGCGTTTATCGACACCATGTTCACCCCTCTGTCCATTGCCAGTGCCCATGCTGTCTTCTCTGCAACTGTCTTCGATAATCCATGCCATAACTGTCCACGAAACGTAACGATTTTAGTTTCAGAAAAAAACGGGACTTTGTTTGTTTATGTTTTTAAATCCCATTTTCAAGTTTTTAAATCCTAAAATTCAAAATAAGCTTAACACGCCAAATTTTCATCCAGATTTACCATTTTCTCAACTCTATTTTTTCAATTTACTATATAATTAGTATCAATCATATATACACCATTTCACACATTCACCAATCAAATCATTCATTATAATCATTATTTCTCTTTCTCTTTCATACTTTACAACTTATCAATATTGATTTGACACATTTCAACCTATTTTTAAAAACATAAACAAACAACTGCAATTCTCACACGAATTTCGGCAGTACACAATTCTCGAGAAAATTTTAAAATTTTTACTCAAAAACATAAACGAACAAAGCCTACCTTAAACTTTTTACAGAAGTTGACGTCACTCCAGCTCCGTTCATCGACATCAGGCGGCAACTGGCCGTCGTGGTGGTGGTCCCGCCACAGCACGGCGGTGGCTGAGGACGTGAAGACCACCTTGTCGATGGTGTCTGTCTGTGCACAAGCTTCCAGCACATTGTGAGCTGCTCTTACTTCCAATTCACCCATCAATTCCTGGAAAAACCCAACCACCATAATTAATTGAAACAGCCATTCAAAACTGTGCAACATCACATAGTATTTACTTCTTTCCTTCTAGAAAACATGTCCCTTTCACCCCCAACTGTGATTGGAGACTTTGTCTTGTTATCAAACTTGGATTTCTAGATTGAAAAGTCTTTGAACTTTTCTAATTATAGAAACTACTTGCAAAATAATGGGATAATTGTAATCTTAGTCCCATGGAATAATGCATGTTGCAATTTTAGTCCCTTTATTTATAAACTTGTAAAATTAGTTCCACCTATAGGATGCACATATTCGTAATTTTACACTCGAACGTTAAAAACGAATGGAAACTTTTAGTTGGGTCACGCGCCAAAAATAAAATTAACAACATATACATGTACAACACAAAATTCCACGCAAATTTTTGCTATGAAGTGTATCTTAAAGAACTAAATTTGCAAGTATGCAAACAAGTTGTACCAAAAAATATACGAATAACAAAGGCGACTAGTCCAATAAAGTGGATTGAATTATGCCAATCCGGTTTCAATGATTCTAGTGCATGTAAGACCATTGATAAAACACGAGCTACGTTACTTTTATCAGCAACCCAATTTGTTATAGTGGTTCTAGATTCACTAAGACCATTAAAATTGGATTAGAAAATCATGTAAATCATTAATTGGATTGACCCTTTATAGGCTATTAAATTAAGAATTAATTAAAGTAGTGGTAGATGAGAAAATACTAGCAAAGACGGCTACACCTAATTAATAGTGGAGAAAGTTACGTCGTAGGTGGGGTGTTGTGATGGTAGCTCAAAAGAGTAGAACAGAGCATAACATCCCTTTAGGGCTTCCATTATGCTTTGATAATCCAATGGGTCACAATTGAACACTTTCAATCCCTTCTTCTCATCACTCTCGTAAAACTGCAATTCATCTGAAATTACAAAAATTCAAATTAATTTCACCACTAATTAGTGCGTAGTAATTCGATTTTGAACCCATCTGCAATTTATGTAAAAAAAAGTACCATGGGGGTTGTGGACGGCGGCGTGAACGGTGTAGCCGCGGTGGAGGAGACGGTGGACGAGGGCGGAGCCGAGGCGGCCGGAGGCGTCCATTACGCACACAGTTTTCAACGATGAGTTCCACATAGCTGGTGCCATTATATCAGTCTGTTGAGAAATGAATGAGAATAGTGATAATAGGAATAATGAAAATGAGGTTGTTTTTGAGCTATTTAAAGAGAAGAAAAAAGTGTAGTTAGCATTGAAAGAGTGTGTTGGGAAGGTGGTAGTTAGCCACATGACATCAAGAAAAGTAGTTATATAAATTTGCACTTTGGCCCCTCTAATTTATTTGTCATTTTCTCGTATTTAGGTTTTTGAAATATAAGACGGTAATAAATTGATCCATTAAATCGAGTACTGATAAGATATAAAAAGTCGAATTGAGTGACTGATTTGTTACGTTTTATAGTTTTAAGGAGCTAAATACGAAGAAGTGTTTTGAATTATAAGACGTAATAATTGATTCATTAAATCGAGTACTGATAAGATACAAAAAAGTCAAATTGAGTGACTGATTTAAATTTGTTATGTGCTATAATTTTAAGGAGTTAAATACGAAGAAGTGTTTTGAATTATAAGACGTAATAAATTGGTTCATTAAAACGAGTATTTATATTTATAAGATATAAAAAAGTCAAATTGAGTGACTGATTTGTTATGTTTTATAGTTTTAAGGAGCTAAATACGAAGAAGCGAAAAATTTAGGGGTTTTAAAAGTGTAATTTGTATAAATAGCCTCCAAATGAGATATACTACAATTAAAATGCAGAAGAGTTAGATGGATTTTTATTATATTATTTTTGTTGCGTAATAAATTAATAATTATAGTTATTTTAGAACTTGACAAGGGAAAATTATAGTTAGGGGAATGGAAAGTTTCAGAATTAATAAAAATACAATAATTTTTAATTCATTAAGGAGAAGGGATTGCGAAATTTTACAAATTACTGAAAGACTTTAAAAGATTGATTGTAATAAATTTTTTTGAGCAAATGAGTTTTTATTCAGTATTTAATTAACACTAATTTCTGAATAAATCGACCCATCACGTTGAATACAAAATGTCATATTAGTTGGAAAAATATATATAGTTCAATGGATGTAAGAACTATAGAATAATTTAAAACAACAACAATATATATAATTATATTCTTCATAAACAATGATTTTGTAGTCGTGCAACAAATGAGAATAATTTGTTGACTATTCCATCTTTTTTGACTTTTCAACTTAATGTCTTTTGCCATATAATCTAATAGAAAATAAATAATTGGTAGGTTGTAGCATAGAGCATATGTTTTCATCATAGTTTAATTAGATGGAAATTGAAAAAAATTCAAAATTTTACTAGTATTTTAGAGTTTGTGGTGTCAAATTATACTTTTTTCTAGTATGATGGTATAGTTTTGTGGAAAATATAATATTATAGTAAAGGAAATTTTATTTTGAAAAATGAAAAAATATTATGAGTATTAAGATTGAGGGAAATTAAAATTACTAGAAATAGATCCATAAGTAATTAATTAGCCAAAATAAAATAATAAATATATAATTCATGATATGTGGTGTTGTGTTTAACCAACATTACATGTGATAATGGTAAGTGTGTAGGTATAAAAGTTTGGTAGGAAACATGGTCTAGTTTCTTTGTAACGTGTATCCATGGGATTTCTATATAGATGGGGTATTATACATGTTACTTATATTAATGTTATTTTCTTTTACAATCAGAAAAATTCGTATTTATTATATAAGAATGCGTATTGAGTAATTCTCGTTTTTGTGTAATAGTTATGAAATCACATAAAAGAAAGCCAAATATATATTATTTTAAGAAAAATCGAGCACAGTTGTACACTTGCAAGTTATTTCATAATAGTAAAAAATTTATTTAAATTCACATCAATTTTCATCACATGAATGAATAAACAAGATATTGCTACAGCATATTTAGTGCAAGTTGTACACCATATCTTAATCATTGTAGTCTCCCGAGTACATTAAGGCCTCGTTTGGTTGGAAGGATTACAAGGGTTGGCTTATTTTAACCCATTATTTAATCAGACATTATAAATTAATATCGTCTTAAGTAAAAAAAAAAAAAAAAAAAACTCATAAAAATAATCAACTCTACACGTTTAAAACTCATCATATTCAAATCGAAAGTAGAACTCAAACACTTAATCTATGTACCACTAAGATGCATAGGGTGTTTATTGTGCGATTTTGATTTTTTTTACTAATTTAATACTGAATTGTCAAGTGTGATTTTTCGATAGAAAGATCTCAAGTTGCCATTTTGAAAAATAAAATCAAAGGTGTGGTTTTAATCCAAAAAAAAAACTATATGACATAATCTAAAATTCCACAAAAATTTAAAATATTGGACAATGTCCTACTAAAAAATCCATATATAATAATAAAATAACCTACAAAATTTAAATAAACACACCACACAATTTGTCTACAAATAATTATCCAATAGCATAATAATTATCTGTAAGGCAAAAACAAACTCAGAAATGAACCTTTTTTTACTTATACAAAAATTAATACCAAAAACCAACTACCAAACAACATATTAATCATTAAAAGTTTAATCAATTAGTAAAAAATTTACGCACAACCCCAATCATAAAATGCACTGAAAATAATGACCAATAAATATTATTTTCATTTTTTGGAAATAATTAAATACGTTTAATTTTAAATAAAAATACTAAAATAATGTATATACATATAATATATATATATATAATAATAGTGGTTCGATTTAGTGCAGTTTGGTTCAAAAAGCCACCAAATTAATTTTGTGGACGATTTTCTTTTCAAATTTGTGATTTGCATGATAATTTGACAAAAATAATTTGATATATTCGGTTCAAACGATGTAGACAATTTCGAAAAATTATTGCCGAATCCAAAGATTAATGCATAGTAATGTAGACATAACAAGTCATATACATTGTACATATGCCTCTAAAATATGATAACTTTCAATCAAGCATTGATTAACTTGGATGACTCATTATGGAATCCTTGGCCCCAATATGTATAAAAGTGCGTTGACTTCATTTTATTTTAAAGAAAAAATTATTTATATATTTATTTAATAAAAAGTTTACAAAGTTAATACTGTTGAATAATATAAACCCGTAAATATTATATTATTGATAATGAACTATTTATAGAGATTACAAGGAAATCAAATGAATTCATAATCTACCTAGAATCAAGGAAATAAAATAAATTTAAATAACTGAAAGATACGGAAAAATATGACAATCTAAATTAATATATTTTATTCTAATAAATACTATTATATTTGAGATTGTTTTGGCGAGGTAGTATAAAATAATTAAATCATGAAACCAAGATTATGCAAAATATTAATCTGACGAACAAATAAACGAGCACTGGCCACATTCTTATGTAAAAGACAAAACTAAATAATAACAAAAAATATGATACAATACGTTATAATCTGTATTAAAAATAGATATTATCTAGCATAATGAACATCCAAGTATTAATAGTTAATACTTCAAACAAACAAAAAAGATTAAGACTGTTGTCATTTCACAAGAACAATCAAACGGATAATACATGAAATTGGGTCCAAATTCAACAATAATTCCAAGAAAATAACAATAATTTGGAGTGATAAATAAGATTATTTTTATTTCAAACAACATAAAATAAAAGGTAAAAATTAGTCTTAATTGTTATAATTTTGAAGCAAATAATCAGCAGCAAGATTCATTATTGCAATTAGGGGCTCAATGGAAACAAATGAAGCATTAGCAGCTGCCTCATCTTTCACTTCATACTCTATTGTTGATTTTGTGATGCATTCATTTTTGACCCCAATCTTTTCTATAATCTCAAATCGGACCCGATAAAGTGTAAAACCCATATCCAAAAACCCGCCTTCGACTACCTCCGCTTCCTTCACGCGTCTCGCCTCGTCCACCACCGTGAACTTCTCCTTGTACGATGTCATCCCCGGCCTCCCTATTTTTCGTTCACAAAAAAATAATCACGATTATTGACTATGATTTAATATAATTTATTTCAAATTTTTGTTAATTTAAGTTATGATTGTAATTCTCTTAAT
The DNA here is from genome assembly GCA_963669365.1 of Verbascum thapsus. Lineage (NCBI taxonomy): Eukaryota > Viridiplantae > Streptophyta > Magnoliopsida > Lamiales > Scrophulariaceae > Verbascum > Verbascum thapsus. The sequence continues at coordinate 9,224,565 of OY770107.1, read as the reverse complement.
TTAAGTGATAATAAGCTATAATTTTAAGTTAGTAAAGAGATGCTTAAAATGGATTATTTCACTTTTTCCACATCTGATTTTTTCTAATTTCTAATTATTTCTCACACTTATAATCATTAATCACCTTTGTAATCTATTTAAGTTTATAAACACTCCTTACTTACCTTCCTTTTGGATCATTGATTATGTTAACCTAAACATTTGCCTCTTTTTTGAAATTGTACTATTAAATCCTTAATATAGTATTTCAATTTAACAAATTTATTTATTAATGATTTTGCTCAATCTTTAGGGACATTTGGTCAAAATTGACCTTATAAGCTCTTACAAAATGTTTCGTAATCTAATTTTTTTTTAAAAAGTAAAACAGCTTATAAAGTCTCAAAATACATTATCAGAATTTAAAAAGTCGGAAAATCTCAATTAATTAAAAACTTATATAAGATCTTTAAGGATATGTTTGGATCGAGTGATTTGGATTTGGGGAGGGGATTTGGAGGAAGGATTTTAAATGACACTAAAATTGGAGTAATTTGAAATCTGCCATAGTTGTGAAGAAAATAGCTCAAAATGAATACCGATGGATTTGAAATTCATCGTAACATGAATTCATGCAAACAAACTTAAATGAATTTATCGATGAACTTGAAATCCATATTTTTCAAATCCTTCAGTCCAAACACACCATAAAATAAACTTAGAAAAACATGCAAAATATTGTAATTTACCCTGAGGAAAGAATATTTCGAGGATTGTACCAACGCCACCATCGCCTTGTACAACTTCGATTTTGCTCACCATATCGGGTAGCATTTGGCCTACGATTTTACTGAGTTGCAACGTGCCGTACAACTTCCACGCTTCACTTGGTGGTACCTTCACTTCTCTTTGTTCCGATACCGTCCCGAACATTTTTCCCTCCACGGCGGCGCTCCGGTGGTGTAGAAGGCGGAGATAAAGAATGTGAATGAGAATAATTTTAACAAATATTGGCCAACACTATATAGTATTATATTGAATGGGCTAAGCATAGGTAGGGGGGGTATTATTTATTAATTAGAAAGGCTTTATGAATTATCTAATAAGACAAAATTATTTTGGGCACGAATATTTATATGAAGATTCTCCTTTACAAAATATTAATAATAATTTTATCTTGGGAAATGGTCTTAAAACAACTAATAACAACAATGTTATGAATTAATTAAACTTAAACTAATCTTTCATTCAGAACTTTGTTATTTAAAGCTGCCGGATTTCACGATTCTTTTTCTTTGGATTTACCATCACGGATTTATCAAAGTTAAACAGTGGATGAATTAAATAAATGGAAATCATTTTCTTTAACACATAATTGAAATAGCCTCAAGCTTGGTATCTTTATTGCTATGATGTTCTAGAAGATTACTTTGATGAAATATAAATTAGGGATAAATGTAATTGATGGCCCATTAAAACCGGGCCATATTCGTAATTTAGTAATACCCAATTGATTTAGGCCCATAAATCGTCAAATAATTGAGTGGGCCAGGGTTCAAAATGATGTGGACCCAAGTCCAACAAGGCGAGCTCATGACCCAAATAAACGGTTATAAATACCACATCAATTAATTAATTAAGTACGTTCTAATCATTTCGAGAATTATTTTAATTTCCCTAGTATACACATCTCTCAGATATTAGAGAATATTATTTTCTTGAACTATGAAAATGCTTGATTATATCGAAGTAGGTACGTGGGCAGCTTGACACCATCAAGTGCAGCCCACTATCCAAAAACATCTAATCTGGTTTGTCGAGAATCAGGTCGGATCCCATCACAACGTGTTATTCACGTGACTTTAATTTGATCCTGCATCAATAATGAAAAATTATAATGAATGCATCTTGAAGTATATAAAGTTGTAAATGAACCAAAATCTTCGACTTTTTAGATAAAAAATAACGCTCGTACTTTGGATTTTTTTATTTTTTTTGTCGTATAATAGAACACGCCTTGGATATGTATACACCATTTGAATTTTAAAATAACATTATGCAAACTTTGTCATACATAAATTTGGTGAAATATAAGATGAATTACATGAAGTTTGATCATTGCAATCACATGTATTTCATATCTTAATAGTTTAGAGAATACATTATTTATTAGACAGTTATTTTTTTTTTATGACGAGGGAAATCCGCAGTTGCTATCGTTAGATGCGCACTGAGTAAACTCCGCTCTTATATAACCAACCCAAATCTTGGATCCACGGACCCAAAGTTTTGGATCGACTCACATTTGGGTCAATATGGTCTCGTCTAAGGTTAGACCCAATGTTCTTTTTTTTTTCTATAATTGCACTTAATATATGTATATATATTATGAATGAGTCTAGGCCCGGGTCATTAGACTTAAGGGCCATAAGGAGCCCAAATAGGCCCATTCATTTCGAATGTTTTATTATTATTATTATTATTATTATTATTATTATTATTATTATTATTATTATATGTTAATTTTTATTTCAAAACAATGTGCGGTACAATTAGAAAAAAAATCCTCTTTCCCACTTTTACAAAATCGGCCTCTTTACTAGAGGGTCTAAATCGGCATATCAAATGTAACACCCCATTTTCGAAAATCATGCATTGTTTTTAGCATATAAATACAATTTTTATTTATATTTTATTATTGCTCGTTCCTTCAATGTTTTAGACGAGCTTTTCGTTTAATCGAATAACGAGCTAATATTTTTTCGAGTTTGAAAAGTCTTACAGGATAGCTACCCGAAGAGGCCGAGTTCGATCGTGATGCACTCGACACGAAATATTTTTATGAACGAACGAAAAATAGATAAGTGAATATGAAATAATTTCAATAATTAGTACATTGAGTTTGCATTAAAGTCGTGACGGAATGAATATGACATCACATTTTAAATATTAAAATTGATTAGTTATGCATCTAGTTAGTTTAACTTTGATAATTGAGCATCAATAATATTAATATAGCATTGCATTGTTATTTACCTAAGTTAACACTAAGTTTTAATAAAGTTTTGTGGTAAAAAATTATATTACCTAAAAACTTATGGGAACAAGTTATAAATTAGGAAAGATAAGAAATTATATAGCAAACTCACCTTGGAGATTGACATGTGTCATACACTTAGCCACATTAGACTAATGACACCTCACCTTGCCCCATAATCTTCCACTTAGCAACATTAGCTTCAAGACACCTCAATCTTGCATGCAACTAAATGATACTATATATTTGTGCACAAATCATTCTTCCATTTCAAGACCATATACAAGACCCCTTTTCTAGAGTGATCAATATCTAGACGTAATTCATGAATTTCCATCTCTACCTTACTTTGTTCAATATAATAGGTGTTAATATACATATATATATATACATATCATTTAAGTGTTGGTTATGAAATTTCATATTTGATTATCATGCCTAAACTTGTTGCATGTGTATTGTGTAGTAATATAATGTTAAAATGGTTTCATGTGGATGTGAGTTTGAGCAGTTTGTGAAGAACTCTGGAATTTCAGTCCACTTTGTCGATTTTTATAATATTTTGTACTTAGAATTTTAGAAAACTGTTTTAGTAGGTTATTATATATGATGTTGGAAATCTATAGTTAAAATTTGGTGATTTTTGGAATTGTGCATGAATTATGACGAATTTTCAAAAGTAGTTCCGCCAAAATTACAGTTTTCTATGATAGTTTCTTTTGGTGTTGTTAGGTAATCAAATGGGAGAATTTCTTCATGTAAATTTTTCTGAAACCTAATTATCATGTCTAAGTGATATGTAGAAAATTTTGAAAGGTTTTGAGTTGTGTGTGATTTTCTAAAAATCGTTTAGTATAGACCGCCAAGTGAGATACCGAAATTTTAAGGTTGCACGCTTTTGCTTTTATTTGAAATAGTTTGAGATATTTTCTTGTTCTGAAAATTTTACTACATGTTCATGTGTGTGTTGTTAAGTGTTTTATAAGTAAATCAGAATTTATAAAATTCCTTTATTTCGAATTCGCTGTCCTATGAATATGATAAATTATATGTTTTGTAAGTAAATCAGAATTTTAATTGGTTTTAGAAATTTTATGGAATGTTTTACAAGGTTTATGTCTATGTTCTATAGGTTTTAAGTTAAAGATGTTATAGTTATAAGTATATATATATTAAATGTTAATTTGTTATTGTTTGACCGCTTGAGTTTAATGGATAATAATAAATTATCTATATTTAAATATATACATGTTTTAAAAACATATGTTTGAAAATCTAAATGTTGATGAACGGTCGAGTGCAGTACGAGACGACTGGACACTTCAGGAGCCATCCCCGCATCTTAGTGAAACGTCAAGTGGGTAACGATTATTTTCAGTTACATTGATTAAAATAACTTTTATGTTGGATGAGATGAAACGACACGATAAAGTACAAGGTTGACGAACCTTGGAGTAGATCAGGTCTTTGAACCTTGGAGTTAGGCCAGTTCTTCAACCTTAGAGTAGACCAGGTCTTCGAACCTTGGAGTAGGCCAGGTCTTCGGATCTTGGATGATGCTTTCGACGTATTGGTTAATCTTTTCAATGCAAATGCACGTAACCGTTATCCACTAAGATTTCTAAAATCTTACGTTGCTCAGTTTAATCTTTTTCAGATCCAGCTTACGACGAAGCGGATGAGTAGCCGGCTGTATGAACTTCCCTCTAGAAGCATATATATATTACGTTTTTAATATATGTAAATGAGTATAAATCAGATGATGCTCAATGTTTTGGAAACTACTGTTTTCGATAATTAAGTAATATTTTCATATGTTTATAACAAGGTTTTGATTTACAAATGTGGGTTTGACACGAGTCAGTTTTGAATGGTTAGCTTTTAAAGTTAAAGTCAAGAGAAAAAAAAAATACTCGTGTTTTATAACGAAGTCTTCCGCTGAAATTATTTACGAAATATTTTATATTTCTTTGCAAATATATTTCTCACGCTCAAAGTCATGGTGGCAACCCGACTTCTATTAAGCTGGGGTCGGGGTGCTACATCAAATCTAAAAGGAGTCGGCCCAATCCCTTTAGCCTGATTGGTTTTTTTAAGGGCCTGATTATCGTTGACCAATAAAAAAAAAACCTTGACGAGCCTGAATAATTTGACTCGAACTCGATCGATAAAGCTCGTCCAAGCTTGATTCAATAACCTATAAAATCAAGTTTGAATAATTTTTCTACCTTTCTGAATTAGAAAAATAATAAAATCATGGTTGTGGACAGCAGCGTGAACGGTGTATATAAATTTGCACTTTGCCCCCTCTAAATTAGTCGTCATTTTCTCGAATTTAGGTTCTTGAATTATGAGATAGTAATAAATTGATCATTAAATCGAGTATTCATAAGTATAAAAATTCCCTCTAAATTTAGTCGTCATTTTATCGTACTTAGGTTTTTGAATTATGAGACAATAGTAAATTGATCCATTAAATCGAGTATTGATAAGATGAAAAAAAGTCAAATTGAGTGATTAATTTGTTACCTTTTATAGTTTTAAGGAACTAAATTGGAAGAAGTGGATAATTTGGGGGTAGTAAAAGTGCAATTTGTATAAATAGCCTCCAAATGGGATATACTACTACAACTAAAATGCAGAAGAGCTAGATGGATTTTTTTTATATTATTTTTGTTTGTGTAATCTATTAATAACAGTTTTTATATTTTAAATGATTTATTTACGAGGTTATTAATATATATATATATATATATATATATATATATATATATATATATATTAGAACTTGACAAGGGAAAATTATAGTTAAGGGAATAGAAAATTTCAGAATTAATAAAAATACAATAATTTATGGAGAAGGGATTGTGAAATTTTACAAATTACTGTAAGACTAGGCCTTGTTTGTTTACATTTTCAAATACCATTTTTAAGTTTTTAAATCACAAAATTTAAAATAGACTTAATATAAACTTTTCATCACAATTTTCCTTTTTTCAACTCTACTCTCCCAATCTTCTATATAACTAACTATTAATCATACACACATCACTTGACACGTTTACCAATCAAATCATTTATTATAATAATTTTTTCACTTTCTCTTTCATAGTTTACAATTTTTATCAATTATTTTTTAATTTTTTAATTCACATAATCATTATATACACCACTAACATAATTACTATACACATCCTCCATCAACCTATCATGGTTGATTTGACATGTTTTATAACTGTTAACCTATTTTTAAAAACATAAACAAACACCTACTATTTTCACATGAATTTCTATAGTATGCGATTCCCGATAAAAATTAAAATTTCATCCAAAAAAGTAGACAAACAGAGTCTAAAAAGTTGATTTTAATAAAAAATTGAGCAAATGAGTTTTTATTCAGTATTTAATTAACACTAAGTTCTGAATAAATTGACCCATCACATTGAATACAAAATGTCATATTAGTTGGAAAAAATATATAGTTCAATGGATGTAAGAACTATAGAATAATTTAAAATTATATTTTTCATAAACAATGATTCTGTACTCGTGCAACAAATGAGAATAATACTGAAACTACACAAAAGAGGTAAATTAGTGTAGGTCGTTAAAGGAAAATCCAAAAAATTATACGACATTATAAGAAAATAAAATAAAAAATTAAAATATTGGACTATGTCCTCCTACTAAAAAGTTTATATAATAATAATAATAATAAAATAACCTAAAAAATTTAAATAAACACACTACACAATTTGTCTACAAAATATCCAATAGCATAATAATGTGATTTGTAAGACTAAAACAAACTCAAAAATGAACAATTTTCTTGTACTTGTACAAAAATTAACACCAAAAACCAACTACCCAAACAACATATTAATCATTAAAAGTTAATCAATTAAATAAAAAAATTACAACATTAAAATTATTATATTTGAGATTGTTATGATGATGTAGTAAGGTAAAATTAAAGCATGAAATCAAGAGTTGATGTGCAAGAGATAATGTTTGAATTCGAGAGAGAAAGCAATTTTCATACAAGAGAGAATAAAATCTAAATAATTATAAAAAAATTATGTATTTTCGTCAGATTCATCTGTATCTAATTAAATTTTATCCGTCTTGTGAAGTCGAGATACACAACTTGAAAAATAGTGCTCCAACTCAGCCCATCGATGATGATGATGACGACGACAATAATTTTGAAGAAGACGATTATTTTACAAATCCATCATTGGCAAAGACGAATATAAGAAAATTGTGGGAATAATTTAGAGAGGGCGGTTATATATATTTATATATATATATATATACTGTTTGCGTAATAAAAAACACTTGATTAACACCAATAACACTTTAATAGTCTAGTGATATTAGTTCTCATTTCCATATAAAATGTACCGACTATTCCAAGTTGTTATATTTCTCTTCGTATTTAGAGTATTTCATGGTTTATTTGACCCATTTCTTAAGAAACTATTTTATCGACTAGGATATTTTCCCTTTATCAAAAATAAAAAAGAAATTTAAATCCATTGTTATTTTATTAAAAAAACATCAGATAGAAAAATTAATGTAAACACTAGTATAATTTCACAAGAACATAATACATGAAATTGGGTCCAAATCCAACAACAATCCCAAGAAAATAACCATAATTTGGAGTGCCAAATAAGATTATTTTTATTTCAAACAACATAAAATAAAAGCTAAAAATTAGTTTTAATTGTTATAATTTTGAAGCAAATAATCAGCAGCAAGATTCATTATTGCAACTAGAGGCTCAAAAGAAGCAAGTGAAGAAGCATTAGCAGCTGCCTCATTTTTCACTTCATACTCTATTGTTGATTTTGTGATGCATTCATTTTTGACCCCATTCTTTTCTATTATCTCAAATCGGACCCGATAAAGTGTAAAACCCATATCCAAAAACCCGCCTTCGACAACCTCCGCTTCCTTCACTCGTCTCACCTCGTCCACCACCGTGAACTTCTCCTTGTACGATGTCTTCCTGGGCTTCCCTATTTTCCGGTCGCAAAAAATAATCACGATTATTGACTATGATTTAATATAATTTATTTCGAAAACGTTTTTTAAATTTAACTTATGATTGTAATTCTCTCAATCTAAGTGATAATAAACCCCACAAAATTGATCTTATAAGTTCTTACAAAATGTTTCATAATTTGTTTTTTTTTTTTAAGTAAAACAACTTATAAAGTCTCAAAATACATTATCAGAATTTAAAAACTCTAAAAATCTCAATTAGTTAAAAATTTATAAGATCTTTAAATAAACTCAGAATAATGCGCAAAATATTGTAACTTACCCGGAGGATAGAATATTTCGACGATTGTACCAACGCCACCATCGCCTTGTACAACTTCGATTTTGCTTGCCAAATCGGGTAGCGATTGGCCTACGATTTTAGCGAGTTGACACGTGCCGTACAACTTCCACGCTTCACTTGGTGGTACCTTCACTTCTCTTTGTTCCGATACCATCCCGAACATTTTTCCCCTCTACGGCGGTGGTCCGGTGGTGTAGAAGGCGGAGATAGAGAACGTGAATGAGAATAATGTTTAGCAAATATTGGCCAACACTATAATATAGTATGAATAGCTAACATAGGTAGGAGGTATTTATTTATTAATTAGAAAGGCTATTTTTAATTTTTTTTTTTATAGAATAACTTAATTATAAGAAATTCAAATAATGTTCAAAACAACCACTCCCCAAAAGTAGGAGGACTAGTGAAACAAGAAAAGGGACGGGCTTCTTCCACATCTATTTTTTACTGTCATTTCATGTAGTTTTGGCATCCGATCCAGCTCACGTTAAGGAGTGAGTCACTCTCACAGTGATATTCAAATTAGAAAGACTCTATGAATTATTTATTAACAAAAAATTATTTTGGGCGCGGATATTTATTTGAAGATTCTCCTATTGTATTATGTGGGTAGAAATCGATTATTTGATAAGCTAGGCACACCTTAAAGATGCTATCTTTAAAGGTATATATTTCTCCCACACGGATGTTGATGGTTTCGAGAAATACACCTTCTAGAATACAAAGCATACAACTTCGTTTCTAAAGGCTACACTCATTTGAAACCTCTTTAGAATAAGGGCTCAACCAAGAGACTCGAAAATATAGAGAGAAAGAAGAAATAATTATTTTGAATTAATTACTCGGTCAATGTATAGAAGTATTTATAGACTTCTAATAGATGCATGCCACATGCACATTTTCCACCCGAAATTGTATTTCCAATTAATAGACACATGTTCGGTCAAAACACATGATCATTGAATCCGAAATAATATGAAACACATCATTTCACGATTCGAAACTTTTCACTTTTATTTATTATTTATTATAATATATATATATATTATATAGAAAATATACAATATCTCGGGAAATTCTATCCTGGACCGGGACCGTTGGTCCAAGTTCAATTTTAACTAAAGGTGTCAAGCAGGCCGGTCAAGGCCTGCTTGACACACGGGCCTAACAGGCCGTCCTGTTAAGGCCGGACAGGCCGGCCCATCCCATGACAGGGAATGGGCCGGCCTGGCCCATTATATATAAAATTATTTGTTTTTTTCATATATTTCTTATAATATTAATTTGTTTTTTTTGTTTATTCTAAAAATATTATACTAATAAAATAAATATTTGAAATTATAATACTATTATACAAAGTTATATATTTGAAATAATTATATGTTGATTATCGATAAATTATATACTAATTTCATAATTATATAATATAATTAAATTATATTAATATTTACAATATTTTTGTAGCCATATATTAGAATATGTATTCAATCAATTTAGTTATATATATTATTACTAAATTATAATATGTAATAGTATTTACATAACTAAATTATATATATATATATCATAATATATATTATAATACATATATACTATAATGATGGCGATTACGATGACGATGGAGATGAAGATAATCAGAATGAAGACGACACTGAAGATGAAGATGAAGATTATCAGAATAAAGACGACAATGAAGTTGAAGATGAAAATAATCAGAATGAAACCCATCATGAAGATTATCAAAATCAAACCAGATATATTGAAGACGATATGTATGATGCTTTGCACAATCGATATTATGATATTTTGATTTTGATTTTCATTACTTTGTAATAGAGTTGGATAATTTAGTTCTCATTTCTTTGTAATGATTTTTTTTAATTTAATGCAAGTTACTAATTTATTTACACAAAAATTATATTTTCTAAAAATATCAATACATTATATATTAATATATAATTATATACTACTAATTCTATATTAAATATTTAAATAATAAATTATTAAATAATGAAAATGGAAAGGAAAATTAAAAAGGAGAACAAAACAAAACAAAAAACTGAAAAGTCCAAAAAAAAAAACATTTTGGAGTTGGCCTGATAGCCGGCCCGTCCCCTTTAAGCCTGGCCTGTTTACCTTAGGGCCTAGCCTCCTAATTGAATGGGCCATAACAGGCCGGCCTGTTTAGGCCCGTTAGGGCCAATTTGACATGTTTAGTTTTAACCACATATTTATCCATTGGGAGGTGTTTCCATATGGGGTGGGTGGAGAAAACCACCCCTTTTGCACAAATATGTGGCCTATCTTGGCCGGGGCCAATGGTCCCGAACCAAGATAGAATTTTCCCAATATCTCCTTTATTATTAAATAATAATAATAATTTTATCTTGGGAAATGGACTTAAAACAACAATTTTATGGATTAATTAAATTTAAACTAATCTTTCATTCAGAACTTTGTTATATAAAGCTGTCGGATTTTATTGATTCTTTCTTTGGATTTACCATCACGGATTTAACAAAGTTAAACAGTGGATGAATTAAATAATTGGAAGCATTTTTTTAACACATAATTGAAATAGTCTCAAGCTGGTATCTTTATTGTCATGATGTTCCAGAAGATTGCTATGATGAAATATTATTTAGGGATAAATGTAATGAAAAATAATATTTAATTCATGAAAAATTATAAAGTATTTGATATAAAAATCTTATCAATTATTATATTTTTATATAAATTTTTCATTAAATGGACCAAATCTCCGATTTTTAGATAAACAATAACACTAATGTTGTATATTTTGTGATTTGTGTTTTACATAATCTTAATAAACACAAATACATCTATAAAAATATATTATTATCAACTCTAACATATTCTTATAAAACATGAAATAATATATATATGACATATAAACACTAAAATAAGATACTGCACCGACGGAGAGTCACGCCACATGACGATGTCCTAAAGCCATGATTGTCTCACTACGTGCATATTTTTACAGCTGATCACGACTCCAAGATAAAACTCCATTAGCTCACAGCGGTGTCTTATCCTATGTGCACAACCACAAGGAGACGAAGAACCAATCCTTAGTCACATTGCCAAACACACTCTTAATGGAGAAAATAATTTTACAAGTTCATACGACAATTAGTTTACAACCTCTTATATATAGTGATGGATAAATGGATGTTACATCAAAATAATGACCCCGAGTAAATTTGTAGCCAAACTACAATAAACAGATCATAAACATATAGAGAGTGAGTCATAATTAGAAATATGTAACATTCACACGTAAATAAAGAGTCACTAATATATTTACAAATAAGGCCATAAACTCTTAGAATATTTAAGATGGAAATTAAGAAAATAAGAAAATTTTAAGACTTAATTTCCAACTACTAGTACTTTGGATCTTTTTATTTTTTGGTCGTATAATAGAACACACCTTAGATATGTATACACCATTTGAATTTTAAAACATCATGCTAAGTGGTGATACATAAATGTAGTGAAATATAAGATGCATTGCATGAAATTTGATCATTGCAATCACATATATTTCATATCTTAATAGTTTTGAAAATAAATTGTTTATTGGGTAATTCTTACCCAACCCAAATCTTGGATCTATGGACCCAAAGTTTTGGATCGACCCACATTTGGGTAAATATGGGTCTGGTCTAAGGCTAGACGGCTAGACCTAAAGGTGTCAAGCAGGCCGGTCAAGGCGTGCTTGACACACGGGCCTAACAGGCCGGCTAAGGCCTGCCCCTTAAGGCCAGCCGGCCTTAACCAGCCCAGGCCGACTCATCCCATGACAGGGAATGGGCTGGCCTGGCCCATTATTAATTTTTTTTGTTATTTTTTTTTGTGATTTTTTATAATATTAATTTGTTTTTTTGTTAATTCTTATAATATTATACTAATAAAATCAATATTTAAAATTATAATACTATTATACAAAGTTATATATTTGAAATAATTATATACTGATTATATCGATAAATTATATACTAATTTCATAATTATATAATATAACTAAATTATATTAATAGTATTTTTGTAGCCATATATTATAATATGTATTCAATCCATTTAGTTATATATATTATAACTAAATTATAATATGTAATAGTATTTACATAACTAAATTATATATATCATAATATATATTATAATACATATATATATATATTAATATATATTGTAATATATATATTATAATATATTAATACATTAGTGATTAGACTCTATTATGTATTATAATATATATTATAATATATTATTACCACATAGATAGAGGGAAAAATGTTGGACTGGGACCAAGTTTCAACCACACATTCACTGAAATGGGGGGTGGTTTTTTCACACCACCCCATGAATAGTACCCCCATTGAAGGTGAATGTGTGGTTGAAACTGGACCGGGACCAACGGTCTCGGTCCAGCATAGAATTTCCCATAGATAGAGCCATTGCCCAACGGCTATTTTGTCTTTTTCTAAATATTTAAAGTATAATATGTATTCAATCATTTTAGTTATATATATGATAACTAAATCATAATATGTAATAGTATTTACATAACTAAATTATATATATATATATCATAATATATATTATAATACATATATATATATTATAATATATTAATACATTAGTGATTAGACTCTATTATGTATTATAATATATATTATAATATATTAATACCACATAGATAGAGCCGTTGCCCAACTGCTATTTTGCCTATTTCTAAATATTTAAAGATAACAAAAGAAAAAAAGAAGTCAAAAAAGATAATGAAAATAATAAATTAAATAATGAAAATGGAAAGGAAAACAAAAAAAAAAATAACAAAATGAAAGAAAAAAGATCAAAAAAATATTTGGGGTTGGCCTTATGGCCGGCCCAAGCCTAAAGGGGCCGGCCTGGCCCCTTTAGGCCTGGCCTGTTTGCTTAAGGGGGCCAAGCCGGCCTGACCCTCTAATTGATGGGCCAGTTGGATTTGCCCGTTATGGCCCATTTGACATCTTTAGCTAGACTCAATGTATTTCTTTCTATAATTATATAGATGCACTTTATATATATTATTAATGAGTCCAGGCCCAACTCATTAAACTTAAGGGCCATAAGGAGCCCAAAGGCCCCATTCGTTTTGAATCGTTGGCCAATTTGACCCAGTTTAATTATTCATTATTATATATTTTTTATTTTTATTTCAAAACAAAGTGTGTTACAGTTGGAAAAAAGTCGGGAGGTCAAAGGTCTGAAATCCTCTTTCCGACTTTTACAAAATCGGCCTCTTTACTAAAGGGTCTAAATCGCCATATCAAACATAAGAGCATCTCCAACCCAAAAATCCAATTTGGCGCAGCTACAGTAAATCCACTCCAACCCAGAACACTATTCACTGCACAAAAAATGAATCTTACAGAATATTTCATTTTTTTCATCTTTTTTATAATATTACAATTTATCACAAATAAAGTCCAAAACTTTTAAACTTTTACGTATTGTACATTTTCACCCAAAAAAATATACTTTGTTAATAAAAATCACAAAAATAAAAATAAAATTATTATTAAATAATAAAAAATTATATTAATTGCATTTCGATATTTAAAATTAATTTATAAAATTTGTATTTTATTCTAGTTGAATTAAATATAACTTATATGATTTATTTATAACAAATTATACGTTTATGGGCTAAATTGAAAGCAATTAAAAGTAATTAATAATACAATATACATTTTATATAAGTTAGAGTATAAATATGTATTTATAATTTAATTATAAACTTAAATTAAAACATAATTGAATAAAATATAATAATATAGCATATAATTATAACTAATTTAAACTTATAAGAGTTAAATTGAAAATAATTTAAACTTTATAAATTTCAAAAAGACTAAATTAAAATTCAAAATAAACCAAAAGGACCAAAATACAAATTAAATAAACAAATTAAAAAAATATATATAGCTGCGCTAGATTTAGCGCATCAATTGGCGCTGGGTTCACCAATTCTTCTTCACCCACGCCAATTTGGTGTGGGTTGGAGATGGCCTAAAGGCCTGTGTTGATACGTGCATATTGGGATGGCCCTTTATGCTTTACTCAAACTGACCCGTGAAGAACCTTTTTGACACCTGTGATTACTATCATAAATTCATAAATATTATTACACAAACAAACCGGATCAAATTTTTTTTACTATCTGTTTTAACTTTTAATCCTTCATTAAACAATGCCTCGTTAGTTTGCACCTTTTCTTCCTTGATTCACTTTTTCCAAAAAAAGTGAGTATTGAAGTATTAAACAATGCCTCCTCAGTTCTTTTATATCTTAATTATATTTATATATTGTACTAATATAATAATATTAATCTGATAATATTTTATATTATATAAGTGTAATATAGTATATAACATTAATAATAATAGATAATTTGCACTTTTGCACCCAGAAAAGAGAGGGCTAAAATACACTTTTCAGCCTAAAAAAAGAAAAATAACATTACAGTAGAAACTCGATAAATTAATACTCGATTAATTAATAAACTCTCTAAGATAATATTTTTGGCCGGTCCCGACTCGGGGATAGGGTGCTAAATTAATAATTCGCTAAAATTATAAGATAATACATTTTTGATAATTTCTATAGGTCCCATATAAAATATAAATTAATAATTCTTTATATACTACATATTACATGAATGATTTATGAATTTTTTTTGAAAAATGATTCAATTGTCTTTTGTTTTTTGTTGAAATCAATTTCACCTTGCAAATCAATTTGCAATTGTCCTTGAATTATTCTTGTTGTACTTGCATAATTGCTAACATCCATTCTTACAATTGCTTTTGAGTGAGACTTGGATTATCCTTGTTGTGCATGCATAATGCTCTTCGAATCTCGTCGGTCATTATTGTTTTTTTCACACCTTTAAGATTAGAAGGCATGTCGTGTGTGTATGATTTATTTGTGTTAGCATTATTATCTTGTATTTATATAAAAAATATTTTTTAATTATTGTACATGCATTGTACTATAATTAAGTGAAAGTTTGAATGGTGTTTGTAGAATTGAATATTTCATTATAAATTAATAAAATATTAATTAATATATAAATTAATAATTATTAATTTATCGATTAATTAATAACTCTTTTAATTAATAAATTTTGGTGGTCCCAAGAGTATTAATTTATAGAGTTTCTACTGTATACAACTTTATATTGAGTTAATCTTGGCAAGTTGTGATTTTTCACATAAAAAATCTCATCTCAATAAAGTAAAAATATCAAAACAAAAAGCGAATCCCCCTCTTCATGTCGACAACCTTAGTTACTCAAAATCGACCTCATCTTTTAATTCATTTTCGTCAAAGTAAAAAAGAAACAAGAAACTATTCCAACATAAACTCGTATTTTAAAATTTCCCTTATTATGGTCTCTTCAATATTCTAACATAATCATGGACTTTTACTTTTGATATATGTGAATCTCGATTAGATGTATACTTTGGCTAGATTAATTATTAACCTTCAATTGGCTAAACCATAATTATTACCATAATGAATAATATGGTTTAAAATCAAATCAAAGTAGACTCGAACTAGATCGAACTTATAAAATCAAGCATGACCATTTTTTTCTACATTTCTGAATTGGAAAAAATAGGAAATTTGAAGACGGCATTACTACAATCTTCTACTTTTCCAAATTATTTTCACAACTTCTTCGTAATTGTATTATTTTGAGATTTGATTTATTTTATATTATTTTACGTAAGTTGAGTCGTGTGTCTTTAGAATTTTCTTTCTTCTATTTAATAAATGAATTTGCTCTTTTGTAATGAAAATTTTGGCCGAAACATTCATATGATGCAATTTGTCAAAACTTAAGTTGTGTGGTGCGATTTTTCGTTTCTAAAGTGAAAAATGCATGTTAATTGTTAGCCATACAAATTAACAATATTAATTTATATAATATTAATATAATTTAGGGCCACCTGCACCTAGCCCTTAAAGGAGCCGTAAGGGACGTATCGGGACGCGTTGGTGCACTTGCTGGCACAGGACACCTGCAGGCTGCAGATAGTGCCACCAATTATTAATTATTAATTAATTACAGAAAGGTCCTTTTTTTATCTATATTATAGATTTGCCCCCAAAATCAATCAGTATCATTATTATCAAAGCGCTCGCTTTCAAGTTCCCATTCTTCTCTATCATTCCTCAGATTTCTACATAGTATTTTCATCCATGGAAGCAGGTGGCGGCGGCGGAGGGGTAGCGACTTTATCATCTACGGGGGCGGTCACATCGGCGCCGCCGTTTCTAAGCAAGACTTACGATATGGTGGACGATTCGACCACCGATGCGGTGGTTTCGTGGAGCAAGAGCTGCAACAGCTTCGTGGTGTTGGATGTACCTGAGTTCTCTAGAAGCCTTTTGCCTAAGTACTTCAAGCACAACAATTTCTCCAGCTTCGTTCGCCAATTGAACACTTATGTAACTATTCTCTTTTAATTCCTCTTTTTGTTTTTGTTCGATTTCGTTTTATTTATCCTCTCTGGCGTGTATGTTAACTGTTGCAAAGATGCTTATGCGAAGTTTTAAATCACAATTGGATATTAGAATTTGGTGTGGTGTTGAGCTAATTTTGATGGAAGAAGAGTGTTAGTTGAGGTGATGTTAGTTTAATTACTCGGCTATTCAAAGTTGTGATACTGGTTTGTTTTTCTCTTTGCACGGTTTAGCTCAATGCTAGTATAATTTATATGTGAAAAACGTTATCACATACACCCGCAAACTTAGGTTTCTAGTAAATTTTACCAGGATATATGACGCTCGCTTGGATTGCTTATGTTTTCATATGACTATTTCATGGAAGTAGAAAGCACTGTTGCAACAGAAATATGAGAGGAACCTCTTGAAAGGTTATTATTGATGAACTGTGACATAGTAAGTGAGTTTTAAGTGTTTTGCAACAAGAGTCATTTGTGTATCCTGTTGCTCACTTAGCATAAAGTGTAATGATTTTATTTGTCCATCATCTTACTTTCTATACGATGTCGAGCCTCAGTAATTCCTTTATAGTTTGCTCTCTCTTTCTCTCAACCAGGGTTTCAGGAAAGTCGACCCAGACCGTTGGGAATTTGCAAATGAGGGTTTTCTCAGAGGTCACAAACATCTGTTAAAGACCATAAACAGGCGTAAATCTTCCCATCTGCAATCCCAACAACGACCTACCCAAGTTCAGAGTTCATCTGCTGGTTCTTGTATTGAAGTTGGAAAGTTTGGGATAGATGAAGAGGTTGAGAGGTTGAAAAGAGATAAGAACGTTCTCATGCAGGAGCTTGTCAGGTTGAGACAGCAGCAACAGTCAACTGATCATCAGTTGCAAACTCTTGGACAGCGTATGCATGTAATGGAGCAGCGCCAACAACAAATGATGTCGTTTCTTTCAAAAGCTATGCAGACTCCCGACTTTGTAGCACAGCTGGTACATCAGCAGAATGATAGCAACAGACAAGTTTCTGGTGGGAACAAGAAAAGAAGACTCCCCAATCAGGATGTAGAAAATTTAGCACGTTTATCGCCTGATGGACAGATGGTCGAGTACCAACCATTGATGAATGAATCTGCAAAGTCAACGCTGCAACAAATCCAGAAAATTGATACATCTGAAGGGCTCGTTTCAGACGTGAGCCACTTGAATAGTTTCTTGAGTGATAATGTGGCTCCTGCACATAATGTGTTCGATAGTGGTAGTTCATCCAATAGTATTTCTGGAGTGACTCTATCGGAGATCTTACCCCCAGATATCCAATTAGCTCATGATACTTTTTATCCTGAAGTAAACACACCTTTGCCTGATTTTGTTACACTAAATCCATCAGATGAATTGTCGGCAGTTGATGTGGATATTTTGGTAGATGATATCCATAAGCTTCCAGTTATAGATGATGTCTTCTGGGAACAATTTCTCTCAGGAAGTTCTCTAACTGGGGATGCAGATGAGATAAATTCTGGCAATTTGGGACATACTATTATCGGAAAAGAGCTGGAGGTGGAGCAAGGAAGTGAATGGGATAAAGTGGGGCAATTGAATAATCTCACTGAACAGATGGTGCTACTTACATCAGCATACAAGAGTATGTGACTCTGTATTGAGAATCATATGTTTTACCAGCGCTGTTGAGAGGTGTAAGTTAGTGCAATAGGCATTCATCTTTCTCAGTTCTGGTACGCATTCTATCCTTTTTCTGTTTTGCTTTTCGTCGTGGATTATCTGCTTTTAATTTTATGAATATGGTTTTTTGTTACAACTATTACATATATTGCTTTGATAGCTGTCATCAAAGCAATTTGTTGGAATTTGATAAAGCAGTATATTACATATACTGCTTTAATTATATGAATATTACATGAAATATTTCATATATTACATATATGAAATATTACAATTTGTTGGAATTTTTCTTTTCAAGCAAAATAAATAAATTTGTGTTTGATAAAATATGGTACTTGTCTTCACTTAGACAAATGTAGGCTACTAAGAATATGTACATGGACTAATGTTTTGAGTAAAATGAACTAAAGCCACCATTAACGCTGGCAACGAAATGATCTTAAAAGAACTGATTGCCTGTCAGTTACATATAAACTTATCTCAAGCTACAACAGCAAAAACTACTATTATTAGCAGAGTATCCCTGTGATAACCAGCATTAAGCAAGCCTGCACCAAAGAACAAAAGGATCAGAATGGACTATTTCCTAGCAAATTCCTGAGAAGACTAAAGCATCAATGAAAAAATTTGGAATAATTCATCTGCTTGCTTATGGAGTGACTTGTTACCTATTGGATTCTCTAAGCAGAGATGTAGGCTCTGGATTGAATGAATTTATCTCCCTAGCCGGCTATACTGCTGGCATGAAATAAGTATAAAATCTAAAAGTTATTCCGACGAGAACTTGTTGAAGAAAAATATTGTATCAGTAGGTCAATATTTCCATTTTTATTCCGATTCTTCAATCATAACCTGAGGTGAAGTACAATATCCTCCATGGAAACTAAATTTCTTCATATCCATATTCTCAGAATTCATAATTGAGAATTGGTGTTGGAAAATATAAATGAACATGGTTTTGTGTGTTCTGTCAGGGGAAAACATCATAATAAAGAACTGCCAGAAACGAGCACTCCGAATCAAAGATGAACAGGAGTTGAAGATTCTTGCAAAAAATACCTGGTGTGAAGAATTCTATTGAATAGCCAGATACCTCTCTGCTGCAAGAAGCTGAACCTTATCGAAATCTTTCAAGACTGATTCATAATCTCTGGTAAGCTACTAAGCTTATCATCTGCAACTTTCTTACTGGCCTGAAATAAACACAGATTTTACCTAATGGGGGTCGGGTTGAATCCCGATATTTGAGCTACTTACATTAACTCCAGTAAGGTGGTCATTTTTTTTACTTGATCAAGTTCAACTGAAGTCACCTTCATCAATTGCTCAGTTTCTAACCTGATATTATGGCTGCAGACGATGTCCACATAAAACCCATGTGTTAGATATTGTCATTAATACTAAGTTAACGCAGGGAATTTGATCAAGCATGAGAACTCAAGAAATATATAGTAATTGGTAAAAACTCTCGTTTTGTGGCAGAGCTCAAGTGTGTCTTTCGATGCTCCTAACTAGGCGTGCCACAGTGGTGCTAAGTGCTAACCCTTGTTGGTAAGGGAAAGAGCCATCTCAAGGTCCTGAAAGCTCACACTGGTGATATCACAATGTAATTGGGGAACAAGTATTGCTAGTGTAATGCGTTCATAGTTACTCCTACTCGTTTCTTTCTCGGATTATCATCTTTTTTCATTTTTATATTTGTTTAAAAGGCAAATACGTGTTTAATGGATGACAATTTAATCTCATGGATATAGATCTATTCCCAGTTATTTCAACATTATTTAGCCAAATTATTTATTTGATTTTTGGGGAGGAGGGGGACCTCAAAAATAGTCATTGAATCCATTGTCAACATGTAATTAGAGTAGGAATTTGGGGATATTTCAATCCAATAAACAAGCTCATAGTTTTTCAGCATGGGCGTACAAACACTGAAGAGTCCAAATAAAGAAATACTGAAATAAGGTGAGAATAGTGATTGATACCTAAGATCTTGGGAAATTTTATGCTGGTCCCGGTTCAGTTTCAGCCACATGTTTCCGGCTAGTTTTAGCCACATGTTTCCCTTAAAGAGTCCCCCTCAAGGTCATTTTGTGATCAAAACAACGGTCCCGGTCTAGCATATATTTTTCCGTAAGGCCTTTCATTAGTGGAAGGTGATATCATTCTATTAACAATATTTTTATATGCAAATTTTAAATAATTAATTAGCAACGTAATACATAAATACATTTGTGTCCTAAAATGCCTTAATATCGACCCACCCACCCACCCTTGTATAAAAAAATGGTTTTAACAGGGAATAAGAAATTTAAATTATACACATCGGGCTAACATAATAACTTTTGCCTACAAAGATGAAAACATGGATGAGTCACGTGCAGTTTTTAGTTTTTAGTACATCATAGCAGAGAATATGTAAGATAATGGGTTGGGCCGGCCCAGTACAACTAAAAATTTTATGAGCCGGCCCAGCCCAAACCATGAAAGCCCAAAAATTGTGGGTTAATGGGTTGGGCCGAGCGGGCTATTTGACATCTGTAAGTGAAATGTTGTTACATAAATGAAGCACACGCGTGCACAAATTGTCACCTTTATTCATCCAATTATATTTATGGCGGTTGCACCCTATTATTCTCTTCACATGCAAAAAGTACCAAACTTTGTGATATTCATCATTTATTTCCAATTCGATCATCGTTTCGCTTCTCTCCAGTAATCAATCGGAATTCGTAAATATGTCGGTAAGTATCTCCTTCGCCATGCCAGTTTTGATGTGATTTATGCTTTCTTATTTTAAGGTTGTTTATACTTTAACCGAATTGAGATGGAGCAAAAAATTCCTGTTTAATCGCTCTGTAATTTATTCAATTATGCGGTTCGATTTGTGCTGATGTTCAGTGTAATCGTATTATGTTTTTGCCCTCTTTTGCTGTCAATGGATGTGTTGATTAGGTAATTTTGTGAATCGTCACGATTTAGGTAAGCATTATATTGCGAATGAAAACAGTTCTATTTCCATAACTGTACTTGTTATAGATTGAGAATATTTTTTACGCTTTGGTGGAGCACTGCTGTATGCCTGTATCCAGAAAATGAAGAAAATAATTGTTTGGTATGCGTTATTGGTGTATTATCTTATGGATGGCCTTTATATTTTAGTTATCTGGGATGACACATAAACTTTGAGTTTACTCTTTCTCTAGAAAGCTGGTCAGGATGGACTTTATTTGGAGTAATTTATTTACTGCACACGGATCTCTTGTCAAGGAAATCGAACTTGAAATTTTCTGTTAAACCTGTAAAGCGGGCATTCTGGCATCGCAAAATCTCTCCCTCTTTCTCATACTCACACAAGAGCGAACACGAAAATATTAGCATAAAGATTAAACTACATGGCAATTTGCGCGGAGGGAATTTCACTGTTAACAAAAGAAGTACATAATACAATGCATGTAACAGTTTTGACCAAAATTTAATCCCGAATTTGTGCCTTCGCCTTCTGCAGAGCTTGCTTTTTAACCTTGGACCTTCTGCTTAATTTTGGGTTTACAACTTTAAGACATATCACAACACTATCAAACACATTCCTCTTTTTACTATTCCTTCAGCATTCTCTCTCTCATTCTTGACTTGTTTGCATGGCAGATAAGAACTGTGAAAGTGAGCAATTTGTCTCTAGGTGCTTCTGAGCAGAACATCAGGGAGTTCTTCTCCTTCTGTGGGGTGATTGAATATGTTGAAATGAAGAGGTTAGAACAATAGGTGTTTCAAGTTGTTCTCCCCCCTTTCTGATTAGGATCATACATTCTTGAATCTTGTTTGATGCGACTGTAAAATTCTTGAATGCCATTGTTCATTTCATCTTTATCTTGATTTTAGTAACAATGAGAGATCTCAAACTGCGTTCGTTACTTTCAAGGATCCTCAGGGTGCAGAGACTTCAGTTCTTCTTTCGGTATTGTTCTCAATTCTCTGAACTGTGTTGGCTTTTAGCTTGGAGTGTTAAATCATTTCTCATTTGGAAACATGATCTCTAGGGGGAATCTATGATAAGTATTAAAGATAACAAGTTTGGTATGCAAATCTAGTTTACTGCCGGTGCTGCTGTATTTTAGAAAAAATTGTGAAAGTGGGTAAAAGTTGAAGTCGAGTTGGTTAGTAAAACATGCTAAAAATCAGTAGAAATAGAAGACGTTGGTAGAAATAACCATAAACATCCTTTTTTTAAAATTTATTTCAGCTTGTTTCAAGAAAAGCAGAAACATAAGCAGTTCAACAAAAAAAAACAAAAAAGTAGCTTAAGTTCAGTAAAAAGCTCACAAGCATTTTTTGCAAGTTTATGCAAATATTGCTAATATTTTATGGCTTTAGTTAATCAATTGTTTGATTTTTCTGTTTACAATACCCTATTTCTGACGAAGGCCCTTTTGGATTTTCTACAGGGAGCTACAATAGTTGACCAGTCAATTACGATCGCCCTCGAACCGGATTACGTGCTGCCATCTGCATCATCAGCCTCATCTGCTGTATGTTCTTTATCGTTTTAATTAAAAATTAAAAAAACGATAAAAAGATATCATTTTTCGTTTATCACCTCCCCATAGGAGAAATATTTCTCATCAGAAAAGTGTTTTTATATTCTTCAGGCATCGGAAAAAATTAACGTAGATGGTACTGAATCAGCTACACAAAAAGCAGTAGATGTTGTAAGCAGCATGCTTGCAAAGGGTTTCATCTTGGGGAAGGATGCAGTTAACAAGGCAAAGACATTCGACGAGAAGCACCAGTTCACTTCTACTGCTACCGAAAAAGTAACCACTTTAGACCAAAAGATTGGGCTGAGTGACAAAATCGCGACCGGAGCGACCATTGTGAATGACAAGGTAAAAGAAATGGATCAGAAATTTCAGGTTTCTGAAAAGACAAAGTCAGCTTTCGCGACTGCTGAACAGACAGTTGGTAATGCTGGATCTGCTATTATGAAGAACAGATATGTCTTAACTGGGGCTTCGTGGGTTACTGGCGCTTTCGCTAATGTTGCAAAGGCTGCTGGTGATGTTGGGCAGAAAACAATGGAAAAAGTGGCTGAAGGATCGCCAAAAACAGCTACAAGCGTTAACAAGGCGACTGAGAATGTTGCTGAAGAAAAACAGGGACGAAATGCACCAGAAGGTCATAGCTCTGAATTCTCGAAAGCTGCTGTAATTGAAACAAAGCCCTCTTCACCAAAAGCTGCTAAAAGTGAAATCAATCCATCTCCTCCAAAGGCTTGATTCTCTAAATATGTGTGTGTTAGTGATGTTTGAATCCGTTTACGAGGAAACCTAGTTTGGTTCTGATTGTTAATGATTCGTCGTGCTTTCGTGATGCGATTGTAGGAAATGCTAAAACGTCATCTTACTTTTATAGATTCATATATCTGTTTTTTCGTTGTAGAAAATGGTTACATACTAGTTTATGATATGGGGAGGAAGAAATATCAAATGTCCCTCCTATATATGGTTGAACTTGTGGTTTTGTGTGTTCATGTTTACACAGCTGTGCAAATGCCTGAGAATTTGTGATCACTTTTCTTCAAGCATATAGTGCAGACTTTAGTCATGGTAAAAAAATGTTTGCTCGAATACTCTTCGTGCAGAATTTAAGTCGTAAAGTGGGTGTTGAGTAACGACCCTTTCTCCGATGTAAGACTGGTTACCTATAGCACTCGCGTCTCGACTAAAAGCAAGTCTAGTAGTTGAGAATAATAGTGTGTTTATTTGATGATTGAGAAGAGACTGAAGTTTTGTGCAGATGATGAAGTCTATTAGGAATGAGAATGTTAAAGGATCAACCAAAGATGACAAGTAATATTTAATGATTTTTGTATTCAATAACCGACCTTAGCTCAGTTGGTAGAGCGGAGGACTGTAGTTTGTATGCTGAAATCCTTAGGTCGCTGGTTCGAATCCGGCAGGTCGGAATGTTTTATTTCCACACTATATATATTATTTTGCTCCAAAGCATATGTCGTTTAAACTGTTTTCACTCTGTTTAATGATTTAAGATTACATAATAATGAGTTCTGTTTGTGAGCTACCGAAGATGGTGTTTATTTTGTAACTTAAATGGTACCAATGTTGTTGGTTGTTGTTAGGATATGGATATCTGATATAAGAATGTGATTTAGACGTAAAATAGAGAAAGAAAAAAAAAATGAAACAAGGAAGAAGGATCCAAACGTGGTGTCTACTTAGAGAATGTACAGACAGATATTAATGTGTTATTATATATAATATTGGTATTATGTTTGTTAAGGCTTAATACGTGGGTTTTTGGTCAATGGGACGTGCCATGCATTATACCTTAGCTAGATCCTAATCTGCTTAGTTGTTTTCTGTTATGTGCATGAAGGATGATGATGCGATCTTATTTTTCCCTTTTTCAATTTCATCTTCTCTTTTATCCCTCCCACTCCTTCTCAACAACATTATGGTGTATTATTGAGGCCAATAGTAATACATACATACATAGTTATTTTGCTTTATTTGAACTATGATTGGTCAAAATCTAGTTATAATAAAATAGTACATAATGCCTTATAATATTAATATGAAGAATGATAATGGATTCGCGCTCAACAAAATATCATCATGCCTGGTTGACCATACGACTCGGATAATCTAGACAAGACAGGTGGTTGAATTGTCGTGATTCAGTTGTAACTATCTTGATGATACCATTTATTCTCTTATAAATGGCTCAATGACTCTTTAATCAATGAAACTATTTGGAAAGAATACAAAGCACATTTTGGAATATAGTTTGTAACCTTCTAAATTTAGTAGCTAGTTAACTTAACCAATTTTATACATTAAAGCTACGAATTGACTTGATTTTAGACGATTAGCTACGCACCCAATCTATTTAACTCAAGCACAGTCATAATTCATCATCCAATAAGGCATCGAGTCGGCCTCTTAGATCATTGATTTAGCTCAAGTTTCTCAAAATAGCCTATCATGTTTCGCTTTACATATTATTTATGTTAAAGTAATATAAAATACTTATAAAAAATATAAAGATGACCAGTAACATATACACTAAGCCGTAGACGGACGAGCAATGAAGCAAAGCGTCATTTAGACTTTTTTTTTTCCCATTCTTGTTGCCTAGCCGCTAATTCTGCCTTTGATTGAGTCATTAAGGTGGATATTCCATGTTCCATATGACAAGCATTAAGATTGGTAATGATGATCATTTTCATGATTTGGGTTGGTCCCATATTTAATACCCGTATTCAGATAATTTTATAATAGATCAAGTTCAATAAAATCGATTTATTATAGTCAATTAAAGTTGACAATACAAATATTTTACTAAAACCTCTCCTGATTTATTATAAACTTACTCAATTAACCCCACATGTAACTAGTTATCTAATCATCGCTATCGTTTAAAAGTTGTGCTCAATTTCAATATCATAGGTAAAGAACCATAAGCCATAAATCATAATTAAGTTTAATCGATAATATCTTGTTTCACTTTATTCACTTGTATACAAGAAAAAAAATTCAATTTATTTATTTATTATCAATTAATTAATTATTATATCTAAAGAAAATTGGAGGCCAACCTATTGTAGCCTCTAAATTGTTTTTATTTTATTTTATATAGTAGAAACTCTATAAATTAATACTCATGCGACCACCAAAATTTATTAATTAAAAGAGTTATTAATTAATTAATAAATTATTAATTTATATATTAATTAATATTTTATTAATTTATAATGAAATACTCAATTTACAAGCACATTTCAAACTTTCACTTAATTATTGTACAATGCATGTACGTATATCAAACAAAAGGTCTAATTTAAAAGAACCCTTCTATCTCCCATCTTATTATGCTTCTTGTGTTCAATATATCACTTTATGGACATAAAAATTATTTTTTTATATAAATACAGATCAAAATATGCTATGACAAATAAATCATACACACAATATGGCTTCCCATCTTAAAGGTGTGAAAAAACAACAATGACTGACGAGATTCGAAGAGCATTATGCAAGCACAACAAGGATAATCCAAATCTCATATTGAATAATTTCTTGTTGAGCTATGAGAAAACAACACTAGAAGTTCTTACAATGATAAGAAAAATTAGAGGCGAGATTCAAGGTGAAATTTATTTCAACAAAAAACAAAAGGCAATTGAGTCATTTTTCAAAAAATCTTCATAAATTATTTATGTAATATGTAGTATATAAGTAATTATTAATTTATATTTTATATGGGGTCTGTAGAAATTATCAAAAATGTATTATCTTATAATTTTAGCGAATTATTAATTTAGCACCCTATCCTCCGAGTTGGGACCCGCCAAAAATATTATCTTAGAGAGTTTATTAAATAATCGAGTATTAATTTATAAAGTTTTTACTATATATAAAATATTGTTATTTGCTAGATATAATAAATAAACATAACATCTTACACCAAAGATAAATAAAGAAAAAGGAAAAGATACATAAAAATCTTGTCCAAAAGTCTTCCACTTACAAATGGTTATGCAGTAAAATTTAGTCCAGCAAAATCCCGCCTGTCAACTATATATATACATTCTCAGGCACGCAGAGGAAAACACGTATTTCTGCCAAATTCAAATACTTACATATACATACATACATATATTAACATCTCCAGCTTCTACAACACAACCCACACGCAAAATCTTCAGAAGACGTGGACAGAAAGTTCATATACATTTGTGTTTTCACCCTCTGTTGAGGTATATGATCGATCACTCTGTTTTTATATGCAACTTTTATTCCTTTGATTTGAATAAGATTGCCAAATTCTATGTAGATTATCAGTATATTCAATGCATTTAAGGTCTTGACCACCATATTCAGTTTTAATCTGCATTAATTTGACTTCAATTTCAAGTCTAGTATCCGTTTCGAATGAACCCCACAATGTATAAACTGTTCATATTCATGTTCCAGGGTCAAAAACTATAGATTACTAGTGTGGATTTATAACTCTCTGCAAAAATGGCTTCAAAATCATTCAAACCAAGCATATCAGATCTATCGACCTCATCCGATATGCTCGATTCTCAGAACGGCAAACCCCCCCTGCCCCCACAGGCCCGTGTCACGTTCGCTCGAAGGACCACTTCGGGCCGATATGTGAACTACTCAAGTGACCTCGATTCCGAGCTTGGCAATACCGATTTTCTCAACTACACGGTCCACATGCCTTCAACCCCCGATAATAATCCCGTCTCACAAAAAGTCGAAGAACAATACGTATCTAGCTCGCTATTCACCGGTGGGTTCAACAGCATAACCCGGGCTCATTTGATGGACAAAGTTATCGAATCAGATTCGAACCATCCACAAATGGCTGGTGTAAAGGGCTCATCATGTGCAGTCAATGGGTGTGATGGGAAAGTGATGAGTGACGAAA
Source organism: Verbascum thapsus (assembly GCA_963669365.1). Classification (NCBI taxonomy): domain Eukaryota; kingdom Viridiplantae; phylum Streptophyta; class Magnoliopsida; order Lamiales; family Scrophulariaceae; genus Verbascum; species Verbascum thapsus. The sequence goes on along the minus strand of OY770107.1, from coordinate 9,196,521 downwards.
GGGGGAACGATATTGTCCCGTGTGAGTGCGATTTCAAGATCTGTCGAGATTGTTACATCGATGTGCTGAAAACAGGGGACGGGATTTGCCCAGGTTGTAAGGATCAGTACAAGACGACTGATGTAGATGAGGCCATGGAGAAATGGCGATCGAAAATACCTCAGCTGCCTGCACCTGGGATGTCGAAAAGGTTGTCTTTGATGAAATCGAACAATAAATCGCTGATCATGAGGAGCCAAACGGGTGAGTTTGATCATACTCGATGGCTGTTTGAAACGAAGGGTACTTATGGCTATGGCAATGCGATATGGCCGAAAGATGAAAGGTTTGATAATGGGAAGGATGATGATGATGATGTTTCTGATCGTTCGTCTGAGTTTATGAACAAACCGTGGAGGCCGCTTACTCGGAAGTTGAAGATTCCGGCTGCCATTATCAGCCCGTATAGGTATATTTCTCGCCTTGTCTTTTCTTCTGATATTATGAATATATATATATATATGTATATTAGAGGAATGTTCATTTCTGATTTCTGAAGATATAATGAACAAATGCACATTGTAGTTCAATGACAATTACGCTTAGCAATGTATACAAAGATTAATACTCCGTTCAATCCAAAAGAACGTCCGGTTTTGACTTTTGTTAGAGACTAACAAAAGTCAATCTTTCGTCGTTCTGTCCCAAAAACATCTTTTTCATAAAACAACATAAGACAAACAATTACATTTATAAAACAAACATGTAAATGTTGTCTATTATCCATTATATTAGCTTCTGTCCTTAAATACTATTACTGTTTTATAGAAAAACGAAAAAATTCGATCTTTCTCAACTATAATGGAAGACAAATAGATATGAATCTGCATATTTGTGCATGTTCTAACTTGAGCTTTTTGCTGCTACTTTATCTATTTTCTTACAGGCTTCTTATTGCGGTTCGAATGGTTGTTCTTGGTCTTTTCCTTACATGGCGTATCCAACATCCCAACAACGACGCCGTCTGGCTTTGGGGAATGTCCATCGTTTGCGAATTATGGTTCACTTTTTCATGGATTCTCGACCAACTCCCAAAACTCAACCCCATAAACCGAGCCACAGATCTCAACGTCTTGAAAGAAAAATTCGAAACCCCTAATCCAAGCAACCCCACCGGAAAATCCGATCTCCCCGGAATCGACATCTTCGTTTCAACAGCCGATCCCGAGAAAGAACCGCCCCTCGTCACAGCCAACACCATACTATCCATACTCGCCACCGATTATCCAGTCGAAAAACTAGCTTGCTATGTTTCTGACGATGGAGGGGCACTTTTGACATTTGAGGCCATGGCCGAGGCCGCGAGCTTCGCTAACATATGGGTCCCGTTTTGTCGAAAACATAATATAGAGCCTCGAAATCCCGAGTCTTATTTCGGTTTGAAGAAGGACCCTTATAAGAACAAGGTGTTGAAGGACTTTGTGAAGGATCGGAGACGAGTTAAGCGCGAGTATGATGAGTTTAAGGTTCGGGTTAATGGGTTGCCGGATTCTATTAGACGTCGATCGGATGCTTATCATGCTAGAGAAGAAATTAAGGCCTTGAAGGAACAGAGACAGAAAAAAGATGATGAACCTGTTGAGGTTATCAAGATAAAGAAAGCTACTTGGATGGCTGATGGTACTCATTGGCCTGGCACTTGGTTGAGCACTTCGGCAGAACACTCGAAAGGTGACCATGCCGGAATAATACAGGTATCCATATATATCTATATATATATATATATCTTTATATATATATATATATACATATGTGTAGCATATCATTCATGTTGGAAATTGCATTTTTCGTCCCTTAACTTTGCCGTATTTCGTTTTTGGTCCCATACATCACGGATTTCTTACATTTTGATCCCACTCATACAACATATGACTTTAACATTTCAAAATTTATGCGATAAAAATGAGAAACCCGTGATGAAAAATGTGATTTTCCCAAACTATCTATAAAAAAATCGAAAAGCGGGTTGAAAATTTAACTCTATGATTATGTAGGTGATGCTGAAACCTCCGAGTGACGAACCACTGTGTGGCATAGGTGAAGAGTACAGTGTAATAGACGTAACCGAAGTTGATATACGTCTACCGATGCTCGTCTACGTTTCTCGTGAAAAACGCCCCGGCTATGATCACAACAAAAAAGCAGGCGCCATGAATGCTCTTGTTCGAGCTTCGGCAATCATGTCTAATGGCGCATTCATCCTCAACCTCGACTGTGATCACTACATCTACAACTCTCAAGCCATGCGCGAAGGAATGTGTTTCATGATGGATAGAGGTGGCGATCGAATCTGCTACGTTCAATTTCCTCAGAGATTCGAGGGTATAGATCCGAATGATCGTTACGCCAATAGAAATACCGTCTTTTTCGACGGCAACATGCGGGCCCTAGACGGGCTACAAGGCCCGGTTTACGTTGGAACGGGTTGTCTGTTTAGGCGAATCGCCCTTTACGGGTTTGACCCGCCTCGGGCCAAAGAACATGCCGCTAGCTTTTGCTTTGGTAAGAGGAAAAAGAAGCTTTCGGCTATTCCCGACGAAAATCGGGCGTTGAGAATGGGCGATTATGATGACGACGAAATGAATCTTTCGCTTGCGCCGAAAATGTTTGGCAACTCGAACATACTCATCGACTCCATTCCGGTGGCTGAGTTTCAAGGCCGCCCGTTGGCCGATCATCCGTCCGTTAAAAACGGACGTCCACCTGGCGCTCTTACCATACCGCGCGACCTTCTCGACGCGCCGACTGTGGCCGAGGCCATCAGCGTCATTTCGTGTTGGTACGAGGATAAAACGGAGTGGGGCCAGCGCGTCGGGTGGATTTACGGGTCCGTTACGGAGGACGTCGTGACGGGATATAGAATGCACAATAGGGGGTGGAGATCGGTTTATTGCGTGACGAAACGCGACGCCTTTCGTGGGACCGCCCCGATAAATCTCACAGATAGGCTCCATCAAGTCCTCCGTTGGGCCACCGGTTCGGTCGAGATATTCTTCTCGCGCAACAACGCCTTTCTAGCGAGCTCGAAGATGAAAATCTTGCAAAGGATTGCATACCTCAATGTCGGGATTTACCCTTTTACGTCGATTTTCTTGATCGTTTATTGCTTTCTCCCCGCGCTATCTCTCTTCTCGGGGCAATTCATCGTTCAAACTCTCAACGTCACGTTCTTGGTGTACCTACTAATTATTACGCTAACGCTTTGCGCACTTGCCGTGCTCGAGGTCAAGTGGTCCGGGATTGAGCTCGAAGAATGGTGGCGAAACGAGCAATTTTGGTTGATCGGTGGGACTAGCGCGCACTTAGCCGCGGTCGTTCAAGGCCTCTTGAAAGTTGTGGCCGGTGTCGAAATATCGTTCACGTTGACGTCGAAATCGGGGGGCGATGACGATGACGACGAGTTTGCGGATTTGTACATAGTGAAATGGACTTCACTTATGATCCCTCCAATTGTGATCATAATGGTGAACATAATAGCTATAATGGTCGGGTTGAGTCGAACGATATATAGCGTTATACCGCAATGGAGTCGACTTTTGGGAGGCGTTTTTTTCAGTTTTTGGGTTTTGGCGCATCTTTACCCGTTCGCAAAAGGGCTAATGGGGAGACGGGGAAGAACGCCAACTATCGTGTTTGTGTGGTCGGGTCTTATTGCGATTATCATATCGCTTTTGTGGGTCGCGATTAACCCGCCCGAAGGAAGTAACCAGATTGGTGGTTCATTTCAGTTTCCTTGATGAGAACCAAGTTTTGGCAACATATAGGGTAAAATCCTATGGCTTTATAGAGAAAGATACTGAAATTTTCTTATTTTTTGGTCATTTATGTTACATTGGATGAACATTTTGGTGAAGGGATCAATCAATCCCAAGTTTATGCAAATGAAGAAATTGTTGATTATTTGATTATCTATCATGGCCTATGATACTCAAAATAACTATTTAGCATGAATTATCTTTTCATATCAATATAAATGCCCATTTCTTTTCATCTCCTTCTATCATAACCTAGGATTAGTCTACTTAACCCATGCAAGTGGATTGGAAGATAATGTATACAAGTAATTTGTACACACACAAGATGTATGTGTGTGCGTGTGTGTTTTTACACATTTTGTGATGTAAACATTTCACTGAAAATTTGCTTTTGATGATTGTACAATCCATCAAATCCAGCATGTTGTGAGCTGGATAGATGTTTAGAAAAAAAATATAGAATTATTATGATTGGTGTGATATATATTTTATTGTGAGAAATTTTTTTGTGGTGACATTCATATATAATTTTTATTAAATATTTTTAGTCAAATTTATCGATTTAAATGTAAAAAAAAAAAATAGTTATAATAGATCATAGTTTAAATGTTGTGTTAGTTATTGAAAGATAGCTAGATTTTTTTTCATCGAATGTTAAATATTAAATATGAATAGTAAGATCCATTCTTCTCTTTTTTTGCAAAAAAATATTCAAAATTATCTAAAATTTTTGATTTTTTAAGACATCAAATAAACAATATTTTTTTAAAAAATTTAATCTTGAAATGTACTTCCGTGGAGTGGGATAGCCAACCAATTGTGGCTTTAATTTTGCGATGGTTTATTTCATCTGAAATATTTATGGAAACAAGTAATTAGAATGAGAGAATTAATTAAGGGGTTGTCATTATCTTTACATAATCAATAATTGTTTTAGAAGTTTTATGTAATTAATCATCATTATTAAATAGGGGAAGTAAGAATAATATATTAGCCGTTGAAATAACGTATATCAATTATCAACTACTACTCCATGTGATTCGTGCTTAGTGATAATTTAATCATTCTTACTATTTTCGATGGCGTCTTGGACTGCGGGTGATTCTATCTTGGTCTGTGACCATAAAACAAGCTCGTATTTTATCTTTGTTACCTTTTCTCAATAATGAGAAACAATTTGAAAGAACCGAGTCGACCGCTAGAACTACTGGTTTTAGAACCAGAACTAAATAGGCTTATTCTTTTTGAATCAGAATTCCAATCCGAACTCAAACGTGGATTGGTGTTTTGTTCGACAAATCTCAAAATCCATATTTTATTCTCATGCCGTAAGAAAAAAACGAATCGAAAAAAAAAAATTTATTGAATGTGTTCATTCATTTTGATTACCCTTAGAACCACACATTGGGGGGGTGGTTTTCCCACCCCACCAATGAAAAATCACCCCAAACATTTGAAATGTGTGGTTCTAAGGGGTCCGGGACCAACAGTCCTGAACCACCTTAGAATTTTCCTCTTGAATACATACCAAAAAATATATATCATATTTGACTTTCTTTTATTAGAGGTAAAAATTTCATTATTTCCAATGAATAATCTTTCTATAAAATCAACATTAATGACTATCTTTTGAAACATGCCATCATTTTCAAAATTTATAACTATTATTTGTATTCATATATGAAATTGTCTCTCTTAAATATGATTGTAATTTTAGGGTAAAAATGAATAAATTATGTATTTTTCAGTTATAATTAATGATATTATAGTCAGATTAGATAATAAATACGTAATAAAAGTCAAACATTTTGGGAAAGACAATAGTGGAATATCATATTTTGTGTGTGAAAGGAGCAGTTATTATGGATATCTAGTCACAACTAGGGGTGTAAATGAGTTTACTTGAGTCGAATATAGTTATTCAAATTTATTTGAACTATGATCGAATTTCAAAAATATGTTTAAACTTGATTTGATTGTTAATCGAGTCGTGATCAAATGAACTTTAATTAAATCGGTCATGAGCCAAACTCGAGTAGTTTGATTATTTTGTACATATTTTTATTATATTTGACTAATCGAATCCAATACTTACAAGTTGTAATTAACTAGAATATCAGTAAGATTCTTACGGTAAGGGCCATTCCCTTACGCGTTCTCCTTGTAACTTTTTATTTTTTATTGCAATTGAAAATTCCCAAAAAAAAAAATTCTTTAAATAATACAATAATAATTATTGTACGTAATTATTTATTGATTAAATATGTCCACAACATATTAAATTAATCATTCTTCCAAATACCATTGTTTTACTTGATTCTTAGCGAAACAAAATCAAAATCTAATCTGTGAATTAATTAATTAATTAATTTACATGTCTTCGCCCCCAAATATGCTCTCACTGTCTCACAAGGGACATTGAGAATTTAACTCTCGGATATAAATTTTTATAGAAAAATTTAAAAAATGCATGATGTACAAAATATATACATACAATATTTTTTTTAACGTGTTTGTAGATTTCCTTTGACTTTCATGAGATACACCAATGCACTTAATTATTAGAAAAAGATTTTTTTTTAAAGATCTTAATAATTAATTCAACAAAATCAGAAACGGGTTTGCGTTATTGCATGTTTCACGTGTTATTCCTTCATGCAAATTTATAGCTGGTTTCCATGTACATTATTTAGGGGTGAAAATTTAACTCGATATTTGATATTCGATTCGAGCTCGCTTGCTAAAAGTTCGATCCGAGCTCGGTTCGTCAATTTACCAAACCAATCTTGAACAATTTTTTCTGTTTGATAAATTTTAAAGCTCGGCTCGATTAATAAAAAATAACAAAATATGTACAAAATATTCAAACTACTCGAGCTCGACTCGTGATCGGCTCGATTAAAGTTCGTTTGAGCTCGGCTCTATGAACAATCAAACACAATTTTTAAAGCTCGACTGTAATTCAAATAAGCTTGAACACTTATGCGTTCAACTCGACTCGACTCATTTTCACCCATAAGTACTAAAAGCGGAGTCTCAATTAAAAATACATAGGTAGAGGGGTCAAATCGGCGATTCTAAAGCTTAGTTTATTTATCCGGAAATGAAATTTAAATTGAAAATGTGATTATCTGAATTTAATTTTGGAAAAAGGAATCAGATATTAAAAAAAAAAAATAGAATCCTGCACATCAAAATAAGGAATTTAAAATCTTCATTTTCTGAGGGTTTATTATTACTTTGTCTTTTTCGAGAGAATCTAAAATCAAAACTTGCTAGCACTTTTAATCTTTATATTATGTCATATATATATCCACTCATATTTGCTTATATTTCAAACACAAATCTCATATTTGATCTTCATATTTCTAAACTACCCCGTAGGACAAATTTTTCCTATATTTATAATCGTTTTTCTTCATCGACCCTCAAATTTAACAGCAAAAAATGTCTTCAACAAAAACAAAGTGAACATGGTTTTCATTCCTTTCCCTATAATAAGTCATCTTGTAGCAAACCAACCAAGACCAAGAAGAAATTCTCGGGTGGTTGGATATATATATGGACAACCCGAATCATCGGTCGTGTTTCTTTGCTTCGGTAGCAATGGATGCTTCGAGGGGGATCAAGTGAATGAGATAGCATGGGCTCTTGAAAATAGTGTGCACCGGTTTTTGTGGTCGTTAAGAAAGCCCGCCTCCTAAGGAGATCATGGAGTTTCCCGGGGAATACGAAAATCCAGAAGAAGTATTACCAAAAGGGTTCTTGGAACGTACCATGGCGATTGGCAAAGTTCGGTTGGGCTCCCCAAACGACTGTTTTATCCAACCCTGCAGTGGAAGGTTCTGTGTCGCACTATGGTTGGAACTCGACTCTGGAAAGTATCTGGTGTGGAGTACCAATGGCCGTATGGCCAATGGATGCAGATCGATAGGGGTGGCAATTGGACGTGTTGGGTTGGTTTTGGGTCAGTTCCAATGGGTTGGTTGTTAAATGAGTTTGGTTCTTAAATGGTTTTAAGGTGGAACCAAATTCAACCCAAAGTGGAACCAAAATCAATCCAAAAGGGAACCAAGCCCAACCCGACTCACTACTTTACATTTTGTTCATTATAATTTAGATTATTGGCAAACGATTTGGGTCTAACTTGAAATTTAGTTGGACCCAACTTGGAACCAAGTTGGAACCAATTAGGAACCATCATTGGGGCGAAGAAGATAGAGAAGGCGATCAAGAAGTTGATGGACCTAGAAAATGAGATCCGGGTTAAGGTTAGAGCATTGCAAGAGAAGAGCAAAAAAGCAATGATGAAAGGTCAATCTTCTTATAATTTCTTGGGCATGTTAATTGACAATGTCATGAACAACAATTCTTGAATGCTAGTGTTATTGGATTTCAATCTACATAAGGGGTTATATATTTGGCAATGAAGATAGTTTGTTATCAAAGGAAAGTGTTAAATAGACTGGATTTAGGTTTGGTCGAATTCAAGAACGTGATTTATGAGGAATGGTTATATATACATGTTACGTGATTAGTTACTCATATAGTAAAATTACATTTGAGTTTCCTAACACATAGGTTCTTACCGAGATTTGGTTATAATAAAATTAGCATTCTTTTGCTTTCTTAGTCCTCAATCCTTCACTTGTGATTGTCTTTTTTTTTTTTTAACCAATATTTGACTTACATTATACTTAATATATGACTTTGACTCTTTTTTAAAATTCTAGATCTATATGTTAGTTTTTCAACCAAATTAATCTTGTCCAAATCCAAGATTCGTAGCTAAAGTTATGATGTCTCCACTACAAGAAAACAAGGCTTTTGAGATGAAAATCTAAGACAGATATTTTGCGGTCTCCACTTTGAGACGGATAGCATATTTCTCTCAAATTGGATACAAATTTACTACCGGAACATATTTCCGTCTCTATCTTATTATTGCAATGAAATAGAGATGGAAATAGAGATGGATATAAAATTATTGTGTCTCTAAATTCGTCTTTAATATCTAATATCTACTAAAAAATACTCGGGGCGAAATAATGGTCTCGACAATATTTAAGACGGAGTCTCAAATTCTGTCTCACAATAGTCACCGACTTTTAATAAATAATTATTTAATAAATAATGAATTTTAAATTTTGGGTTAGTATAATTTTTGTGCTTTTTTTATTTTTTAGTAGTTCAAGGAACACAAACCAAAACTCACAGGTTAAACTACATCTTTGGTCAATATTAGAAAATCTAGATAATAAAGAAAAAAATTTAAGCACAAAATAAGCCTCAATTTCTTATAATGAAAATGACATATTCTTCACAGTCACGGTCGAACATGTGCATAGTACAAACTTCTTTAATCATCTTGATTGTTTTATATCACTCGATCCAAGTTTTAAAAAAATAAAATGAGAAAAGATTATTTAGTAGCAAGAATAATCTAAGTACCACAAGAATTCAACACTCCATAACTTTCAGTAACCATAAACATCACCGACCCCTTTATGTTGATACCAAAGAAGTTTTACCATCAATATTGTACATCAATCCATTTCAAAAAAAAAAAAAAACTTGATGGTCTTCCTAATGCACCATTTCTATTCACTTGGATGTGGACCATTGATTTCAAGCATTCCACGACAGATTCATGACAAGGGCGCTAAAAATAACGATGACAACATACGTTGCCCTTGATTTATATGTTTAACATGTATATATAATTATATAATTATATATTGTGTCTTTATCCATTTCTACTTTTATGTACCATTCATGTTAATTCTAATGCTATATCCACTAGAGAAAAATGTGTCATTGATATACCATTTCGTTACAAGATAGATGCCTATAAAATTCATCATAAAGACTATTAAAGTAAATTTGTATATACATTATAAATAGAACAAACAAAAGGTACAATATCTCCATGAACCAAAAAAAGAGTAAAATATCTTATATTAAAACTTATGAATATTTGAAACACACACAAAACTATCATTGATTATCCATGATCCGCATATCTAAATGCTTATGGCATGTATATGGCTATATATACATATTTTATATATAAATATATATGAAGAAAGACTATAGCAAAATACTTAAACTATTCATATTTTCGTAAGTTATTAATATTTTTATTAAACTTCATTTTAATACACATTGAACAATGTTAACTACTAATTTCAAGTCCTCATCTAAATATACATTGAACAAAGTTATCAAGTTCATATACATTCAATTAATAATTAATAATACTTAAAAATTTGATTTAATTTGTAGATAGAATTAATTTATTGCTATAGGGTTATTTTAGTTTAAACAAAAAAGTTAGAAATGTAGATTGTTCCATATACAAATTATGTAAATATCACTCACACTTTTAGAATAGATATGTAATTAAATTATTAATATGGGAGGTCTTTGGTATTCAAAAAAATTAATAAATTTATTTGGTAAATTATCCCAAATGATTCACATTATTATAAATAAAATATAAATATAAATAAATAATAGATATGCATATGTGTGATAACAATATATAATATATAGTGAACAAATTAATTTATTTCCTATTAAAGTATATACACTGAACTAACACAATAAAAAAAATAGATACATATCACTTTTGAATACATAAAATGAATTAATTAGATCATTTGTTTCAACAATATATTTAATGAACTAACATTAAATTTTAGAGAAATAAAATTAAGTACAAGTATAATTAATTTACACAATTGTCCTTACTTTTTATTTTAAATATAATATTTATAGAGGAGTATCTTAGACTCTTCAAAAAAGTTAAAAAATACAAGCTACTTCATTAATATTTATAATTTTATAACAGTTGTCCGCTACGTACTTTTCAAGAACCCTAACCTACGATTGGTCTACATAACCCATCCAAGTGGATTGGAAGATATTGGAAGATAATGTATACAAGCAATTTGTACACACAAAAATATGTATGTGTGTGTTTATAGATTTTTGATTAATTTGCTTTTGATAACTATAGCATCTCCAGCATGATATGAGCCGATGAATTAATTTTTTTTTAGAGAAAAATATGGAATGATTATAGTTTGTGTGATATTTTTTATTGTGTTGATATTTATATATAATTTTTATTAAATATTTATAGTCAAACTCATCTATTTAAATGTCAAAAAAATAGTTATGATAGGTTTTATGTGAAACGGTGTGTTAGTTTGCATTATATTATGTGATTAATTTAATTTTTGGTGTTGAAAGATAGCCGAATTTTTTAATCGATGATATTAAATGTTAAATCATGAATAATAAGATCCATTTATCTCTTTTTCTACAAGAATTTCTTCAAAATTATCTAAAAATTTTGATTTTTTTTAGCCATCAAATAAACAATATTTTTTAAAAAAATTTAGTCTTGAAATATACTTTTGAGGAATGTGATATCCAACCAATTGGATTTTAATTTCCGAGAACTTCTCATCTGAAATATTTATGGAAACAAGTAATTAGAATGAGAGAATTAATTAAGGGGTTGTCATTATCTTTACATAATCAATAATTGTTTTAGAAGTTTTATGTAATTAATCATCATTATTAAATAGGGGAAGTAAGAATAATATCTTAGCCGTTGAAATAACGTATATCAATTATCAACTACTACTCCATGTGATTCGTGCTTAGTGATAATTTAATCATTCTTACTATTTTCGATGGTGTCTTGAGTACATACCAAATATTTATTATTGATTTCGTCCCAAAAAATATATATCATATTTGACTTTCTTTTATTAGAGATAAAAATTTCATTATTTCCAATGAAAATCTTTCCATAAAATCAATATTAATAACAATATCTTTTAAAAAAATGCCATCAGTTTTAGATTTATAAATATTATTTGTATTCATATATGAAACTGTCTTTCTTGAATATGATTGTACTTTTGATACTATAGTTAGATTAGACAACCGTAATAAATGACAAACATTTTGGGACAGAAAATAGTGGAATATCAGATTTTTTTGGGCGGAGGTTTATTATGATTATCTAGTTGTTCAAACTTGTTTAAATTATAATTGAATTTCAAAAATTATATTTGAGTTTGATTTGATTGTTAATTAAGTCGAGCTCAAACGAGTTTTAGTCAAGTCGAATATGAGTTAAATTAGAGTAGTTTGATTATTTTGTACATATTTTTATTATTTTTAACTAATCGAATCGAGTTCCAAAACCTATCAAACACAAAAAAAAAAAATCGAACTTTATTGGACAAATTAGCAAACTGGGCTGAAATAAATTTTTATTGATCGAGTTCAAATCGAATATAATAATTTTCTAAAGACACACAACTCACAAATAGTTAAATACTCATAATAGTGCAATTTTCTATCATTTGAGAAATGTGGATGAAAATGATATTACAAGTCATTGTCATGAGATGTAAACTGTAAGGGCGTGAATATTGGAATCAAACTTACCAAAATAAAATAAAAACTCATGAAACACATCAATTTGTGTACAAGACTCCAATGTCCATGAAATTGAAATTAAATAATACAATAAAAAACATTTTTTATTCCAGCTCAATAATCGCAATCCAATACTTCCAAGTTGTAAATAGAATATCAGTAAGATTCTTTAAATTATTACAATAATAATAATAATAATAATCATAAGCAATTATTTATATATTAAATATGTACACAACATATTAAATTAATCATCTTCCAAATAACATTTTTTTTACTTCGTTCTTAGTGAAACAAAATCAAGATCTAATATGTGAATTAATTAATTAATTAATGCACATGTCTTCTCCACCATATATGCTCTCACAATCAGAAAAATCTATCTTGATCCGGAACGATAGCCACACATTTTAAAATTTATGGTTAAAATTGGACTGGGCTGGTCCCGTCCAGGATAGAATGAAAATGTTAAAAAAAATGTGTGAGGTATAAAATATACATAATATTATTATTTTTTTAACGTGTTTGCAGATTTCTTTTGACTTTCATGAGATACGCCAATGTACTTAATTATTAGAAAAAGTTTTTTTTTTTTAAAAAGATCTTAATAATTAATGCAAAAAAATCAAAAACGGGTTTACATTATTGCATGTTTCACGTGTTTTTGTTCATGCAAATTGACAGCTGGTTTCCCTGTCCATTGGTATGTACTAAAAGCTGATAGTCTCAGGTAAAAATACATAGGTAGATAATTTAAATTGAAATTTTGATTTGAATTTAAATTTGGAAAAGGAATCAGATTCTTTTGAAAAAAAAAATAGAATCTTGCACATCAAAATACGGAATTTAAAATCTTCATTTTCGAAGGGTTTCTTATTATTTATTTTTTCAAGAGAATCTGAAATAAAAAAATTGGTAGCATTTATAATCTTTATACTATGTCAATAAAAAGCTATATATATAGAATATAAAGAAATATATTATATAAATTAATATGTAACAATGTATGCCTATTTTTATACAATTTACTTATATATATAAAAATATAAATATATTGTCTACATGATATAGTATGTGTATTAACATTTATGTCTACATTTATTATATGTATGTCTATAAATCTAGACATATAAATATAATATCACCTCTCTTTGTCCCATACCACTTTTATCTCCCCCTTCTAACACAAACATCAAATTCAATACTGTTCACCTAACTATAATTTTCTTACCAAAAAGAAAAAAAATAATTATTATTTTAACTAATTCAATAATTTTACATATTATTAATCACAAATCCCAACCATTTGAACTATTTCAATTATTTTACATATTATTAATCACAGATTCCAACCATACAGCACTGCATTACCTAATATACCTATTTTTTAAATACAAAATCAATAAACATATTCTTCCGTACATTTTAAATAAAGGTCCAAAATAAAATGAAAAATCATCCAAACATAACTTTAAACTCTTCTTATTGTTACAACTTACAAATGGGGCTCCTTGTTTTTTCTTTTATTATTTTTACGTATGCATCTTCTCATTGACCTTTACTAATAATAAAATTCTCATTGAATATAATTAAATAAAATGTAAGCTAAACATGTAAATTCTTTATCATTTCTTGATGACTTAACGTGAGTTTGAAGAAATTCAAAAAATAACAAAGCAACATGTAGCTCGTGTAATCTTTAAATTAATTCATGGTGCCAAGAATTCCAAATTAATAAAATGTGTGTCTAGATAATATATATTTTTTTAATATTTTTTCATATCTATAAGTTTACAATATCAGAAGATTTTCTTGTAATTCTATTTATAATTCGCATAATGAGAATTAATACATAGATTTTATAAAAAAAATTGTAACTCTAGAACTAATACTTATGAAATTTTATGTTTTTCGACATAAAGCAACAAATAGTTCTAAGAGATTGACTTAACTCGGATAAATTCAATTTGCACCTCCATAACTCTGGTCGAAAAAATTCTAACCATCTCATACCTCGTTCATCTTCATAATTGACCATTTATATTTTTGTGAAAAAGTAAAATACAATTTAACATGACGAAATCGAGAGCGAATTAGAATTCAATGTAAAAGGTTTTTGAATTAATGAAATCACTACAATGATTGATATTCCATCGTGCATCTCAAACTCCATGTCACGTGTAGTAATGAAGTTGTGATTTTGACATGTGATAAATTTACTCAATAAATAGTCCTTTAAATTCACAATATGAGGTCAATAATGTTTTGACTAAAGGAAGAAGGGTAGGTGGTGTATGCATGTATCAAAGAGGGTGAAACCAAACCCTAAAACTCAAACCCCTAAACCGGCCATAGTATCAAAAAATTCTAACTTATTTTATGGTTCAATTATATTCAAATCATCAAATTTTAACTAAGTATTTCACAAAATGAATAAATTAGACCCTACGCGTGACTAGTTCTTCAATATTTGAAATACAATTGAATTCGACCAAATTGGGTTTGAACTGGAATTTCTCACTCAAGTATACTTCATAAAATGAAAGTAAAATACACTTAGATTCGAGTATGTTCGAGCCGAGAGCGGACAAGAATTAATTTGTTACAGTATTTCACAAAATGAATAAATTACACTAGGTATGTGATTGGTTATTCAATATTTGAAATACACTTGAATTCGGCCAGATGAGATTTTTGAACTGGAATATCTCACTCAAGTGTAATTCATAAAACGAAAGTAAAATATATTTAGATTTCAGTATGATCGAGTCGAAAGTGAACGAGAATTTGGATTTATACCATCTTCAACTACTACTAGTTTTTCTATACTTTCACCTAACACCCTCATTCCCCCTTACTATATATCACTTCATCTCTCACTACATTCTTCACTATTCTATCTCAACCCTAAACCACATTAAACACACTATTCACACAAAGACACAAACAAAAATGATGTCTGTGGCATTTGATGAAAGCACTCAAACTCAAGAACTTTCAACCCTAGTTTTACCCCAAAACCAAACATCACCACAAATTGATCATATATTTGTATCAAAACTTCCCAATATCCCCATCCCAAATCACCTCCCTTTGCACACATACATCTTCCAAAACCACTCACAAAACCCTGATAACACATGCCTTTTGCTCTCCAACAATGGAAAATCATACTCATATGCTGAAACCCATCTCATGTCTCGAAAAATCGCCTCGGGTTTATCGGGCCAAGGTATTCGTAAAGGGGACGTTGTAATGGTGCTCCTACAGAACTGCGCTGAGTTTGTTTTCACCTTCTTTGGAGCTTCCATGGTGGGTGCTGTAACAACGCCTGCTAACCCTTTCTGCACGGCCAAAGAGATTTTCAAGCAGTTTCATGCTTCCAAGTCGAAGATGATTATCACGCAATCGCAGTACGTTGATAAGCTTCGTAACCCAGGTGATGATTCGGTGGTTTTCGGCGAAGATTTTGCTGTAATCACCGTCGATGACCCGCCGGAGGGATGCTTGCCTTTCTCCGTGCTTTCTAACGCCGACGAAAACGAAGCGCCGGAAGTTGAAATCGACCCGAACGACGCCGTCGCGCTGCCGTTCTCGTCGGGGACGACGGGGCTGTCGAAAGGCGTGGTGTTGACGCACAAAAGCTTAATCTCCGGCGTGGCGCAACAGGTGGACGGCGAAAACCCGAATTTCTACTTGAGATCTGACGATATTTACTTGTGCGTTTTGCCTTTGTTTCATATATATGCATTGGTTTCTGTGCTGTTGGTTTCGTTGCGGGCCGGCGCGGCGGTGCTGTTGATGCCGAAATTCGAGATGGGTTCGCTGTTGGAGATGATTCAGAGGCATAAGGTGACGGTGGCGGCGGTGGTGCCGCCGCTGGTTTTGGCGTTGGCGAAGAATCCGGTGGTGGATAAATTCGATTTGAGCTCGATTCGAATGGTGATGTCGGGGGCGGCGCCGCTAGGGAAGGAGCTGGAGGCGGCGCTGCTCAGCCGTGTGCCGCAGGCGGTTCTTGGACAGGTATGGTGAACGTGAAACTAACTAACTAACCAACAACTTAACTAAATTTCATGTTCTTTAAATGATCTCAAATTATAACGAATCATAGTTGTCACATAATTGTTTTAAATTTCAAATAAAGTGATTAATTACATATTATTTAGACTAAAAAGAGTCAATAAAAGGTATTTCGAAATCCCAAATTGAAAAAAAATGCACTTTTCAGAAATTCTTGACTAGAATTTCCAATAGACATATTCCAAAATCCTGGGTTTAACCGAGGATAAAAGCGAGTACATTATACATATATATAAACTAATTTTGTATATTTTTTTTAAGATTTCTCACTTTTATTAAATTGAAGTGTTACAAGGTTAGTTAATATGTGTGTGTGTGTGGATATATATATATCTAAGCTAACAATATATATTCTGGAGTAGTAAAATGAATTATTATAAAAAAAAACATAATAAATGTAGTAAATGAATTATGATAGCAAAATACGTGTGTTTTTCTCTAATAATTTGATAATCATCAGGCACATCTAACAATTATATATTTTTATTTTTATTTTTATTTCAGTGTTTATATGTATATAGATATATATTATGTTTATTGATGTACTACTGTTACCCAAAATAGAAATGTCCCATAATATAAAAAAGGCAATAAAATCCAAGCTATTTACTAAACGTTACTTGGTCCCCTTTTCTTGTACAATTCTCAAACACTAAAAGCTTTGGTATTAAATGGCAAAATAAACTTTTTAGAACATGGCCCATATATGTTTGTCACATTCTATATTTAGTAGCATATAATAAATAGAATGATATATTTTTTGTTGTGAGAAATTTGTTTGAATTGAGATTTTAATATAATTTATCGTAATATTTTTAGTCAAACTCATTGATTCGGATGTCAAGTCATAATAGGTTTTTTTTTAAAAGTTACTAATTTATATTTGAATATGTGATTAATTTGATTATTTGAGTTGATAGATATTCGGAAAAACCTTTTAAATCAATGGAATGAACTGACAAATTATGAATAGTGAAAATTATATTTCTCATTTTTTTTTCAATAATTTCTTCGAAATTATCTAAAATTGTGAGAGACTTTTTTGAATTCTTTTTTTTTTTTAAACATACTAAATAATTGATATTTTTTTAGAATTTTTTCATCTGAAATACTTTTGTTCGGGTTTAGGGCTATGGCATGACCGAGGCCGGTCCAGTGCTATCAATGTCACCACAGTTCGCCAAAATACCATCACCGACCAAATCGGGCTCATGTGGAAACGTCATTCGTAATGCCGAGCTCAAGGTGGTCGATCCCGAGACCGGTTTTTCTCTACCTCGAAACCAACCCGGTGAAATTTGCATACGTGGACCTCAAATCATGAAAGGTTATTATAGAACAATATTATATTATATAATATCGGTTTATAATATTTTTTATAATATTTGCTTCAATTTTATATGTAAATTTAATATAATTATTGATTTTGATTGATTGATTGAAAATATTTGTTTATTAGGGTATTTGAATAATGCTGAGGCAACAGCTGGAACCATAGATGTGGATGGTTGGCTTCACACTGGTGACATTGGATATATAGATGAGGATGATGATATTTTTATTGTGGATAGAGTTAAAGAACTCATTAAATACAAGGGGTTTCAGGTGAATATTTATATATATATAGCATTTTCAAAATATTATATATATTATTAAATTTTATTTTAATTTATATTAATTGTATAATCTATTGCATTGATACAGGTTCCACCAGCTGAGATAGAGGCTCTTCTTATCAGCCACCCTGATATTGCTGATGCCGCCGTTGTACCGTACGTCTAAATTAAACATATACAAAAGTCTATTAATTTAATTTTCTTAAGAAAAATAATGTTTTTTACTATTTTTATTTAATTTATTATATGCAATAATATATATATAAGTATTTATTTGATGAATGAACAGGCAAAATGATGATGCTGCTGGTGAAGTTCCTGTGGCATTTGTGGTTCGATCTAATGGATTTGAACTCACTGAAGAAGCTGTCAAAGAATTTATATCCAAACAGGTATATATATATATATATATTTATATATGTAAAAAGAATAAAGAAATATTAATATCCTATAATTGTTTGACAAAAATAAATATTATACTATAAGTTATTATTATTATAATAATGACTTTAAATTCGTATAATTTTTTTTGTGATAAATAAAACAGGTGGTATTTTACAAGAGACTGCACAAAGTGTATTTTGTTCATGCAATTCCCAAGTCACCAACTGGTAAAATATTAAGGAAAGATTTGAGAGCCAAACTTGCTGCAGCACCACTTTCTTCTTCTTAATTAATTAATTGCATTTAATAATTTGAATATATATTGTATTAATTAATGATCATGATTTTTCGTGAATTAAATAATTGTTGTCTCTTGTAGTATTTATTTTTGTGGATATAAATATATCCCTTTATTTTCGGATGTACGTACCCATTAAAAGAAAAATATTTTATTTTGAAATTGTATTATTGTTTGTGCTCAATAAAATTCGTTGGCAAGGCAATTACTCAATTAGGGGTGTAAATGAGCCGAGCTCGAGCCGAGCTTTGAAAATTTCACAGGCTCGAGCTCGAGCTCGTTTAAAAATATATGAGCTCGAGCTCGAACTCATTGAGCCTATTTTTTTGAGCTCGAGCTCAGCTCATCTGCTCGAGCTCGAGACAAATGCGTAAAGCTCGAACTCTGCTCATATGCTCGTTCGAGCTCAAACTCGGCTCGTTTGTTCATCTAAGTTCGAGCTCGCTCGCTTGTTCGTTGGAATTAACATTTGGCTATATAATATATTTTATGGTTTTGAACACATAATCATTTAGGATAATTAAAAAAATGTGGATAAATTATTGCTTACGTAACATTGTACTTCATAAAATATGTAAGTAATTAATGAATAAAACGCTAAAATCGCACTTGTTTCACTAATATAATGTATTTACATAAAATAATATCAAAAGTGATGAGAATCACATATTATCTAGTAAATTGGTAATGGATTACTCATATACTTAAAATTAGTGCATATGTATAATGTCTATGTCCAAATAATTTTTTGATTTTATTGAAATAGGTATAACGAGAATAGAGAACTATGTCTCAATAATTTTATATCATATACAATTAATTACCAGTGAACTATGAAATGTTTACACAATATTATTTTCATTAAAGATATAATATATCAATTATTTTTAAAATTAAATTACATAAACACAAACGTATTATATATATAGTTATGCACAAACACTTACATATATATACATATAATAGTAAAGCTCATGATCCGGCTCGTGAGCTTATGAACACTTAAATAAAAGCTCGAGCTCGGTTCATCAATAAGCTCGAGCTCGTGAAGCTCGGCTTGAGCTCGCGACAGTTCGAGCTTGAGCCGAGCTTTAATCGAGCCGGCTCACGAAGCTCGTGAGCAGGCTCGACTCACCTTACACCTATATACTCAATGCATGTGGTTATTTATTTTTTTGTTCATTGAATTGGGGACATGATTAGAAATGTGTATTATATTATATAAATATGAATTGTTAACTTTTAATTTGGTCTTTAAGGCTACTTGCTGCATAGAAATGTTTTGGTCATTTATTGTGATTGTATTTTATTTATTTATTTACAAATGATAACATAGATAATTCAATATTATCCAGTCTGGGAAACAGAATTCGATCAAGATACAAGAGAGCATTTAAGTATAATAATTCCCTCTAAATTCATATCGTAAGCTAAAGAATTACAAGAAGAAGACAATATAAAAAACTATTTAATAAAAATAGACATAGGCATTAATGGTAGTGTCTTTAGGAGTCTCAAATAAGTGTATTGTTAATAAAATGTATATATAAAGTTAATAAAACTTGATCATTAATGTAAACCTTATTAAATTCGGAAAAATTAAATATAAAAAAATATAATATATAAGGAAAGATCTTATACAAAAATTGAAATTTATATAAATGAGGTCGAGCTTGATCTTAAACAAACTGAAATTTTTAAGTTCAAACTCGACCTCATTTACATTCTTCCAAACTCGAGCTCGGCGCTCGAACTTGACGAGCCTAAATTTTGAAGTTTAAGCTGAAGCTCGCTAGAATACAAATTTAATTATAAGTTTTAAAAAAATTGGTATTTACAATAATATATAAAAATTAATAATAATATTAATAAAAAGCTCGCGAGTCGATTTCATTATACTAAGAAATAAATGTAATTTTAATGTATTAGACCATCTTGTCTAAATATTAGTATAGTGAAAGTGATGATTAATATATTAAAAATGTGAAATTATTTTCAGACGTGAGACATGGTTCTAATCGTGCTAGTTAGTAGCTTGAGTCAATCACTTACCAAAATACCATCATAATTAAGACAATTAGTCAAATATCTACATCTAAACTTAGGGTGCGTTTGGATTCATGGATTTCAAATCCATCGACAAATCCATTTAAGTTCGTTTGGATAATGATGGATTTCAAATTCCCTCGCCATTCATTTTGAGTTCTTTTCTCCACAACTACGGTGATTTTAGGTGTCATTTGAAATCCTTCCTCCAAATCCACTCCTCAAATCCAAATTCATCGATCCAAACGCACCGTAATTTAATCCGCATATAGTTGATGAAAAATTTCAAACTTACTAGAGTCATATGATATTAAAATTTATTTGTTAAATTAACGGGCAATGGAAATGCGTTTGTAGACGTCTAACGAAAATGCTATTTTTTCGACAAGAATTTTTTCATTATGAAATGTGGAACTTGTTAAATTTAGAAAAAAGTTTGTGATCTAAAACTAATTAAAACCTTTTTCTATTCTATGATTGGTCTTGTTAATTGCGAGAATATTCTGGTAATTTAATTAAGTTATTTTTATGAGAATTCTATATTAATACATTACGTTTACGGCTGAATGGATTGCTTGATAAAGTAAAGGCCCAACAAAGACATTATAGTCAATTACTATGACAAATTTTTATCCGGATTACACTTCAAAATTTTAGAAAAAAGTAATTAAGTATTTTCTGTATATTTTAAAATCGAGAAGTACACAAATTATGATCAGTATATACGGAAGTAACTTGAAGTTACCAAGTGCAACTTATAATATCGAATTAGATCTTATTTTCAAGCGTTATTAATCTTTCATTCTACTAGATGAAAAGATATCCAGATCCCACAAGGCATGAGATTTTTTAAGCATCGATTACACAAATTTTGAAAACTCCAAATAATAAGAACAAACACAACTTATAATAGCCTCAAAATTAAATCCAAAATATTCCACATAAAAATTAAAAAAATGATAACACCATACTAACAAGCTTTGGATCTAAAACTAAAAACTTATAAGCCACAAAATAAAAATAGTTGCTAATTATTATTATTTTAGTTACAAACATAGTTGCTAATTATCAACCACCATTTTTAGAGATAATATTGTAAATAATCAATTTGTGTTATCTTAAATAAGAAAACAATTTGTATTAACATACTAGAAAATTGAGTTATGTATCTAAAATTTTAAGAGATGAATTATTTATATGATGTGAATATAAATATAGAGCAAATATCTTTATATAGATTATAGATGAATAATATAAATTATGTATAATAAGTAACCAAACCCCAAAACCGCCAATTCACAAGGAAAAACTCAAACCCTACATAAACCCTTGTCTTCCCCAAACCCTCCAATGGCTTCTTCCCCAAACCCATCTTTGCTTGCCCTTTAAGCAAATTTTCTCAACTGTTAAAACCTCTTCAAAGTATAAATTCTATACCTCAAAACCCAATTCAGATTATTGGGATTAAGTAAATAATTTATTTTAGCAAAAATGGCTAAGCATTGTGCATCAGGGATTTTAGCTGCCATAGCTTATGCAACTTATGGTGCGGAGCATGCTTATGCGGATGGTGAATTCAATTTTTCTCCGTTCTCTGGTTCTTCTACGGCGCCTTCAACGGCCTCGCAACCGTCTCCCGATCCAGCTCAGCCGCCGCCGGAGGCGGAGCCACCGCGGGTTCGTAACCCTAACCCGAGAACGACGGCGGCTGGGTTCGATCCCGAGCCATTGGAGAGGGGTGTCAAGATTTTGGGGGATATTAGTAGTTCTTCAGAACCTAAGAAGGTAGAAATTTGGGTTATTTAATTGTTGTATGTCTTTGTTTTGAGTAATTGGTTTTTGTTGAAAGATTGCAACTTGTGGTGTTTGGATTGTTTGTGATGTTGGCTTTTGTGGAGTTGTGTATGTATCAATGTTCTGTGGGTAGTTTTTGGTAGTTATTGAGGAAGAAAGTTTTCATTTTTTATGGTGTTCATTGAACATGTGGATGAATGGTAAATGATGTCAGTATTTGCAGGGAAATTATGTTTTTTAGGAGAGTCTTGTTTTCGCTTTTGCATGTATCAAGTGTTTAATACGTAACAACAGTGTGCTGTGGATTTATTTGAGGAATTTTGTTGGTTTAGTTATTTGAAGTTATCAAGAAGAAAGAAGAGACAAAGCAGCAAGAATTCACATCGAAGACAGCTGAGTTCAAGGCATTGCAAGCTCAAGCTGAAACTGTAAGCTTTTTTAAAATTTACTGACATCGGATCCAGTATCCTGAATGTTATTATCTTTCAATGTATTGTATATATTTACGATTATAAGTAAATATTCAGTGTTGTTTTTGCTTAGTTAGTGTCTTTTTCATTTACACGATTGTTTTTCATAACTGAAATTATCAAATTTTGAAGAGCTTTTATCAATTCCAATTTCGTGAGACCAATCTCAAAGATTTAAACACATTATTAGAAACGCCTACATCGACTGCTTGATAACATCTCCATCAGATATCACATTTTATGCCTTTATGATCTGTATGTTCTTTTCTTTCATATGAAAACTGAAAAAAGAACCTTATGGTTTCGGCAGGAGAGACAAAGGGTGATATATGAAGAACAAAAAAAGCTAGCTCAGCAACAAGCACAAATAAAGTCACAGATGGCGCGTTACGAGGATGAATTGGCGAAGAAAAGGATGCAAGTACGTGACCCTTTTATTGCATACGTAGAACAAACACCAATTCCATTAACTATATGAATTAAAACCCTGATTTTTTGCAGGCAGAGAATGAACATCAAAGGGCAAGAAATCAAGAACTCGTTAAAATGCAAGAAGAATCTGGTATGAGGCAAGAGGCGGCACGACGAGCAACTGAGGAACAAATCCAAGCACAACGTCGACAAACTGAAAGAGAGAAGGCTGAGATAGAACGTGAAACTATCAGAGTGAGGGCTATGGCAGAAGCAGAGGGAAGAGCCCTTGAAGCAAAGCTTGCGGAGGATGTTAACAGGCGGATGCTAGTTGAACGTGCAAATGCAGAGCGAGAGAAATGGGTTTCTGCCATTAACACGACTTTTGAACACATTGGAGGTTTTCATTTTTCCTTCTGAAATATGCATTATCTCCAACACCCTTTTGTGAAAAGTTTGGTGATGATCTAAGGATGTTCCTTTTTGCCATTTCCTATATGCTTTGCATTTCTTTAAGCTTCCAAATTGGCCTTTAGATCATGCAGTTTTTCACTAGATTAGTGGTATAAAGGATTGTGCATCTAATTTTGCATATCTATGTAAAGTATTTGGGGAGATTAGGTATAAAACTATTTTGTTCAACTAAACATAAAGTCAACGTTCATTTTTCGCAGTTTGCTCTGAGTTGACAATGCAATAGACTTTGGCTGGTTTATTCTTTTAACATGTTTTTTTATTTAAAGTTATGGCTCCACTATTGACTGTTCCATCAAATGCAGGGGGTTTGAAAGCTATTTTAACAGATCAAAATAAGTTGGTTGTAGCTGTAGGAGGCGTAACAGCTCTCGCAGCAGGAGTCTACACGACAAGGTACTGCTACTCTGGAGAGGATCGTATCTTTACTTTTTCCCTTTCTATAACTATTTTGCATTTCATCAACATGCTATTTGCGAAGTACTTTTTGCATTTTGTCAACGTGTTTTTGCGAAATTTATTATTCTTTGGGAGGCCGCATATATATGAGTTCATTATTGTTGTCGAAGAATTTTTTCGTAAGCATTTTGACTATTTGTAAACGATTATAGTTGATATATATGGGCATAATGTAAATGTGCCTTTTGGATTTCAGAGAAGGTGCTAGAGTTATTTGGAGTTACGTGGATCGGATGTTAGGACAACCATCTCTGATCAGAGAATCTTCTCGAGGAAAATACCCGTGGTCTGGGTTGTTTTCACGAACCTTCTCTCGTGGTGCTAATCAAACTTGTGGCTCCCAAAATGGAAATGGATTTGGCAACGTAATTTTACACCCGTCTCTTCAGAAACGAATTCAGCAGTTAGCTGATGCAACAGCAAATACTAAAGCTCATGAGGCACCATTTAGGAACATGCTTTTCTATGGGCCACCAGGAACAGGAAAAACAATGGCTGCTAGAGAGCTTGCCCGCAAATCTGTAAGATTTTACAACCCTCTTCCACCTTATGGAAGTTATAATTTAATTGTTAGGTTAGATTTTGGGGTGTATTTATTGTCTTTCTCGTAATTTGAATATGAAAAAAGTATTTGAACACCATATAGAATTATGCTATGGCCCGCTTGTAATAAGGAAAAGGGTGTTATGTTGGGGAGCTTGGCCATAAATCTTTATTATATCACGACTATCTTCCTCGTGGAAATAATACCCCAATTTTGGTATAATTTGGGGTAACCGTAATTAATCTGTATAATATCACAACTATAATCATTTGTTCCCGCTTTATGATTTCATAATTTTAGTTTCTAGATAGGTAAGCTGAGTAGAATCAGGCTAGTAACTAATCGATTGTGCGCTTATGGAGGATTATATTCTAAGTTAGGTTGACCATATGCATGTGAAATCATTTACTTTATCCATGTAGGGATTTAACCATTAACAACTCTGATACCTGTTTACTCTTCTGATAGGGCCTTGATTATGCACTCATGACTGGAGGAGATGTCGCGCCTTTGGGCTCTCAAGCTGTAACGAAGATACACCAACTGTTTGATTGGGCCAAAAAGTCCAACAGGGGTTTATTGCTTTTCATTGATGAAGCAGATGCATTCTTATGCGAGTACGTAAACTTTCTCCTTTTATTTTTTAAAGTTATATCCTGTTATGTATGATTTATTTTTGAATAACATTTGAATATTCTATTTATTCAGGCGGAATAAAACCTACATGAGCGAAGCTCAAAGGAGTGCCCTCAATGCACTCCTATTTCGCACGGGTGACCAGTCCAAAGACATAGTCCTGGCTCTTGCTACAAACCGACCCGGTGACCTTGACTCAGCCGTTACAGATCGTATAGACGAAGTTTTAGAATTTCCTTTGCCTGGTGAAGACGAACGTTTCAAGCAGCTCAAACTGTATCTCGACAAGTACATAACAAAAACAGGGGGAAAAAAACCGGGCTTGTTTTCTTTTTTATTTAATAAACAGCAAAAGAAAATAGAGATTAAAGGGTTGAATGATGACATTATTAAGGAAGCTGCTGCAAAAACTGACGGGTTTTCGGGAAGAGAGATAGCAAAGCTTATGGCAAGTGTTCAAGCAGCAGTATATGGAAGTGAGAATTGTGTATTGGATCCAAATCTATTTCGGGAAGTGGTCGATTATAAGGTTGCAGAGCATGAACAAAGAAAGAAACTTGCTGGAACTGAAGGGGAAGGTGCTTAATGTTGTCTTATGGTATGTTTTCATTGTATTCTTTGGTAGAATTCATTTTAATTGAGAATGTAACAAATTTTCGAGTAGAATTTATATTGGCCCAGATTTTTTTCCTTTCTGGGGATATGCAGTTACTTTTTTTTCACTTCCTGAAGTGGGGGAGTTTTGGCTTGTTCAGTTTATGATCCGTGACGATGATGATTTTAGTCGATTCGGAGAAATACTGTCGAATTATTACAGATATTTTTCAAGTAGAAATAACATTGTTCTGTTTTTACAGAGGGAATGTTTCCTTGATGTAGCTTGATTGAGAATTAGGTACTCTTGTACTAACTATGTATGTTCTTGGAAAGATTTATCTTCAAAAAGTGTAGTATTTATTTGTGTGTTAAATGAGGTGATTTGATGATTCATAGCTCTTCTGAAGTTTTGGCATGCAAAAACAGAATTGTTGTAGGATAATTTGTCTGAATTTTCAGACTTGTTTGGACGTGTTTTCAATCTATTTTCAATTGTTATTTTAAAAAAATTTTAAGTTTTTTTATTTGTTTGTGAGAAAAAGGGAGGGGGGGGGGGGGGAATAGGTGTGCAGAATATTTAGTATCACACACTAATTTTTCCCAAAATTAGGTAATTACCTTTTGAACCAATGTAAATACCAGCCAGAATATAAAAGATGGAAATCATTAGTTTGTGACATGAGAAAATAGTAGGGCTGGCAATTGAGTTGATTGGTCGGGTTTAGGTTGGGTCCATTTCAATTGGGTTCAAAGTGGGTTCGATTTGATTAGGTCCAATGACAAAACACATGCATTATTATTAGATCCAATAAGGATTCAAATTGGACACAATAAGGACCCAATCATGAACTCAATAAGAACCCAATCATGAATCGAAATTTAAAATATAAGATACTTTAAATAAGTTTTTAAAATTAGGTTCTAACTTCCACGTGCAAGAAGTTGAGTTGAAACTATAATTTTAAAATATTATGACTCAAATTGGGTCCAAATGGACCATTATTAAAAACCAACCCAATTGGAACTATAATTTTAAAATATTAAGACTCAATCTATTGAAAACTTAGTTAAGTTTGGTCCAAATATATGTTTGGACCCAAATTGCCACCCCTAGAGAATAGTAAAAAAATGAGACACATGTCATACATTGAACCACTACGACTGTCCACCCACGAATAAAGCATTGAGAAAATTGTATTCATCCACAAAGGACTAAAGACTGACATTAGCTATCGAAGTCGACAGACAAGTCAGCAAAGCATCAAACCCAAAGAGCTCGCATATTTCGCGCAAAATTTGTATAGGCATACATCATGTAGTAAGTTGATACATCAATATTGTGCATGTTCAGCTAGAAAGGATGAGTTTTCTCACCATCATAGTACAGATTGGCCGACAGGAGAAATAAGGCTAAAATCTTGATTGTAAAGGCTGTGAATCCACAGTTGGAGTGGGATTTGCTTCTGATGATCTCACTATTTCTTCAGTGTTTCCCATGTCTGTTTTCATGTCTTCACGAGGGGCAGTTTCCTCTACCTCCGCCATTATTTCGTCTTTGTCCCCTGTTGCGGGTTTTTCTTCTACTCCATTCTCTGCTGAACTCGTCTGAGGCGGGGCATTCTCATTTACTTCGTGAGATCCATTTGAATTTTGTTTAGTCACAAGTGGATGTGGATCATTAGAGACTGTCAACATAGATGTTACCAACAAAGTCTGCACAGAGGAAATTGTCAGATATGGATATGGATCTCATGTATGACCATCAAAAAATCAGCCTAAGGAATAAAATTATAGTGCCAAATCGGTGGAACAAGATTAAAGGAATATCTCGGCACAAAGCTCAACAGTCTAAACGAAAACCATACTAGTTCAGGTTGGGTTTTAATTTTTCCTACCAGGGTGGGTGTGGGGTGGGGTGGAATGAAGTCAATAAAATACCTTTTCTAGAGCCAAAGAAAGCTTTGACAGCTTAGGGTAGATACTTCTTGCAGACAAAAGAATCTGTTCAATAAGAGATACCACGACATTTATAGAAGTTGAACTCTGAGTTCTAAGAATCAATTTAGGACAATAAAGCAGACATACAAAGATATATAAAAGCCAAAAAAATTTAAGGGGAAAAGCTGCAAAAACTGTGGCCTTGGGCCAAGAAATAATGAATTATCCTTATCACAGAGGATAAACTTTCTAGTGGAAACACAAATTGAAAGGTTGATCACCTCACAAAGCCTTTGCAAAGTAAATGGAGGGCCTTCATCAAAGCTAAGAAGAGCTGCAAATCAAAACGAAACGCAATTTGTAAAAGCTTTAATGAATTAAATCAGAAATCAACTTGACAATGGCCTATTCAAACTAATTCCTTATCAACACTCGAGCAATATATATTCAGATCTGACTGTATGATTCATGGGGTTGCTTCGAAGTCAAATCCATGTATGTGTTAACATGTTGCAGAGAATAACTTCCCACTGTTACTCTTGCACCATGTTAAGGAGAGGCAAAGGAGAACTAAGGAGCTGAACAGAAAAGGAAAGAAATACGGAAGTTTTCCAGTATGCAAAAATGCCCACAAATTTTCTTGCTAGTTAGGAGAATGTTATGGTCAATGGATATTAGGACCTTTAATTAGAAGGGATAAAGTAAAGATGAAGAAGGTGCATAGAAAGTACCATTGTCCAACCTTTTCACCAACTCTTCATAGGTCTCTCCTAATGAGGATATCTGCTGCTCACTGGTCATTTTTGCCTCTGGATATTGTGACAGGACCTTCAAATAGATGTGAAAAGAGCAATCACAATCACAATATTTGATAGGAAATCAGAGATGCGGCAATGAATGTTAAGCCCGGAAGGAGAAAAAACCACAAATTAACATAACCTAGGTTCACAACCCGGGACACCGCCCCATACCTGCTTAAGATGGTATGATAGGATACTCCTCAATCCTTCCCAATCTTGCCTGAGATTATATAAGCATAATCATGACTAATCAGAAGCATATGCAAAGACTAGGAGCAATAATTTATGAAGTGTTGTAGTATGTGCAAATGTAAAAGATATCATAACATTATAGTATCTACAAGTAGCTGTATATACACATTAATTTCACAATTGAAAAATAAGAAAGGGACAGATCAAAGTTGTTGGAGAAAAATAAATATTAGCTTAAGTTAAAAGTACATAAGATAACCCAGAGAACAGTGCAAACTTTTAATTTCTAAACCGGAAGGGGAAAAAAAAAGAACACTGAGAAGCAAGTCCTCTAAAGTGTGCAAATATTACATATTTACATATGAAGTATAACTGCTGGCAGCATCGAGGTGAGTACATGATATAACCTATTGGTTAAATTGCAGTATCGATATATATAAGGATACCCTGACGGGACTGGTCTTCATATATAACCAAAAGAAAATGCAAATCATTACCACGTATGAGTTTATTTTTAGTAAAAAAATGTGTGGAATAAGGCTAACGTACTGGTAGATTACAGCGTCTCTAATACATCACTCAAATGAATAACATGCCACACCAAACAACATAACGAGATGAGATAAAGATGCTGTTTAAAGATCAAGTGCTCCAGAATATAGTTACAACTATCTAACTAAATCTCAGCTGGAACATCTACAATGCATGAGACACAACAGAACACAATAGCAATCACGGAAGAGGACAATATAACCAAGATAATTCTGTTCATGGGTATCTTTGAAGAATACATAAATATATCTACAACAATAAAATTGACTATACAATGCTTTCGTAACAATTACTAGCAAAATCATTTTGTGTCGCAGAAAGTAGGAATGCAAGCAAAAATTGCGAAAAATGGCACAAACAAGCAGAAGCCCAAAATAAACATTCTATCTAGCTTAGTGCAGGAACTGGCACAGTGCCTTGTGAATGAGAATAGTATATATAAGATGCTCATAATACTCCTTAAACCTAATTACAGGATGGCTTGAAAGCGAACTTGAGTTGAAAAAATACTCTCACATTATTATGCAACACGGATTAACAAAATAAAGAACCGGATCCTATCTTACATCTGATTTAAATGTTCCAAACCTAGAATTAATGCATAAAGAAACTTACAGATTGACTTGACCTCCCCAGCTATCGATCCAAATAAATAATGTTAAAGATAGAATATGAATGACTAGAAGTATACCAAAACTTCCCGGTGGAAGCACTTATTTCTAACGAGCTCCGTACTTCTTCTTCTGAAAAAATTTGCTGAGAATCCACATCTCTGTGATCTCACAACAACAAAGACATAATCAAATAAAGAAGACAAACTAAACGATATCACAATGCATGCTGACATAATGAACTTGTAAGTCATCAAGAACCAGAATCTGGTAGATGAATAAGATAAATCATATGATTCAATCATATAATTTACAAATTACAACTAAGAGGCTTTTTAATAAACTTTTCTATCTCTTTCCCTACACGATTAGCATAAGTGGCCATATCATAACCCAAAATCTTTCATCTAATATGTTCAGTAACACACTTCGAGCAGGCAGTAAATCTTTCAACATCCAAAAAAAACACTTCAGGCAACATAAGGTCAGTAGGCATTACTGTCAAACAGGTATGATCGGGAAATTCTAGCCTGCTCCCGGCTCGTTTAACCCCAAGTGTATTTCACAAATTGGATGACCAATCACATGGCAAGTGTAATTCACTCTCAAATACACTAGGTGCAGACAAGCTGGGACCGGACTACAATTTTCCATAATGATCTTATCTATTCTAGATGGGTCCAAGCACGAGGCCTGACCAAAATCATTGAAATTTATAAGAACAAAATTTTAAAATGTAAACAAATAAAGTACATCAACAATCCCACACAAAATCTGATAATTAACAGTTTTATAAGAAACATTGCAGCATCAAAGAGACATCATAGTCGGTTCAATTTACAAATGGACTAAAAATTAAAATGGACCAATCCATGCCTTGCAGCATCAATTAGACAAACTTTACATGTTTATTTACACAATCTGCCCCTGACATTTCATATATTCAATAGATACACTAGCTTCTCACTACTCCCAACTATAAAACTATTGTTCCTAAACAAGATCCTAAGTATATAAAAAACAAGATTAAACACGAGAAACAGAATTTGTACCCATTATTTAACACTTCAGAGGCTGAATTTTCATGATTCTGCTCCATAACAACAACAGCATCCGACACATTTGAATTCTCGAAAATCTCAGTAGCTGAAACATCCGGATTTCCTGAAATCTCAGTAGTTGAAACATCCGGATTCTCCGAAAACTCAGTAGCAGCAGCTGTCTCCATTATCGATGAAAAAACAAATATACAGAACCTAATCAAATCAAGCAATTAATCAGAAAAAACAACTAAACAACAGTAAGTAACATCAAGATCACAAGAAAATGCACAATCGAAACCCTAAATCGCCTCAAGACAGTAGTTACACAGTCCAAGAAAAGTAGATAGTAGAAACTTTACCGGCCCAGAGAATGAGAGCAACAATTGGAGCTAAGAAACAGTTAAAAAAATTCTGTTAAAAAGGGAAAAATAGAGAAATTTTTAAAGCTTGGATTTTAATTTTCGGAGTTTTGATTTTATAAGGCTGTGTTTGGTAGGTAGGGGAGGGAAATTTTGGATACAAAAGAGGAGGATCAAATGGACGGATGGGATGGGATTTCACATTTTTCCAATTTTTTTAGATATTTCTTTCATAAAAAAAATGTGGGCCCAATTGGTCGAAATACTCATCTCAAATAATTTTTTTTTATGATAAAAATGAGAAAATATTATTTGAAAGATAAGAAATGAGGTTTGAAAATTAGAGTTTAGATAAGTTTTTTAAGAGAACAATAAGTAATGATTGTGGTTGATGTGATATTTTTTTGTTGTGAGAATTTTATTTATGTTGGTATCTAATTATAAATTTATATTAAATATTTTTAGCCAAACTCTTTGATTTAGACGTCGAATCATAGTCAAAATGGATCTCATTTTAAACATTACGTTATTTTGCATTAGAATATGTAATTTAATTTATTTTTTTTTGGCTTTGAGAAATAGACGAAAAAACTATTTTAATTGATGGTATTAACTGTCAAATTATGAATAGTAACAATTCAATTTTACTCAATTCTTTGAAAAAATTTGTTCAAATTATTTATGATTTTGAGAGATTTTTTATAAGAAAATTCTTTTGACATGTCAAACAAAGAGTTTTTCGAAGATTTTTTCTCTAAAATAATTTTGTAGGGATAAAGGTGTCCATCCAATTGGGGCAACAAGTATTTCTAAAAATATCTCTAAGAAATATTACACACAATTTAAAAAAAAAACTCAAATTTTCCTTAAAAAATGAAATTAGGTGGCATTTCCGTGTTCTAAATATTCGATACTTATCTGACAATTAAAAAAATTTATCAGTAAATAATCATCAAAATAATCACATATTTTGATTGGAGTTGACATAAACTATGAAATAAGATCAAAATTATAATGTTGTTAAACATGTGAAGTAGACATATTGCTCGATTCATCCAAAATTACTAAAAAAATATTAAAATACCAAAATGATACAAAATTAAGTTTTAGAGATAGTTAACTTTATATTTTAACTAAACTTAGGCACTGTTTATTTTTAGATTGGGCTCAGTGGAATTCAATGGGAATATTCCAAAAACCTAATTGGGCCAAGCACTCAGGCCCACTAGCCCGTACCCGGCTGTTGACGCTAAAGTGAGCCGCAGGTGTAGGATAGTATACTCTGAACAAAACTGTTAATTCACCACCTGAGTCACCTGAACCTACACATCGTCTAATATTTCCTGTAATTTCACCGGAATAATCATCCCCCAAATTGTGAAACACCCTCTAAAAAAAGTAAAAAAATTAACCCCAATCCTAGCCCTGAATCCCCAAATTAGTTAGCCCTAATCATACCCTTAAATTACTCAATTTTTAGGTTGTGGATTTCTTGCTATTCCCTATGCATTTGCCTTTTCTTCTCTCTTCTTTTCCGGTGGCCAATCAATTTATGAGGAGGGTTTTTCTTTGAGGTCATTCAATCAAACACCTGGTGCTCTTTTTTGTGTGTACTCTTGTTGGGTCTTTTACATTCTTCTTTTTGTGTTAAGTGATTGCCTCATTCATGATTGTAGAAGAGAATAATATGTTCTTATGGCGTTAGTAGTAACTTTTGTTGGGTAAAATTAAATAATCGAGTTAGCAAAAGAAAAGGGTACAATATCAAACAAGTTTAGAGGTAGTAATAAGTTGCGTGTGTAAGCTTCTTTGTGCACGCAATATATAATATTTTTGTTTAGAGAGAAAGGAAATAGATGGATAGCTCGGAAACAGGAGTGGGTGATTGTAGTGTGGGCAGTATAGTTTGGGTTCAAAGACGAAATGGGTCATGGTGGCCGGGGAAAATACTCGGGCCGGAAGAGCTCTCGTCTTCTCATATCACATCTCCACGATCTGGGACTCCAGTCAAGCTTCTTGGAAGGGAAGATGCCAGTGTGTAAGCTCATAATGAATTTTCGATCTTTTGTTTTTTGATGTGAACTTTTGTCTATTTGTTTCTGGGTTTGGTGACTGGAAATGTTCATGGTTTTTTTTTTTGTTGACTGTTTAAATTTGATTGTTTCGTGAGTCCTTGGTTGAATTAATATTAATGCTGATTTCAAATTTATAGCCGAATCTAACCATGCTAGGTATTTAATTGATTCTTCTCAAAATCCATGAATGTGGGAAATGGTTTGGGGGGCTGAAAAATGGGGAAACCTGAAAACACAAGAATTTGTAAGCAGGGAAGATTTATTTCTATTCAACAGTTTAGGGCTTATCGGGAATCAGGATAGTATATGACTTTTGATAAAAACAGTACCTAAAAAACGTTAACTTTTTGTACTCAAAGTGATGTTTTAGGGAAGTCTTCACGAAAGAGCTGCTGAGTTTCACTAATCACTTCTAAAGCTTAATGCTATCGCTACTGAACCATTGTTTTAAGAAAAATCGTGATCCTAATAGAAGGCCGTTTGAGTTTGAATGTGATACCAAAATTGCTTATATGTAATCTACACGAAACCGGAAAACCACATATACTTTGCACTAATCAAAAGAATTGTACATTTCCGATTCCTTGTGTGCCAGTTCGTAATCTCTTATGAAGTTTCTGAATATGTGTATTACTAGAGACTGGTACAACATAGAGAAGTCAAAACATGTAAAGGCATTCCGGTGTGGAGAGTTTGATGACTGTATAGAAAGGGCTGAAGCTGCTCAGGTTATGCCTCCGAAAAAAAGAGAGAAATATGCACGCCGGGAAAAGGCAATATTGCACGCTCTTGAGTTGGAAAGACAATTATTGGAGAAAAACTGTGGAAAATTGGAATATTCTTCTAATGGTACGAGCAAAATTTCACCAGACGCGGTCACATCTTCAGTTTACATGGAAAGTGGTGGTGGAAATGAAAGGCTTTCATCAGTTGATCAGAAAAACGTCATAGACCAGCATCTTTACAAGGAGACAGTTTGGGAAGGAAATCAACTGAGTGGAGAGGATGATAATGCTGGTGGGCTACCTCGAATGAGAGGCTTGCAGGACTTTGGTCTCCGTACTGTTCCAACAAGTAAGCTTGCTCGTTCATTATTCAACAACTTGTTTTTGGTACGTTATCGTTGGGGTTGTTATTAATGGTTTTCTATAGAAGCTTAAGGGGGTGTTTGGAAGCCCATTCCAAATGGACTTTTGGAGATAGAAGTTCGCTTGTGTATGTGTAATTGTTTGGTAATTAATAGTTAATGATTTTTGGAATAAATCAAATTTCCAAAAGTCCATTTTGAGGAAATACATATTAGTGACTTTTGATCCTTTTTTCCTGCACTTCTACAAGAAGTCACTTAAGTGCATTTTCACCAAATATTATACGTTAAAAGCACATCCAAACGCACCCTAAGTTTCCCAATACTGAAAGTTAGGAAGAAAGTTGCATAGCTTGAGGAATTTCCCAATACTGCAAAGTTGCTTGAACTTGTAGTTTTTGTGCCAGCCTAATATTTTCCTGTCTATCTCTGTCAGGAGAGGATCTTTCTGGAGCTGTTTTTAGTGCGAAAAGGAGCAGACATGCTCACCTGTCCTGTGATTCTGGGGATTATTCCAATGATTGCAGAATTCAACCCTCCCAGACTGAGATTTTATATTTAAGGTTTGGAGAAGATGACTGCTCTTATCCAACTGATATGGATGAAGACCACATTTCTGGGTTTACAGAGGACACTGAAACTGACTGTTCTGAGACCGGTTCTATGGAATCAGATTTGGAAAATGACATGGATGCACTTTCTGGTGAGATTTTATGTTGTCTCTCATTTTTGGATCAGAATTTTCAACCCGTACAGCCTAGTATTGTTTTTATGCTCATCTTGTTTAAGCTATCCATTTTCCATTTTTGGCTTGTAAATATTTGTCTTTACATCTCTTTGCTTGCTACAGCATGTTTTACATCTTTCTCTAACCATATTCAAGTCATTTTAGAGTCACGGCCATGAATTTTCGGAGTGCTAGAGTACTTTTTGAATTAGTTGAGATGAAATCTATCGAAAAACTACTTGGATGATCTCTTTGCTTGATAATTTTAATTTTGATCATAGTCTTAGTATCTGTTACTTTTCTTGATATATGAATGGTTCTTTGTATGTTCATCACATCTAATTGTTCATGGCTGAGTAGTTTTTATTTCTATTTAGGCAATGCAGATGGTTCTGCTTCTATAGAATTGCAACATAAATATCGTAGAACTGAAGCACATGAAATGCATGGAAGCATTAGTAGTTGTGATGATCTTGATGAATTGACATATGCTGATGAATCATCCCATCCATTCCCTCACGAACGTGTATCAACTAGTGTGGAGGTGTCTAAATGGCAAGTGAAAGGGAAAAGAAAGAACCGTGATGCAGAATCTCCCAGAGGATATATCAATGGAAGAAATTCAAACTGGACCAATAATGGTCACAAAACTAACTCTGCCCGTAAAAGTTTCAGAACGCATACACCCGTTTATGGATCAATAGGTTTACACAATTCTACACATAATAATATTGATTTACAGGGCTTGAATTGGAATATTCAACCCGCCATGGGAGGATATTGGGAGGACTTTCACGAGTATTTTGATCCTTCGTATATTGGTGGGCATCATTTTGATGGTAGGATAATGCTGGTAGATGTGGATTTGA
This sequence comes from Verbascum thapsus, assembly GCA_963669365.1. Classification (NCBI taxonomy): domain Eukaryota; kingdom Viridiplantae; phylum Streptophyta; class Magnoliopsida; order Lamiales; family Scrophulariaceae; genus Verbascum; species Verbascum thapsus. Next base: position 9,160,202 of record OY770107.1, on the reverse strand, counting down.
AGGTTCAAGCCAGCAACTATAGAAGGGACGTCTCTATGATTTCGTTAACAAGTAAATTAAATGGACATGCTATAGTAGGTCACCCTATCGAAATCGAAACCCTCGATAACAGTTCATCAGAAAACTTTCGTACTTCATCGGATTGTTTTTTTCACGAACTGTTGGAGGGCCCCGCTTCACTTCCCCGGGCCTGGAGAACTGGTCGTAGGACAGCACATACCCGTGGGCATGGCCCACGTTTGTCTAAAGCATTGGGTTCTGATAATAAGCAGTATACTCAACTTGTTGATATAGAAAGGGCAAATATAACGAGAAAAGGGTTTTCCCAATATCCCGTGGATATGAAATTCTCGGGAAATTCACCTGAGACTAAGATAAGGACGCTTTCGTCAATTGCATCAGAACAGAAACTGATGAAAACTGAATGTGTAGACACAACCGTTGCTTGTATACCTGTTAACCTGGTATTCAGTAGGTTACATGAGGATTTGGAGTGAGCATGGATTATATAGATGCTGATAAGTGTTGAAAGTGTTAGTTCCTTCTGTAAATATTTGATCTGATTTGATAGTGATTTCTTCAATCCCTTAATAGTGGTGATTGCCCAATCCTAGGAGATTTTAGGGATTAGTTTCTTTGTATATGTAGGTCCAAGTGTGTATATAGTATTTACTATTTAGATTTAATGAATAAACAATGCATTCTAATCCTATTTTTTTCTAAAGTATTAGGAGCATGCAAATTTTAGGGCCTATGCAATTCGTGTACTTTGAAATGACAATTTTTGAATATATTTTTTTGGATGATAAGGGAAATCCGCATATTTTCTGAATATTTCATGCCAGTTTCTGAATATTGGCATGAAATGAAGTGGCACATTATTAGTTTGTTTGTGAACATTGGGAGCATAGAAAGAACCTGAGCTTTGTATACTTAGTAGCCAAGTGCTTTGAACTGCAAATGATAGGAACATACTGTAAATTTATACACAATAATGTACCATTTTGAATTTAACTGTTCACTGCAAAAAAGTTTTTGCATATTTTTTCAGTTTCCATGATGAAATTATATATATATATATATCACGTTTGCATCGTTCCACAGAGATCACAGTGCCATATAGACGTTAGATGCCGGAAAATTCTATCCCAGTCCCACCCTAATGGAACCGGTCATTCAACACCACACATTTGGGGTGGGATGGGTGGTGAAGGTAAAAAAACACCCACCCCACCCCACATGTGTGGTGCTGAATGACCGGCTCCATTGTGAATGATTACTATTTAAATACACTAGATTGAAGTGTTTTCCACTGCTCGTGGACAACAGAATCGAAATCATCGATCGACACCCAAATTGAATGAAAACAAAACGGTATCTGAAAAAATGAATAACAGGGCCAAACCTCAGCAAGAATGAGCATCTATATTGATGCCAACATCATCTAATAAACAGCAATCATGTAACTTTTTACATCAAAAACACCCATCCATCTTAATACGAACCGCCATAACCATGAGCCCATCTAATAAGATAACGTCTATGCTAACTGTCGCCTCATGTAAGTGTCTTCATGCACAAAGACAGGATCTTGGGCTGTCTGTGTTTGAGGAATTTGAGGATGTCCCATTGCAATGCCAGGTGGAACAGATGTAGGCCATGTGTTGTTATTTACGTTCTTTACTGAATTCAATGTGAGATAATAGATTATCCCGAGAACGACACTGGCAAGTGACAACACAGCAGCCCCAGCAAAAACACCCGGTTTTACGACATAACAATAGTAATTGCCAAAGTACAAGTTCTCTTCACCATGTTGATCGTTAAGAGCTGCACCGGTTAGCAATAGTAGGAATGCTATAACAAATGTAAACCTGCAATAGTATTATAGCATGAAAAAACTGACTTAGCATCACAAAGACTGTTTAAAGATGATATACTCTATTCAACCTGCAAAGAATATCAAGTATTGTTCGTCTCTCCAATATGTTCGTCCCTTGTCAAAATATGAAATTTGCATAGCATGTGAATTTCATAGCATTGATTTTAAATTTGTAAAGGGTCGTATTAAATCATTCCTACCATAAATTAAGGGTGTGTTTGGATTGACTGATTTGGATTTGGGGAGGGGATTTGGAGGAAGGATTTGAAATGACGCCTAAAATGGTGTTATTTGAAATTCACCGTAGTTATGGAGAATATGGAGAAAATAGGTCAAAATGAATGACAAGGGATTTGAAATCCATCGTAACATGAATTCATCCAAACGAACTTAAATGGATTTGTCGATCCTTCAATCCAAACACAGCCTAAAGGAAATAAATAGAAAATATACATAGACACCAATGGAAATAGGCTATAAACCAAAACCATGTCATACATTTTGTAAGTTGATTCTGTTTGCTGTCTTTCCAATCCAAGAATCCAACCATAATTTTCATAAAATTAATCGAGGGTAGGTAATATCAAATGAAAGTAACACAGAGTTGAACATTTGCTAAAAAGGGTCGACTAGAAAGTATAATATATACTTCATTTCATCGTTCTCGTATCACAAGGTTGATTACTTAACTTAAGCCAGTCAAATAGAGTTATGTGTCTAAATATAACATTATACGAACATAAACTACTCGTTAACGGTTAAAATTACCATGAAACGACAAAGCAGGCAAGTGCTATAGTCCAATCGGAGTACGGCTGTTGAGGGCCTTTCCTACAACAAACACATCCAGTTGCAACATTGATTATAATTTGAGCCATCATGAGAGAAACTGCTGCAGTTAATCCTAGGCCTAGTGCAGGGGTCCTTGGATATATACATTCAGAAGGAGATGGAAACTGGACCTGATTGCCCTGCATATCAACAAGTCACCAAATCATTGATCGATAAAAGTAAATCGTGGTTTTAAAAACTAAAATCACCCATATGAAAAAAGTGAAAATATATGAACTGACATAGAATTAATTAAAGAACAATAGATATGCTGCCGTTTGGAAATATAACGAATACAATAGAAAATAATAAAGCAGAACATCATGCTTGTAATTCTTTAAAAATCATTTGTTTTGCCTAATCATCAACTGATTTTCTGTTGATGAAAGCATACATTAGGATTTGGGCTTGTATAACAAAACCAACTAGCTTAGAAACCGCGTCAATGGGTGATTTTCTTTCGGTGCTATAGTTAACATTAGAGCCACCAACTCTCATGAACTTCAAGAATCATGTGACACCCTGTGAACTAAATATAATATGGTTGTAATAATGGATTCACAAGTACACCCAAGTTCACATGTTTTTCATTATATATTGATATATGTGGCACCATTGTTTAGTATGCTTTAACAACCATTCATATGGTGCCTGCAAGAAGTTATCAGCTTGTAGTAAGCACGATGAACGAACACAGAACTGAGAGGTTCATTACAAATAACCAGTAATGTATTTACTTTCACAAAGATGTTATTCACAAATAATACCATTTCCAATCAACATGTTAAACCGAATCCATTTAAAAAAAAAAGACACAAAAACTAGCATTTTAATCTTCAAAATATGACATGAGAAAACCCCCCAACTATTCATCACAAAAGCGGCCCGAAACGACACCTAAGTGTTATAGTTATACCAAGCATAAGATCAGCTGCCTTCTTCATTTGTGCAAGCCAAAAATCACATATTTTATCCTGATGCTAGTGAAGCTAAAATTTTACTAAACAGACCCTCAAAAAATATGCCCAGAAATTATTATTCTAAAAAAACTACACCTGAATCATCCAATACGCATTCTTTAATTCTCAAAACCCAAAAAGATTCAAAATAGGGAAGGAAAAAAACCTACACTCTGATACATAGCTACATACAAACAAAACAGAAAATGCTAATAAAACTAATAATAAACTTCAGGTGCAGTTAAATAATAAGATTTACATATATACCTTAATCCTTTTAGCCTCAGCAGCAAAGCCTGTAGCAGCTGATAACAGTCCTAAAAAACCCACAACACTACACACTAAAATCACCTTTCTCTCCATTTTCATTTGCTCTTTCTCTCTCTAAAACCTCTCTGTTTCTCTCACTAAGAGATGCTAAAAATACAGTAAAATGAAGGGTTTTTTGCTGTAAAGAAAAATTTTCTGGTGTTAAACAATTGAGTAAAGCGTTAGAAATAAATGATAAAAAGAGGGTTCTGAGAATTTATGCCAAAAATCGAGACTTTTGATGGAAACACTTCACAAGTGTTGTTTCCTTTTTGAAGATTGTGAAAAGGGCAAAATTGGAAATATATAAATACGTAAAAATAAATTGCCTTTTTGAACCATATTTTTAAAGTGATATTTATGTTTTGTTTCCAAAAGTTAACATATCAAACTATAGTTAAACTTTTGGATAAATCTTTTGTTCATCTTCACTAACTATTATCTTAAAAATTATTTCTTCTTTTTTTTTTTTTCACATTTTTATAAAATTGTTATCATGGAAATATATTACATAAATAGTGTCATTATCAAATACAGCATAAATAATACACCATAAATTATTAAGACGAAACACATGATGAGTTATAGTCGATTATGATGGAGTTATAAGTTGGGGGCGGGGGGCGGCCGCCCCCCCTGAATTTTTAAAATTTTTTAACATACGTATATTTTAAAAATTTTAACATATATATTTTAAAAATTTTAACATTATCGGCCCCCCAAATTTTAAAAATTTCAATTCTTGGCTCCGCCACTGTTTATAACTAATATTTGATTTTATCATTGGCATTAATAAAATCTAATAATTTATTTAGAATCATTTGAATTTAATTTATGTGTTCAACTTAACCAAATTAATTTTTTTTGCCCACTATCTATCTATCACTTCATATTTCATAATGCTTTCACGTGACGCAATTGATAATAAGTATTGGGCCATGATGATGGAATTAAATTGTAGAGTATTGGGCCATCCAATCATTAAATATTACAATTTCAATTGGGTAATTGTGCAACCCATGAATTTTTGGAACTTCAGGTTCAAGTTTAATTCGATAAAATTTTCAGGCTAAGCTTAAATTTTTTTAATATTTTTTAGGCTTGAATTTGACGAACCTAACAAATATAAGATATGATACAATACAATATAATCTAAATTAATTATAAATATTATCTAACAAATTATATTATTACAGATAAATAGAGAAATTTTAGAAAGATTTGTCACTCCTATAAATATATATATATATAGGATACCTTCCTCAGTTTAAATTAAAATTTCAACCTTTCTTTCATTGCTTAATATTTGTATAATTGACTTCAATTTTTTTTTTTTTTTTTGCTTTGTATTGAGTTGTAAGGTATTTATTCTATTAATATAATATACTTGGGAATATTCTATAAACCCTATTAGTGCATGTTAAATTCCTCATAAAAAAATCTAATTTCCTCTCCGTGTATTTTGCGTGGGAAGAAAATATAATTAAAATAAATAAATAAATACGGAATTTACAACGCCGTTAAAGGATCCACCTAATCTAGCACGACTTCACATTGATTCCTTTCGAATATTCCGCATAATGTAGTGTAGTTGAATATATATATATATATATATATATATTGGTCCAAATTTATATTTAATTTAATGGTACAATTTTGGATATAGGCCGGAACGGATTTAGAATTGACTCTTTTATAGATATTTAAAATGATTATTAATAAATCCGTCTAGAAAAATAACTTTCAATAAAAAAATTATAGTAATTTCAATATGTGTAAAAGCTATTCTTTAAAACAGTTTATCAAGATAAAATAAACACAAAATTTAAATACATTGATGGGTCCCTACTAATATATAAGTGTTTGTGTGTATATATATATAATACAAACATGTGTTATATTTAATTATATACTTATATATGTATATACATCCATATATTATGCTATTGATTAATAATTGACTCATTTTTTCACACATTATACAATTAGATTAAAGTACATTATTACATGTGACACATTCGTAAATTCCAACTTATTATCGAGCCTAGACGAAGTGGACAATATCGTCATTTGATGTACTTATAAACCATATATCGTTCTATTGCTATTTTCTCAAAAAAAAAAAAAAAAAAAAAAACAACCATCAAAAAATAAAATTGTTATTTTTCATACTCAAATTCTCTTGTTTTTAGTGTAATGATAATCACGCTTGTGGTTTTACAATTTCTAGGGGCCAAATTTTTGACCCAAATCAATATAGAAATAGTTTGAAATTTGGATTTATTTAACCTAAATTAAAAACTCATTAACAACATATTTAACTCTCTCGTGTGATTTGCAAGTTATTACACAAGAGCGATATTTACGCAGTGCGCATCTTACAGTAGCTGCGGCGGATTTTCCGGTCCTAAAAAAAATCAAAGAAACAAAAAAATCTAACTAAGAAGTCAATGATCTCTTTTGCTTCAATAACATTTGGGCAATCCATGCAAATAATATTACCCAAAAAATAAAAATTGCATGCATGTAATATATTGCAAATCAAATTATTGCTTCCTTTTAATCGAAAAAGAAAATGGCATTTATATAATCCAAGTAAGATATTTTTTAAAAGAGTTGATTTGATATTTATTTTGTATTTACAATAATAGATTACATACATTTAACGTATATCATAAAATAAAACAAGGGATAACATATTACAAACTTTTGTCCATCTTTATCAAACTTGTTTGGTTGGCATATTATAATTTGTTTTCCAAAAATAATATCTCAAGAAATAGTTAATTTTGTAAAAAAATGTTGCAAAAAAGAGTAAAACTACAATTTTATGGTTTAATGATTTTCCCGACAATCTCTTAGCACTAAAAGTCAAATTAATTAAATATTGTAATGTAATAAAAATATATAATGATCTTTTTTGCGTATATATTTTGATATCTAAATGGATAAATTTAACTGAATATGTATGAAAATTATATCTAAAATATCAGTCTAAATAAATTTCTTATGATAAAAAACGTATCAAATCACTCATAATTAATACATATTTTTTCTTAAAAAAAACACTCACACAAATACATTTTTAATACCACTTTTTTATCCATAAAATACATTTTCTCACTTTTGCCTTTGAAAAAAAAATTCTTCATTCAATTAAAGGCGTATTAGTCTAAAAAATTAAAAAACACATTTTATCCAAACACAACGTTTCACTTTCCGTTAACTATGACGGTTACCGTCAAAAGCCGGTCCAAGGCATTTGATCCGTAGTACGGGATAGGTAGCTGTACCGTCAAACACACACATCTCCCTCTCACTATATAAAGCCCCCTCATCTTCTTCACATTTCACACACATTCTTGCTTTCTCTTCATTCTTCAACAGAATTTCTTCAGAAAATAAGGGTTTTTTGTTTCATTTGTATGGCAGCTAATTTGCAGAGTCGTGGACTGGCGAGCATCGGAAAGAGATTTGTTGGCCAGATCCGTGCTGGTGATCGTGTTATCTTACCGTCACTCTCTCACAGGTGTGTGTATTTTGTGTGATTTTATGTTCGTTTATAGTGTGTGTAGATGCAATTATCGTCGAATTTTGCTGTTAGTATATGTTAATAATTTGGTACGAATTTACCAGTAACGTACGAAGCTAGCTAGCTAGCTTGCTGGTTGATGTTTGGTAATCGTTGATCTATTTTTTGGCGATCAGTAGTTATATTACCTGCTATTTTATGTAAATGGTGTTTACTGTGGAGATTTGCGATGATAAGGAGTTGTATTTAAATTCATTTTGCTGACTAAAAAACTTAAATACTTCACAGTTCACACTTGGTGGAGGTTTTTTGCGGATAATAGTAAAGATAATCCAGGATCTTGATTTTAACTCATGTAATTGTTCATGTTTCCTTTCAATTTGTACAATTTTTATCTCTTCTTCCTGAAATAGTACACTGATGTTTATTGGTAGGTCCATATAATTTTTGTTCTTCTGTTTTTGGTTTTTAATTAATCTCATTTATTTAAATTTGCAAGTGCTGGTTAATATTGTCAAGGCTCATCATGATTGATGCTTGAAATGGATTGACAGAGCCTGAATCGTTTTCTAATTTGTGAGATCTGTAAATAATCTTGGTGACAGATATGTCTAAAACGATGTTTTTGTTTTTCAACTATGCTAACTATTGAGGTAGTATATACCATGTTAATTTAACCCCAAAAAAAGAAGAAATGGACTAATTAAATCAAAAACTAATTTTTGAAGATTGGTAAAAGATAAATTAGATGTGACTTGTGGCCCTCATCTGGAAGAAAAAGGGAAAAGCATGCAGCACTTAACCTTGTGGGGATAGTTTTATTTTAACCTTTTGTAAAACATTATGATATATGATTGGTTTATGTCTAGTACGGTAGTACCATTTGTTTTTTCGTACAGATTTTTTTGTTGCAGCGGCCTGCAGGATACTTCTTGCTACAATTTGTTATACAGCAAATATACGTATTGCTATGTAGAAAATACGAATACATATTCTGAAACCTCAGTGAACTAAAGTTGCATGTATGATAATTTGAATATATTCCCTTTCCACATATAATTTAAAGAACTGCACTACTGAATTTTCGTTTAATTAATTGTTTGGTTGATCTCAAATTGTTTCTTCCTTTAGCTCAAATATGTGTGCGTGGAAAATGTGGAGGCAATTTTATATGTTATTTTCATTATTAATTCGATAACTTTTGGTAGGATACTAGCTGTATCTTGTTGTTTCTTGTCATGTAACAAATAACAATAAGCCCACTACGGTGGGCACTGTATATATCTTAATATGATAACGACCTACCTAATATACAAAGACCTTTGTTTAGTCTTTGTTTAATGGTAGATATTTAAATAGAGGGTGGCAAGGAATTTCCCGTGCGGTATGACATATGGTGGCTGCATTATATATAATTATCATTATTTAATCATGTTTTTGTTTTTATATGTTTGTTAATCACTGGTTATTGCAAGTTGTGAATCAAAAGTTTTGATGCTAATAGATCTCGATTTTCAGGAGGGCCATCCACGGTTCAATTTACGACAAGAACCCAGAGGAGCATACCCACTCGACTCTGGTCCCGGACCATGTAATCTCGCCCCAACCCGAGAAATACTGGGGCCCGCACCCTCAGACTGGCGTATTCGGCCCTGCAACGGATCACAAACTGGCTCAAGGTGGGGATCGTGGTTTACATGCAAGTGCTGGTGAAGGCTCTGTGTTGGAGCAGAAAACCTTCATTCGCCCCCTTGAGGACCTGGACAAGCCAGTCCAGAATTGAATTACAAATTAAAGAAGCATATATATATATATATAATTACGCCCTACTATAAATAAGTCGTTGTGTCAAATAGGTTTGTAGTATATCGAATGCAATAGAACAATACTCCGTTTATGTTCATATGTAACTTCTGTACGTGGGCGAAAAGTGCTTTGTAATGCAATGCGTTTGCTATATGATGTTGTACTTGGGGGTGGATTTCGTGTTATCTCTGTCCCTATTTGTTATGAAAGAACTTCGTTACATTTTTGGTGTGTTCTCTTTTCGTTTATTAGTTGTGCTTTGTTGATGGTCTTAGATCGAAGGATGTCGAATATATGAACAAGATAAGTAAGGTAGATTAGATTTTGTTTGTCTATGGGGGAATAAGGGGATTCTTCACTTGAAAGTGACTTCCTATACAACTTGCACTTCATAAATGGTTGCCCTTTTAACCCATGTCGAGGATTTAAATTAATAAAATTATGGAGAATAAAAGATTATATCATTATGGATTTATACTATTCAAATAACACTCTATCTTATTCTTCTTTTTTGTTTAACATAAAGAGAGACTAATAAACGTAGAATAAAATAATGAAATGCCTAATTATCAAATAATAAGCATGACCTCTTTAATTTCTACTCCGAAATCATTTACGGTCCTTAAAGAAAGAGACTAGACGAAAGCACTCTTTCAATTTTTGGATTTTGTTTATTGCTAAAGTCAACAATACATTCTATACAAGTATAAACTTTTTATTAGTTAAAAATTATATAAACTACTACTGATTTACTAAAACTTGCTCGAAATATTGAAAAGTATATTTAAGAACCACGGGAAGAAAATTGAGAAACAATATACTTAAGGCTCTGTTTGTTTGTCAAGGGAATGGAATCAAATAGGAAATATAATTCCCAAAAATCAAATAATCTTGTTTGGTATTTTTTATTTGATATAATGGAATGCAATCTAATTCCCAACATATGGGAATTATCATCTCAAATAAGGGAATCACAATACCTTATTTATTGGAGGTAATGTGATTACCATATCAAGGTAATCATAAATACAATACTTTAATGCCTACCACTATATAAAATATAATACAAAATCAACAAAAATAGTTATTTATTTTTTCATTTCATTTAAGTTATTATTTATGAAAAAATAGTTTCGTATTTGTAATTTATTTAAAATATTTTTATTGTCAAAATAGATCATAATTTCATTTTATTTGATATTTATTTATTGAATGAAATTAAAAATTTGTTATGTTGTTTTTGTGATAGTACTTTTGAAATGGGTGGTGGTCACATATAATTAATATATTTTATTTATTAACAATAATAAGTTTCCGACCTAAAATAATTATCAATACATTTGTATATAAAAAATCCATATATGTATCAATTTTTTTAAAAGTCAAACAATATGTAAATAAAATATAAGCATGTTCAATTTAATTATCATTTTTCTAAAAGAGGATAATGCAATTGAATTAAATTGATATCTTATTTATTTTTTATTATTTAACCAAATTAAATATATATGTGTATACACACTTATGTATATATATAATATCAAATATTCTACTATGTTGAAAATTTATAGTTAGATTATACAAATATGATTTAAAATAAGGGTATTTAAGTCAAAGCCTTTAATTTAGATTCCATTTTTTATTATATGTGTTTGAATCAAATATATAAAAAATAAACAATATATATACTTACCCAATTTTTTGTAGACAAACAAACACTATTAATGGAATTAGATTTCTAGTAATCAAATTACCAGAAATCTTATTCTCATTTTAGATTCCATTCTCTGTCAAACAAACGGAGCCTAAGTCTTAAGTTTATCCAAAATAATTTTATTGTAGAAAAATTACTAAGAGCAACCACAATGGGGCTTTTCGTGGTGCTTTTTGGAGGATTTTTAGTTACAATGGAAATTTTCAGGGGATTTTGGTGGGCTGTTTAGAACAGCCCACCTAAAGAGGCCCTCCAAAATACGCTAAATGATGAATCATCATTATTTTTTAATTAGCAGTAATAAATACTTAGATAATTATGAATTATGTATTATTATGGAAGATGACGTGGCATTATGAGTTCAAAAGAAGGATTTTACCATTTTAGGTAAAAATTTATGGAGCTTGACTATATGTGAAAAGCGCAAGAATAAGGGCTTACCATTGTGAGTGCTCAAAGAATTAAACTTTTTATATATTTGAAACTCATGAAAATATTTAATCTCAAAAGTTGTTAATCTCAACTTTGTTTTACCAAATGAAAAGATTGTAAAATAGGTATTTGAGATGGAAAAAATGCTTTCATGTATTATTTGGTTATAAGATTCTTTTCTTTTTTTTTTCGTGGTGGAGTGCCAAAGCACAATATCTCTCGTGAGATGGATACACAAAACCGCGTAAAAATTATGCACGTATTACAAATTATTCAAATTAGTTATTATGAAATAATATTTCGACATATGATTCAAATTAATTGTTGCAAAATTATATTTCATCTCGTATTTGAGAAAAAATACCATATGACTCAACTTCCAAGTTTACTTTTTTTCTTTAATTCAACAAAGCAAATAATTAGGACGAGCAAATATGTAAATAATTCCCTACAAACTTGTTGAAACAATAAATCTAACTAACATTAGTGATAAGCAACCTAATTTTGACAATGAATAGAAAAGTTGAATAGACTGAAAAAACTAGAGGCAGCTGAATAGATAATAGGATAAGATAAAGCTACATTAGGAATAGATAAATGTTGAAGTCTCTTTCGGCCTTTTAGGAGAGCCCAAAATGGTCCCATAATTTAAGATGTGTCAAATTGAAGTTTGAATGAGTATGAAAGAAAGTAGATTCTCTGTTGTTTTCAAATAAATTGGTTTTTCAATGAATTGTATTCTCTATAATTTTAAGATAAATAAAGGCAAATTTAACTAAATTTAACTTATGTCGTTTGTTTATAATTTGGATTATTGACAAAGTACTAGTTATTTCGAAATAAAATAATTTGGACACAACTTGAAATCAAATTAAAATACAGTAAAATTTTTAGGATCGAATATAATCTAAAATTAGCTACCTAATTGTGGAATTATGATTTTCAAACCATATTGCCACCCCTAATTTTGGGTATCAAACTATCAATGTTGTGACATAGAGTAGATTTGTGATATTGAAGATAGAATTAATGGTGTGAGTGATAGAGAGTAGACTTCTAAAGTGGAAATTGAGATATGGAGTTCAATTATTGTGTTTGTTTTGATGTTTGAGTTGATATAAAGTGTTATATATGTATAAATGTGCGATGAATATGAATATATAAAATGAAATGATTATTATTTAGAATATCTTTAACTAATGTCAATTTTGGTGGAGATACTGAAATATAGTGGTTGGCACTCTAAATTATGTCGATTTCAGTCTCATTTTTGGCGTGTCACCATAGTTTTAAGTGCAAGTTTTTATTTTAATCAAAAAATTATGTATTCAAGTTTGTTTTAATTTATTGCTTTTCCATTTAATCCTTGAAACCAACAAATAACTATAATTTTTTCGTTAAAAGTTAAGAAGTTATATAAATGATATTTTTGTTCAATTGTATATGAATTTTATTTTAAATTTTAATATAAATAAAAAAAATATTAAAATTAGTAAAAGATACATATTTCATAGATTAAAGATGTTGATATATTTATTAATATATAAACTACCCAATTTTAGTAAATTAATATAGCAAGAAATTGAGAAATTTTATAGATAACAACTTATTCGCTTTGTAGTATTATTGGTATTCCAACGTAATATTTCTTTTGCACGTCTTTTTTTCATTCAATAATAAACTTGGTTTATGTATTCTATTTTTAAATAACATATTTAGTTGTTCATTAAAATAATTTTATATAATAATAAAAAATATTTTAATTGTAAGTTTTAATATTTAATAATATAAAATATCAAAATATATTTTCTAAGATGAACATGTAAGAAAATTTAAAAAAGTTCAGGTCCTATTTGTGAAATATGGGTATGTGTAAAATGAGGTATAAAAAGGAACATTTTTAGAAAACATTTTATTTTGTGTGTAAATTATAAAATAGGGTTGTGGTGTGGGTTGGAGCTAATTTAATATAGCAAAACTAAAGTGATACCAAAGTTCAGCCTAACAAACTAACGATATTATTTGGTCTTTAACTGGTATACGGCCCATCAACTTTAAGCATTAAAAATGTCGAGCCCAATTTGGTATTGGGCCACGTAAAGGAGCAAATATACGGCCCAATTAACTTAAAAAACCCGATATTAGGGCCTTTTCTACCATATATAAATTCGAAAACCCTAATTCAGTGAAAATTAGCTGCTGAGCCTGAAGTTGTGCTCCTTTCTTTCGTCTCCCCATTGCCGCCGTAAGTATCTAGGTTCTGATCAGTTCATCGTTTCGATTGTCTCTGTTTTCGTCATGATTTCATGTATCAATGGACTGAAGCTAATTCGGAATCGATTTTTTGCTTTAGATATTGTTTGTTAATTGCTAAATGAATTTGAGTTTGAAGTGAGAAAAAACTGATTAAATTGCTTCAGTTTCTTGTTGTTTATACTGAGAAAACATGGATTAGTTGAATGTGATATGTTTTTAATGTAATAAGCTGTTTGATGTTTTGTGTGCTAATCGGTGTCTACATTTTGCGATTTCATATTTATTTTTTCTTTTTCTGCATTGCTGAGATTTTTTTTTCTGTAGTTATGCTGGTTAATTGGTAAATGGTTGACGGTCTATATGTGATTTTGAGACTAGTATACGTACCTTCAACTCTTGCTTGATTTAAAGGATATGTTTCAACATGATCATTTTGTAGCTGTATTATATTTGTTTTTACTTGAGGCTTTTTTTTTAGGTAGGAATCTGATAAATGGAATATTTATGTGCGGTTTTGCATCTTTTTAACTGGGACAGCCGAGAATTGAATTTTCTTAAAAGGTCTGAACCAAATTATGTGTGTTTCTAGCTTAATTATGGTCATTTTTCACTTTTAGTGTGGAAAATTCTCTAATGTATTCCTTCTGTGGAGAGAAATGATGTTATTCGTTTTATTTGTTTGACATCTTATTGGTTTTGGTTTAATGTTCTAATTCGTTGTCTCTGAAGAGTTAAAGATTTTCTCTTTTCCTGGTGTGATTTAGGTAAACCATGAAGCACAACAACGTCATTCCCAATGGCCACTTCAGGAAGCACTGGCAAAACTATGTGAAAACATGGTTCAACCAGCCTGCCCGAAAGACCAGGAGAAGAATTGGTAAAGTTTTTATCTTTTTGATGTTACCTTATTTTATTTGATTAACTTAGAGCTCAGTATAACTTCATGCCACAGCTTTGTTACAATGCTCCTTTTCAGTTGCCGTCTTCTACGTTATAACATTGGGTTGATTCCTGTTTGCCATGTCTTTGTTTCAGCTAGGCAAAAGAAAGCCGTGAAGATTTTCCCCAGGCCTACAGCTGGGCCTCTTCGTCCCATCGTCCATGGTCAGACACTGAAATACAATATGAAGGTCAGAGCTGGTAGAGGATTTTCTCTGGAGGAGCTTAAGGTGAGAATTACTTTAAAGTAGAAACCATAATATTCTTCTTTGCCTGTGTTTCTTTGTAATGTATTTATCCATGCCTATTCAATTGGATTTTCTTTCAAATAGTTGAAATATAAGTTATTGTCTAACCCTCATGCTAAGTTAATGAAACAATGTCACTTTTGCTCTTCCTTACCATTATTATACATTACTGTTTTGAATAGATTGGGATAGGTTTTATTGGAATGTCTTCAGGCTTTCCATTGTTCTTTATAATTGCTATTGGGAAGTGCATGCGGTGATATTCTTAAATGGAGTCCAAATATAACTGGATTTATAGTTATGAATAAAAAAGATAAATAAAATAATAATAGTTCTTGAGCACTTTCCCCATGCTACTTGTCGATTTTGTTAAACTTGTGATCTAATTATACACTTGCTTTTTTTATCAACCAGGCTGCTGGCATCCCAAAGAAACTTGCCCCAACTGTTGGCATCTCTGTCGATCATCGCCGTAGAAACAGTTCCTTGGAGGGTTTCCAGACCAATGTCCAGAGGCTGAAAACATACAAGGCCAAACTTGTAGTCTTCCCAAGACGCACTCGCAAGTTCAAGGTATTAATAATTATTTGAAATTAATAAAATTTCAATTTTCCTATTATTTTGATTTAGAAACTTGAAATAATACCCCGTTTTTTTTTCCAACAGGCCGGTGATTCTACTCCAGAGGAATTGGCAACAGCCACACAAGTTGCAGGTTCATACTTGCCAATTGCCCGTGAAAAGCCATCCGTTGAGCTTGTTAAGGTCACAGCAGAGATGAAATCGTTCAAGGCTTATGACAAGCTTCGTCTCGAGAGGACGAATGAGCGCCATGTTGGTGTTAGGGCTAAGAGGGCAGCTGAAGCTGAAAAGGAAGAGAAGAAATAAAGACAGTGAGTTTTAGTGACAGTAAAATTGTTGGATTTGTTCTGTTTCTCTTTTTTTTTTGTCTCTGAATTGGATATCTGGATTTTGTTGAATTGTTAGAGCAATTATATATTGGTCCCATGTGTGAATTTCTTCGAAACATACTATTTATGTTCACTCCAATTTTGTGTTATTTAGCTTTTCCTTTGTCTCTCTTTATGATTGGTGGGAAATGCAGTCTAAATCGATATTTTTGCCATATTGAAATTTTAATCTGACTTGTTATTGCCCTTTACATTTCTTGAATGGGTTTTATAACTAATTAGCTAAATACAATATTATAGATTTTTTACATTCCACGGATGTTAAAAATGATATTTGTTACTTTTTGTTTAAAATGCAAACATGTAAGTAAATCGAGTTGGGAACAGGCAATACTAAAGTTTGTTTGAATTTATATTAAAATTTAAAATTATGTTTGAGTTTGTATGATAATTCAAATCGAAGTAGAATGAGATTAGTTAAGAGTTGAGTTCGAATAAATTAACAATTTCATAAATATTTTAGTATCTTTAATATACTCGAATTTTAATATAATTGAATCGAGGTCGAGCTTTTGACTCTTGTCAAAGGCAATTTTGTTTTTTCAACTTGTTATTCATGTTAAAATAATCAATCAATCTCAAACGATTTTTTTAATAAATATATTTTAAAGGAGTGACTATTTTAATGACACTTAACTTTTTGATAGAAATCTATTACATGTGATTTATGAAAGGAAAGCACGTGAAACGATTTGTAATATTTGTCCACACGCGACCTAATTTCACGTGGGAAAATAACTAAACAATTAACGATGGCCTAATTTCACGTGGGAAAATGACTAAACAATTCTCGATTCTGATTTCTGACAATCATAAAGTAAATAAATAATATTATTTTTCTTTGGTGCTTAAATTGAATGGATTCATTATTTTATTAAAGAAAAAAGTAAGAAAATAGTGAGACAAATGATTAATGAATTGAATTACTATAGTTAATTTGTATTTTCTGAACTTTTATAAACAAAAAACACATACCATTACCTTTATGTGTTTGGTTTTAAGTTTAAAGTTTAAATGGACTTTGTTGCCTTTTATACAAAGAATTTGAAACCCATGCAAAGAATTTGAAACATTATTATTGAATCTTACCAAATAAATAAAATTTATAAAATTTGATAATTAGCACTCAAAAGTCATAATAAAGAAAAGTATATAGAAGAATATGGACCATTGCATTTTAGGAGAAATTAATATGCTCATTGGTCCACTTTATAAAAATCATAATACTATCTTAAAATTATTTAAACACGAAAAGTAGTTACTTTTACACTTCAAAATAGTTATGTATGTGGAGAATCTTAAAATTGTTTACTTACAATAAATATTTTATTAATGGCAAATATAAATTTGACTGTTTTTTTAAATTAATTTGATACATTAATTAGTTTAGGGTACATATGCAAGCCATTGTTCTCAAGGTGACGTTTTGTATTTGACTTTTACCTAAAACTTCATATATGCTTATTAATTCCATCTAATATTATACTTTATAAATTTTATAAACTGATATTAGTGCTTTAAACTTTTAAATTTTAATCACTATTATTGGACTTGGACCTAACAAATGATGATTTGATTCATCAGACTTTTCTATATATCCAACTTGCAAAGGACAAAGATTTCAATTATAAACTACCCCTTCAATTCATCATCAAGCTCCAAATATACACCAAACAATCTACCCCCACTCAGGAATGCAGCAGAAATTCACCGAAAAAGAAGTAAAAACAATTCATACACTTCAGAATTGAGCTCAAACTAAGGGTTTTGTACTTTTTGTTCTTGTTCAAATTGAACACCCAGAATAAATGGCTGCAAACTTCGGATCATTAAGAAAAAGCTTCGTGGACAGAGGCAAAGAGAGATTGCTTTCTCGAAAGTACTATTCTGACTTGGGATTGGGTGAATCCTACGTCATTCATGAGGGATTTTTGCGTCGGATTTTCAGGGTTACGGGCGAGAGATTTTCGAGGTGGTGGAGCGATGTTAAGGGAACTGCAATTAGTGCATACGAAATGGGAAGATCCGACCCGAGAAAAGTTGTCTTTGCAGCTAAAATGGGCACTGCTTTGTCTCTTGTTTCGGTTCTGATTTTCTTCAAAGAGCCTTCGACTTATATTAGTAAACATTCAATCTGGGCTATTCTAACTGTTGTTGTTGTCTTCGAGTTCAGCATAGGTGAGTTTTTTACTTTGATTCAAATTGCTGGTTTTTTGCCCATTTTGTTTAATTTGATCCAAGTTCTCTCATATGGGCTACTGTTTTTGTTGTTTTCTGTGTGTACATTTTGCATTGGAACGATGGTTTTTTTTTTGCATAAAATTGTATTGGCTGCTGTTGTGATCAGTGACTTGATTTTTACTTATCTATATGGTGGGGTGTTTGCGTATTGAGTTGTAGTTTTAATTTGAACTGTGATCTGTTTGTGTTTGATTTAGCATGCGAAAACTTGTGATTTTGTTTTTATGCTTTGGGACCAAGTGTACTTTAGAGTAATTTGTGGTTGTGCTTTGTTTGGTGGATTTGGAGTTAAGGATTTCAAATTCATTATACCAAACCCATCGAATTTGATGATATTTTTGAGTTCAGCATAACTGAGTTTGTATTTTTATTTCAAAGCTTTTAGATTTACCCATTTCGTTTATATTGATCAATTTTCCATCTGGGCTACTCTTTTGTTGTTTTTTGTGTTGATAAGATGTAATTTTGTTTCATTGAAGAGGTGTCTTTTTCTTCTTCTTTGCATATTGTTGTATTGGGTGCTTTTATGATCATTCATTTGGTTTTTGTTATCTAGTTTGTAAAGTTGTGTTTGGATTGGGGTTTGAGTTTCAATTTATTAATAAATCCATTGAGCTTGTTTGGATAATTTCAATTTGCAATGGATTTGACCCCTTAAACAATCATTTTGAGTTAGTTTTTAATGACTATGGTGGCATTTAAATCCATCTAATTTTGAGTCATTTGATCCTTTTTTTTCCTGCAAATCCAAATCTTTAATCCAAGTACAGCCTAAGTGTATTGAGTTCTAAATTGATGGGGTGTTTGTGTATTATGATCTATTTGTGTTTGAATTTATTATCTGAAAAATTGTGAATCTATTTCTATACTTTCAAACCAGTGCATTTCAGAGTGATATGAGTTTGTGCATGGATTGATGGATTTGGAGTTAAGGATTTCAAATCCGTAATAAAATTCCGTCAAACTTGATGATAGTTTAACGTTTTCAATCGATTTCATATTCTTGAACTCTCATCTTAGTTAATTTCTAGTTTGTGGTAGCATTTCAATTCCACCTGTTACAAACTCATCTAAAATCCTTCCATCCAAACGCTACTCAAAGACTCGTTTAACGTTCATTATACGGTTTTATAACCATATATCCTTTATTCTATGCGGTGT
The DNA here is from genome assembly GCA_963669365.1 of Verbascum thapsus. NCBI lineage: Eukaryota > Viridiplantae > Streptophyta > Magnoliopsida > Lamiales > Scrophulariaceae > Verbascum > Verbascum thapsus. The sequence continues at coordinate 9,140,921 of OY770107.1, read as the reverse complement.
ATATATAGGGGCTACATTAAGCAAAGGTTCTAATCGAGCATTAGGGACTTTATCTGCTGGAACACTAGCTCTTGGGATCGCAAAACTCTCTGTCATGGCTGGTGAATTTCAAGAAGTCGTGGTTGTTATCAGCATTTTTATAGCAGGTTAGTTTCGTTTATCGAGACAATTTAAACGCTTTTATTACAAACTGTAGCTGATTATTGATTTATTACAATCTGGGCTATAGGTTTTTTAGCTAGCTATTTGAAGTTATACCCGTCTATGAAGCAGTATGAATATGGGTTTCGGGTTTTCTTGTTGACGTTTTGTATCGTACTGGTATCTGGAACTAAGGAATTCGTTCAGACAGCGGTTTCAAGGTTGCTGCTAATTGCTGTCGGGGCCGGTGTTTGCTTGGTAATGAATGTATGCATTTACCCTATTTGGGCCGGCGAGGATTTACATAAATTGGTCGTCAAAAATTTTAAAGGGGTCGCAACATCTTTGGAAGGTGAAAATTTGCGTATACCAAATGTTGATATTTGAAAATTCGATAACATTAAAACTGTCAAAAAAACCAATATCATATTAAAGTAGGGGTGTTCACTAGTCGAGCCGGCTCGAAAATAGCTCGATTCGAGCTCGAGCCTAAAAATGCCTATTCGCCAGCTCGCGAGCCGGAACAAAAAAAATAATTTTTAATTAATATATATAAAAAATAAATATTTATTCATATATTTTTATATAATGTGATATATTATAATAATATATGTATAAATAATAATATTTTTGACATTAATTATATCTATATTTAATAATATATGAATAAATATAAATAAATAAATATTTTTTAAAAAAATATTATTTTTTATTAAAAAAATTATTTTTTTGAGATCGAGTTCGGCTCGGCTTGAGTCAGGCTCGAGTTCGAACAAGCTCGAGCTCGAAAATTGTGGCTCGAGCTCGAAAATTGTGGTCCGGATCGAGCTCGACTCGTGAACACCCCCTAATCATATATTAGTTTAAGATTAAATAGTTTGATGTGTATATTAACAAAGGAAATATAATGTTAATAAGTAGTCATTGTATTAATAATATTAAGTAATTAGTAGTTGTGTTTTACTTAATTAAATAATATACCAAATATTAGTATTTGAAATTTCAAAACCATATTTTATTGTCGAAAAAGCTAGACGATGTGTTAGTCGTGCTTTCTTATGTATTAACTTATTTCGCTGACAAATTTTAACTTATATCTCGACTATTTTGCTCTTAGGTTGTATGAATATGTACTTGCATTGCGTTGAGTACACGAGAATACCATCAAAAATTCTAATCTATCAAGCTTCTGATGATCCTCTGTACAAGGGATATAGAGCTGCAGTAGAATCAACTAGCCAAGAGGAGTCTCTGGTAAAGACTTCATTTTTATACTACTATTTTATTCTCGGGATTTCAATGTTAGTTCTAAACATTGTTTTCGTTTTTGCAGTTAAGTTTTGCTGTGTGGGAACCACCTCACGGGCGTTACAAAATGTTCAATTATCCGTGGAGCGAATATGTTAAAGTTAGTGGCGCTTTGAGGCATTGTGCTTTCATGGTGATGGCGATGCACGGGAGTATACTTTCAGAAATACAGGTATTTTTGCTTCAAGTGCTATTTTTTTTTGGTCATTTAGACTTTGTGCTTGTGTAATTTATAGATTTTTTGCTTCAATTCGTGTCGTGTTTGGAGTAATGAATTTGAATGTGAGGAATGCATTTGGAAGAAGATTTCAAATGATTCTAAATTAGCTGGATTTGACATCCTCCAGTAGGGGTGGCATTTGGGTTGAATGGTTTGGGTATGGGTCAGGTCCATTTGGGTTAGGCTTAAAGTGGGCTGTGTCCAATTGGGTCCAATGTCACAAAATATGCATTATAGTTGGACCCAATATAGACCCAAAGTGGACCCAATAAGGACCCAGAGTGGACCCAATAAGGACCCATTATGAATCAAAGTGATGTAAGGAGTTGTTATAGAGTGTAAAATGTAAATTATTAACTCAAAGGGAAAAATCAGTTGGACCCAATTAAGACTCAAATTGGACCCAAATTGGGCCCCCATTTAGAACCCAATTGGACCCAAATATTATTAAAAACCAACTGATTGGAACTATAATGCTAAAATGTTAGGACCCAACCCATTGAAAACTTAGTTAGGTTTGGGTCTAAATATATGTATGGACCCAAATTGCCACCCCTAAATCCACCTTAATCTATCTATACTACTATAAAAATATGATTTTTGAAAGTGTTTCTTCCCATTGTGAATTGAAAGTTTTTAGATTTTTGTGTTATTGATTTTCTTTCAGTTTTCATTTATCTATTATTACTTTTTTTCCCTCTTTTTGAAGGCGTCATCCGAGTTGAGGCAAGTATTTAAGGGCGTGATTCAGAGAGTCGGTATAGAAGGAGCTAAAGTTTTACGACATCTCGGTGATAAAGTAGAAAAGATGGAAAAACTAAGTCCAAACGACATCCTATTAGAAGTTCATGAAGCTGCAGAGAATTTACAGCTACTGATTGACCAAAAATCGTATCTTTTAGTCGACCCCGATTCTTGGGAAAGTGAAAAACGACCCGAAAAAGTTGCAGAAAAACTACAAGAACTCAAAGACAACGAAAACAAGCAACCGTTTGTAATAACTTCACTTAGCGAAACGATCCATCTAAAGTCAACTCACACATTACCAAAATACGACCAAAACAATCCAAATACGAGCTCGGTTTGGGGCTCGGGTGAAGATTTGCTTAAAAATCAAACAATGTGGCCTTCACGATTGTCGCTCATTGGTGATAACGTTCTTAACGAGCGTGAAGTGAGAACTTACGAAAGCGCAAGTGCTTTATCTCTTGCGACTTTTACTTCTTTATTGATCGAGTTTGTTGCTAGGCTTCAGAATCTCGTGAACTCGTTTGAGGAACTTAGTGAGAAGGCAAAATTTAAGGATCCCGTTGAGTTGAATGAGCTAAAAACGGAGGTTGGTTTTTGGGCTGGGTTGCGTAAATGCATGTGGTTCAAAGGTTAAAGACCCTCCAGTCGAGTTGGAGATCAAAAGCTCGGCCTGGTGGTATGTCTATAATCTCGAGCTTTATTCGTAAATTAAATGGAAATCGGAATTTTTCCCCTTCAAATTCCTATATTGCCTTCCAATAATATATATAATTATATATATATATTATAGTTTATTAAGGCTAAGAATTCTGACTCGACTATGCTCCGTTGGATGTTAAAAAATCGACTCTTGTGTGAGCAAACTTCATCAAGTTGGTTATACGTGGTAAACCGAATACGATTTACAACCTAGTAAAATCAAGTTTGTTGATTTTTACAAACTACAGCAACTTGTTTTAGCACAATGATTTGCTTATAGCTTCCCAGATTAGGAAACTAACGGGCAAAACGTGGAGATGTGTACAGAACGATTATAGTTGCTCTTTCGAAAGTTCTGAAAATGTAACATTCATAACTTTGTCTCTATTTTAAGCTAACAATGCAAGAAAGTTTCATTTTGTTCTTATAGTTTCTGAGTTTTCTGAAACATTTTAGGATCTGTGTAGATTATTAGCTTATTCCTCAGTTTTCGGTTTTGTTGGTATTGATTTACTGGTTGATTAATGCTATATACCACCATTTTCATACCACCGATTTTTCACTTCTTCTGTTATTAGTAAATAATTATTTGGATTTAATTGATTCAGTTGAATTTAATACATGCATACTTTTTAAATCAGGGGACTGTGAAAAATCGGTGGAATATAGCATTAATCTTAAAACTTTAGTAAACTTTCTCCCGCGAAACTTTTTACCTTTTTAGATCCAATTCTAAAACTATTTTTCTAATCTAAACTACAACTAGGATTAAGTATTGGTGACTACATACTAAAATTTCAATTTCGTATGAGATTAATGATAAATACTAATCGAGGGGGCCTTAAAACGTCCCTCGACTTTCTACCTTCTTCGGACGAAGTTATGAGTTATTGAATGATGTTACGATGTTGTCGTACAAGCATTTATGTGGGAGTAGTGTAAATCTCACTTTGGTATTATATACATACATGAACTTTTGATTACATTTTTTGTCCAGATTACGAACCAAGAAATCTAATTAAGTTTTTCAGATCACATGAACCAAAAAAAGGAAAATTTACAAAATCTGTAATAAAGCTCACCAGATTTCCTTGATCAATCATCTTCTCTAACTCACCATAAAATGGCACAAAAACCACAAAAAATCAAACCCATTTCCAATGACGAATTTCAAGCAAAATTTGCTTTCGAAACTTTTGTTATTACTTACGATGCTGATTGCATCAGAAGCAAAAGGGACCCTAATATTCGACAAAGAAAGAGTGGTAATAAAAAACGACATTCCAGGCGAAGATATTCTCATCCATTGTTATTCCAAGGACGATGATCTTGGAACTCACCAGCTTCCTTATGGCACAAATTTAACCTGGGGTTTTCGTGTGAACGCGTGGCAAACTACGAAATTTTACTGCGATTTTCATACGAAACATGGCTCTGGAAATTATGGGGTTTTCACAAGGAGATTGCAGGATTACTGTGCTTTTTATTGTCTCTGGTATATAAAAACAGCAGGGCCTTGCTTGCAAGAGACTGGTTATATGAGCCCTTTATATTGCCAAAATTGGAAGAATCCAAATCCATCTGTATCTACATTTAACAATGTTCATGATTAACAATGGTGTGGAATAAAGCTCTTTAGATAAACTTATGTGTTTTTTTTCAGTTATTTTGTTTGAGGGTTTTATTGATTGTGAATGATTAATATATAATAATGTTTAGAAAGTAGTAATAATTTTTTGATAATGTGAATAATTTGAGTTATCTAAACCTAGAGGGCGATGCCAATTGAAGTTTATACTAAGAGAATCGCTTTATGTTACCTCGTTTCATCTAGACGATTCCAGAGTTAATCAAGGGACACAGAGTCGGTCCACTTTTCAACATTAGATCATAGTGCTTTACGTTGTTTTCACCAGAGTGAATCGGGTCCAATAGTAAGTCAAGTTTTCACAATTAATTGGGTCTGTCTAGACCCAGACCCAATGGGTCCAAAGTTTTGGGTCTGGGTCTAGACCCAAAACTTTGGGTCAGGGTCCGGACCCAGACCCTCTGGGACTAGCCCACCCAATGATAGGCCTAATAGTAGGTCGAGCGGTTCACCACCCAGTCCTATACCATACTCAACTGCAGCAACGAAAGTTTGGCATCCATGTATTAGATTATGCAAGGGTGAATGTGAAGTGGTAAGAGCTAGCTGTTTTTTAGATAATGAGTAAAGATACTTCGGTCAACATTGCACATAGTATCGATAAATGTAACGATTAACGTTAATGCATACATCAGATACCTTAAATAAAGCTCACTAGTCACAATTATTACTACCTTGAGATTAATATATATATATATATATATATATGTATAATGACTCCAGGTTTTCAGCATATATGTGCAAATTATATGAATTAGAGACAATAATTTTACATTTCAATGAGTTTTCACTTTTTAGATGCAGGTATATGCCCCCTATAAAAAGACAGCATGGCCAATAAAGCTAGTGTTCACATTATATCCTTAAATTAACCCACACTCAATTATTTGCTTACGTACTACAGTATAAACTCTATAAATTAATACTCATGGGTCCACCAAAATTTATTAATTAAAAGAGTTATTAATTAATCGATAAATTAATAATTATTAATTTATATATTAATTAATATTTTATTAATTTATAATGAAATACTCAATTTACAAACACCTTTCAAACTTCCACTTAATTATTGTATAATGCATGTACGTATATCAAATGACGGGCCCAATTTGAAAGAACCCTTCAATCTCCCACCTTAAGGAAAACAACACCAACAATTCTTAGAAAGCCGAGATTAAAGGTGAAATTGATTTCAACAAAAAACAAAAGACAATTGAGTTTTTCAAGAAATCTTCATAAATCATTCATGTAATATGTAGTATATAAGAAATTATTAATTTATATTTTATATGGGGTCTATAGAAATTATCAAAAATGTATTATCTTATAATTTTAGCGAATTATTAATTTAGCACCCTATCCCCGAGTCGGGACCGGCCAAAAATATTATTTTAGAGAGTTTATTAAATAATCGAGTATTAATTTATCGAGTTTCTACTGTAGATATATACAACTTTTAGCCAACTCACATGATAATGCATACCTTAAATTGATCATCTGCTGATGTAAAAATCTTTATATCAGGAATCAGTATATTGAGGGCACATCTGGGTTTCTAGGGTTCATCATTTGTCCAATCAAACATTGTATTCACGAAAAACGAGTAGCGACCCATGTGAAGGCATCCAATGTGCTGATCTATCACCCCTCCAACTAGTCTGCATTGATCACTGCAAAAATTCAACTGGACTTATCGAGCAAGTTAAATATAAAGGACTGTGTGAGGCCACCAGTTGAAAAGAAGTGAGCAAATATTGTTTAAACTCATATTTCTCAATCCAAATGGTGGTCCTTTAAGTTTTGCAGAAACCCAAGTGAACAGATTCTCAAAACTCCAAAAAGACGTCAACTTTCTGCAAATAGAAACTATTGTCCTATGATCTGCCAGGGCACAAATATTTAATTGTTTATTTTTCTATTTTGGGAGGGAGGAGCGTATAATATTGCACGTTTAGATTTCGAACCGGTTAACAATACATCTTCATCAGAAAATGCTTCCATATTGTCAACATTCCTGTATATAATATATGGTCTTTAACTTATATAAAGAACCTAATCCACGGTACCTTCCATTTATAGAATTATTTTCATACTTAAAAGATAATATAGGAGCTACACAATCCTGAAAGCCAGACAAATTAAGAACCTTCCAGTTGGGGTAAGATCTTATCTGTCTATTTCTGTTTAAGATTTTAGCCATATTTATATTCATCATGCAATTTATCCTTAACATTTCCAACAATTTACTTTTATTCAACCTCTCTACGAAACTTTTCAATATTATCTGAATCAGCTAGTATATACCAACATGTTTGATGTTATACATTTATGCCGTCTTCCTTTCCATAAAGATACAGAAAATTATACTATGCTTTCAGGTGAGGATAATGAGGACTAGCTACATGGAGAGAATAGCAGAAGAGAAAATGATGGAGAATGCTTCATTCAGAGTGAGTTTTAGAGGGTCAACAATAATTGCTTTTCAGTTTATATTTCAGTTTTCATTCCATGATATAAAATCCATGATTTATGTATCACAGGGGTTTGGTCGCAAAGAAAAGAGTAGTTGGTCTTACAAGCAGCTCGAGATTCCAAAGAGCCCTAACCATGCCATGGAGTTCCTCTCTAGATCATGGAATCCATCTGCATCTGACTTCCCACAAATATTTACATCCAATGTGAGATTCCATCACTAAGCTCAATGACTGTCTTGCTGATCATGCATAATCTGAAGTCTGAACAAAGAGTGAAGCAACAGGAGTAACAATCAAGGCATTAGATTGTAAACTTAACTAATAATTCGATGAGTATCACAAACCATGCTTCAGAGTTGGAAAGGAATTACAAAATACACAAAATGCTCCATAAGATGTATTTACATGACTTCATGAAAATCAAGAATGCTATGTTGATTTGCATGTTGCATGACTATGCATAAAATCTAGTTAGACCCCTAATACGCTTATAAATAATTCTGAAACTCAAAATAGAGTCAAGTTGTGATAGTTCTCGGTTCTTGACTGCTGCTTAAGTCAGAGTAAGCTACAAGAAATTAATCACCGCATTCACAAGTCATTTAAGGTACCCATCTAATTAAACTCTTCTTGATATTGTTTTCTTATCACAGAGTTTCTTGCTGCCTAATGACACAAATGACCAAGATGACAATAACTCGAGAAGTGCAGAAGGAACACCCATAGCAACAATAATGCAGGACAACTATAAGGTAACTGCGCAAAGAACTTCACCAAAATTTAGCACCTCTTGATATGTCTATTAATCAAGCAATGTGATGTGTAGATTGACTTCAAACATCCAAAGCCATGGCTGAAGGGTAAATCCTTGACCAATATATTCAGATCAAGTAAGGAGAAGAAGAAAGAGGAAACAAGACTCCACACAGCCCAATTACACGCTGCCCTTTCGCTTACACAGCTTGCTGCAGCCATTGCTGGAATTGGCAGCAGCATAAGCAAAGATGGAGTGTGTAGCCAGGATATAGGCAATGTACTTTCTTCTTCTGCTGCATTAATAACCACAGTGTGTGCTGAAGCAGCAGCATCACTTGGTGCTCAAACGGCACAAGTTAGAGGGGCTGTTAACACCGGCATGGCCATCCAAACTCCAATGGATATGATAGCAGTTACAGCTACTGCAGCAACATGTAATATTTTGACATATTTTATCTTGCTTTTTTGGATAATTACATGCACAGGTCTCCTCACTTATTGAATAACAACCACGAAGTCCCTTGGGTTTTGCAAATTAGCAAAACACTCCCTGTCACATCCCAACAACTCGAAAAACATGGGACCAAATTGTAATATGCCTTTACTGAATAGGGAATTGTAATCTACTTTTACTAACAAGGAAAGTTATGTTAATTTCTCAAATCTCGAGGAGGATTCGTAATTAAGGTCTCACGCAAGGGGTGCCTATGTAATTCACCCTACTTTTTCATAAGTCCATTTTTCTATAATTTCTTATTCATATCCCTGAATACAAGTAAATTTGAAATTCCATCAAAAGATTCTTAGCATCAAGTATAGATTAAACTGACTTCATCTTACCAGGTTTAAGAGGAGCTGCCCTCCTCAAATCAAGAGCCATGGTAGATTCTCTAGCTAAGATTCAAGAGATGCTTAAAATAGGCGCCCAGATATGCATAATTATGCCTTCAGGTATAACAAGTGATAACATCGAGAATATGTATTAGTCCATGTAATTACAATATTTTCTACGTCTTTGTTATGAACATCTGATGTATTCTAAGCATATGGAGAACTGTGCAGGACGCAAAGAAAGCACAAGAGTCAGTATATATCAAAAGCATGATCATCTCATGTTCAGTTTCAGAAAGAAATACTTTGGAGGAGCCTTGAAATCTACAAAAGAATGTACTTTCTTCTTTACTTAATCAACAAATCGTCATGTGTGTGTTGTGTGTGTGAAGATAATCCTTGCCTTCCACCAACTTTAACGGGAATGATACTAAGAAAAAACAATATTTATCATGAATAAGCTTATGCTTAGACCTTTTTCATGTTTCCAGATAAGGTCACCAACATTACAGAGGAAAGGATGGAATGCCAAGGAAACTTTTCTCTCTGCCTGAAGACTAAGAATGGTGTTATCAAGATGCTTTTCGAAAATGAGATGCAATCACAGTTTTGGACATCAACCATTTTAAATCTCTTGGAGATGCGCAACCACTGTTGGCTAGCCAATCAGATGCCTAATCATTGTGCAACTCCATGCAATGTATTAACAAAAGTGAAAGATTGATTTCAAATTCCTTTAATATTAGCAAAGTTTATTATAGGGACATGCCACAGATGAGAGTCGAGCTTACTCTAAAATCACGCACACACTATTACAATTAATAAATCAGTACAATGTTACTAGTCTAGAAGATGCAAAGTCTATAGCTCAGCTTATCGTTTACCCTCTCAATCAGCTGTAATTGACTTTTCCACAAGTAAACTTGCACAAAATGACAGTTTGTAACAACAAAGATGCTTCTTCTTCCACCGAATATAACATGAAGAGGATGCAATTCACAGCCTCATAGGAATCTTTATTCATTTCTCTTCAAATTCAACATCAATGATATCTGGTTTAGACTTCGAAGAGGGACTAGTACCTCTGCCACCTCTCATAAAAAAGTCACCTTGTGGTTGCCAAACAATATTTCCACAGCTTGGACATCGAACTGTTTGGTTTCTGTATCCAGCAAATTGCCTCTTACAAGCTGGGCATTCCCCCTGCTCAGAAAAATTAATAGAAATGAGAAACAAACACATATTTTCCAGGCACTGTCTCAGGTTGGCACTAGGATTAGAGTAAACATATGCTAGAAAACTACAAAATGGCAAAAACATTCAAGGACAAAAAATGGAAGGAAAATAAGGAGTCGCTACAAGTTTCAGGTAATGAATATACCTATAGGATGTCAACAACAACAAAATAATTACCTTGATGACAAGATTATTTGCTACAGCCCCAATTAAGAGAGGACCAGCAATTGGCAGTATCCATGTAGCCAAAATCAGAATGCGGAACAGCCATCCTGACAGAGCAAACCATAAAAAGAAAAGTGTCTGCACAAAGAAAAGTCAGAATTAGACTGTACACCATATACTAGAAAGGCTCACACCCTCTACTCCACTTCAATCGACACACAGTCCAAGTACTTAAAGAACTACCATGTTTTTCAAATACATAACTTAGTCTTAGCATATCATAAGCATTTTGTTCTATGAGGATTTCCACTAAAAATCACAATCTCAATTCATTATAATTAACTAGAAGAAATTGTTAGAGATACTTACAGCAGAACTCCTCCCTAACGGCGTATCCAGAAAATCATTGAACTGCCTTCTATACTGCAAACAAGCCAAACACCAAAATATATATTACTAACAAACAATATTTCACAAAATTAACATCAAAATCGTGCAATATTCATCACTACAACAAAAAACTTCATCTAAACAAAAAAGAAAAAAACACAAACAATTTTTCAAATACCATCGGCAAATTTCTACTGAAATCGAGTGAAAAATTGCGCCACTGCTGAGTAATCCCGAACTCGCGGTCAAGCTCTCGAGCTCGATCGGCGGCCGATTGCGCCACAGCTGAAAGCCGCCCAGAGACGGCATATCTCCGGTCGATTCGCTCGGCTGTTTTCCTCGATTCATAAATAAACAGTTCGAAGCCGTCGTTGGCTCTTCGCCACGCATCACGCCACGCTTCGCTGGAAGCCACACGCTTCGCAAATCCATCGAAGTCGCTGCGCCTGAAGGCGCGGATGCTCGTCCGGTGGCGTATGGTGATGGAATTTGGCGATTGATAAAGACGTTTGTGGTGTTCTGGAGGAAGTAGAGGATGCCATGGCAGGCTCGCCGACGCCATGGATTAGGAAAATGGTGAGACAGAGGTTTGTGAGAAAGTCCTTTCGGTGTTCCTTTTACGTGATTACAGAAGGTGCACGAGAGCTTTACTGAAATTGCGATTTAGCCCCTTATTGTTACGTAAATTGACTTTTCCTCCACTTGGATAATTAAATTTAAAATCCGTACTACCCGTAAAATATAAAATCGGCTAAAACTCTCGTGCAAATAAATAAGGTAAATTGCAAATAACTCCCTTTTGAAAATTTTATTGGCTAAAATGAAATAGTATATAAAGAAAAATAAATAACCCTAAATAAAAATTATCACACGTATAACATGAGATAATTATATAAATATCGATCTATTAAATAATGCTATATTTAGTTATTTACCAAATTTAGCTTAGAAGAGTACATATATTCCAACAACCATAATAAGGAAAAAGACAAAAGAGCAGAATTAAAATCACTCCCCAACAGCGTAAATCTAAATTCTCGATGAGTCACACGTCGGAGCAGCCGCCGCCGATCGACGGCGAATTCTACAGGCTCGTGGAGGAAACAAAGGAACTGCAGGAAATAGCGGCGTCTCTGATCTCACGCACCACGCGCGAAGAAGACGCGCTACGGCAGCGCGTTGCCTCACTCGATTCTCATATCAACTCGCTTCGCAGCTCCAAACAGACGGAAAACGTACGCGTATCTACAATCTATACATGCATGCGAGTGTTTATGTTATATATATACACGTATGTATTCATTATGCGTCTGTTCGATTGATGTTTTCATGTTTTTAATTTCTTGAATTCGAAGTTGGAAGAGGAGTTGATAAAAGCGAAATATGTGCTGAGTGAGGGAGATGCAGCCGCGTTTCTTCCGAGCAAATCTCATGGTTTGTTGTATTGTTTTGTGTTATTTTTCAGATTTGTGGTGTGTGTGTGGACATGGATTGATATAGTGTTTTACTGTTTGTTTTGTGCATGTAGGGAGGTTTATGAGGATGTTTCTGGGGCCGATTAACGTGCGTGCAAATAGAAAGGATGTGAAGTTAAAAGTGAAAGAGGAATACAATACAGTCAGGGTATGATTTCATATCAAACTTGTCAAATTAGTAGATGTTATTTTACAAGTTGTATTAATTTGGTTTGGGTATTTACTAGCAAATAGGTAATAATTTTGTGGCCTTTTCATATGAGCTCAAATGGCCAAATTGATGTGTAGTATCAATGCATAATTCCATGTGGTAAACGAAATAAGAATTCGTTATAGATTGCTGAACAACTAGCAGACTGAGACATCTTAGCGAAATAAGATTTCTAGCTTGTGGAATTAATCATTTGTTCGCCTGGATAATGAAATTTTTTACACCATTATGCATGGCAAATTTTTCTGAACAACATTAGTTCGTTTTAATTAGTCTGAACTGCTTCAGGTTGTTGTTTGTCAAAGCATTACAATACTTTCCTTGACCAGTTGATTGAAAGCATTTGCGTCCTAGTTCTTGAAAACATCTCGTATCTCATGGCAGGATAGAACAGCATACTTGTTCCTTTGTTTGCCGTCGCTGTTGCTTATGTTAAGGTCATGGATTTGGGATGGATGTCTACCGGCATTGCCAGTACAACTTTACCAGGTAATGGTGAAAATAGTTTCTACATTTGATTTGGTGATGTGCATTTTCTATTTACGGTGCGTTTGGATCGATGGATTTGGATTTGAGGAGTGGATTTGGAGGAAGGATTTCAAACGAACTTAAATGGATTTGTTGATGAATTTGAAATCCATGGATTTCAAATCACTCGATCCAAACACACCCTTAAAGTATTCTTGAGAATTATATCGACGAATCCAATGTCTTATTATTCCAGGCATGGTTGCTGTATCTCTACACATGCCTGGCGCTGAGAGAAAACATCTTGAGAGTTAATGGAAGTGCTATTCGTCCGTGGTAAACATATATAGCTCAAACTTCTTATTTTTCTTTAATGACTTAGGCTGCGCCTGTTTTCTGGTGCTTTTGTCATCAAATAGATTAATTTTATGGTGATTGGATTTATCGGTCTAAATATTACAAGACGTAAATGAACAACACAGATGTGGACCCATGCCAGCCGTAGCTGTGGAAGGCTGATACTATGATGCTTCAAATTAACTGTTACGTATTGATTTTACTCTTGAAGGTGGATTAAGCATCATTATTGCGCTATGGTTATGGCACTTATTAGTCTTACCTGGGAGATAGAGACAGGACCGAATTGTGCTCAGAAACAGGTGCTTTATGCAGTGTCATTCTTTCAACCACTCAAACAAGCATAAAAACCTTGCTTAATTTCCTTCATGGTTTGTTCTTCTTCTCTTCTTATGATGAAATTGAGAATGAGGATGGTCATTGCAGAGAGGTGTAGAACTGTTTTTGAGATGGGCAATCATGCAAGGATTTGTAATGATTCTGCAGAATACATATCAAAGGCAGAGGCTTTATACACGCATTGCACTTGGCAAGGTAATAAGTTGGCTTCTTGACGAATTACTCGTGCTTGTATCTACCACCAAGTGCTAGTCTTTTGTAAAGCTTGTCTTGTTGTTCTTATCAATAAGTCTAAAAGACTGCAAGACGTGTGAACTAGTAAAATAATTTTGTCTTGATTAATCATTTTTTTGCATGATCTTGCTACCAGGTTAGAGAAAACACGAAGAATTCTTTTCGATTTTGGTTTAAAGTTTAAACTGGTTTCCATTTATTTATGCATTGCATCAAGATTCCAAAAGAGGTCACAGCTTTTTCCATTTGGTACTGGAGTTGTATGCTATAATTTGCTAAACACTTCGATCATATAAGAAGTAATGATGGCTTATTTGGAACTTTCCTTCAATTTCAAACACAATTGTTCACTATACTCTGTTAACATTTTTTGCTTCTTTTGGGGGTTGGTTTGTATTACAGGCAAGGAGAATGGATGTTGTTTCGGGAGAAACTGCTGGAGGTGAGGGTCAGTTACTACTGCTGTGCCCTATACTTTTCGTTTTACAGGTATACTTAAATCTATAACGTTTGTTTCTCACAAGAACACAAGATTTTGCTATATTTATTGGAAGTATCTCTTCCAAAATGCTATTCTTAAGACATGATTTTTACCTCTCTTATTACATCTTCTGAATACGTTATAGATAAATTCATCTTGACCTATGTTTTTACCTTAAGAAGCTAATCTATATTACTAAGCCAAATGCTATCTATTTTTCAGGGGTTTGAAGCATATGTAGGAGTTTTGTTACTTAAAACTGCACTTGCTGGATTCAGTTCGGAGTGGCAGGTAAAGTATAAATCTGAGCGTAACCTTCTGATGTTTTTGTGGAGTTTCCTCACTTGGTACTATTTCAATGTCTGGGTTAGATCTTTGTTAGGAACGAATCACCCATAGAGCTATAGACAAATGTAAAAGTATAATCACACAAACTAAAAAAAGGTTTATGTGGTTTGACGAAATTTACTTATTTCCATGTCTGCACTAGAAGAACTTATTGTTTACAGAGTGAAGTATTACAAAGAGAAGATGTCGAATCTATTTATAACTGGAGTATAGTGCAATAAATACAATTGAGAAATGGCTAAAGGAGTGTTAGTAAACTCTTAAAACAAGTGATTATCAACTTATGATTTAAAATGATCTATTTGAGAGTGTTTGCAAATCTAACTAATGATTCCAATTCCCTTATTGAAGTTATATTAATCTATAATTTCTATATTGGTAACCGGATGCTTAAACTGATTATGGCATTTTTTAAATTAAAATGAATTATTTTTAATCACTTTTTAATCTACAATAAATTATATATATATATATATCACTTTCAATCACTTTTTTTCTTCTGCAAACAACTGTTCTCATTTTTCACTTATGTTTGCAAGCACTACCCAAATTTGATTTTTCTTGAATCTAATCATTTTCCATTTAATTAGTTGTGTTTACAATTGGACTCCTCATCCAATCAAGCTTTGCTTAAGCTTTTTTCTTGTTGTGGTGATAGCATGTTCAATTCAATCTGATACTAAGATGTACCTATTTCAGGTAATCGCCTGTGGGATTCTTCTCATAATCATGGCTGTCGGAAATTTCGCCAACACCGTTCAGACCCTGGTAACGAAGTCTCGAGTTAAGGCAAAAATAAAGAAAGGTAAAAGCAGGCAAGATTTGAATCAGGTCTCGGATGACAAGAGTTTGTGATCGGGAAAGACAGCTCTAATTATGTCTTCAAGGCAGTCATAATAACGGGATCAAACGTATTTGCTTAGGTAATAAAAGGGACAATAACTTATTTGCTTTGGTTTTCTTTTCTTGTCTCAACAGCATTTTGGCCTTTATGAATGAGCTGTTGTTGAAGGGTTTCTGAGAGTAAACCTGGATTTTAGGACTTCAGTGGCTAAATGAGTTTTCGACTTTGTACCACGGGGGTCAGTTTTAGGGGTTTCGGAGATTCGAGTTTTGGTGTAACCACAATCATCCATGTGGCGGGGCTGTACATTAATGGTTGTGATTATATTTTGGCTTGAATCTTATATGTTCTTTGTTTTGATTCATTATTGGGCAAGGATTTTGTCTACCTTGTGCCATTTAAATTGTGAATTGAGGTAAAGCTTAGATTTCTCATTGTATTGCATTAATGATAGAGAATTAATTGTTGCGAAAATATTAACACACTTTCTTATCTATTTAAATCATATGTACTTTCAGCAATTTCTGTTAATGTCCATACTTAGTCGTATGTCACAAATACACCTCAAATAATTAGCAATATGGATGTGGCATGCTGGTATTTATAATTAAGTTTCCATAAACTTTTTTACAATTTATTTCTTAAGATAAATAGTAATTGACTCATTTGCATATTTGGCAACTATATAGTATATATAGAAAATTCTATAGGAATACGCGAAAATGAAATAAAGTACATAAAATCTATATTTTCATTTCATAAAATCTTACAAAATAATGTAAGTTGAAATTCTGAAACCTATTATTTGTTATGGACTGCTAGCTCTTGAAAATCAATAAACTTGAAATATCAATAGAGCTATTCCAATTGGACTGAAAAGCCAAACATTAAAAATAAAATATAAAATTATATATATAATATATATGTAGACAAATAATAGTTAGTAAAAATAAGATAGGAAGAATTACAGTCTAAAATTCCTGACGAATCGGGTTTATGGTCTTCAGCTCCTCCAACTCCTCCCCACATGCAATTCCAGGCTCAACAAAGCATAACTGTAACAAAAAAGAAAAAAACCATCTGTTATTAAATGATGAAACTAGAATGAGACAGACAAAACTAGAGCAGACCAGATTACAACCTGGTACTGAGGTTTCTTCAGTGTGTGGGCACCTCTCTTTATTAATTTCTGCCATCCATTGGTAGCTCTCAGATATTTTTCCAGAGCTCCCGTTTTCTGTAGAGAAATGATAATCGAAAGTCACAATGTCGGCCGTGTGAACGAGCTAGAATTTGTGAGTGTAATTTTGTTCCTTACAATAACTACATAAAAAAGAATTCGGAAATATGTACAGCAAATGTCTGCTTGACGTGGTGATTGCACAAGATCGTTTGTAAAATACATTTCAGTGCAATCACATAGTAGTATGGACGAAGAAAATGAATTTGAGGGAAAATTTTGGGGGATGAATTTCAAATGAGTTCAAATTAAATGGATTCAAAAAACATTGTAATGATTGAGAAAATAACGCCAAAAAGTGTTCCAACGGTTTTGGGGTTCATTGTGGTAAATTTGAATTCCATAGTTTTTAAATCATTCAACCTAGCAGAACGTTAAATAACTTAAGCACAAAAAGATTAGGCAATTTGTAAATTTCTGAACTTAACATCATGTTTCCGCGTATAAAGATCATGTCTCCTGTCAAGTTATGGCAATACTACAAACTAAGGAACAATTGATAACAATTTCTACATGGATGCAATTATGCAAATGGAATATTCTTACTTCAGAGGGATCAAAAACTAATAAGTTGAATTGCTGCATCCCATTCTTCTGACGTGTAGCTTGAATGCCAACTATAGTTCTCGAGTGACCATCATGTTGGAAGTACAAGGGCCTGTTCCAAAAATCTAAGAATAATAAGATTGAGTTTTACATAATTTGAAAAACTAATAACAATTCTTGATTAAAACAAATAAAATAAATTTATATCCTTAGAAAATAAGTAACAACATTAGATCTGTGCTATTGATCAGAATTTACTTACGCTTTCTCACTAAGTGTAACACGACGATCGCCTGATTTACTGACATTGTTGCCAGAAAAGTACTTCCAAACCCACTCAGTTAGACAATGCTGACCCTTAACATTCTCAGACTGTTTACTGGAACGTATATAGCTTTCATTTCCAGAGGAAATTTTGAGTGGCAAATCTAGTTTCCCATTTGACAGAAATACGTCCATTGGTCCATAAACATTTTTCTTAACATTTTCATCTGTAAATCCTGACTCAGAATCCTTACTGCAAAAATCAACTATTCTGGCACGCAGACCAAAGGAACGTAATAATGCAGCACATTCCGTCGTTCCAATCCAATTTTTCTTGCCATAAATTTTTCGACCAAAGTCATCCGCGCCAGGGATATCAAAACCCTTTTCCCAAGCAAGTTCAAGCCACTGCTGAAGTGATCCAATATCAGGTACAAAACCAGAACCACCATATAAGACTTCTCTTGCTTCTTCTCTTTGCCTAAGCAAGTGAGAGCTAAGCATTTGGATGTTACGCCACCCACATCCCCAACCCAAGTCCCATGATTCAGTGCTCTGAAAATGATCAACATGCCCAGATAATATACTTATGGAGTTTCCTGACTCCAATTCCAAACATTTTCTCAACATAGTCATCAAACTGCCTTCAACGCTGTAAAATGTCTCCTTTTTCTGTAAGCAGACTAAAGCAGTATAATTCTCATCATCATTGCTGCCTCCACATGCAGTTATTTTGGCATCACACCTAGAAGAACTGCTCTCGGGTTTATCAGAAGAAGTAGGTCTGCCTTTAAAGTAATCTTCCTTCTGCATGTAAGATTAATTGGTCATACCAATAACTGAAGCATGCGCACAAGCCATATTTCATGTATAAGTTCTCAAACAGTTGATTACAGCATTTTTATAATCAGCAAACTTTAAGTTCTTTGCTAGAATTAATTTGTGTCTTTATGTTGTTGTGATATAAATTCTCAACTAAAAGCTTGTTAGTAGAAAAGATTCATCTCAATCTAAAAGATCATATATATCTGGAGTCTTCCAATATCAGCTAGTTAAGTTCAGAACATACAATTGCCCCTATGCAAGATGGCGAATGATATTGCACTAATATTCTCGTCGCAGGGGCACTCTTCAAAGACAACATAAGTGTTAGACTATGTATATATTTGTTAGAATATTTGTCAGAATATTTAGTATATGTTGTATTAAGGAATAGATTGATTAGGAGATATCGGTTCCTGATTTCTAGCCTAAAGATACTGCTGGACACTTGTATATAAACCATATTTGTGTATGAGAAGATTCACGGAAATATATATTCTTTCATGGTATCACGTTCTTAGGGTTTCGATCTCTTCCGCTGCGCCCTAACATCTTCGTGTCCAGCTATATATTCTGTCATCTTCTACCTCTCTTCTTCAGCCATGTCTTCCGTGTAAACCCACGTATATTCCTACTTCTATTAGAAGTGGGTATTTTGTTATGATGTGGCCCACGTTTTATATACATTAGGTAGTTTAATAATATAAGGGTAATTCTAATTGGTTAAGGATTAGAAAAGGTAAATTCCTAAAATACCCTGATGGTGGGTCTATATAAAGAAAACCCTAGGAATTGATCCTCTCTCAACCCATTACGATATTTCTATCCATCAAGAAAATCATTCAAGTCTAAAGGGGTCAAGAGAGAGAAATACAATTCCGGAGATAAATCGTTTCATCGTTTCCGCTACTACGAATCTTGTTATGGATCAAGGTATGTTTCTTCGATCTATGCTTACATGTGAAAATCATATTGTTGAAGATCTTGGCAATTACGATTTTATGCTTACATGTGGTATCAGAGCCTTGATTGAAAACATATGATTTTCCTTTAATCAATCGATTCAATTTTCGATTATTATTATGTGTGTATCGATTGAATATTATTCATGAACAATTTTTTTTTATGATTATGATTTCGAATTAATCGATTCGATTTTCGAATATTATTATGTGAATATCGATTAAATATTATTCATGAATGTTTTATTTTATGATCATGTTTTTGAATTAAATTTAATCGCATAATATTGTTTCGGTTTTCTATAAACAAATTGCATGACTTTGCATGATTAAGTAATATATAAAGATGATATAATTCATGCTGAAATTTTCAGATTATGGTGATTGTATGAGTTAATGGTTTTCGTTATCTGTTGCATGATTAGATATATATATATATATATATATATATATTATATGTATATATGTTTATGTATGGGTTTATGTATGGATTTATGTGATGGCAGTGAGATGTGAATTCTTAGTATGTTTTACAACTTGCACACAAAATAGAGTTTCATCAAGTGAAACCCTAATTATGATCTACTTGTGTTTTACTAATCGAAAGCAAGAAATTTGATTATGTTATATGAATTGAATAAATTTCTTGATTCGACTTATGTGATGCTTATCAAGTGAATGTCTTCATGATATTCAATAAAGTTCATGGTTATAAAATATTATTGGATCGCCCAAAGGTTGATTACTCGTTTTATAATTCATGAACATTATCGTGGTGAATTGATGTGATCGGTTAGATATTTTAGTATATCCAAAGATTGCGAATATATCTAATTTGTGAATGTTAATTACCAATTATGTGAAACTATTTGAGCATCAATTATGTTATGTTTAAGTTACCGAACATTGTTGTTTCACCCAAAGGTGAATTACAATTACGTTTGATTATTGTATGTTGTTGTTTCACCCAAAGGTGATCTACAATATACATTCATGTTTATAAATCTGTATTAAAGATTAATTTTATTATGTTGTTTCACCCAAAGGTGAACTACAATTACGCTTGATTATCGTATGTTGTCGTTTCACCCAAAGGTGTTCTACAATATACGCTCATGTACAATTATGTTTCTGAATCTGTAATACAGATTAAGTTTATTACTCGAAGCATTAAAGTGTAAGCATATATTATGTTTTGCAGCATCTGCCCCCGTTTCTCTTCATTCTCAAGCTGAGTCTGTTATTAAGTTTAATGGGCTTAATTTCTCTGAATGGTGTGAACAAGTTCAGTTTCACCTCGGTGTTCTGGATCTTGATTTAGCACTCTTAAGTGAGAAACCCGCTGCTCTTACTGATTCTAGCAGCACTGAGGATCGATCTTTTCATAAAGCTTGGGAAAGATCCAACAGACTGAGCCTTATGTTCATGCGAATGACTGTAGCAAACAACATCAAGTCCATAATTAAGAAAACTGAAAGTGCTAAGGAATTTATGAAGTATGTGGAAGAAAGCTCCCAGTCTGAGTCGGCTGATAAGTCACTTGCTGGGACACTGATGGGTACGTTAACCACCATGAAGTTCGATGGTTCTCGTACCATGCATGAGCATATCGTTGAAATGACGAATATTGCAGCAAGACTGAAGAAGGAACTAAGCAGTGATACATGCCGATTATGTAAAAAGACCGGTCACTATCAGAAAGATTGCTTGAAACGTAAGGCATTGTTCGAAAAGCAAGGTAAGCCTAGTGCTTTAGTATGTTTCGAATCAAATTTAGCTGAAGTTCCTTATAATACTTGGTGGATTGATTCTGGTTGTACCACTCATGTTTCAAATACGATGCAAGGATTTCTTACGACCCAAACCATAAGCCAAAACGAAAAATTTATTTTCATGGGGAATCGAGTCAAAGCCCCAGTTAAAGCCATTGGGACTTACCGTTTAACTTTAGATACTGGGCATCATTTAGATCTTTTTCAAACTTTTTATGTTCCTTCTGTTTCTCGCAACTTAATTTCGTTGTCGAAACTCGATTCAGCTGGATACTCTTTTAAATTTGGTAATGGATGTTTTAGTTTGTTCAAACAAAATCTTTTTATCGGTTCTGGTTTTCTTTGTGATGGTTTATACAAACTAAAACTTGATCCCCTTTTCGCTGAGACTCTTTTGACCTTGCATCATAATGTTGGAACTAAACGTGGATTATGTAATGAATCGTCGGCTTACTTGTGGCATAAACGTTTGGGTCATATATCCAAAGAAAGAATCGAGAGATTGGTAAAGAATGAAATCCTTCCCAATTTAGATTTTACTGATCTCGGAGTTTGTGTTGAGTGCATTAAGGGTAAGCACACAAAACACACACTTAAGAAAACAGCCACAAGAAGCTCACAACTCCTTGAAATAATACACACCGATATTTGTGGGCCTTTTGATATTCCATCTTTTGGTGGAGAAAAGTATTTTATCACCTTTATTGATGATTTTTCACGTTATGGATATGTCTATTTGTTGCATGATAAATCTCAATCGGTACATACCTTAGAGATATTTATCAATGAAGTTGAAAGACAATTAGACAGAAAGGTGAAAATTGTTAGATCTGATAGAGGTGGTGAATATTATGGTAGATATGATGAAAGTGGACAGTGCCCTGGTCCATTTGCTAAATTTCTAGAAAGTCGTGGTATTTGTGCTCAATACACAATGCCAGGAACACCGCAACAAAATGGTGTTGCAGAAAGGCGTAACCGTACTTTGATGGAAATGGTTAGGAGTATGTTAAGTTATTCATCTTTACCCAAATCATTGTGGATGCATGCTTTAAAGACCGCTGTATATTTATTAAACAGGGTTCCTAGTAAGGCAGTTCCTAAGACACCTTTTGAACTGTGGACGGGAAGAAAACCCAGTTTAAGGCACCTGCATGTTTGGGGTTGCCCAGCGGAAGTAAGAATATATAATCCACATGAAAAGAAACTGGACTCAAGAACAATCAGTGGTTTCTTCATTGGTTATCCAGAAAAATCTAAAGGGTATAGATTTTATTGTCCTAATCATAGTACGAGAATTGTTGAAACTGGAAATGCTAGGTTCATTGAGAATGGTGAAATTAGTGGGAGTTTAGAGACACAAAAAGTGGAAATTCAAGAAGTTAGAGTGCAAATTCCTTTGCATTTGCCTTCTTCTCAAGTTGTTGTTCCTGTACATGTTGATCATGCTAATGATTTGCAAGAACAACAAATTAACGACCAAACACCACATAATGAAGTTATTATCAATGAACCAATGATAGATCAACCACAAGAAATTGAATTAAGAAGGTCTGTAAGACAACGGAGACCTGCAATTTCTGGTGATTATGTGGTCTATCTACAAGAGTCGGAATCCGACTTAGGAATCGATAATGAACCAGTTTCGTTTTCACAAGCCATAGAAAGTGAGAGTTCCGTTAAATGGTTAGATGCCATGAAAGAAGAGCTAAAATCAATGGATTATAATGGAGTCTGGGACCTTGTTGAATTGCCTGAAGGTTGTCTTCAAGACCAAACGCGACTCAAATGGCAATATCGAACGACACAAGGCTAGACTCGTTGCCAAAGGTTTTACTCAGAAAGACGGTATCGACTACAAAGAGACCTTTTCACCTGTCTCTAAAAAGGACTCTTTAAGGATTATTATGGCAATGGTTGCTCATTATGATTTAGAGCTCCATCAGATGGATGTGAAAACTGCTTTTCTGAATGGGAATTTAGATGAGGAAGTTTTTATGGATCAACCTGAAGGTTTTGTGGTTGATGGAAAAGAACATATGGTGTGTAAACTTAAGAAGTCAATATACGGGCTTAAACAAGCTTCCAGACAATGGTATCTTAAGTTCAATGATACCATTACATCTTTTGGATTTAATGAAAACATCGTTGACCGATGTATATATCTGAAGATCAGTGGGAGTAAGTTTATAATTTTGGTTTTGTATGTTGACGACATCTTGCTAGCTACTAATGATCTTGGTTTATTACGTCAAACTAAGGAATTTCTCTCTAAGAACTTTGAGATGAAGGATATGGGTGAGGCATCCTATGTGATAGGAATAGAAATATTTCGTGATAGGTCACAAGGATTGTTGGGATTGTCTCAGAAAGCATATATTACTAAAGTTCTAGAGAGGTTTAAAATGAACACATGCTCTAAAAGTGTCGTTCCAATTCAGAAGGGAGATAAATTTAGTCTCAATCAATGTCCAAAGAATGAATTGGAACGTAATCAGATGGAACAAATTCCTTATGCATCCATTGTTGGAAGCTTGATGTATGCACAGACCTGTACCAGACCAGACATCAGTTTTGCTGTCGGAATGTTGGGTAGGTATCAAAGTAATCCGGGAATAGATCACTGGAAAGCTGCAAAGAAAGTTTTGAGGTATCTGCAAGGAACGAAAGACCATATGCTTACTTATAGAAGATCTGATCACCTCGAGGTGATTGGGTATTCAGATTCAGACTTTGCCGGATGTGTGGACTCAAGAAAATCCACATTCGGCTATTTGTTCCTCTTGGCTGGAGGAGCAATTTCATGGAAAAGTGCGAAGCAGACTGTCATTGCTGCATCCACTATGGAAGCTGAGTTTGTAGCATGCTTCGAGGCTACAGTTCATGGTTTATGGCTGCGGAACTTTATTTCGGGACTTGGAATAGTTGACACTATTGCCAAGCCGCTGAAAATTTATTGTGATAACTCCGCAGCAGTCTTCTTTTCTAAAAACGACAAGTATTCGAAAGGTGCTAAACATATGGAATTGAAATACTTTGCCGTTAAAGAAGAAGTTCAGAAACAAAGAGTGTCATCGTTAAAGTTGTTTATGTTTTATGTTATCATGTGATTGACACTCTGAGCTCATTTATTTTGTTTCTGTTATGGATATATGGATCTTGTTTCTTATGATTAGTATATACATTAATGCATTATGTGAAACAAGATATTGTCTCTGACAAAGACATTATGTTGGATCGTTATTGAATACCTTATTACGTGTCATGTTGAGTATGAGACTAGTATTGTGATACATAGAAGGGACTATGTCGACAAATTGATGTACAACCGCTATGATCCTTATTGGTTGTCATGCTTAATGGTGACTTTATGATTTAACTAATATAATGATGAGTTACCCTATACTATGCGCAATTACGTTTATTATTAAACCTTATGGTATGTATAATGGCACATGGGCCAAGTGGGAGAATGTAAACCCACGTATATTCCTACTTCTATTAGAAGTGGGTATTTTGTTATGATGTGGCCCACGTTTTATATACATTAGGTAGTTTAATAATATAAGGGTAATTCTAATTGGTTAAGGATTAGAAAAGGTAAATTCCTAAAATACCCTGATGGTGGGTCTATATAAAGAAAACCCTAGGAATTGATCCTCTCTCAACCCATTACGATATTTCTATCCATCAAGAAAATCATTCAAGTCTAAAGGGGTCAAGAGAGAGAAATACAATTCCAGAGATAAATCGTTTCATCGTTTCCGCTACTACGAATCTTGTTATGGATCAAGGTATGTTTCTTCGATCTATGCTTACATGTGAAAATCATATTGTTGAAGATCTTGGCAATTACGATTTTATGCTTACATTCCGATTCAACCATGTCTTCCGATTCGTCCGCGGTGGTCAAACCTTCGTTCCACCCAGCTCTTGCGGTCTCAAATATCCGGAATAACATCCCTGTAATTCTCGAGATGGAGAACGCCCAGTACGGCACTTGGGCTGAATTGTTTAAAATTCATGCTCGCTCTCACCAGGTTCTCAATCATATCATTGCTCCGCCCAAAGGTAAGGAAAAACCAGCCCCTACATCCGAGGCGGAGATTGAGCTCTGGTCGACTCTTGATGCTACTGTTCTTCAGTGGATTTACTCGACTATTTCGAATGATTTGTTGAATACTATTATTGAACCTGATGCCACGGCCATGGAGGCCTGGAATCGCCTCCGGGATATCTTTCAGGATCATGAAACATCTCGTGCTGTGACTCTCGAACAAGAATTTACATCCACCCGTCTCGAGGATTTCTCAAACGCTGCAGCGTATTGCCAACGTCTCAAGAACCTTGCTGATCAATTGAAGAATGTTGGTGCTCCTGTTGCTAATAGCCGTTTGGTACTACAAATGGTTTCGGGCCTGAGTGAAGCATACAAAGGGGTTGGGACACAGATTCGTCATACCAAACCTCTTCCTACGTTTTCTGAGGCTCGTTCTTCTCTTATATTGGAGGAACGCGAACTTGCTGCTATGGTTTCCCACACGTCGAATTCGGTTGTGATGGCTACTCAAAACAAAATCAGTGAGGACTCGTTTTCGAATGACACGGTGCACAATAATCGGGGACGGAACAAAACACCAAAGGTCTCGAATTCTGGTGGCTCCAATGGACGCAAACCGGCTGGTCGTGGTAATAACAAGAATGGTCGTGGAGGTGGCCGCCATTTTACTAATCAGCAGCAACATGGACCGGGACAACAATGGTCTGCACCACCCATGATGTCCTATGCAGCTCCTCCTTGGGGTTGGGTTCCTAATTGGGCACCTCCTTGCCCCTATCCAACTGCCGGGTGGTCTCGTCCACCATCCAACGCATCTAGGCAGTCTGGAATTCTCGGTTCGTATCCCCCACAGGCTCATGTTGCCAATAGTCCGGCCAACTCTTCGGTTCCTACCAATATTGAGGCAGCTATGCATACTATGTCGTTAAATCAGCCCGATCAAAATTGGTATATGGATACGGGCGCCACATCTCATATGACATCCATCCACGTCAGGTAATCTCTCGTCTTATTTTAATTTGAGCACTCATAATAATGGTATTGTGGTTGGCAATGGCCATTCGATTCCAATTCGTGGTTGTGGAAAAACCGTCCTCTCTCCCCCAAACCCTCCTTTATCTTTAAACAATGTCCTTCATGCTCCTAAACTCATTAAGAATTTAATTTCGGTTCGTAAATTTACTACCGATAATTCTGTGGCGGTTGAATTTGATCCTTATGGGTTTTCTGTGAAGGATTTCCGGACGGGGACGGCTCTAATGAGATGCAATAGCCAGGGCAATCTTTATCCAATCACAAACAGCACTCATCATCCTTCTTCATTCGTTTTTGCTGCCTTGTCCTCTCCCATTTGGCATGCTCGCTTGGGTCACCCGGGAACGTCTATTTTAGATAGTCTTCGACTCAATAAAAGCATAGAATGTAATAAACCTAGTACTTCTACTATTTGTCGTTCTTGCGTCCTTGGTAAACACATTAAGTTACCTTTTAATTCATCTATGTCAGACATTGTGTTACCGTTTGATATTTTACATAGTGACTTGTGGACGTCCCCGGTGTTAAGTTCCATGGGTCATCGTTATTATGTGTTATTCTTGGATGATTTTTCAAATTTTTTGTGGACTTTTCCGTTGGCTAAGAAATCTGATGTCTACGACAAGTTCTTAATTTTCAAGAACCACATTCAAACTCAATTTCAGTGCCATATTAAAAATGTTCAGTGTGATAATGGCCGAGAATATGACAATGGTCGTTTTCGCAAATTATGTGAGGAGAATGGGATGTCTTTCCGTCTCTCTTGCCCTCATACTTCCTCACAAAATGGCAAAGCCGAACGCAAGATTCGCACGATAAACAATGTTATGAGGACTCTTCTTGCCCATGCCTCTCTTCCCATGTCTTTTTGGCATCACGCTTTACACATGGCCACATATCTTCTTAATGTGTTACCCAACAACCTTTTGGGACATATTTCCCCACTTGAAGTCCTGTATCAACGGACACCATCCTATTCTCATCTCCGTGTTTTCGGATGTCTTTGTTACCCTCTTTTTCCCTCTATCACCATTCACAAGTTGCAAGCCCGGTCTACACCTTGTGTCTTTCTAGGGTACCCTCCGAATCATAGAGGCTACAAATGCTATGATATGTCATCCCAAAAAATTATTATTTGTCGTCACGTAATCTTTGATGAGCAAACTTTTCCTTTTTCCGAAATTCATACTCCTCAATCAACCACGTATGATTTTTTAGATGAGGGCAGTAACCCATACCTAATCCATCATCTCACCACCACCTCACCTCCGGCCCAATCCTCTGCTGCTCCTTCCCTACCGGCCCAATCTTCTCCTGCCCCTTCACAACAGGCCCCACCGTCTCCTTTAGTTTCGCCTATACAAGCGTCTTCTTCCCACCAGTCCACTGCCCCAATTCCGCCTCGTATGGTCACTCGAAGCCAACGTGGTATTTTCAAACCAAAAACCCAGATGAATCTATATACCACAGTTACGAAATCCCCTCTTCCTCGTAACCCAACCGATGCCCTCCGTGACCCGAATTGGAAAATGGCTATGGACGATGAATATGATGCTCTTATTAAAAATAAGACTTGGGAATTGGTACCCCGTCCCTCTAATGGGAATGTTATTCGTTCGATGTGGATTTTTGCTCACAAGGTTCGATCTAATGGTGTGTTTGAGCGGCATAAAGCCCGTCTTGTAGGTGATGGTAAAACTCAACAGGTTGGCATTGATTGTGGAGAAACTTTCAGCCCAGTTGTCAAACCGGCAACAATCCGTATAGTCTTGAGCCTTTCATTGTCCAAGCACTGTTCTATTCATCAATTGGATGTTAAAAATGCTTTCCTTCACGGTGAGTTAAGGGAAACAGTATATATGCATCAGCCTATGGGGTACCGAGATCCAATACATCCCGATTATGTGTGCCGCCTCCGCAAATCTCTATATGGGCTTAAGCAGGCTCCGCGAGCCTGGTATAAACGTTTTGCTGATTATGTATCTTCGATTGGGTTTGTGAATAGCAGGTCAGATAACTCATTATTTATCTACAAGACCGGGTTGGATATGGCCTATATTTTGCTCTACGTTGATGATATTATACTTGCTGCTTCTTCTGATTCGCTCCGGCGTTCTGTTATGGATCTTCTTGCCTCTGAATTTGCTATGAAGGATTTAGGCCCCTTGAACTATTTCCTTGGCATTGCTGTCACTCTCCATCGAAATGGCATGTTTCTTTCCCAGCGAAAATATGCTGAGGAAATAATTGATCGAGCCGGTATGTCGTCTTGTAAATCTGCAGCAACTCCGGTCGATACCAAGCCGAAACTGAGTGGAAAGTCTGGCCAACCTTATGCGGATTCGACTCAGTACAGGAGTCTTGCCGGTGCACTCCAGTATCTCACTTTCACTCGCCCAGATATATCTTATGCGGTGCAACAAGTTTGCTTACACATGCATGCACCCAAAGAGGATCATATGTTGGCTCTTAAGCGCATTCTTCGTTACGTTCAAGGCACGCTTGATTTTGGGCTTCATCTCTATCCATCTATGAATCATAATCTGGTGTCGTATACTGATGCGGACTGGGGAGGATGTCCGGATACACGCCGATCGACGTCTGGATATTGTGTGTTCCTTGGGGAGAATCTGATCTCATGGTCCTCGAAGCGCCAACCTACGATGTCCCGTTCAAGTGCTGAGGCTGAATACAGGGGCGTCGCTAATGTTGTTTCAGAATCTTGCTGGCTCCGCAACCTGCTCTTGGAATTGCATTGTCCGGTTCATAAGGCAACATTAGTTTATTGTGACAATGTGAGTGCCATTTATCTCTCTGGTAATCCCGTGCAACATCAAAGAACCAAGCACATCGAGATGGACATCCATTTTGTTCGGGAAAAAGTTGCGAAAGGTCAAGTCAGGGTCCTTCATGTTCCATCTCGTTATCAGATCGCTGATATCTTCACTAAAGGACTTCCACAGGTTTTATTTGACGATTTTCGGGACAGTCTCAGCGTCCGTAAACCTCCCGTTTCGACTGCGGGGGAGTGTTAGACTATGTATATATTTGTTAGAATATTTGTTAGAATATTTAGTATATGTTGTATTAAGGAATAGATTGATTAGGAGATATCGGTTCCTGATTTCTAGCCTAAAGATACTGCTGGACACTTGTATATAAACCATATTTGTGTATGAGAAGATTCACGGAAATATATATTCTTTCAATAAGTCCATTCAAGATTTCGATTAATAGTATCCATGTTTTAGCTACATTTTGTAAATATAAACTACCTCTCTATCTAGATTTCATAAACACTCCTAATGACACCAGTTCAAACTTCAAAGCATAACACAACAAGTCAACAACACCAACAGGCATTCAAGTACTTTAATCTCATCGCCACAGTTTAGCTCAATTACACATGAAAATGGGAAATGATTGGCCATTCCTTCGGGATATGACACTTCAAACAGCTCCATAGATATAAATTAATATATGAGAAATCGACAAAATGCAAGGTCCTTCGACAAACAAATATTCACACAGCAGCTGATTTTATGTAAATTCACCAAAGCGAACTTCACCATATAATGAATCTGATTAAAAAAACACCTATCCACAAAAAAAAACGAACAAAAAGTTACTTATACGCATAATACGTACATTTTTAGGTGTATTAGGCTCAGCAATAGCGATTTCCTGTGCGAATTCGAAGTCTCTGGCGCAATCCTCATCGGCGAAATGCTCACTCGCATGTCTGTGGAAATTAACTTGAAAATGAATCAAAACTCAATTTATACACACACACGAACAAGGAGAATTAAGAACATACATACCTCTGGAGTTCATGCGATAGAATCATTAGATTACAAATAGGGCAACTTGAGACCTCCATTTACAGAGCTTAGGAATTGAAAAGTTTGTTTGGTTTTGTTGGAGTTTTGAAAATGGTTCGAGAAATTAAGGCGGTGGGAAAAAAAGGAGTATTTATAGAGTGCAATTTCCATTTTTTCTTTTTCCTATTTCCTATTTACCTAATTTTCAGAAATTAATTTAGGTTTTGATTTAATTGATTATTTATTCAATTATTTTTCTTATGTAGTCTATTCAATGTGGATCACAAACTCGTGCTAAGATATATATATATATGCATGAATGCACTTAAAGTTATTCTCGTGCAATATCATATTCGAATTAAATATAATATAACATCATGATATGTATTAAATATTTATTGACATATTTTTTTTTGTTATTTTTGAATATTTTTTAACTTGTAAATAATTAATTGGGCCTCAAAAATTTTATTCAATAACCATGTTTTGCGAAGCTAAATCCCATGTCAAATCTAGGCCCATCTAAAATTGTTGTTAGTTTAGATGGGCCAATTCAGTGGACCAATCTGAACGAAGGGCTCATGGTAATCCAGTCCATTTAGTTGATGGGCCTGCTCCATACTATATAAGGTGGGCCAGTAAGCCCAATACTTTTCTTTATTCCTCTTTTTAAATTTAAATTTCCCCTAAGTTTAATATTTAAAAGAAATTGTTGTATGAGTAATTGAGTACTATTAATTTATTAATCGTACAGAAACTGAAAAGGACTTCCAATGGAACCACAAAAAGGATATTCTTTTATGCCGTTTGATTAAATTATTATTTTGTAACATGTTACTAGTAATTATGTACGAAAATATTTAAAATAAATGTTATATGAATTTCATATTTTTGGGAATTGTAGAATTATAGAATTAATTGTTTTATTACAATTAGAGATTTTATCGTAACCAATAAAAATGCACAATACTTTTTAGAAGCTAAATTTCAAACCAACATATATACAATTTTATGTAGAGCCCAATTTTTTTTTTTTTTAATTTCCATTTAAGATATCTAAAATAATTCAAAAGTTAATTTGACAACACAATCAACTCTTATATAATATATAAAATAATTAATGGTGATAGTATAAATATAAAGACTTCTTTAGTTTGGCCCCCATTCTAAATATTGCCCCAAATATAACATTTGGCCTTTTGACTAGTAATTAAAGTTCTTTTATTTCAAATAAATGGCTTCAACTATAATTTAAGTTTTCAAGATCTAGTTGCTGCTTAGTTGACCTTTTACTCAACTAAAATAAGACATTTTCAACAATTAAATTTTAATATTTTACCAAATACAACTTATAGAAAAATAAATTCATGTGAATAAGAAAATAATATTTTTTAAATATTAGTTATACCGCAAAATATTCATGACCACAAATTTCAAGTGCGATCTCCAAATGACGTGCATAATAATAATATAATTGTAATAATAAACAATAGGAAACCTTGTAACGTGTATGTTTCTCTATAATATAAATATAATAAATTAGTATGACAAAATCACGAATTATCAGATACATTGAATCTAGACATCCTTCTAAATAATGTAAGGGAAATGGGGTTAAATATATAATTTTATGTTAAATCAAGTGATTATAGTCATATTTAATGGGGTAATTAGATAAAAATTGGCAAAATTTATGTGTTCATATATGAATTTATGTTATATTGAGACTAATTCTTTAATTCCAACCTTTGGAAAAGAATGTGGTGTAAAAGACTTTGTCACAAAAAATTTCTTTTTTGAAAATAAAAATTGAAAAAGGTTATAATGGAAAAGATTATAACGAGAAGCTTCTGATTTCTTCTCGAGATATTACGGATAATAGAGTGAGATTAATCTAATTATCAATCAAATCAAGTATGAATAAATTTTATTTGAACTAGAATCATACAGAGCTCCAATAAATTTTATTTGCATAATATACGTGTTCGAGCTCAAATCAACCTAGCTCAAATTGATGTTCAAAACTTGATTTGTTTCGTGAGCTAGGCGTTTTTTTAATAAAAATTAATCTCGTATAAGAAAATTGAGAAATTTAATTTGTTTTTACATATAAGACATTGAGAAATTTAATTTGTTTTTCAACGCCATATGTTGCCAAACTCACATAATTAGACTATTTATGACTGCAATTGATAAGTCAAAATTTCGGCACTTATCATCTATTAAAACTAAAATACAGTAAAAACTCTATAAATTAATACTAATGGGACCAACAAAATTTATTAATTAAAAGAGTTATTAATTAATCGATAAATTAATAATTATTAATTTATATATTAATTAATATTTTATTAATTTATAATGAAATATTCAATTTACAAACAACTTTCAAATTTCTACTTAATTATTGTACAATACATGTATATCAAATGAAGTGCTCAATTTGAAAAATATTTCAATCTCCCACTTTATTCTGCTTCTTGTGTTAAATGTATATCACTTTATGGACATTAAAAACTATTTTCTATATAAATCATTCATATAATATGTAGTATATAAGGAATTATTAATTTATATTTTATATGGGACCTATAGAATTTGTCAAAAATGTATTATCTTATAATTTTAGCGAATTATTAATTTAGCACCCTATCCCCGAGTCGGGACCGGCCAAAAATATTATTTTAAAGAGTTTATTAAATAATCGAGTATTAATTTATCGAGTTTCTACTGTATCACTTTTAAAGTTGTATAATATATCTTATGTGGCTCGTGGATCGTGTCGAGCCAAATATACTAAAATTGTTCAATTAAGTCGAGCCCAAATATACCAAATTTTGTGTTGTTATTCCAAATTTGATACGTTTATGAACACGTCAATTTATTTCAAACGGCATTTTAAAAATTCTTTATAAATATTGAGACACTTCCATTTATTTTTCACCAAATTAAAGTAGAATTTTCCATATATGACTAATTAATAATTCAGTTAAGTACTACTTTTTATTTTTTTATATTCAATTATTGAATAGTTCAACCTTGAAGCCACATAAAATTATAACTTTTTTTAAGACATTTTTGCCGATTCACATTCCTATAAAACCCCATTATTCCACAACTCTCTAACTTGGCAAAAAAAAACTAATTACATTTCTAATATTGCCCCCAAGCTTATAAGACCCTTTTCACCAGTCAAATTTTCACTTATTTCAATCCAAACAAAAATGGCTGAAACTGATAAAAACCAAGAAATAATGCTGCAAAAGAGAAACGAAGAGCTTGAAAAAGAGCTGAAAAACAGCCTTGAAAGAGAGGAGAAAATGAAAGAAGAGCTTCTGCTGACGTGGCGGCGGCTGGTGGTGGCGGAGGAGGCGGAGGAGCGGCTGTGCAGCCAGCTCGGCGAGCTCGAAGCTGAGTCAGTTGATCATGCAAGGGAATATAAGGCTCATGTAATGCTACTTATGGAACAAATTTCAGTTGCCCAGAAATTATTGCAAGATGCTGATATTGAATATTGATATTGATATTGATCATGTTAAATTATTATGATTTATTATCACTATTTTGTTTTGTGTAAAAAAAAACTATTATGTATAAAAAATTGTAATATTTTTATTGATTTTTGTACGTTTTTTTTTTGGATGACGAGGGAAACCCGCAGCCGCTACCGAGAGGTGCGCACTGGGTAAACCCCGCTCTTGTGTAATAGCCTGCAAATTTTTTTTTTTTTTTGTACGTTTTGGTGTGGGGGTATTTGTGTTTCGACGTAAAGTTTTTGTCCCCATGACATAGGGATTTCTGTAATTCGGTGTATATGATTGGAATTTTCGATTTAATGTTGTGTAAAATTTTGGTTTCTTGCTTGTGAATTTTGTATGTTAATTTGTGAATAATATTTTATTGGGTTTGTTTTTATTCTCTTTCTTGTTAAGCTTGCTAGGTAAAAACCCATTTTAGAATAAAATTATAAGTAAAATAATAATAAATTCGATGAGTTATATTCTAATATCTCCTAAATTTCTAATTAATATATTGGGATTTTGTTAAAATAAGATTTGGAAGTTCTTGAACAAATAAGACCATAATTTTTCGTTAGAAGCATTTTTTGTCTCATAACATAAAACTTATATATCGAAATAATAATATTAATTCATATGTTAATACTTAATTTAATGTAGATTTCAATCTTTTCTTATGTTATATCATTGTACGGAAATAAATTAGTTAAAATAGCAATACTTTCAGATTCTATTTTAATAATTTGTCGACATCTTATATTAAAATTTTATAAGCTTATCTTTTAGTAAGTGAATAGTGATCATTATTATGCAAAATTTGTCATTATCTCTTAAAACTTATACGAAAAAGTCCTAAAATCTCAAATTTCTGATTAATGTTAGGCAACTTAGTGGATGCGCACGCAACCTATCAAATAAAAGATTTTGATGGCTAATAATTTGATATTATTGGACGCATTGGGAGCAACTTTTTCAAGGCATCTAACATTTAGAAATATATTTATATATATAATACATGTATATAAATTACCATTCAACATGTTTTAAAATTTGAAATTATTATCTAGTTTCAGAATTTATATATAAATTTAATTGAAGTACTATCAAATAGATTTGAGTAATTTATTTTTGTTGTACATATATTATATATATTCACATATATGTATATATTCTTACTATTCGAGTCAGAAAAAATAATATTACACAAATATTATGTTAAAGGAGCCAAGCCAACCATTGAGTGGTTTTAATGCCCCACATAAATAGAATAATAATAATGTATTTTGTATGAATATGACTCAATTTCTGAAGGTGTCACATGCTAATGCCCAAAGGCCAAAAACTTTGCTACAAATGCGGAGAAAAGTAATAAGATTTAAAATTCAACGATTTCGTTTTTAAATTAACTAATGATGGCAACTCCCAATAACAATAAAAAAGAGTATAAATTAATTAAAAAATATATGTTTTAATTATACAATATAAATTGTATATAGAAATATCATGACGATAATGGGCCACGGGCGGCAATAACATTCTAATTTTATTGAGAAACAAAAAAGAAAATTATCATCTTTATCAAAATAAAATAAAAATAAAAAAATTATAATTGTAATTGGGTTAATATCACTAATAGTTCCACAAGTATTAGATTTATCTCATTTTCATATGTAAAATAAAATTTGTTATGTTATCATCCCTGAAGTTATAGTTTTATCTCACTTTAATACTTTTAGATTAATTTAAACGGATCAATAGGTTTTAGTTGCACTTTCATTCCCGAAGTATCATGTTTGTATCACGATGAGCTTACGTTCTTTAATGTCTCTAAATAAAAAATAAATAAAATTTATCTTATTTTAATTGTAATTATTTAAATAAAATAAGTTAGTATATACACATAGGTAATATTTGACTAGAAGATTTAAAAAATTAAAATAAATCAACAATTATTTTTTAATGAAATAAATAATAATAACTATCTTAATTCAATATTTATTACTTAATTAATCTATTAAATAAGCGTGTACGTGGAAGGCCTAATTAAGTGTAAATTGTAATCCATCAATCTACAAAAGAAGCCATCACATAATTGAAAAATTGGGATAAGATAGCAATGTTGAAGAAAAAAAGACAATCTATAAGGACGTTTCATTGATAATAATTCAACCCCCTAATAATTAATATAAAGAGGACCTCTTTATTACTCAAAATTATTTTCATCTTTGTCCACACATATTCTCCAATTCATGATCCTCGTTCATTCGTGTGAAAATAATCTGATGTATTGTGATAATTATTTAAATTTATATGCCATTTACTCTAAAAGATTAATACCGATGGACCGAGGATTGGAACGGGACGGGTAATGCAGGACTCAAAATCCATTCCGCTCAATAATTTTAGTCCTTGAACCCGATGAGTTCTTCTGAGTCCTACTGACAGAACCGATAAAATTATAATTTTGACTTTTTCCTTTCATTTTTCCATAGACTCAATAAAATCAATATATACACATTCACATTAATATATACTCGAAAACCACATAAAAAACGTAATATTATTTGTAAGTTGTAACTTCTTTTTCTAGTTAAATGAATCAATTAATGTTTTTTTAACTTAATATTAATGTTGAATGGATCATATAGTATTTTATTTTGATCATATTTCATTACTTGACAATCTAACTAAACCAATTCTTTTGACGTTCAAAATTTTTATATATCAAATTACATTTTTTATGTTGCACTTGAGGACCAAAACCAAATAGGTAAAAAATTTCATATTGCCAAAAACCGTTCTACCATTTTTGTAAATACCTTAAAATGTGTAATAAATTTTTGTAATGTTTTTGTGGGATACGATTTTCTTTTACAAACTGTATTTCAATCTCCTATTTTTGTTGCGCTTTGAACCAATGCCCAACACAACTAAATGGTTGCCCGCATGGGCAGCCCAGTTGGTCACAGAAGGGTGAAGTTTGGACAATGACCAAGGATCGAGTCCCACCAGCGGCAGTGGCCAGTGTGGGAGCAACCTCTCAAGTGAGGGGGGCTCCTTGTGCGCAGTGGGCACTGGTCTAGCCCCTGTGATTGACTGGGTTACCATGATTTATTCCTCCCACAGCTCTGTTGGGCCGGGACATGGGGGGCCCTTGGGGTTGGGGATTCAACCTTTTGGACAACACAACTAAATGGTAGCAATAGTTTTTTGGCTGCTATTCAGACTGCTTATCCACCGGAAATTTGTTTTATTTTTTAAATTTGTTTGAAAATCAATTTATTTTTGAATTTCCTCCAATTTTTATTTGTAGTAGATTTCTTTCTACTCTATATTTTAACGCATTCAATGACGTTAATGTAACACCCAATTACGAGAAATTACGTATGAATCAAGAAACTCGTCTAAATAAAGGACAAAATTTTCAATTGTACGTGTGAAAACAGAAACTAAGATTAATACAATCCAGATATATAATATATTATATATATATATATATATTCAAACCTTAGACCTCAAATTATGTGGTCGATGCACGTAGATACATTGAACCTGGACACTTCCATTCTTCTCTATTATTCCCACATACATATATGCACACGTCATACATATATATATATATATGAAACCCATGCACGATTAACGCAACAATCCTTTCCAATCGAAATAAACAAAAACAGAAAACCTAATCAACTCACCCCAGTTAATTTCTCGAGTTTTACATAAGTTATCATAAACTTCAATAATGGCTCCGAGGACTGAGGTTTCCTCCTCCGACCGTAACACGGAGGCGCTGCGGCGGAGGAACGAGGAGTTAGAGAGAGAGTTGCAGAATAGTTTAGAGAGAGAAGATAGAATGAAGGAGGAGCTTATGAAAACGTGGCGGCGGCTGACGGTGGCGGAGGAGCGGCTGTGCTGGCAGCTCGGCGAGCTCGAGGCCGAGGCTGTGAGCCTGGCCCGTGAATACAGGGCCCGAGTTATGGAACTCATGGAACAGCTTTCTGGTGCACAGAAGCTTCTCACAGAAGCTTCTTTTTCTAGTATTGTTTCTCAATAATATTTCATTTGTAATTAAAAATCTTAATATATTTTTTTGTTAATATATTTTTTTTCAAATAGCAAAATCTTAAAATTGAATTTATATTTATTCAAATAGCAAAATTTGTGGTGTATTTATTGGAAATTTGTGAATTGAAAACAAATATTTCAATTTGGACACATGGGAGTTTTAAATCGCTGAAAATTGAGAAAAAATCACAAATAAAATTCTATACTTAGATTGACTTTATTAAAACCAACTTGTCATAAAATGAACGGAATATAACATATAAAGATGAAGCCTACTATAAAGTTATGGTATTACTATAAACTAAGGAACAATTGATAACATGACGCAAATAAAAAATGATCAAAAATTAATTAAGGAGCAATTTAACTCATCGCATATCAATTAATTATTATTGATCTAATATATTTTGTAATATCAGGAATATTACACACATCACATGGATATGATTTACATAAATTTTTATAATATGTATTATTTTAATTCTTTTTGAAATTTTAACTCAAACATTGTAAACAAATATTTTGACCCCATATTTTGTAAATTGCCAGACGTTTTCTCAAAACTTGCCTTTTTCTTTTGGGCCATTGTTTTGCATTTGTCAATGACCTATCAATATGGCAAAAGCAGTCTAATCTTCAGAAATTTTGGGTCAAATCGGAAAAAACCAACTTAAAAACCATCATATACATATAATAATTTATTAATTATTTTGATTGAGACAATTCCTTCATATATGGCTTTCCACGTTAAAGCAATAATTAAATAGTATTTATACAATAGAAATTTGCTGAACTATGAGTTGTTTGTTATTGTGTAAAAAAACAAACTTCTTTATTTATTTATTATTTTGAAAAAACACAACTTTATTTATTATTAATTGAGATACACTAAATCAAGACTTTTTTTTTTATTTTGTCGTCCCATTTTAAGTATTGCCCCCAAGTAATTCAAATTATATCTTTTGGCTTTTTGACTAGTTATTTTTCTCTTATTTCGAATAAATATTTGGCTTCAACCTTTAACCATAGTTTTAAGTTCTCACGATCTAGTTGCTGCTTATTTGACCTTTTACCAATTAAGAATAAGACATTTTCAATAATTAAGCTCTAAATTTTGATCAAATAACACTTCTAGAACAACAAAATTCGTGTGAATAAGAAAAATAACTATTTTTTAATTTTACCATTAAAAAAGTTGATGACCACAAATTCAAATTGTGATTTCGAAATGACTCACTAATAATATATAAATATTATAATATCAATAATAAATCAGAGAATAAGTATAAATATAGTTGTCTTAGTATATGTGCTCAATTGTCAACGGACGAATAGAGCCCCGACCAATAAGATATTGATCGAATTTGTATACTTTTTTTATTGAGCTTCATAAATCGGATTTGAGTTTAGTTTATTTTTATTTTATCAAATTTTGAACATTTAATCGAGTCGAAGTATCTCAATCTTTTCATACCTAACTATTTCATCATCTAGTTGAATTTATAATTTTATCCATCAAAAGAAGTGCTTAAAGTTTAGTTTGGTACGTGAACAAAATTGATTTAGCTAAAATAAACTTCTAACATTCGATATTATACAAGAATATCAAATAACTTAATTAATTTTTCAGGTTTATAAATAATTCAACCTTGATATTTCAAAAAAAAAAAAAATCTTTTTCCAGGGATGACATTTTTGCCAATTCAAAATAAAATAAAATAAATAATACAAGACCTCATATTTTCCTATAAAACCCCCTTAATTTGTAACTCCATACTTGGCAACAACCCATCATTCTATTCAGCCTTTTCACTATCTTTTTTTTTTTTTTTTTTTTTTCTCATTTTCCAAACAAAAATGGCTGAAACTGATCATAACCAAGAATTAATGCTGCAGAAGAGAAATGAAGAGCTTGAAAAAGAGTTGAAAAACAGCCTTGAAAGAGAGGAGAAAATGAAAGAAGAGCTGCTGCAGACATGGCGGCGGCTGGTGGCGGCGGAGGAGGCGGAGGAGCGGCTGTGCAGCCAACTCGGCGAGCTCGAAGCTGACTCAGTTGATCATGCAAGGGAATATAGAGCCCAAATAATGCTACTAATGGAACAAATTTCAGTTGCCCAGAAATTATTACAAGATGCTGATATTGATTTTAATATTGATATGAATAATTGATAAACTGAATCTCATGAATTGGGGTTTATAAATCGAGTTTTTAAGTTCATCGTCTGATTGTCTCCATCTGATATGCAACGGTAATTACACGTGTACATCAAAGTACAAATCTGCTTAATTATTATCATCATTTATGATCACTATTTTGTTTTGTGTAAAAAAAAA
This sequence comes from Verbascum thapsus, assembly GCA_963669365.1. Classification (NCBI taxonomy): domain Eukaryota; kingdom Viridiplantae; phylum Streptophyta; class Magnoliopsida; order Lamiales; family Scrophulariaceae; genus Verbascum; species Verbascum thapsus. Next base: position 9,101,101 of record OY770107.1, on the reverse strand, counting down.
AAAATATATTATGTATAAAAAATTGTAATATTTTTATTGATTTTTGTACGTTTTGGTGTGGGGGGTATTAGTGTTTCAAGTTACAGTTTTTGTCACTATTTTTTAATAGGGATTTTCGGTAATTTGAGCTAATATATATATATATATATATATATATATATATATGATTGGAAGTTTCAATTTAGTGATGTGTAAATTTTTGGGTTTTTTCTTGGTTTTGAATTTTGTATGTAAATTTTTGAACAATGTTTTGGTGCTTTTCTCCATTTTTTTTCTTTTTTGAAGTTTGCTATTTAAATTATACGCGTTATAATGAATTATAAGTACAACATTATGAAATTGGATGAATTTATTTAAAACATCTTCTGCATTCCTTACAAATATTTTGGGATTTCAATCTAAAGATAATATTTTGAAGTTCTTGAATGAACAAGATTACGAACTTTAATTGAAGTCATTTTTAATCTTGTAATTTAATCTTATTAAATAGTATAAACAAAAATTTCTCATTTATCATAAACACAGCTAAAAAGAAATTATCCGATTTGACTTTAAAAATTAGAAAGAAAAAAAAAATAGTAATCCTAGTCTTTTAAGATCGAATAATATTATTATCGAAATGCGAAAACTATAAAAAAACTTGATCAAAATAAGTATATAAACAACATAAAGTTATTGAAATTATCATGTATAGTTCATAATCTTAAAAACAACAACTATTTAACTTGTTATGAGTAGATTAAACAATATTATCATGTATTTGCTCGCGTTACACACATTTAAAGTTACATCAATATTAAAATAAGAAAAGTTGATTAAAATGTTTAAAGTAATATTCCAATCTCTTAGCAACAAATATAGATTCTATTTAAAGAAGTTATGACATCTTATCTCAAAGTTTTGTAACCTTATCTTTTGAAAAACATTTGTCGTTATCTCTTAAAAACAAAACATTTATACATTTCCTAATAGACAACTTAGTAGATTCTCACGCAATCTACCAAAATAAAATAGATTTTAGGATTTAGAATTTTTTAGATGGTCACGCAACCCATCAATTAAAATATTTGATTTTATTGCAAATAATAATTTTATTAAAGCCGAGTAAAAAGTTATCATCTAGCTTTACTTTAATTTATTAGGTTGAAAAATTAACTCGAGTAGTGGGTGGTATTTATGCCCTACACGTATAGAATGATAATATGTTTTGTATGAATATGCCCCCAATTACAAAAAGTTACACTAGTCAATTATTTTGATTTTAATTTAGTTTCAAATTAGCTCTAAATTATTTTGTCACGTAATAAATTATAACTTAACAATAATAGAAAGTGTAAGGAACATCATGCAAGGTGATTATATTAAATTGGATTGAATTTGATTCCCTTTGAATTGGGTATTGTTTTTTTTCGAATTGAGCTTGATTCTGAATTGAAGCCATGAATAACCAAACTCATTTAAAAACCAACTTAATTGATTCTATAAATTCAATTGGGTGGGGTATTTAAAGTTCTGCATTTTGCAATTTTCATCAAGACTATACACTTTTCTATTTCCATCAAGATTATGCATTTCTTATGAATTACATTTAAGTTCAATCAAAGCAAATTTTAACGTCTTAACGTCCTGACTCCTGGTCAATAGGGCGTTGTGTTGCATCTTTCACACATCAACTATTAGTTATGTTCCTTTCACACATATATAATAATGTCATAAAATAAAATTCTAATTTCACGAGTAATCTAACACTTGCAACCCATTCGTATCGAACCCAACTAGGTAGGTTAACTTCAAACACATTTTCAACGAAAATAAGTTAGCGGGAAATTCTAACCCGTACACAATTTTGGTTAACCTAAACTCAATCGCATAATTAACAAATTTCTTCGTGTTTATACTAAATTACACTGTAAAACAACCACTTACAACTAACCGAAAAACTATAAAATTATACAACACGAAACATTTCTCTGCACTGAAAATGGCAAATTATGAGAAATATGTTACTCTTGAGGACGGGCGAGCCAAAGAGCGCTAAGGGCTCGAAGACGAGAGAAATAGTCGTTTATAGCAAGTAGGGCCCGCGCTGATTGTCGAGTTGTTAATATCCTATGCATTTGTTGGAGAGTTTGTTGTCTCAAATTATCAGCCTGCATCATATATTATCTAAAAATGAATCCTTTTATGCAAATATAAATGAACTGCATGTAATGATACACAAAGACATAATGAATAAACATATTACGGGAAAATTGCATAATTGGTACCTCAAGTTGGCCTGTACACGAATCTGGTACCTTAAATTGGACCACTTTCAATTTGGGTACCATATGTTCAAAAAATTGTCAATTTCAATACAAATTTCGCCGGAAAATCATAAAATCACCGGAAAAAGTCACGTGACATGCACATGACTCTCAATTTGGGGGTTTTTCTGATTTTCCCTCCAAAATCACCAAATTGGGGGGAAATGTGATATTTGTTTTTACGAAAATACCCTCCAATCATATTTTATTACCCAATTTAACATCCTTCACTTAATTTCACCCCCAAAATTCACCATAAACCCTAAATTCATACGTACTGCATCTAATTAAATCAACAAAGAAGGCTGATTGCTTAACAACTAAAACTCTTCGATTTCGATGCTTCTTTGTTTAAAATTAAATACCTCTCTTTTACCATGTTCTGATCAAAATTCAACTTCTCTTATTTCTATTTCGAATGTTATCCATGAAGGTAGGGCTTGCTTTGACGCAAGCACCATTGATTAATTGCTGATTCTTTTTCGTAGAATTCTGGAAAGATTGATTTTTTTTTTATCAATTATTGACACGAATCGAGTGATTTGGTTATTAATTTTGTTTATTTTTGGTGATCTATGGTTTTGATTTTATGGGATTTTGAAATTTTCTGATTTATCAATTATGGGATATTGGGATTAATCCCCAAATTTTGTGACTTTGGAGGAAAATCAAAAAAATCCCCACTTCAATTCTCGATTTCTAATTGAGACTGAAAGATTTCAAAAATGAAGAACAATGGAAAGAAGTTTTTGAGTTCGAATATTCGGATGATAAATCATTTTTCTTTTCGTATTTGGCCTCGATAAATATGATAAATTAGCCAACTAATAAAATTAAGAACATCAATAAACATGATAAATTAGCCAAAAACGACAGAGAAGTGAAATGATGAAATCGAGTTGAAATTGGGTGAAAAATCGGGACAATTTAGGGTTAGGGTTTTGAGTTGATTTGGGATGATGTTTGATCGTTCAAGTGTTAATAAAAATGGGGGAGGAAAGTTGCTGAAATTCAGAAAATCGTGGGAACGATTTGTGGGATTTTTCATTTTAATTTTCATTTTGTTTAATAAAAAATTGGTGGATTTGGAGGGAAAATTAGAAATCCCCAAATTGGGACCAAAAATCCCCAAATTGGGAGAAAATCCCCAAATTGAAAGTCACGTGCCACGCACGTGACTTTTTCCGGCCAATTTATGATTTTCCGGCGAAATTTGTATTGAAATTGACAATTTTTTGAACATATGGTACCCAAATTGAAAGTGGTCCAAATTAAGGTATCAAATTCGTGTACATGCCAACTTGAGGTACCAATTATGCAATTTTCCCAACATATTACATACATATATATTAGTTGCTCCTCTGTTCATGTATGTTGAACATTTGTAATTCACATTCTGGAATTCTTTTGTTATATTCGTATACATAATATATATCAGGGGTGGCAATTGAGTTGAATGGGCGGGTTTGGGTCGGGTTCATTTGAGTTGGGCTTAAAGTGGGTTGGGTCCAATTGGGTTCAATGTCAAAAAATATGCATTATAGTTAGATCGAATAAGGACCCAATAAGAACCCAAAATGGACCCAGGACCCATTATGAATCAATGTGGTGTAAGGGGATGTTGTAGAGTGATGTGGTGTAAGGGGATGTTGTAGAGTGTAGATTATTGACTCAAAGTGTAAAATAGGCTGGACACAAACTGAGCGCAATTTAAAACCCAGTTGGACCTAAATATTATTAAAAGCCAACCCAGTTGGAACTAAAATACTAAAATATTAGGACCAGCCTGGCAGCCCATAGAAAACTCAGTTGGATTTGGGTGGATATATATGTATGGACCCAAATTACGACCCCTATATATGTACATACATATATGTATATATATATATTGTATGTTATATAGTATATTCAAATATCCAAAGCGAACCTGACGAATGAAGCCCTCGAGGGTTCCCAACTTGCCCATAGCCATAGCCATTTGACCCATATAGTTGGCAACATTTCCAGACGAACCGGACGGGCTAAGAGAGCCGGCTAACGTCTCAGCCAACGACTGCTGCAAAGCTTCCATGCCCTGTGACAATGCATCTTCAGCCTGTTGAGATGTCTGTTGCAAGTTGTTTATGGCCAACATTTGCTGCTCAGTCAATAGCTCCAACTGATTTATAAGAAGCTGCAACCATGAGTATACAAAACGTTTTAAAAACCTTATTTGATCCGCATATAACTCCCACAGTTAAAAGAATAGTTGCCCGAAGAGAAGCACATGTGCAAAAAGATATGAACTAAAAACCTAAATCTTTGTTGAAAATAAAAAATATTACTATCGGTGAATAAAACGATGTGCAATGAGGATACCAGGGGTGTAAGGTGAGTCGAGCCAGCTTGTCTAACGAGCTCGCTCACTAGAGCTCGACTCGAGCGAGTTTGAGCTCACTTATACTTGTTTGTAAGCTCGCAAGCCGGCTTCTGTACTTTTATTATTATATATATGACAATTGTATTCAATATTCACAAAACTAGCATTGAAAATTTCGTTTATAACATAATAATTTTAGGGGTGGCAATTGGGCGGGTTGGGTTGGGTTGGTTTGGTTCCAATGGGTTGGGTTCTTTATGGTTTTAAGGTTGGAACCAAACTCAACCCAAAAAGGAACCAAACTCAACCCATAAAAAACCAAGCCCAACCCGATTCAAGATCTTGTATGTTGCTTCTTATAATTAAGATTATTGGCAAGTAATTTGGGCCTAACTTAAAACTTAGTTGGGCCCAACTTGGAACCAAGTTGGAACCAATTAAGCACCAAATAAAATTCCTTAGGAACCAACCCAACCCAAACTAATCTAAACGGGTTGGAATCATGGTTTTAGAAACATATTGCCCCCCCTAATAATACTCATGTTATATTTTCCTTCTCTAAATTATGCATAATAATAACAACAATAATAAATTATGATAGAAGAAACAAAGTAAAGCACACAAATTGTTTCAAATCAATAGAATAATTTGATGGGCTTGCGCAAGTGATGAAAATTAGACCGATAAAATGAACCGCGACTCGCATATCCAACATTTGTAGAAGGGCATTTTGGTCATATTCATTGCCTCCCTCAATTTCATTTATAATAGATTCAGAATGCCTCTCTTCATCTAATAGCTTGGAAATATGTCATTATTCGTCGAACCACGTAACCTTGCCTTACATCAAAGAGAGAATTTTTTCCCAATATTTTTCACTTATTCAGTGTAATTACAAGTCAAACGGCTTATTACGATTAACACTAATTACCCCTCTTATTTAGACCATGTAATTAGTAATAATTAACCCTATAGAAAAATAACACCAAAACTTGGAAGTATAATAGATTTAAACTTACCTTCAAAAGTTCAGACGAACGAAATCCACCAAGCCAAAGAAAGCATCTTTCAGCAGGCGAAGTCCACATTCCCGACAAAATGTGAAAAACATCAGTTTTTGCAGCATCACCTTTTATCCTAAAAATGTCTTCATAATGTGCCACCATGCCCTCGACTATTATGCGAAGTTCACCATCACCCGCATGTGAATTTACAGCCCCTCTGAGCTCGTTGGCTCGTCGGTTGTGCTCTTCCAGCCACCTTGCATATTCGACATCAAAGGCCAAGGCACCTAGAAATAATATGGGATTTACGAGTGTATATTTTCATGGAACTCAAAAAATATTGAAAAATTATTTTTTATAAGGGGACTTAGGTTTCAAGTTGGCCAAATTAATTCTGAGTTTATGTGAAAATACCCGAAATTTGAACAGATGCCAAGCAGGTGGAAGGATTTCAAATGACTCCAAAATTGGATTCATTTGAAATCGACCATAATCATTAAAGAAATAGCTCAAAATGAGTTCCAATGGTTTTGAAATCCATTGTAACTTGAAACAATCCAAACAAGCTAAGTTCATTTATGATGCTAAACAATCCAAATAATGGATTGTTTATTGACATCCGAACATTATTTCTCTTCTCTTTCTTACTTTACAATCTTTTTATATGTTTTTATACATACATTACTAATACAATCATTCAACACATTCATCAACCTATCCTAGGGGTGGCAAAATGGACCCGGAACCACGGTTCCAACCCAATTAAACTAGTTTGGGTTGGGTTGGTTTCTAAGAAATTTTATTTGGTTCCGACTTGGTTCCAAGTTGGGCCGAACTAATTTTCAAGTTAGGCCCAAATTGCTTGTCAATAATGTAAATTACAAGGAACAAAATGCAAGGTTTTGAGTTGGGTTGGGCTTGGTTCCCTTTTGGGTTGAGTTTGGTTCCCTTTTGGGTTGAACTTGGTTCCTTCTTAAGAACCATAAAGAACCCAACCCGACCCACCCAATTGCCACCCCCTAGTCTATCCTATCATATCACTATTGATTTGACACAAAACATAAAAAACACATCATTTTTACATGAATTTCCGTAGGATGCATTTGTCGAGGTATTTATAAAAATCTAAACTCAATAGAATAAACAATCATAGCCTTAATATTTTCACATCGAAAAGAAAAAAAATTGATACACCGTGATGGTATAGTTCCTGAGCACTTCACCCCAGTCAATATTTTGATTATTTGGATTGTTTTCTATGTTTCCATATATTCATTTCAGTCTTCACGCTTTTCAACTATTACACAAGAACATAAACTTTCATTTTCTTTGGCAAACACAAATTTTATCTTATATGACACAATTTTAGAAAACTGTTAACGTGTATTTCATACAGGTTTTTTATGTGATATATTGCGTTTATTGTTACGTTTTTGGTCCATATCTCATAGTTTTATGCTTCTATTGTCATATCTAGGTGTTAGGACGAGGATGGATTGAAAAGATGATGAAAAGCGCTTAATTTGACGAAGTTTGGACTTGGACAGTTTGGCAGGGGCAGAAAGCTCACAAGAAATAAGCGTGACCAACTGGTCACGCTTAAAAGCAGCAATCTTTCTGTCTTGGAACGAAGGAAAAGACGAGATGTTGATTCTTGGCTTGGATAGACTTTTGATGCACGTTTCTACTTCCCAATAAGTTAGGGAATTATTTCTTTTTATGCTTGGAAGTTTATTTCCTTATTTTGACATTCCTAGTTGGATTAGGATTCTTAAAATCCTATCTTTTATTTGTTTCCTTGTTTAGTTAGGATTCCCCTAGGTTAAATAAGTGGAATATTATTCCACAAAGACACCTTATCTTTTATTTACTATTCACGTTTTTATTTCTCTTGGGGAATTCGAATTCATCTTTTGTATTACGTTCGATTATGTGTTGCTAAATACATAATTCTAGTCAAAGGATTTTAAGGTTTGATTTCTTTTAATTTCGTGAGATTGCTTGTGCTTTTATTTTCATTGTTATTTGAGTATTCACTCTTTCCCGGTGCTTTGTTGACAATATATCGTAATCGATTGATTAATCTGGCCAATTAGTTAGTCGTTAGGATTATATTCCGCTAATTAGGACCCAAATCCGTAATTGTTTGGCAAACCCTAATATTCGTAGCAGTTAGCGACGTTGATTATGGACAAGTTTTCGATTAGTCGTTATGGGAATTAGTGATCCGGTTTAAATAATCCGAGTTTGCGTGTTTATTGATTTGAATTAGTGTTTTTCTAGATATCGAATGCTATCGATAAATTAAATCCTGAGAGTTTGTTTAGGGTTGTTTAATCGATAAGGGCAATAATCAAAGAGTTTGTTTTGATTATCGAAGACATAAGGAAAAACGAGGTTGTCAGAGTTTGTTGACAACTATAGCTAATTTACTAAAGAGCTTTGAACTATTTTATTTGCGATCGATGATCGAATTATAGAATCAATACCGAAATATCCGAAGACTAGAATCTCATCTCTCATTGAATTCGAAATTTACTTTTTTTTCTTACGTTTTTAATTGCGTTTTAAATTGTTTTAGTTAACTAAATCCAAAATCCCCCCTTTTCAATCGATATTAGTAATTTAGGAATTGAATCTACACTGTTCCCTGAGGATCGACCCTACTTATCGCTAATTACAAATTATTTTGAGTAGGTTAATTATCTTTGTTGGATTCGACACCCACCAAAAACCCCACCATATATGGGAATCAGATCAAACGGTCAAAATAAGATAAGATAATCGTACCGTTACCACCGGTTGATTGAGCTTGATCTCCTGAACTTGAAATATATACACCCTTCAGCAGAAAAAAAAACACATTATTAGATTGAAAAGGGACAAATATGTAAATAAACAGGAACAAAATATTTGTAAAAATGATGTAACCTGCTGCCTAGCTCTTTGGAGTTCTTGCTCAAGTTGTGTCAATTTCATTCTGCTGCTTTCTAGCTGTTGAACATAAGCCTACATGGCAATACAGGAAAATTGGACAAACAAATTTGAGAAATTAGTAAAGTTCGTATCTGAAACAACAACAATAATATTATATCTTGTTTCACTACGAAATTATCCCAACAATACCATTCCCACCACTCTTAGTTATGTCCTCGTCTTTAGATAACAGGTCAAATTTTGTCCAACATAAGATTTTGAACATTATGTCTCATCCTAGAGAATTTCCCTTCTCAATCTTACGAACTTCTAAATCGGAAATGAACAGACGGTAGGTATCAGTGTAACATACGATTATAGGCCGTTTACAGTTTTAGCCCCAATCTTTATAAACTTGCAAAAATCGTCCTATAGGATGGATGCCTTTTATTGTATGTTATAGTCCCAATAGCTAGAAACCAGACGAAAACCATTAGGGTGTGTTTGGATTAAAGGATTCGTCAACAAATCCATGAAGTTTGTTTGGATGTATCCAATGGATTTCAAATCACTCGACATTCACTTTGAGCTATTTTTTTCATAACTATGGTGGATTTCAAATGACTCCATTTTAGGTGTCATTTCAAATCCTTCCTCCAAATCCCTTCCCCAAATCCAAATCACTCAATCCAAACACACCCTTATCATATTCACGTGCCTTGCATGTTTCAATAGCAAACCTTTTGGTGCATGCATTCCACTTGTCAAATTCCATCTGCTTTCAACTAATGGAACTAAAATTGCAAAATAATGCATCATATTAGACTAATTTAGCACGTTTGTAAACAATAGGACGAAAATGACAGCAATCTGTATCTTACGGGACAAAATATTGCAATCTACCCCAGTAGAAATATCCTACCTAACTTGTGAAAATCATATACCACCATATTAATTTCAGAAATCATCTAAAACTACATAGAGGGTAATCTTGTTGTATTCTCTAACATATGGCATTAAATTGTAAATGCATCAATATGAATCGAATATGCATTAGAAACAAATTTTTGAAAGGTAACTGATGGATTATGATAAAGCACCTACTTTTTTTCTCAAGCGGCTTTTTCTTGCGGCTTCACGATTTTGAGCAAGCCTACGCAGAGTCTGCCACAAGTAACTGATATCATAAATCTATATTAAAATAATAAAAATATGAGTGAATTGGATTAAGAGTTCAACAACCTTCTGATCTCTGGAACGATCACTGCCATCAGAAGCCATCATAGCCTGTAATTGATTGTTCTGAAACTGAATGAGAAACAAATGAAAGCGTTCACTTAGTAAACCAACCACAATAAAATAATCTTGCTCGAAGAAAGAACGCATTCATAATCTCAGCCAAAATACATATGATCACACTTGCACATAAAAAAGAATTACGAATTGTATCTATCATGAATGTATATATGAAGAAAGATACATTGTTTTTAATAAAAAAAGTTTTTTGCATTATAAAAAGCATCTTGGAAATTACCCTTGAATTCTTTTCTTCTGTGTCAGCATCAGTAGAAGTATCTGTCCCGGGACTGGGTTCTGCCATTTTGGATTCTACACGGAGTACCCCAATGTCACTGAAAAATGGATCTAATAAACTGGTGGAAATTTCTCTGTAAAAAGCAAGCATGACAGGAAAATCAGCATCCTTTTTCAGAATCAACAGTTCTAAGACATTATATAAAGTTGACGCACAGCACAGGTGTATTGTTGAATGGTATTTTTCCGATGTTTAAACTTAAAATGACGAGTATAATCTGAAGTCAAATACTCAAATATCCTATATCTGTGACAATGGGATAACTATCAGTAAGAGTTGCATCAAAATTTAGTCTAATCTCAAGAATGCAACTCCTAAGCATATAAACATCCAATTTCCTTATATATATATATATCATCCTTTCACTTATGACATTATCACAAATATTTCGATCCCAAACGCAATAATATTTCTACATCTCCCTCAACAAGGATCATAACTAAGTTTTCAGACTATGCCCTTGGCTTGTGAACTAATCTCTCACTCCTAGAACACTTCCATAACATCCAATAAGATAGATCTTCTTAGCTAACCAAAAGAGAACTAGTTCTAGATTGTCATCATCATCTTATTTTATACAATTCTTCCACCAAGAACAGAAACTTTGAAGATAACAGTAACACTAAAAATAATCAAGATTTGAGACTATAAAATTCTTAGATCTCAATAAACACTAATAAGTCAATCAAACAATTATCTTTCTTCAAAATGCAAAAATACAAGCTTTAATTTAACATTCAGTTACATTTATCTTCACCAGAAAATCATTCCACTTAATCCCATTAGAAATCAGAAAACATTAACCAAATCCCAGATAAAATTTCTGAAAAACAAGCACAAAAATTCAAACTTTACCTCGTTTTGAAATAGGGTCCCCCGAAATTCGAAATCTCAGATAAATATTACTTCTTCCCCTGGTAAAGCGAGAGTGTGAGAGTGAAGGGAAGAGAGATAAATTACTAACCCAATTTTGACTTTGGGTCTATATTTTCCTTCTTGATTCCTCTCTTTGATTTGGTGTTGGAAGCTTCAATGATGTTTTCAATGGGGTTTTTATATAGAAAAGGCAATAAAGAATGTTCATAGGGGATTTGGGGTAGGTGGGATGGGGTGGGGGTCGGGGTATACCACCTGATGTAATATTAATTTCAATATGTTCTAAATATTATTTTTGAAATCATATAAAAGATTATATTTTTTCTACTTTTTAGCAATTGTATTTTGTCAATTTGAATAAATATTTTAGGTCTTCATATTGGCTCTTAATTTTCAAGTAACAATTTTAGCTATTTATTTTTAAAAAAATTGTTTCTGATCTGAAGATCAAAGGCTATTTATCCCTGGTATCTATGCATTTATTTTGTCAAGTATAGATTTTTCCAAGTAGAAAGTGCTAACTTGTTTTTTACTAATTAAAAATATCAAATTCTAATCTCACTCAATTAATGATACAAATCATAATATTTAAAAATTAAAATTTTATTCTCTATTTCAATGTAGATGAAGGCAATTTTCTGTAATTGGAAGTAGAGAAAAGCCTAAAGCAAATTCTTGAACAAGAATAAACAAACCACGTTTGTAGGTATTCTTTGTTAATTATACACATTATTTATTTTATTGCAAACATGATATCATACTAAAATTGAAAAAAACGATATAAGAAAAAACATATTTAAATCGGAAGTTGGAAAATATTAAAGAATATCAATTATCAAAATCTCTAAAATTGTATTTGCACGAGAATCGGAGATTATACCAAGACCAATCATTAGTCAACACTCAAAAGTCAAGTCCATTTCTCTTCTCTTGTAATAATACCCCTAAAATCTTAATTAGATCATACGCAAAGACTGCATAATCCCGAGATTATTGAAATCCAAAAGTAGCATACTTTTAATATAATCATAATTATTCATGTAATAAGTTTGATATATAAGTCAACCTTGACCGATAATTATGATTAGTCAACAACTCCCCCCAAAATTAATCATATCCTCATGCCCAAAAAGGATCTTAATGTAATAAATGCAAATCATTAGTCCACTCTGAAATCTAAATTAGATCATAAGCAAAACCCTCACTAGGAAGTCTGAGACTTAAGGGTGTGTTTGAATTGGAGGATGAATTTCAAATTCGTCAATAAATTCATGAAGTTCATTTGGATGTATCCAAATTATAATGAATTTCAAATCACTCGACATTCACTTTGACTTATTTTCTCTGATTTCAAATGACGCCATTTTAGGTATTATTTCAAATCCTTCATTCAAATCCCCTCCCCAAATCCAAACACATACTAAGAATAATGCGATTAACCCACATAGAGTCAACAATATATAAATAGTTATGATTGACACGAAACTCCTCAACGATAACTCATATCCCCGAGCCCAAAAATGGGCTTGATGTGATGATACAAGGAAATCATTAATCTACACAGAATGCTAAACTAGATCATATGCAATAATGCAAAACTAGATCATATGCAATAATGCAAAACCTGCATAATCCTGGGATGATTTGCTCTTTTACCAAATAAAAACTTTCACACCATTCTTTTCTTCTCATGCACTCATCTAATCAGAACAAGAATTAATGCAAAGGCAATGTTTTCTGTCTAGAAAAATAAATCCTCTGAATGAAAATCAATTTAAACAGGTTAATCTTCAAGTTGTAAAACAAACAGAGCTTAACAGAACCAGATACAGACATCCCAAAGAACAACAACAGCAATAAACCACACCAATAGTAGCAACAAAGACCATATTTCATTTTTCTTACCACCAAAACATTTCATCTATGTATAATCATTCAAATAGTTAATGTAAGTTCCTAATACACCTTACACACAGTTCAGGAATTGGAGCCTTCTAAACAAAATGGACATTTCAAAGATCAATGCAACGAATCAGCTTATGTAATCGATACAAACAAAGCCATTTCATTTTCCTTTACACGAAACAATTAACCATCAATGTTTCATGTTAGGTAACTAGAATTAGCATCACCTTCTATAACGAAATTCGCATAAAGTAATATCTATCAATCAACAAGCAAACAATTTTCACAGGAAAGAATTTGAATCATATAGTTCACTACATCAATATATCATACAGAACAGAACCAATTACCCCCCCCCCCCCATGTCACTACCAAATCAGAATCAAATTATAACCTCAAATATAACAACACCGATCACGAAATTGCCGACCAACAATTAAACTTACAATGAAGCCCTCCAATCAAAGAAGCCCAAACAATACAAACACCCCAAGCAAGATGAGCCAAATAATATGAACCAACAAAAGTGCCTCACCCGCACGGCCCGACCCGCTATTACCCACCTCACAATACCCTAATTTCTTGACACGTGCCCCAGCGCAATGAGCATCTGCGCAGCCACACCAGTAGGTGACGCCATCGACGCCGCAAACCGGGTCGGGTCGGAAACATTTCACGGGGCAGATATCCGGGACTGAATTCAACGGACAAATGTCATTTTCTTGGTCTTGATCGGACGGTAGCTTAATGAGATTAGGGTTTGATCGGACGGTTGGAGGGAAGAAGGTGGTGATAAGAACGGCGAGAATGAAAAATGAGGACGATTTGCTGGAGAACAAGTGCATTTCTTGAAGTAATAACGATCGAAATTCGATAATTTTCAAGAACCCTAATCGAATTGCGTTCGAGATTTGGGGATGAAACGGTTTTGGGGGGAAATTGGATTGAAGATTCTAGATTTCACATTATTTTCTTATGGTAGGTAAGAACAAATGAACAATTAAGTATTTATTTTGGCTATAAAAAATTATATAAACGGCTCTTAAATAAAGTTTTTTTTTCAAAATTATTTATATTTTTGTGTATCTTAAAACATTCATTAAAAAAATTCTTTATATTTGTATAAGATGATATCTCTATTAATTAATTGATGAAAGACTATAATTGTTGAAAAAAAAGTTAATTAAATATTTATGGTTAGTATTAGACAAGAAGTTGTTATGGATAGGTAATCCAAATTTGCAAACTTTACGTAGTGGGTTTTGCTGTCTTACAACCTGGTTGGTAGCTACGAATTAGATTCGTACAGCTCATCTGATATTTTTCAATCTTATAACTTTTATTTATGATATTTAACGTGATTATTTAATTAGGAAATTTTAGTACACATTCAATTAAAAAACACTCGTAATTATATAATATCCATTTACTTTTTCCTTGTATTATTGCTCGAAGGTACTTAAAAATACAATATTTGTAATATGTTATAAGACTCACTCATTTATTATAGTGATTCATTTTGAGTCGACTCATTACATCCTAACCCTCCAAATACACCATGTGACTTTATGCAGATATCTTAATTACAATTGAATATAGCACTTTATTTCGTGTACCGATATAAGATTTAGTCAAACTGAATTAATTCATCTTAAAATCGACCTTTTTCAGTCAAAAAAGGATAGAAGGATAGAATTACAAATGCATCAAATACCATCTATCAAAATATGATTCAAATTTATTTGCATTATTCTCTAGTTTCAAATTTTTATTGTTAATTGGATTAGTGATGGGCTTCAAACCCGAGCCAAAATCGAAACTATATTTGGGCTATATAGTGTCCAATTAAATAAGGCCCATAGAATATGGGAAAAATTCATGGACTAGGGTTTATCTAACATAGACCCAAGTTTAGTTACTCGGGCCCAAGGCCCAATTGAATAACTATAAATACTCCCTTAGCTAATTCACTAAGGAGGTTCTAATCATTTTTAACCTAATCTATCTGAATATTCTTATTATTTCGAACTACGAAGAGGTTTGATCCTACCGAAGTAAGTACGTAGGCAGCTCGAATTACTCGAGTCCAGCCCATAATCTATAATCAAATTGATGATGCAGATTCAGACAGCATCATTTTGGCGCCGTCTGTGGGAAACTTGAGACTAAGACGTGAGTTTTCTACCGATTACGGAGGTATTTGTCCCTAATCTCAATCTTTTTGTGTGGTCTATTAAATACAGTTATTTTGGATATATGTTATTTTATGTATCCCCATAATATAAAGACAGATGGTTTTATTTTTATTTTTATTTTTATTTTTGAATGATTTTGGTATTGTATATGTCGAACCCTGCATTTATTTGTAAAAAATCCATTTGCCCCAAAAAATCTTACGGTAATTGCAAAAGTACCCCATACAGTCACAAATTTGACATTCGACACCATGTGTTTAGAAATAAAAAATAAAAGATTTGAAATATTCAAACCCAAATTAAGACGCTGATGCTATTATTAGTATTTTAATTGGTCACTGTTAAGGTTGTTTCAATAAACTACTCCAAGGATGAGGTATTTTTTCACCAACGGAATGAGTAAAGAAAACTAAACCTATTAATATTTTGATGTTGAATGCATTAGGAGTCTTATTTATAAGGCAACACCTAATTTCTCCATAGATTGCACCCCGAATTAAACATTCGTTCGTAGGCATTTCACATGGTTAGAGCTGCGTCAATTAAGGGGCAAAATTGTCCTAATATTTAATTTTTTGCATCTATTAATGTTATAAAATTCCTTGTCCCTCGAGCATTTATTTTGATTTGAGTCCGAACTGACATCTTTCAAAACTCAAGTGACACAAAATAAGATTCAAATAGAAGCAAAGTCGACCCTATTGCCAAATAAGACGAACAATATAATCAAATACATGTGTCAACTAATTGAGGATATTGGTAAGTCAGCTGATTCCGGATATTGCATGCCCACTGTTCGTTGAATTTACTCAAAAAGTTATGGTATAATATTATATAGGGAAAATTACAAATACCTCCCCTAACTAATGTCGTAATTCCAGAAAACACCCAAAAACGACCATAATTACAAATACCTCCCCTATTTTGTATTTTGCCTCCCCTGCCCGTATTTTTACCTGCCCAAAAGGGTGAAAAGTCCAATTTAGCCCTGAAGAAAAAAAAATGAAAAAACAAAATAAATTATAAACATAAAATGACTTAAATACCCTTCCCTTCATTTATACCAAAATATTCCACTATTTTGTACTAAAATATATATATATATATATATATATAATATTCTTTCCCTTCCCAACCTCCATGATCCATCCATCAGATCCATCCTTCAATCTCTCTTCTCAAACTCTTCGAGCTCTCAATTGAAACGCAATCCCTCAAATGCAGCCAGTAATATCACGCGAGAGCTCATCGCTCTCAATTGATCCATCCAACGATTTCAGCAAGCTTGAAAAAATTTCAGAAAATTCGCGAATGAACAGTAACCTTGCCGGTAAAACTGAAATTACTCCCTCGCTACTTATCGTGGTGAGATGTGTGAGGTACCAAAATGATCCTCTTGCTTGCCCCTACAAAGCCCAAGGATCAATTTTGTGAATAAAAGCACAGACAATGAGCAGCAAGCTGAAACAGCAGATCGTGTTCTCTTGTTTATATATATTATATATATATATATAATCTTGCATAATGAGGATGTTTTTCCTTTTAATTATTTCATTAAATTGCTAGCTAATAAGTTCCATTTTGTGGGATCTTCATATGAAATAGTACATTTTCATGTTTATTCATAAACATACATATATACCATATATAATGATATAATATGGAGTATTTTCCTATTAATTATTTCATTAAATTATCAAACTTATTTTTGTTTTTGTGGCTTCAGATATGGTTGAGTTCAATGGATTGAAGGCTTTTACCAATCCAGAGGTATGTATTTTGCTCAATTTTCGTTGAGTTTATTAAATATTTTCAGATGAATTAATTGGGTTTATTAAATATTTTCAGATTTAGAAGACAATAATATATCGGAATTGAAAGGTATAGTGGGGATTAAAGAAGGGGATATATTGAGAATAAGGAGTTTAAAGAAGTTAGATCGTTGCCTCCACCATTTTTACGGGACTCATTCGCCCTTTTTACAATTTTGCACTTAAAATTGTTTTTATATTCATTTTTCTATGAATTATCAAATTTATTATTTAATTTTATGAAGAATTAATTGTAATAAAGAAATAATATTTGTTGGGGCATTTGAAAAAGGGAAACAGTTGGAATTGTTGCAATAAAGAAATGATATTTATTGGAGGCATTTTTTATGAATTATCAAATTTATTAAATGGAGTTTATATGCGAAAGCAGATTGTAAACTTGTTAATTATCTTGTTGATAAATATTACGAATATATTACATTTGGAACCCCTCAAATTATCAAAATATTACAACCCCTATAACAGTCATATCATAGCCAAGAAAAAAATATAACATTTACACACCCTATAACGGTCATATCATGGCCAAGAAAATAATATTACATTTACACCCACTGAGGGTATTTTCGTCAAAAAATATATGACATTGGATGACGTCACCAATTGATGACATCATCAGGGGTAAAATAGGAAAACCACAAAAAAATTTCGCTGACGTCAGCAAAAAGCTGACCGAAAATACGGGCAGGGGAGGCAAAATACAAAATAGGGGAGGTATTTGTAATTATGGTCATTTTTTGGTGTTTTCTGGAATTACGACATTAGTTAGGGGAGGTATTTATAATTTTTCCTATTATATATGCATTTTGCCTGAGTGAAACCTGTTCAACTTTAGAGCTGAAATGAAAATTGATAGAGATGAAGTGGTTTCTCAAATTGTGACACAAATTAAATTTGATAATACCCCAGAATCGATTTTGGTTGAGGTGTTCATTGGATTTCCAGTGAAGTTTGTATTCAGGTTTAAGCTTGTTTGCAAGCAATGTTGCTCTATTATTTCCGATCATTCGTTCGCTATAATGTATGTCGCCTTATCTGTGGTGTTTCCACACTTGCAACCTTGGACTTTTATTTCTGCAACTATGTATGTTGATGGTTCTCAAAGTTGTGATTTTTCGAGCCATCCATTGTTAGGGGATATATATTGTGAAGATATCAAACCCCAAGTTTGTATGTTCTTCGTTGTCCATCTACTACATGATGATGCTCATTATTTCGATAGTCATACCGGTGATTTGGAGATCTCTCGAAAAGTATGTAGTGCCCATTTCGGTCAACTCTCCATCATCTTTTTTTGGCTGAGCGGCATGTATTTCCACGGTGCTCATTTTTTCAATTATGAAGCATGGCTAATCGGGGCATTGAGTCCCCGACCCCGCTCTTTAAAGAAAAAAAAAAGAAGACCAGGCGAACGGGAAATTGTTTAGATAGACAAGAAACACTACATGATGTCCTCTATCGAATAATGCTGCTCGAGACCTTGAGTCCGGCTGAAGCATTAACACCAAACAATGCTCCCCGAGACCTTGAGTCCGGCTGAAGCATTAACACCAAACAATGCTCCCCGAGACCTTGAGTCCGGCTGAAGCATTAACGCCAAACAATGCTCCTCGAGACCTCGAGCCTTGAAGCATTAACACCAAATAATGCTCTCCGAGACCTTGAGTCCGACTGAAGCATTTAATACCAAATAATGCTCCCGAGACCTTGAGTCCGGCTGAAGTATTAACACTAAATAATACTCCCCGAGGCCTTGAGCCCGACAGAAGTATTAATACCAAATAATGCCCCTTGAGACTTTGAGTCCGACAGAGGTATTAATATCGAATAATGCTCTCCGGGAGTTAGGGGCATATGATGGGCCTCAATACAGCCCGAGTGAGCCTTGATGTTTGGGCCCATTAGAATTTAACTCTTTAAAACTCAAATACATTAGGTTTCAGAGCGATAACTCCCGATCTCCCAATCCTAGGGAAGGTTCCCGGGAGTTAGGGGGCATATGATGGGCTTCAAACCCGAGCCAAAATCGAAACTATATTTGGGCTATATAGTGTCCAATTAAAGAAGGCCCATAGAGTATGGGAAAAATTCATGGATTAGGGTTTATCTAACATAGACCCAAGTTTGGTTACTCGGGCCCAAGGCCCAATTGAATAACTATAAATACTCCCTTAGTTAATTCACTAAGGAGGTTCTAATCATTTTTAACCTAATCTCTCTGAATATTCTTATTATTTCGAACTACGAAGAGGCTTGATCCTACCGAAGTAGGTACGTAGGCAGCTCGAATTACTCGAGTCCAGCCTATAATCTATAATCAAATTGATGATGCAGATTCAGACAGCATCAATTAGGCTCAAGCAAGCTTAACTAATGAAATACGATGGCTTGAGTAACTTGATTATTTTCTATATACTTCATCATTCTTTTACTAATTAAACTAATCTTCAACATGTAGCAAATAAAGAATTTTTTTTGAAGCCCGGTGTCGTATGATAACAAAATATTAATCACATATCAAGAATCAAGTAGTGTAATTCATTTTCAGCCTCTGAAATGATGGAAATTGAATACAACGTCTATTTCAAACCTGACTACCAAAATAAAATCTAATTTAGCACTATATTAGATTGTCCTCAATATTTTCCCTTGCAACAAATAATTACTTATTTTAGTTTTAATTTATGTTGTTTGCAAAAAAAAAATCGACCTTGATTCATCAGATGTAAATAATTATTATTGCAATATAATTTGTATACATTTAAGAATGACTTACAAATAAAATAAATACTTATTATTAAACGACCGTGTTTAGCTTCAAATCACATCTTCATTTGAGTCCACCACTTTGCGACTATTAAAAAGATTTTATTCTTTTTAATAATTGTATAAAATAAAACATGGTCAAGCATATAGTTAATGAATTACATTTATTATACAACTAGATTACAATTAAAGACAAATGAAAAATACTTATTATTTGTGATTAGCATAGTCTAATAAAATTAACATGGCCCAATCATATATAGCTAATGAATTACGTTCACTAGACAAATGGTACATTCCAAGATAAATGAAAAACACTTGTTATTTATGATTATTGATTAGCATAATCTAATAAAATTAACATGACCCAACAAGAACTTTCTTCTTCCTACAAATAAGTCAAATCATCTTATTTTAATTTGCGACTATTAGAATCCATTGAAAAATGAACTGAAATAGAATTTTCGTTATAAAAATAAAACAAAATAAAATTGTGAATATATTAATTATTAAGGGTCAAATAATTGTCTTAAAACGGTCATAACTACCATTTAAAACAAGGCCTCCCACTCCCCAAAGAATATGACAACGAAAATTAAGCTGTGCCAATGTAATAATAATAAATAAATAAAAACATGTCCACAAACATGTCTACTTGTCTTAATTTCCATCTCTATATATAACTTCATATTTTCCTCAGAAAAAATAAAAGAGATTTTATTAAGAAATAATAATAATAAAATCTTTTTGAATACCAAAAGTTTTTCTTCTCTTGTTCATTTGTTCATCATGGGAGCCTGCGCAACTAAACCCAAGGTTTTGGAAACCGAGGCCCCCGTCGAACAACCTCCCGTCGAGACACCTGTCGAAAAAACCGAGGCAGTGACCGATGTACAAGTAAGCGTTTTAACGATTCCTAACTTTCTTTTTTCCTAATTTTTGTACAATGTAATTTGTGTCAATAACGGGAATATTCAGTATTTAGTACGCAATTATGCATTAAAAGAACTGACTCTAAAAACTTGTATTTTGCACTTCCCCCATAAATATATAAAAAATCTTTCTCCTGAAAATTTGATATATGCAGCACTTTGCTAAAATTGATCAAAGTCGGTTAATTTATTTTCTGTCAAGTGCATAAATGTCATTAATATTTTTTAATGATTTCTTGACTCTCACGTGCGCGTTGGATTTGAGCATAAAAACTTATGTTTGATCATGTGGCTGAATTCTGATCATTTTGGCCGGAAAATAATAACTAGGCCAGAGTGCAAAAAGTTCTCTAAAGGAAAATCTTTTTGTATTTCTAAAGAGAAAAGTGCAAAATATAAATTTTTTCAGGACATATATAGATATTAAAAAACGAACTCTTTTATCTTATTTTCAGGAGAAGAAAGATGGAGACGAAGAGAGTAAGAAGGAAGAACCTTTGGTAGATTTATCGGAACCAGCACAAGAAGTCGACAAAGTAGCTAAAACCGAAGAAAAACCCGAGCCTTCGACTGAGGAAAAGAAAGAGGAAGCAGTAACTGTTGCAGCCTCATAGAAAAAAAAACTAAAACATGAGGATAAAAATTATTCACCAATTGTTCAAATTATAATTGATTAATTAAGCCTTAGAATTTTCTGTTGTATTATTATTCATGTATCTTTCATTAGTTGTTTTGTTTTGTTGAGGCTCAATGAATTAATTTCTGTCAACTTGTCACAATTGTTTGTTACTTATTTCTGAAAAATAATTGAAAATCTGAACTTTTAGTATTTTTTTGGTCTCCCTCTTTTAAATTTTTTTTTTGTTGAAATTTAGTGATTTTTTTAATATAAATTTGAATTTTGTCCAAATTTAAACTTGTCAGTGTGAGAACATATATAAAGAAAGAAATTTTAAGTCAAATAGTTCTTAGAAAAATAAATAAATAGGCTATAAGTTTTTTAACAAATGTCGCAAATAACTTCTCTTTCGGGTTCATATTTTCTATCACTCCGAATATTGTTACGTCACATTTATCCCACGTTTATTAATATTGGAACCATTTTCATCTAATTTTGTAAGTGATTAATTTCGGAGATAAACTACGACAACTTGTTTTATTCGACTTATATAAACAAACAAAAAAAAAAACATATCTTGATAAACAAGTGCCTAATAAAGACATGAAAATAAACCAAAATATGCATATAACTAAATGACATATTAATAGGACTGCAAATATCATGAAAAAACAAATTTAACATACTAATATACAAAAATAAGCATAGTAAAAAAACAAGGACAAATTGAACTCAAATTATGGCTTATCAACTTGTATTTATCGACTCTCTTAGATACCGATTTCTTGTGCAGGCCATTCTGTGTAATTTCGTACTTATTTAAGATCATTTATCAATAGAACGAATCAACAAAAGAATTTCGAACAAGTTTTTAATAGGCTCACAATATATTCATAAAAGCGTGAATTTTCAATCATCGTTCTTTTTGATACATATAACCTTTCCGTATACTGTAAGTTAACGAGACAACTAATTACGTATAAGTAAAAACAAATACAATCTAACTTTTGACAAAATACATCAAATTTTCATCAATGCAAGGCAGAAATAATCTCCGTGTCCTTAGATTTTCCTTCGATTTCATCATCATCTTTAACGGCTTTCATGATCAACAAAGCCAATAAAGGATAACTTACAGTCATTAGAGCCCAATTCGTTATAAGTTCACTCAAAAACGGGACGTTATGTGTGTCGATTTGCCATGCAACTGCAGCCCCTGCACTTTGTACTCCCTTGTAGAAGCCACTATACCTAAAAGATAATAACCATTTGTTTTAAAACTTATTAATCAAAACAAAGACTGTTTTTTGTGTGTGTTAAAAGGATTAACAATCAACACATTCATAACTTACACTATCTATCATCACCAATTCAATCATTTTTTATGTTTTGCAAAATAGTTTTGTAGAACAGTTTTATCAAAACAATTTTGCAGTATAAATAACGTTGTAATCTTGTTTGGCCGACTATTCTGGAAAAAAAAAATCGAACGCTTCTCTTCTCTCTCTCTGGGTTTTGATGAAAAGAGGAGTGAAATGAGGGGAGAGAAAATATATTCTTTTTCGATGAGGGGTTTAAGTGTCGTGTTTTTTTTAGTTTGGAGTGTAAGAGTGTTCTGCAAAACTTAAAAACAGGTAAAAACCTGTTTTGCAAAATAACAAATTTTGAAGTTTTATTCTTCAAAAACATAAAGTGGGAACAAGCTCAACCAAACGCGTTTTTCATGTTTTTGTTTTGCAAAAACACTTTAAAAACAGTCATCCAAACACGCCCTAAATCTTTCGAAGAACATTCTAAACACACACCACAAAACACAACCATATATACCTGCTAAGAATCTCCGAATCATCAGCCAAAGCACCGATAATCCAATACACCATACTCTGATACATAGCATCAAGCAATCCATAACTAAAGTACAACACAAAGGGCCCTGCAAAATCACCGCCGTTCTTGAAATCAAGCCTCTCGTTTGGCAAATCCCGACGAGAGTATTTCAACTGATTCACAATCCCACCGCCCCAAATAGCCGTCCCAAGAACAGCCACAATACCAATACCAAACAACCCCCTTTTCCTCCTACTCTTAAAGCTAAAATCCATTATATAACCAATACAAACAGATCCCACCATTTGTGCACCCCAATAGAATATGTTGTTCAAACCCCTTGTCCTAAGATTGAACAAAACCCCATTCACATTATTAAACTGATAGCTATAAAAAAAATTACTAGCCCAAGAAGCTGGCACCATTAACAGCATTTTCCAATCGAGAAAAAGCCTCAAAATTGCACCAGCCTCAACCGAAACACTCGAGTATTTTATATTCGTGCATTTAGAACCATCGTCACGAATGACCTTACTTGGGTGCAAAATCGATAGCGATAAAACGGTTCCAATAGACATAAACACCATGAAACCAATATAAGTACCATCATTCACAGAAACAGCATCATTTCTATTATAATTCATGATAAATGGAATTAAACCCCCAATTACACCACCCAAATTGAAAATACTCCAAAAAATGGAAATGTAAACCCCTTTTCGATTATGGGGTGGGTAAGATGTCATAATTGCACCTTGAGATGCCCACAAAAGGCCCGCCCCGAGACCCAGAAAGGCTCCGGCAGCTATGGCGAAGGCCTGATGGTGGTAATGATTGTAATACAGAAATGAACCTGCGTATAGAACATAGGTAGAACAGCCACATAGTAATGTGAGCTTGGGGCCTAATATGTTGTATATCCCACCTCCTAGAATACCGAAAATCGCGAAAGCAGTGTACAGGGCGGTGTTGGCGTTGTTCGCCGCCGTGGGATCGACCTGGCCGCCGCCGCCCATGCCGGAAAGTGCGTTGAACATTCCGGGGCAGCAGAAACACACGAATCCGATTAATGTCACCTGGGCTAGGGGGGAATTGTAGCGGAAGATGGAGAGTTTTGTGGGGATTTCCGGTGACCCTTTGCCGGTTTCTGCATCGTCTTGGATTCCCATTTGGGGGATCGATCGATCGATTGAGATGAATTGAAACGATTTTTGAGTGGGAAAAGGATTGTGTTGGGGAGTGGAATTTATAAGTTAAAGAGTTTGAATTTTTTTGTAATGTGATCGTGACATTCGGAATGGTGTAATGATTGACAACTGGATGAAATTGGGAGAATCAATGGATCATAATTGAATATTTAATTTTCGGGTTGAATTATTTTGCACAAAAGTACAAACACTTTAGATTGATTCCTACGTCAATATCTTGAATATTCCAGTTAAGCTTGTGTTTCTTTTTAGTTTCTAAATCTGTCCTAAGCCTAAATTGTAAGAAAAATCATTTGAGATATAGTCAAGTGGGATGTCTTCTGATATGTCTAATTAAAGTATTTTGACACGTGTCAAATATCTAAATATTTAGAATAAAAGATAGAATAAGATTTGAAATAGAAAAATTATACCCATTGATGAAGCCCATTTCAAACTTATACTTGAACATCAAATTTTCGAATTTGTAATTTCACTTCCATCATAAAGTTATAAAATTACGTAAAAAAAACGCAAATCTTTTCAATATGTTAGTAATATTTTTAATCTATTTCAGACTGTATTTTCGTATTCACAAATACATATTTTCATTTCAACAAGGACCAAAAGAAAACTTGGTGCTTATTTATCAAAATATTGTGTGGCGAAAACTATTGCAATTGGCTTGTACGATTTGAATACAAATTTTTGGAATTTGATTTTGACTTTTTAATTTATATTTCTAACTCTAGTAGAAAAATCTATTTGGTTTCGGAATTCAATAAATATGTGATGTGCATGTATATCAATTTGAAAATATTATACTAAGAAAGGAATTCAAAATAAATAGAAGATGGATAGATTTATTTAGCAAAAGAAGATAATTGACAATATCAAGTTATGTTGTGTGTATAGTTATATATATAATTGTTTCATTTTTTGGTAGCATTTGGCAAAAAATTAAAAAAGTGCATTTCAATTGGGAGGGGGACATGTACATGCTTAGTAGAAATAGGAGTTGAATCACCACCAAATAAGAAAATTTTCAACACGAGACATAAAGATAATATTTTTAATATGTTTATTAGTAATATACCTTGATAAGAAATCATTAAAATTTCAATATTGGCTCGATCATTAGAGTTCAATGAAATAAAAAAACTTAAAAAGTTATATGAAAAATTGTTTAAATGCTTTAGAAGAGAAAATGCTAAAGTATTTGACAAGAAGAAAATAGATAGTACCCACCCCAAAAGGCATCTTCAATTGAAAGTGAAAGATGCCTTGTAGTTTGAACTTTGAACGTATTTGTATTTTCTTGTTGATACATTCAAAGCCGTGCAACATGTTACTAATACAACTAATTAATCAGCAACATCAGTGTGCAATATTTTATACAATACATGTATGATTGATATATAAATATATATAAATTATTCCAATTCACCATTTCACATATTCAGATAAATTTATGACACGTGTAATTCACAAATTTGTATTTATTAAGAAATTTTTAATATGTTCAAATATTTTGACATGTGTCAAACATCTGAAAGAAAAGGGATAAATGCAAATAACTTCCGCGTGAAATATTTTATTAGCTGAAAACCCCCTGTGAAAAAAATATAGGCTAAAAACCCCATGTGAAAATTTTAAATTACATAAAACCCCCCGTGAAAAAAAATTAGCTAAAATTTCCCTGTGAAATTTTCAAATTGCATGAAACCCCCTGTGAAAAAAAAATATAGCCTAAAAATACCCTATAAATTTTTTAAATTTACATATTAATTAATAGTACTAATAATCAAATTTTAGAATATTAATTAAACTTTATCCAATAATTAATTTTCAATGTAGTTATATTTTGTAATGGTAAAATTTTACAAGGGATTTTTAGGTTATATTTTTTTCACATATGGTTTCATGCAATTTGAAAATTTTATAGGGGGTTTTATGCTATATTTTTTTATAGGGGGTTTCATGCAATTAAAAAATTTCATAGGGGGTTTTTAGCCTATATTTTTTTCACAGGGGTTTTCAGCCAATAAAATATTTCACGTGGGATTTTTTGCATTTATCCAGAAATAAAATAATGAAATAAAAGATAGAACATCATTTGAAATAAAAAAATCTTGTACATTTAATTCTCCACTTACATATTAGTTCTATGTTCTTAACTGCGTAGGTCATTATTTCTAGTTATAAATAAAAAGAATTATTGCCAATATTAATTCAATATTCAATGTATGATATAGTCATTTCATTTAAAAAATATCATCATATTATATACCAGAAAATCGACATTGACTATGAAGATTTGTTGTTTTCTCCTTGACGTATATTAGGCACAATAAAGACAGCCTAAAGGCCGGCAGAGAATTTAATTCTCAGGTCCAGGCCCTAGTACATGCAGCAAATATTCAAGAACATAAAATGATAATATAAACATTAAATTTATTTTTGATAGTTTATAAACATTACATATACGAACCAAAAAGTACCACTTTTGGATTTGATTTACTCACGACATTCTCAAAAGTTCCAAAAAATCAAGACTTGAAGACAACGGTAAAATCCATACGATAAGATTCATGTGATGTGAATCGTATACAAACTTTCATAACAATATTAAGCTCTTTAAGAATCACTTAATTTGCATAAAATACGAATCTCAACCACAACAATAATCTAAACAACATCGAACTTTATGATCTTAGCATTATACGAACCAATTTGCAGGTGCTATAGAATCTCTATAATCAAATCTGCTAAACTCTCATAAATGTTTTTAACAAAAATGTGAATCTTAAAAATCCAAATGCATGAAATCTGTGGGGAGAAAAAATTAGGCTAGCAAGAGTCTCATTTCTATCTCAACATTTGTTAGTTTTCCCATAATCCTCTAACAAAACATAATTCAAAAAAAAAAAAAAGTTAATCTTGAGAGAAAAACGATCGTTTCCAAGAGGATGTGAAATTACCTCGTTATCCTTGTTTTTTCTTACTTATCATTTTTCGGGCTTTGTAGTGAGAAAACGGGCTCGCCAAGGTGTTCCACGTCAGCAGGTTCAGCGTTTGTAGAAATCTTGCTATCGATTTTCAAGCTATCTGTTGATCCAGCTTCTGAAATCTCATTATACCTTTTGCCACTATCTTTGGCGATTAAGTTCTTGTATATCCCGAGGGCTTGACCCATCATATTGGCAGGATTTGAAGCACTAGAGGGAAGTAAAACAGTAGTTCCCTATATAAAACAAGAAGAAAAATAACATAAACAAACAATATATATTGTACATGATATTAAGCTAAATATGTTACTTTTACCTCTTTCGCGATATTACCAAAGGCATGAATATATTGTTCAGCAATTCTTAAACTTGCTGCCTGCAAATCCAACACATACACCAAATGACTTACTTAAATCCAAATGTCAATGCAATATTTTCTAGGGATAATTACCAGCAAACTCCGTCAGTTAAATCTTAATCCTAAATCCCTGAGGTTTAGCAACATACCAAGATGCCCTTATCAAAACCCGACATCTCGAAAAATAGTGAATGGGGAATCAAATTGTCATATGCAGTCTCACATGAATAGTTATAGTAATGTATATCAACACGGTTTTTTCCATCATTTTCCGCCTATGCCCCCGACGATGAGAAAAGAAAGTTTAAGAGTGCTTAAAGAGTTACAAGAAGAGTTGTATGGATAACTTTACCTCCACGCCCCCATTTTGTTGGAGGGCTCGTGACACCATGGCAATTCCTTTTGCAGTTGCTTCTGCTCTAGCAACAATAGCTACTGCCGCTCCTATTGTAACATAGAATTGAACAGAACGACAATTTTAAAAGAGCTAACCATTCAAGTCTTCATTAGTAATAATCTGCTAGTTTTGAAAGAGTTGGTAAAGCTCTGCATAACCAATGAAAAACATTGTAACTAACCTTCAGCTCTATTAACTTGGTCCTCCTTGGCAGCTTCTGATGCAAGGATCACTTCATTCTTCTTCCCATCAGCAATATTAATATTTGCCTGCCTTTCTCCTGTACTCGAGTAAAAATATACCTCAAATTAGAAAGAGAAAAAGTAAAAATACGATACATTCTCTTAGTTTTTAACAGATAAATCGCAATATCATGCAGCAGTTGGAAAATAGCATACGTAATTTATACCCTTCTATCAAAAGAAAGGAAATTCATAATTTATTCGTACCATATAAGTTATATCCATAAATGGTGATATAGTAATTAAAGTAAGAAATCGAACATTAGATATTGTGGAGGAGGCACAGACAACTGATGACTTGACAATAAGATCTCTTAGTCGTAAGACACAATCACAATGTCTTTTCTAATGAAAAGAATTACTGCACTTAAGATGCAGCAGTTGAGTGGTGAGAGGGAAACTTAGAAAATAAAAGCAGATAAGATATAATCCTTGGTTAAATTTTCCTCAAATATTTCGAACTTGCCATCGTAACATCCTGTCTAGTATGTATTTGAATCTCACTAGCACGCAATGTATGAGTATTGGCTGAACAATGTGATCGTTCCACAACTTTGTATATATTCTTTAAGTCAATATACTTCAGGCAAGAAATGAACTGTGGGCCACAGATTTAGGTTTCCACGACCATTTCAAATGTAAACTAACAAATGCAGAGATCAGGAAACAGAACCTCTTACCTTCAGATTCTAAAATTTGAGCTCTCTTTTTCCGCTCTGCTTCAGCCTGCATCTCCATTGCTGCCCTCACTCCACGTGGAGGAGATATATCCCCTGAGTTTATTGAAGAGAATTCGAGTTGTAAATCAGATGCAGCTCAAAACCAATCAAGGAATTAACCAAACTAGGAAAAACTGTTTCTAACAAAATATACCCACTTATTTCATAACGAAGGCATTTTAAGCCCCAATCTCGCGCAGCTTCATTGATGGAAAGCTGCACCAAACAGTATGTAAAGTAGTCAATCCAAAATATGTTGAAAGGTGAAAGTTAACTGAACATTACTTAATTTTGAAATAGCTTTCAATGCAAAATAAACTACCACACGAAAGCACACATCTTGAATGCTGATTGACCGAACACACAGAAAAATAATTAAAAATGTTATAAAAGCTATGTTGATATAAAAAGCATATCGATAGAGCAATCCAAACTGGAACACTATACTAAAAGGTGATAATCTGCTAACAACTGCCCTACCACTGCATGAAAATTTTCCAGAATCAAAAGCATTACTGGAGCTGTTTTGGATTGAGGTGCATGATTCAGCGAATGGCATACCTTTCGGCCATGAAGCATTGGAAGCAGCGAATTGCTAAAGACTGTATTTCATGAAAAACAAGGAAATGGTTCTATTAAATCAGCAATTTCTTTACATATTATCATGGTCCCTTGATATCTATGGCATAATAACTAACATACATCTCATTGCAGCAAATCTTCTACTTGGGAAATGAAAGTACTATAGTTGCTTTCTACAAAAGAATAGTTAAATTTCCCTAGTAGTGAAAGATGACTTAGGTGTACAGACGAGTCCTGCTATTAATCTAATGATATCATGACAATGATGACGGTATGACTGGAATATGTATGTGGACTATAAGAACTCTTTAGCAGGATCACCTTGCTTATCACAATTCGGACTCATATAGTTCATTTAGTCCTTTCTCCTTTCAGTTCTTTGGGAACTAGTGGGGTTTGAGCAAGTTAAACTTAATAATTCTAACTAGTATAGTAGTAGTACATTAACATGTAATGCATAAATGATGTAAACTTGTCAAATGCAAGAATCAAATTACATCAAACCAAGCATTAAATTCTCACCACTATCTTCACATTAAGCGTGTCCCTTTCTTCAAACGTCTTGTCAAGGGTGATCTTACCAAGTTCACTTCGCATGGTCGTCTGTGCAAGCTGAATCACAGCATACAATGGATTCTCAACTCCATAGGAAGCCAACTTTGGATCGACTATCTTCAAACCAAATGAAAGAAAAAGAACCACACTCAAATTCAATTCAAAAGATTATTAATAGCAAAATACATTTTGCAAAATCAAATGTAGAGGACTTCATCAATTTGAAATACATACCTGGACATAGAGGACTCCATCAATTTGAATGCTCACGTTGTCCTTGGTAATAGCAGACTGATCAGGAATGGGGATTGCCTCTTCTTTGAGCGAATGAACATATGCAATTTTATCAACAAACGGAATCAATAGATGGATTCCTGGAGTCAATGTCTTTGCATACCTCCCAAACCGTTCAACAACAAACGCCTTCATCTCAGGCACAATCCGGATTCCCCAATTCACTGGTGGCGAAATATCATACCTTCACAGAAAATCACATTATCACTTTAACATTTGTTAGTCACTGACAAACTTATGCATCAATAATTGCAATACTTTAAAACTGTAATGATTTATCCCCATTGGACATCTACAAATAGTTTTTGAGCTCACTTCATTTTCGAAATGTGTTTGCAGAAAAAGGAAATTCAGTAAAAATCAGCAACAAAAACGTCACATAGTATAAGAAATTTTTTTAAAAAAAAGTCACAATCAATTTTAGCAGCAGCAAATATCAACAATAAACTTCACAAAAGACAAAGAACAAATCGATGCAGTACAATCAGTGAGTAAACTACACGGCGGCAGAAACAAACAATACCTAGTGCTGGAGTGACGGATGTGGCGGACAGTGGTGGCGAACGGGTGACGTGAGGAGGAGACATGAGATGACGTCTGATTAAGAAGCGGCGGAGGAGCGGTGGATATTGCACGGGAGCTGACCGGAGATTGAGCAACAACAAGCAGATTTCTCATGTTCCTGAGAGAATTTGACTTCATGATGATATTCATCTCTCCAAACTTCCTGTCAACTTCCTGTCAATTGAGAGTGTGGATTTGGTAAATAGAATAAATTTTGGGGAATTTATTTGGAAATAGAAATCTTTATATATGTGTGCATTTGATAAAGCCCTTGTACTCCAAGAAACCTGAATTTTAAAATATAAATAAAAAAAATCTCCAAGAGACCCAAATTAAATTAATAAATAATAAAAGAAAAAGAAAAATTGTTGTCCTGTTGATTTCTCTGCATAAGTTATACACTTATTATATGGTTTTTTATTTTGCTATCTAATTATTGGGTTAATTTGCAATTTATATTCGGATATTATTTGAAAGTATCAAAAAGGTTTTTATAAAAAATAAATAATGTATTTATTTATTTATAATTTTAAAAATCAAGCACTTTAGCTCTCTATGCATTCCACTCTCTCATTTTGCAAGTGGTTATGATATTTTTATTGTAATTCGCATTGGCCCTATTTACAACTATTGAATCTGGTAAATTAAAACCAATGCCTATATTATATATATATATATATATTATTTATTTAATCAAATCAACGGGAACCATGCATCGTAATGGAGATAAATAATCAAAATTTATCATTTTATATTTAACCATACCTTTTAATTTAAAATTTTCATGATTAAATTTTTTACCACTAATTTAAATAAAATAGGGAGGTAATTTGCTAATAGCTTGTTCTCAATTATTATTGTCGTTTTATTTAGTAATAGTCATAACAAAACAATAAAATCTGAATGAGTAGGTCAAAAATGCAATCATTTGATTTTAGGTTTATAGCTCGTCTTCCATTCCATAATATATATGTTCCAGGGAAAAATCTATCTTGGTCCGGGAACGGTCCCGACCAAGATAGGCCATATGCATGGGGTGGGTGATTTTATCCACCAGCCCAAGTGTATACCACCCCACCCCCAAGTGTAAATATGTAGTTAAAACTGGACCGGGACAATTGGATAGAATGACCCTATGTTCCAGCTCTCAGGCAAAGTTTTGGTATAAATACATGTCAACTTTAAAGCAACTGTTCATTTTGATAAACAAAAAGTTTGGAACAAATGTTAAAACCTCAATCTCAAAGAAGAATACCCAAATTGATTGAAACATATTCGGGTTTGAGATCTAAAACCCCTTAGGACAATACCAGGACCAAGACATCGAAACATAGATAACTAACTAAATACCAGCCGATCTTAAACTAAACAGATTATCATTCCACTGACATCGAAGAACAGAAATTAAACACACAAAATCCACCAGAGGAGTATATCCAAAGGCAAAAACCAACGAGGCCATTACGCAGTTCTCAAAACACAAAATTGTAAATTCATCTTCAAAAATGTCTATAAAACGTCTCCAAAAGACATTGATTAAAACGAGAGAAGAATCGGTAAAAACAGAAACCATTAGACGTAAAATAGAGAAAACAATCCTACAAGTTAACTATTTATTCTTCCTCAGCAATGGCGCCCTTCTCACTGACGTAGATACCATCAAGAAACTTCCTAATATCCTTATTTTTCACATGGCATTTCTGTCCAAATCAACGCCAAACACCAGTCTCAGTTTCGAAAGATATGGTAATAAAACATAACATATGAAACTTAGATATACAGATAGTACTCATTTACCTGGTTTATTAAGGCAGCAGATCGAGAAACCAGCTCAATGTCATTCCCATCCAAAACCAATTCATCCTTAACCTTCTCAGATCGAACAATGGAAACCCCCTCAAGCATGTCAACCTTCCTTACCTGGTACAATTGACAAGAAATTTGACAGTATAAGCCAAAATGAAAGTTCGATTCAGCAGTAACAAGCTTAAATTCAAGCAAGTTTAGCAAGAACAGCGTATTTGCAATTAACACAAACATCAAAGATTAAGCATCACAAGCACATATATATATGCAAAAAAATCATATTCCATTATGATATAATCACACTAGTGCAACAAGAAGTATCCCCGCAAGACAAACAATTACAGATGTTCAGATACAAACTTCAACATTTGCACAAATAAACCACTATCTTACTTGTAAATAAGTGTAAATCAATAGTGTTTCTTGTTTCACACTGCTAATGGCAATTTCAATCTACAAAAGAACTGTGACATTAATAATATACTTTTCAAAATTAAACACAGTCACATTGCAACAGTATCAAACTAAGCTATTGAACATTGTTTATACCAACAACGAATAGACTGTGAATAGCAAGTTGCAGGTTCATATTAAAGAATTCGACCAATAATAAAACTTCTCAACTCAAATGTTACAGCCTAATTTAATTTTATCGAGATTATGGATAACATTGAACAAGTGAAGCAAGACTAACAAATTGAAAACCCACATTAATGATATTGCCTGGAAAATCAGATGATCTTGAAACCAGAAAATCCAATCCTCAAGCACTAAACACAATAAATTCCAATAAGAACTAAATCCAAGCTATAAACAATAACATACAATAACTCAAACTAAAAAAAAG
The DNA here is from genome assembly GCA_963669365.1 of Verbascum thapsus. NCBI lineage: Eukaryota > Viridiplantae > Streptophyta > Magnoliopsida > Lamiales > Scrophulariaceae > Verbascum > Verbascum thapsus. The sequence continues at coordinate 9,067,411 of OY770107.1, read as the reverse complement.
GAAAAATTCAAGTCCATATTTCAGATACGAAAGCAAGTAAACATGAACCAAATCACAACGATATAATAAACAATCCCAAGTAAGTGGACTAAAAACAAAGTTGAACAAAAATAAAGCTAATAATTCTCTTACCTTCTTCTCTCCAAGGAAATTACGGATCTCAATACCGGTGCCGCTGTTGGTGATTGAAGCATTGATTGGAAAGTGAGCGTACACGAAACGCATCTTGTAACGGTACCCCTTGGTAACACCCTTGATCAAGTTCGAGACATGGCTGAGCGCCGTCCTGATAGCCGCCGACGTTTTCCGGCTACCGAACCAAGCATCGACCTTCAGCTTCTTCTTGCCGGTCTCCTCATCGGTGATCAGCTGAAAATCGAGGTTCAAATGCTTGAAATTGCGCGATAGCTTGCCTCTCGGTCCTTCGACTTCGATCACTTTGGCTTTAACCTTGATCTTGATGCCGTCGGGAATGTCCATGCTGTCGGAGGAGAGGATTGTCTTCATTTTCCCGGTGATTCTTTTCTCTCTCTAACGGTGTGTGTGCTGAGAGAGGAGAGAGAGTGAGGCGACAAAAAACCCTAGCAAGTATTTATGTGTGTTTGTCTGATGTGACGGAAAAGCCCTAATTTTTCTATTGGGCCTTTGAATGGATAGATGAGTGTGTATGTTATTGGGCTCAATATTTGTTCGGCCTGAAAATAGTTTTGAATAGTAATCGGGCTTTGAACTTGAGTTGTAGTGAAGGAATGTATATTATAATGGCATCAAATCATTATGGTATTGAAAAGTGTATAATTATTTGAATTATTGTTAGTAGTTTATTTTCCAAATGGATATTTGTCGATTTTACAAGAATATAACATCATTGTACTACACTATTATGAAATAAAAGATCTGTTGCAATTATTTCATATGGTGAAATTCACTATGCGCGTAGTTATATAGAAATTTAAAATTTCAATACTCTCAGGAGAATCTTTCTTTAAAGATAATTTGGGTGACTTTAGCTAGGGTTGATATTAAAAACTTGAGTTTGAAGATGTAGTTAGAAGAGAAAAGCATCAAATTATGTGATATTTGAGTTAAAAATGTAGTTCAAAGCTTGTTTAGCTTGGTATAACGTGACAAATTGATTTTTTATAAATTATTTCATTCAACAAAATTAAGTTTTGTTTAATTTAAAAAAAATTGGATTTGCAAGAAGATCAAATTTATTTATTCTAACCACCCTATTATTGGAGTTCAATTCATATTTAAGCAATTGAATCAACTTATTTGGACTTCACTGCATTTGACTTGACTAGTTATTTGATTAACGCAATTGATTAAACTAAATTCAGAAATAAATTTCCCAACTACATATATAAAAAATCAAACAAGTTCAACAATATCTAATTTAACTCAGCTTAATTAATATACATCCATAGGTGCAATACAGAGACATCTAATTTTATTTATGCTCCAATAGAGAGTGAACCATTCATACAAATGTAAGATAAATATTAGATTGGATCTTTCGCTTTGTCAAATAACAAAATTCAAAATCGATGAAACAGATACTATTAGTAGCTAGTACAAATTACCATTGCTTGTTCATCTCATGGTCCAATAATCAAAAAAATGAGTGGCTAAGGGGTACTTTCGGCTCATCTTTCATGGGGGTCAACTTGCATTTGACCAACACAAATCGACCTCAAGGTGAATCTAAAACCCACAACCCAAACCAGTAATGTACCACCTCTTTCTCCAAAATGCTTGGAAATAACTCGAGCAACATGAATCTAAATTCGTAAAAACCATCTCTTGAAGCTAAATGATTGCGAATTTGTCACCACAATATCCAAAATAAACACAAGACAAAAAGTAATAAATGTCAAAACTTAGAATTTAAACAACAGAATTTAACCAAGAAACTATGCTATACTATCACATAGAGAATGAAGCTCAAATAATATCTATTATGCCGTTGTACCAGATTGGGCCGCAAGCCTCTTCCTAGCTTCCTCAATGATAGACAACTTAATACCTTTACCCTTTGGAAGAGACACCCAAGGCTTTGTACCCTTACCAATAGTGTAAACATTACCCAATCGAGTAGCAAACTCATGACCAGTAGAATCTTGAACGTGAATAGTCTCAAAGCTTCCCTTATGCTTTTCACGGTTCTTGATCACACCAACACGTCCCCTGTTTCTGCCACCTGTCACCATCACGACATTTCCAACGTCGAATTTGATGAAATCGACAATCTTGCCAGTCTCAAGGTCGAGTTTTATGGTGTCGTTTGCCTTGATGAGAGGGTCGGGGTAGCGGATTGTCCTTCCATCGTATGTGTTGATGTATGGAATACCCTTCTTTCCGAACTGAACTGAACGGACTTTGCATAGCTTGAACTGCATTGAAACACATTGCTTCATATGGGTAAACTAAGACACTTAAATACTTTCCAACATACTGAAACTCATTTCGAAATCGAAAGAATATATGAAACTATGTTCAACTAGTTCATATTTCCAGTGGTCAATAACCTAAATTCAGAAATACAGTTTGATCTCATAATCATTCACTAAAATTTCAAAATACATACAAAAAGCAGAAAAGGGTAGAGGTGAGCAGACCTTAGCCTCCTCATCCCGGATGGAGTGTAGCCTGAATCGACCCTTGGTATCATACAGCAGACGGAAATTCTCATTGGTCTTTGGAATGGAGACAACATCTAGCCAAGGGGAAGAAATAAAATTAGTAAGGAACAAATGTCAATCCATTTCTAATGTCTAAATAGAATAATATGTGTACTCTACAGAAGCAATTGCAATATATATATATATATATATGATAACAGAATCATTTCAAAATTGATCATAGTGCTTAGAGTATACCAAAAAGACGTGATTTGATAAAATAAATTTAGCTGATATACTGCATCTTCTAAGGCAGTTAATCTCCAACTTGAAAAGTACAGTGAGGGGACATACCCATGAAACCAGCAGGGTAGGTCTTGTCGGTCCTGACCTTCCCATCAACAAGGATGTGGCGTTGCATCAAGATAGATTGAACCTCACGGTAAGTTAGGGCATACTTAAGCCTGTTTCGTAGAATGAGAATCAAGGGCAAGCACTCCCTGGATTTGTGTGGTCCAGATGATGGCTTGGGTGCCTACATTCGGAAAAATTAAACAGTTATGGAGCAGATATGGAATTTCAGGACATAGCCGACATAAATAAAGAAATAATTAATTGGAAAAGGAAATTAATAAAAGATGATTATAAAGTGCAAAATACATATCAAGACAATAACTTACAAAAGCACCGCCAAGCTTGTCCAACATCCAATGTTTTGGGGCATTAAGCCTCTTCAAATGCTTCTTCAAACCTCTAGCCTGCAATTAAATAGAGCATAAGAAAACATGCAATCACTTATATACGAAATACCAAAAGAACAGAATGGACAGGCTGCGATATACATAAATCAGGTAGCTTCTTAAATTCGAATATTCATGACCAATCAGAGGAAACATCAACAATTTTGACAACATTGTATAGTGAATATTCAATATTCCCATCAAAATAATAATTAAAAGACTGCCATCTTACTTTCAGAGAACAAGAGACAGCTTAAAAATCTACTATCCATTTCCAGATCAGATCACCAACGGAGCAAAGCTTGGAAAATACTAAATGTACGTAATTCATTACATCAAACAACAAAAAAAATGCTTGTAGGCATATCAGAGTCAGAATTAACTTATTAAAATAGCCACATACACTCACTTTGTGGATTCCCTACTCTAACATCCTTGTATAGAAATAATACCACAAAAGACCATTTTATGAAACCTCCTTGTTACTCGAAGATAGATACATGAACAGCTACGAATAAAAAACAAAGATTTCAGCTCTCGCGCATGAGATCTTAAACGGAAAAATTAAGCCTTCGATTAAAAATTCACCAAATCAAACTGTATACACCTTAAATAGTATTAAACGATCGGAGAACTGCAACTTTACCAGGAAAATAAATTCTTTTAAATTGATCAGAAAACTTAAAACTAAATCAAACTACATAAACCTAAAACTATAATAACACAATCTCAAAACATCGACATTATCAGGAAATAAAAATTTTCAAATTCCAGACACCAATGAAACAATCACACTGCAACATTATCCATTTCATGTTGAAAACTGACCATTTTGATGGAGGGTGTGGATAATCAACGGCCGCGCCTCCCTCTCTCTTCCTCACTCACTCAACTGCGGAGGAAATATTAAACCCTAGCTCCAAAATTATATATGTGAGTGATGAAGGGTAATTTAGTAAAAATGATATTAGGTTAATATAAGTATGGGCTGTTCTGAAGATTTTGAGTGGGCCTGCCTTCTTGGGCTAGGCTAATTTTTAGTCTTATGGGCCTATCTATAAGGGCGGCATCTTTACAAAAAATTTTAAAAAAATACAAATTTCAACAATGATACATTTTTATAAGTGTTAAAAATTATATAAATGTTGTTGTCAAGACTTGGCAACATCGTTTCTTTGTTTTTATTTCATTTGTTTTAATGCACAAAGACGCCCTTATTGTAAGGGTTATATGACTATTAGTGAAAAAAACGATCTTTGCCTAATTTTATTACGACTTCTAAAACTTCTTTCATATAAAATTATATCCTCAAAATATTTTCTTAAGGTAATGTTCCGAATTCATATACTTTTTTGCTTTCCTAATATTATTTTTAAATTAAATTGTAGGATTTTGTATCAATATAAAACTTAAATCACAATTATGAGCTTTCAAGTTCTTCGATTTGGCCTAATAAAGTTCAATTTCCGCTCTCACATTAATCGAGCTTAATGCATCAACTCAAATTCAGCTTGACTCAAATATAACCAAGTTGTGCTCGGGTTTTATATTGACCCTGCTCAATTTTAAGTTTTTTTTTTTTGGATGACGAGTGAAACCCGCAGCCGCTACCGTGAGGTGCGCACTCGGTAAAACTCGCTCTTGTGTAATAGCCTGCAAACCACACAAGAGAGGTAAACCAGCCTAGGTTGCTCATAGCTGACAGGCTCACAGTAGAGAAGGCAATTAGGCATTCCCTCATCAGGATTCGAACCCGTGACCTAGGCCACAAGTTCAAATGCCCTTACCAATTCTACTGGGGGTTGCCCCGTGCTCAATTTTAAGTTTTAGTTTTACGGTATGCAATTCTATTGTATTTAAGTGTACAACAATTTGACACTTTCATTATTGGGATAATATTATTTCAGCTAAGTACCTCTAAATTATACCGAATCTCTATTGCAAGAATCGTTTTTACGGATTTTTTGTCTCGTGAATTAAAATATTTATATGTGTGACAAAATTCATCGTCATATATATATATATATAATTATGATGATTAAGCATGAAGTGTTACTATCACCAATAAAGAAAAAGAGAAAAATATTTCACAAGTGTCACCGCCACAAGCACGACTTTGATTCATAATTATCTGGCACGCGTTTACGTGCTTGTATGCCAGAGGAGCTCAATTAATCTAATAATCCTTTTGCATGTCACAACAATTATTTACATGTTGACTTTTTATTTCATTTGCCACATAATAAATTAGTTCATTAAAAAATTCATTACACAAAACAAATATAGAGAATAAATTATTAATTACGAACTTCAACTTGGGTAATGCGAGCACAAATAGAAAATAGTTTTTGAAGTTTTTACTTTGTATTATTTTAATTATTGAAATATCATATATTATATTATTATTTATAAAGTTTTTATGCATTCAATAATAACATATGCACCTTAAAATTGTGGCACTTGACGTGTACATACTCCTTAATTTGTTCAAAATTGCAAAAATAATTAAAATAGCAAGAATGAAATACAAATTAAATTTAAAAAAGATGACCCAATATTGATACTTTTAGTATCAAAGGATACAAATTTAAACTTTCTAGAATTATATTTTTTAGAAATACATATTCTTTGAGCACAAATTTATTTTATATTATCCGTCAATAAACTTATTTTTTTTTTTTTAAAAGGCAAAGAAAAAGATTAAATATTTTGAGAGTTTATTCCATACACAAGTACCCAATATTTTATCCCCACTAATTTCACATAAGTAGATAAATATATTTTATTGATAAAAAAAAGTAGATAAATATATTTCAAGAAATAAATAATGCTGAAAACACGCAAACACGCCACGATTTTTTTCTCTGCTCTCTCAATCTCATATATATATATATATGTATGTATGTATGTATATCTGCATTGAAAATCAAATTTCAACATTGTTGCTTGCATTTTGTGTTCATAATCACCATATATACAACGATTACAACCACCAAAACAATCATAATTTTTTCATTTACCCACCAAAAAAGGCTCAATCTTTCTGTGTTTCCATTTGAATTCTGCTCTGCCCCTTTTCGTTTCTTCATCCTTCGCTAGAGAATTATACATACACGTATACAAATACGTACATACATACGTACAAAATGGTGAGAAAGAACAGGAAAATAAGCAGTGGTAGAGTTTCAAGAATCGGGAGTTACGCAATAGCCTCATCAATCAAAGACACAAGTTGCGTTTCTTGCACAACTTTCAATATCCTTGCTCCTATTTACAAAAGACTCGATAATGAGGTATACGCTTCAAAACGATGAATACTTTTTGCTAATAAGAGCTGTAGATTTCGAAAAAACTTGATTTTTTTTGCTGCTATTTCCATTTTTACTTTGTTATTGCTTTAGATATTGATATGTGTTACTATTTATTTTCTCTAAAATAATGAAATTTTGATGGGTTTTTTAAAACGTGGATTATGTATGGTGTGAGAACAGGACCCAAGTTGCAGAGAAAGTGATGTTAAAGACTATTGGCTGAATAGAAACCAGAGGATTTTGGATTGGTTATTGTGTGAAAGATCTTCCATTATCTGCCTTCAGGTTTTATTTTTTCTTTTCTCACTTTCTGATTATAGTTTTTGATACTATTGTTTGTTTATTGTTGGTATTTTTAGATAAAGATGTGATCTTTGATGATATTTATGATATATAGTTTGTGGGCTGTTGTAGGAATTCTGGGTTGGGAATGAAGAGCTTGTGGGCATTTATGATAAGAGGCTTGGTGATGCTGGTTATCACTGTTTCAAGCTTGCTCGGACGAATAATCGTGGAGACGGTATGAGAGTGATTCTATTACTGGATTATAAGCATTATGATTGTCATAATTTCAAAATTTTCAAAAATTGTAATTGTTGTTTTGAAATTTACTCGCAAATGTGCTCAATAAACGCGATAAGATAGGGATTATAAGTGCTAGAACTGGCAAAAAGTTACTAGAAACACAGTTAGACTCACATTCTTTTACAAAGAACATCGAAAATAGTACAGAAGTATATTAGTTCATGCTCAAACTAAAGGCTCAATCTTTTCTCGAAGCGAAACATTAGTCTTATACTCAAATATAGTGTAAAAGTTATAGCATTATAGAGTATAATAAGAAAAAAGTACAATAGATTGGGTCCTGATTAGTTGTTGAAGGGGTGTCGACCCCTATTCAGTGAAATTACAATCTTGTAATTGAACTATGAAATCAGTAAGGGTGTGTTTGGATTGAAGGATTTGAAATCTATGGATTTCAAATTCGTCAACAAATCCATGAAGTTCATTTGGATGTATCCAAGTTATAATGGATTTCAAATCACTCGACATTCACTTTGAGCTATTTTCTCCTGAATTTCAAATGACTCCATTTTAGGTGTCATTTCAAATCCTTTCTCCAAATCCCTTCCCCAAATCCAAATCACTCAACCCAAACACACCCTAGGATTCTCTAGTTGGGCAGTGTACATAGACGTTATTCGCTAAAACAATATAAATCCTCTATTTTCTTGTGTGTGTGATTAACTGTGATTATGAAGTAAAGTTGATCTTTTTTAAATTTGGAAAGGTCTCTTGACTGCTGTACATAAGGACTACTTTAGGATCATCAACCACAATGAGTTACTTTTCAACGATTTCGGAGACCGTGTTGCTCAATTACTACACGTTGAACTGATTTCGCCCGTTTCACAATGTCAAAACACTAACGTTCGTCAAGAAATTCTTATAGTAAATACCCACTTGTTATTTCCACACGACTCGAGTTTGTGCTTAGAGAGACTTCGACAGGTACGTTAAATCTCATTCACATGTTTTGAAGTCGATTTTTTTGGTTATTTTGATGTCACAATTTCATGTCCCGTTTTGATAGGTGTACAAAATATTACAATATGTGGAAGCGTATCAAAAAGAAAACAAACTCGACCCATTGCCCGTCTTACTCTGCGGGTATAATTTTTAGCTTTTGCTTTTATGTTCGAACCCTCAAATCCTTTATTCCATTTGATATGTTCAGTCACATGTATATTTAGGGGTGAAAATGTATACACGTGGAGCGAATATAACAAATGGAATAGATGATGAAACATCATTAGAACAGAAGATTCGATCTTGTCTTTATTACAAGATGATACCTAAGTACTTAGTGATTTTTTTAAACTTGTATAGCGATTGGAACGGGAGCAAGAAAGGTCATGTTTACAAGTTTCTTAGATCTCAGGGATTTGTATCGTCATATGATACTGCTCATCAGTATGATGACGAAGATTCTCACAAGGTAATTTCCCTCAGTATTTTCGAATCTTTTAGAGTGTGTTTGGATTGAGTTATTTGGATTTGAAGAAGGGATTTGGAGAAAGGATTTCAGATGACTCCAAAATGGAGTTATTTAAAATCCATCATAGTTGTGGAGAAAATAGCTCAAAATGAATACCAATGGATTTGAAATCCATTATAACTTGAGTTCATCGAAATAAACTTTGACAGATTTGTTGATGAATTTGAAATCCAGAGCTTTTAAATGCTTCAATCCAAACGTACCATCAGTTCTTTTGCTTGCATGATTCCCGTCTCTGATTATAAATTTTTATTATGCAGTGGGTGAGCCACCGTAATCATCGTGGCAACATTTGTGGCGTTGATTTTATATGGCTTCTTAATCCTAATAGATACAATAGGAAGTTACTTAAAGCAAGTTGGAACGAAGCTGTGACTGGAATGTTGAAAGAGAGATATGTGAGTGTTTAAATTATCTAAGGGTGTGTTTGGATCGAGTGATTGGGATTTGGAGGAAGAATTTGAAATATCACTAAAATGGAGTCATTTGAAATCCACCGTAATTATGGAGAAAATAGCTCAAATGAATGTCGAGGGATTTGAAACCCATTACAATTTGGATACATCCAAACGAACTTTTGAAGGATTTGTTGATGAATTTGAAATCCATAGATTTCAAATCCTTTAATCCAAACACACCCTAAATCTTTATAGAAAACGAGATTTTGAATTTTTCTCTAACTATTTCGGGTTTTTGAATTTATAGTATCAACTTAGGCGAGCCTCGTTAACTGAGGATGAAGTTTTTGCCCTTTTAAAGGCAGATAGTGATGGTGATTACATTAGTTACTCGGGCTTTTGTGAAGCATTGCGTCAAGTAGGCTAACTATTTTGCTTTTTGTTATTTTAAGTTTTCTATTTTGTGTAATTTTTTAAAATAAACGCACGTGATGTCAATTTGTGGGCTCGTGCAGCTTAATTTGATTGACGACTGTAATGGACTGAACGATGAGGAGATAAAAGAACTGTGGATGCAAGTCGATATTGATGGAAATGGTCTTCTTGATTATAGAGAATTTAAGGTACTAATATGTCACTCTTTTTTTAAGCTTTTCTTATTTCTATATATTACTTGTGAATTGTCGAATGTAGAATGTAGAGGGAAAAATATTTTGTCCACCCGGTATGTTTAGATAATGTCATGTCAACACATTCTCATGCCAGATCATCGTTACAGGGGTGGCAATTTGGGTCCAATATATTTGGACCCAAATCTAACGAAGTTTTCAATGGGTTGGGTCCTAAATTTTAAAATTATAGTTGTAATTAGGTTGGTTTTTAATAATATTTGGGTCCAATAGGGTTTTGAATTTGGCCCAATTTGGGTCCAAATATTTTAAGATTATAGTTCCATCTCAACCCCTTGCACTTAGAAGTTATAATCTAATTTTTTAAAGTTATTTAAATATCTTATATTCTAAATTTGGGTCCTTGTTAGGTTCATGATTGAGTCTTTATTGGATTCATGATTGGGTCCTTGTTGGGTCCGATAATAATGTATGTGTTTTGTCATTGAACCCAATCCACTTTGAACCCGACCCAATTGCCACCCCTACTCGAACTCGTTGATCGTTGTTTTTGAAAAACCAACACCCTTTGATCGCCGGAATATATGCATCCCACAAGGTCATCCAAGAACCAGACATAAATATGCATACTTATAGCTTGTCTTGACATTACAGCAGCGAATATGGAACGCGTCAGTGCAAGAAGACGAAGCGAGTGATGATGTGGATGGCACGAAGCAAACTATTGGATTCAGCGTAAAAAACGCAGTCCTTTTCCCAACGGAAGTCGAAAAAGGAACGTGGCCCGAAGATTACTCTCTTTCGGATCACGCTCGACTCACTGTCGTCTTTTCGCCAATGAGAATGCCGTGCTCTCGAGCCTATTCATGAACATAGATAATTCTTATATGAATATGATGAGAGTGAGTATAAAATAACATGCTTTTTCAAACCGTCGAAGTAGTAGTGGCATTGGAAATAAACGGGAAAAAAACGAGACGAAATTGAAAGTTGGATAGACTGAACGTGGTTTTAATTGGAGTCGACTGATGAAATACGCTACAGTAGGGCTTGGTTTTTGCAGAGTTACAAAGTTCACAAAAGTACGGCTTATCGACAAGTTAGACATCTTGGTGGATATGAGATTATGGGGAAAAAATTACATTTTTCGCCCTATATTTTTGTCCAGATTAAATTTGGTCTCATTTATTACAAACTTCTCATATTTAGTCTTATAATTTTTAATATATCTCAAATTTAGTCATACTGTTCAAAAATCTAATGGTCAAATCAACATTTTAACCAACTTTCTGAGAGATTTTATGTATTAAAGACACATGATATTGAGTTACAAAAAATACAATTTCTTGAGATTCATGCTTCCTCAACAATTCAATGTACTCAACTATCCATAGAACTTGGCATAAAGTTCATTTTTCCTTTTTGTCTCCCGAAAATGGTACTCTAATTAAGGATGTATTATTTGAGTCAAAGATTCAAGGAAAATACTTAGATTTGACTCCAAAAAGTTCAAATAATCCATGACAAAGCATGTTCCAAAGTTCAAATTCCAGCTAAAAAGCCAAGCAATAATCCACCAACTTTGGTTTTTTTAATTGTGTAATCTTATAAAATCTATACTCGAAGAAATTTTTTTTGAGAAAAATAAAATGTAGGTCCTGGGCTTTGAGTTTCAAAAAAATTGAAAATATAATATAATATGAATTTGCTTGAGATTATTGTAAATATAAGCATATCATAAAATTATGGACATAACATCAAAAACTACTAATAATCACATAGAGTCGAATATTCACGATTTTGTTTGACTTAGGCACACAAAAAATAAAAATAAAAGAACTTCTGACCTGGGGGCAACCCCCAATAGAGTTGGTAAGGGCATTTGAACTTGTGGCCTAGGTCACGGGTTCGAATCCTAATGAGGGAATGCCTATTTTGCCTCTCTACTGTGAGCCTGTCAGCTATGGGCAACCTAGGCTGATTTACCTCTCTTGTGTGGTTTGCAGGCTATTACACAAGAGCGGAGTTTACCCAGTGCGCACCTTGGTAGCGGCTGCGGGTTTCCCTCGTCATCCAAAAAAAAAAAAAGAACTTCTGACCTATTTGCCACCGTACACTGACTTTGTTTAGTATTAGGCTTTGCGTTGTCAAATGAATAATAAAATTTGCATATTTGCGAACAAATATATTTTTTTTGATTTAATCTTAACATAACGCTCTGACATGTAAAATTTAGTCCATGATATTTAAAAGATGTGATTAATTAATCAAATTGGTCAAGTTAAATTAAAACTTCTTTACCTTTTATTGCTTTATAGTTTATCCCATGCTTAGTCATTTCCACTTGAAAACACACAAAAAGATAACAAAGATTTGATGGGTAAAGGTTTTCTAACAAAGACAAACTTACCATTAAAAATGACCTTTCAAGTTTTCCATCATAAGTGATGTTTGGTCTGGGATTTATGATAGAAAAAGAAAGGGCACCACACATTAACACTTCATTTTGTTCATGTTTGGTAAGGCAAATTGATGGATAAATTATATCACATGGAATCCCAAATCTTACTCCATTTAGGTATATGTGAATTTGAATTTCATTTAGTGTTGAATACTTATATATATATATATATATATATAAATAGTGTTATATTAAACGATCACGATCATGTCATATCAGGACACTGTGAGCTACATCATTCTCATCAGTTGTAATAAAATTGTTTGAATTCACAAATACGTGGATGCACTAAGAATGAAATGCTAATGGGGCTTCTCGTTTCAAGTTTTGGTCGATCGTGATTTTAAAGTTTATGTATTCATGTCGTATTATTTGTTCTTAACTCAACTTTGTCACAATTTTGAGTTCATTTTTATCATACATTAGGCAAACTACGTATATCAACTAGTTAGAAAATTTCAAAAAATAACGCAATATAAGCAATCGAAACAACCATGTGACATCGATTAATTCATCATATAAATGATCTACACGCAAAAAAAATGAAACATTTTGGCATCCCCAAGTTTTAATCTGTTGAAATTCGAAAGATAAAAGTACGTACAGATAACAATATGCTTCTGCCAACTGATATGCACAGAAAGTCGATGAAAAATCTGTCATCAAAGTCCCTTTTCAGAATGATTAACTAATGATTAATCTTTTTTTTATTTTTCCTAATTAAATCAAGAAAAGATTGGGTTATAAAGATTCTCGTAACTTTACTCAGAAGGGCTCATCTTAATTAACTTGATGCATGTCACAAATGTTTAAGATACTACATATGTAATTTATTTGTGATCATAAAGATTAAATTTTTAAAAATAAGATTTTGAAATAATCACGACCCGTTAATTTTTGGTGGGGCCCACAAAAATCCCGAGTCTTTCCAATCCCGTGACAAATGATGAATAACTTCGTCTCGGCCAAGCCTAGAACCGATTTAAACGCCCCCTTGTTATGAGCTTATTTGATTCACAATTCACATTCTATATTATATAATCATCGAGTAATATGAACAATAAAACGAAACCCATTTTACACAACCGTGGATTTGATACAAAAACATCGAAGATAAATGAAATTACGACACATTAGTTTAGGTATGTGATTGTGAGATGAAAAAAGTGACACAAACCAAACTTACTTCAAACTTAGGCAACTTATAATTAACCAACCAAAACTTTCAAGATTACAAAATACATTTCACAAAACTTAATTCAGTTATATAAGACCATCAACACCCTTAACAAAATACAAAAAAGAAGAATTGCTTAAGAGGTCCCCTCTACAGTTAGTGCCCCTGCATGTGCTCTTCGATCATCTACTCCAGCTTTAAGCATAATTAATCCACACCGTCCATTCCACTATAATCTCAAATATTTTTCATATATAAATGCTGCTAAGTTCTCTTATACATTCCTTTGTATTCATACACCCATATTTTTCCTAAGTTTTTTTTTTATTTTTTTTTTATTTTCATAGTTTAGAAGATGGGTGAAGAAGCCAAAGAGGTAGGAGGTGTTAGATTTCATGAAGATGCAAATATTATTTATTTGAATATAATGCTAATTTAATTAATTATTTAAATGTGATCTTAATTGTGGGTTTTTTTAGCAGGAGGAGACTAAAATTGAGGAAAAGAAAGAAGAAAAGAAAGAAGAAAATGTAGAGGAGAAGAAAGAAGAACCTAAAACACAATTGCCATTTGTGTTGTTTGTGGATTTGCATTGTGTGGGATGTGCAAAGAAGATTGAGAGGTCTATTTCAAAGATAAGAGGTCTCTTAATTTCTTCCTATTTTGTCTCTAAATGCGTTATCTCTGATCGAAAAATTCTAATTCAGATCGAGTTTAGTTCAGGTTTATTTCAGTAGAGTTATATATATATATATATGGTTGAGATTAGACCAAGTCAATATTTTCGAAGGCTCCCTATAAGTAACTCAATAGTACTTGTTTAATCACACGTCCAATGTTATAAAACTTACTTTATAAGTTGTCGACATGTCGTGTATACACCACCCATGATATGAAGAATATAGTTCATTCTTCGTGTGATTGACTTAGCTTCGGTCCAACTCTAAACAACTTAAAATTTTAGATTTTTCAAAAGAACACGATTTTAATAATCGATGTATTTAGAGTCGTTTTAGTGTTAAACAACTAATTTTTAGGAAATCCTAGGAAATCTAAGTCCCATATAATTACAACCACCTTTTTACATTGGACCCATAAATGTTTCGATCGTATGACCGATTATGATTGATTTCAACTCTGAATACCCGAAAGTTGAGAGTAAGAACGGTTGCAAAATAATCGGAGTTATTGTTTGAGACAGGTGTCGAGGGCGTTGTAATAGACATGACAAAGAATGAAGTAACTATAAAGGGAGTTGTGGAGCCTCAAGCTATATGCAATGTAATAATGAAGAAAACAAAGAGAATAGCCAAAGTTTTATCTCCATTGCCAGAAGCTGAAGGTGAACCCATGCCACAAATTGTTGCCTCACAGGTACAATTATCAATTACTTGAAGGACTAGAGAGCAAATATGTAATTGAATCTTGCATATGAATTGATGGACTAAAATGCAAATCTCTCTATTTTAATTTATTTTGAATCTTGCATATGATTGAATCCAGGTTAGTGGATTGAGTACGGTGGAACTGAATGTGAACATGCACTGCGAAGCTTGTGCTGTGCGGCTCAAGAGAAAGATACTCAAAATGAAAGGTATCTAACAAGATTCCTCAGAATCCCGAGAATTCTTAAGAATGAACTAATTTGGTTTCGAATAATCCATGCATGTTAAGGGCATAATTAGTTTTTACTAATTATGCACTAATCATAATCATTCAAACTTTGTATGTATAAATGAATTGCCACTTATCATGATTTAGATATTCGAGATCAAATGAATTTATATTTACTACTAAAAATAGTACTTTCTAATGTCTTCTCACATGAATAACTGCAGGAGTTAGAACCGTAGAGACAGAACTAAGCTCCGGCAAAGTCACGGTAACGGGCACCGTGGACGCTGACCGGATTGTCGATTACGTCTACCGGCAAACAAAAAAGCAAGCCAAAATAGTTCCCCTGCCCGAACCCGAAAAACCGCCCGAAGAAAAGCCGAAGCTCGAAGAGAAACAAGAAGAAAAACCAACGGAAGCCGTTGAAGAAGCAAAAACCGAAGAGAATAAAGTAAAAGACGAGGAAAAAGACCCTTCGCCGGAAAAGGAAATGGAAGATGGCGGCAGTGGTGGTGCCGCCACAGATAACACGGAGGAGCAAGGCGGCGAAACAAAAGAGGAGATGATTGAAAGTGTGGAGGAGCAAGGCATGCATAAAATGATGTATTATTATGAACCACTTTATATGGTTGAAAGAATTCCGGCTCCTCAGATTTTTTCAGATGAAAATCCTAATGCGTGTTGCATTGTTTAATTAGGACAAAAAAGAATCACATTTTTATTTTATTTATGTGATTTTAATAAATAATAGTATGAGAAATAATCATCTTGTAATTATTTTTTAATAAATATAAGGCAGACCCATATATATATAATGATGTATCTATGATTTATAATCTTAAACTTAAAATATACTCAAAATGGAAAAAAAATACAATAAGTTGTATTGACCAATATTCAATTGTATGCCTAAATTATTTTTAATATCAACCTCGAGCTCGGGTTATACACTTATACTTGCCCTTCAACTTTATTAATTTAGTTTTTCTTCTCTAATTATCTTCTCATGCATTGAAAATATTCAATATTTATTTTGTTATCTTTTTAAGACACCTATTTTTATAAAATAAACAGAAATATAATGTCATCCAAATAAGGGACCATCAAGTTAAACGTGAATAACCTCTGAGAAAAGGTGCATTTCTGGTTCTGCATTAAACAATTTTATATTTCCATATTACTATATATATTTATATTATATATATATATATATATCTTTTCCTAAATATTTGATTTGTTCTCTTAGCATAGTTTCAAAAACTCTTCAACTAAAACAGAAACATAAAAGCACAATTTCACTACTCAAAAACATCAATTTACTTCAATCAAATAAAATTGTACCATTAATTCCAAAAAAAAAAATCCCATTAAAAAAAAAGTTGCAAACCTTAAACTCTTCTGATTTATTTAGGTTGTCAACTCCATAATGGCACTAACAATGTCTCCATTGTTAGCCTTGAGAGCCTTAACAGCCTTAGCCTTGGAAACTCCGGCTTGTGTCATAACCAAATCAATGTCCCGAGACTCAACTCCGGTCTCATCAACCTCCTCCTCCTCCTCGTCATCAGGTTGAGCCGCCCCGGCTGTGGTGGCTGTTTCTGACTTAGCCATCACAGAGGCCATATCCGGCATTCTGAATTGTTGGGCAGCTTGTGTTTGCAGTTGAGAACTCAAATCCTCGATCTTGGCCTCACCAAAGATCACATAGGTCTCGGAATTTGGGCTCTTGAAAACGTCCGGTTTTGAGATGAAAAACATCACCTGCAATATGTTGGCATTGTAAGAATAGTTTCATGAGGAATGGAGACAAATAAGAACATTTATAGAAAATAATATATGTATAGCACCTAGGGGTGTTCAAAATTAACCGAACTAGCCGAACCGAACCAAAAACCGAAAATTCGGTTCAAACCGAAACCGAACCGAAAATTTCTGTTCGGTTTTCAGTTTTTATTTTTTCAAAATTTCAGTTTTCGGTTCGGTTTCGGTTTTTAGGCGCGGTTAACCGAATCGAAAGCCAAAGTATATAATATATATTAATTATTATTTTTATTTATATATAATTAATAAGTATTATATATAAAAAATTAAAATATATATATAAGAGTAGGTTGAAAACCGAAATTACAAAAAAAATTGAAAAACCGAACCGAACAATGTCTTTTTTCCTCTTTTTTGTCGAAATCTGGTTATTTCGGTTAAAAACCGAACCAAACCGGCTTGGTTTTCGGTTTGTAATTTTGAAAACCAAATTTTCGGTTAACCGAAATTTCAGTTCGATTTTCGACGAACCGAACCGATGCACACCCCTAAATTAGCACCTCACATATTGAACTAGTTACCATGAGCCTCCCAAGGTTTTACAAATTAACATGACAACCCATGATCATAGCTCGAATTGCAATCTGCATTTTACTAATAGGGGAGAATTTGTGATATGGTTTTAATGACGATGAACGTTATGTGATTTCTCAATCTTCACGTGTTTTTCGCAATTATAGTCTCATTCGGGGGTCGTTTGTATAATCTACAAATAAATGTATGATTAAAAAGAAGATTACATTTTTGGCTCTCTTGATTGTGACCCGACTGACACCTGTAACGGGTTTCATTCCAAGCTTCAACATGGCCTTTCGACTCTTCTTCTCGCTCCGGCTCTGCTTAGAACCATCAGCTGTACCTGTTTTTTTTTAACAGCAAAAAAAATTTAAGATGGAAAAAAGACGATGGACTTTTACAAAAGAGCCAATAATAGAAAAAGCCATTGGTGAAACCAATATAATACGGTCTTCAAAATATAGAACATTGTAAAATCTGTAACAAGAATCAAATTCCACTGTAAATGGGGACATTATTGCTTTCATATGGCTCATAAGATCATATCCACTTGAGTAGAATGCAAGTGTTGTTTCTATACTTCAAATTTTACGTGCATTTTATTTTGCAATATCATCATATTCTCCTCAATGCTATATCAAGTATCAACAACTGATTCTTAGGAGCTACATTACAACCATCCATGTCTAAATGGACCCGATAAAACCGTATTATGTAAGAGTGTAATTGTTCCAAAACTAGAAGTTCAATAGCTTGAACCTATAAACCGATACTATCCTAATTGGTTGGGTGAAATTTCCAGTATCAAAGATATAACACATGAACTAAACTACATAGAAGCATTATAACATAACACTGTTCAAAAAGTAGGTATCATTACTACAGTCATACTAAAATTTCTAGCCATCAAAGTGAGTTCACAAAGAACAATGAGAAATATCCCACGAAATTAACAAACCATAACCCATAATACATATACATAATACGTGCAAACAATGTATATAGAAAAAAAAAACAAAAAACTGACCTAGGGTACCATCATCCTTATCATCATCTTCATCGTCCGAATCTTCGGCATCATCTTCATGTTCATCATCTTCCTTCACATCCTCAATCACTGGCTCATCATCCTTATAATTTGAAATAGCAAAAATTGTTTCAAATCAATATCACTCAAGAAACGAATAACATAAAAGTGGGATTTCGAGTAAAAATTTACCTGAAGCTTTTTCTGGGTTTCAATCTCTTCAACAACGGGACCTGGCATGGCGGCGATTGGAGCTGTGAGAATGGTGCGGATAGAGTGTGAAAATGGAGATAATGAAAATGAGGATTTTATTTCTAGGGTTCTTATTTAGTCCAGTTATTGGGCTTTACCTTTAAACCCATTTTTTTAGCCCATGCAAAAATGCAAGTCTGTGAGTCCATTTGGTTCTAGAATTATTATTGAGGAAATAAAATTAATAAA
Source organism: Verbascum thapsus (assembly GCA_963669365.1). Lineage (NCBI taxonomy): Eukaryota > Viridiplantae > Streptophyta > Magnoliopsida > Lamiales > Scrophulariaceae > Verbascum > Verbascum thapsus. The sequence goes on along the minus strand of OY770107.1, from coordinate 9,048,593 downwards.
ATGGAATTAAAAAAAATCGAGATATCCATATTCATTGGAAATGCATCTGTTTAAAAATGTACACACAATTTTCCCAAAAAAAATCTTAAATTTTCTTGAAAAGTGGATTTAGATAGCATTCTTGCAGATTTTTTTAAATAAAATAATCAAATTTTTTGACTATTTATAATAGATAATTCATCCAATAATTAAAAGTTTTTATTCGTCAATATTTTAGCATAGTTATCAAAATAAATGCATATCTTTATTCGAAATGGCAAAAGCTATGAAAGAAGATCCATTTTACTTATATTTAAAAGCCTTAATAATCTATGAGTTTAACTTCAGTTTCTATACATTTTCTTCGTAACATAACCTTGTTTGTTTATGTTTTCAAACTTCATTTTCAAATTTTTAAATCACAAAATTTCAAATAAACATAACACACCAAATCTCATCCAAATTTTTATTTTTTCAACTTTACTTTTTCAATATTCTATATAACTACCTATCAATCATATATATATCATTTCACACACTTACCAATCAAATCATTTATTATAATCACTTTTTTCACTTTCTCTTTCATACTTTACAATTTTTTATCCATATTTTTTATTTTTTATTTTTTATATACAAAATCATTATATACACCACTAACACAATTATTCTACACATCATCCATCAACCTATCACTATTGATTTGACATGTCTTACAACTTTTAACCTGTTTTTAAAAACATAAACAAACACCTACTATTTTCACACACTAATTTTCATAGTGCGCGATCCCCGAGAAAATTTCAAAAATTTATCTCAAAAACATAAACAAACATATAGAACCAGTTTATTGAAAAAAACTACATTTTTTACAAAAATATATTACATCACGTTTAATTATTATTCTTTTTTATTAAAAAAATCCAGACACACCTCCTCCATATTTATACTCCCTTACATAATTCTCTTAATTTTTTTAAAATAATATAAAATGAAAAATAACATTCCATCCAATCGATGCTTTCACCTCCTGAAAACAATCGATTGCATAAAATGAAATATTTTATTAGCATGCATGTTACTTGGCATGATACTTATTCATCATAAAATATACAAGAGATTTACCGATATATATATATATATATATAATATAATATAATTAAAATATATATTATGATAAATATTTTTCGAAAATTGAACTCTTTGTTATCGCCATCTGTCAGTGTAGTTCGCCAAGGAGCATGCTTACTCCAATAGATAAAAGTTTAAGCCTTATAGCACGCCCTTACTAACATGGTACAAAAAGTCAACATATAATGCATAAATAAATATAAAATTATTGTATTTAAAATTCATTTTTGGACTCATTTGGTCCAATATTGATTCATTTCATATTTCATTTCACACACATACATAATATATCTTCAAGAGTACAACGTTAATATACATATTCAAGAGTACAACGTTAATATATACTTAGATTAAAAAATAGATCAAATTATTCAATAACTAATTTTAATTAATTGGGCTCACTCTTAAAATAACAAACGAAGTTTGAAATTTTTCTTTGATTAAAACTTATGTACAAAAATTATAGTTACTCTAACTTAACTAAAGACTCTATTAAAATTTATTTAGCTCGATTTTATTGATATTTAATCACAAAAGGCTAGATACTAATTGAAACAATATCAAATTTGTATTTTATTTAGCTAAACTTTATTGTTGACCATGTGACATCATCATCTTTCTCAAACATATTTCACATGACACTTAGGATTGATATACCCCAGTTAGAACTATAACCTTCTTGGTTATGTTTTTAAATTTTATTTTTAATTATTTGAATTATAAAAATTTAAATAAATGTTAGACAACACATTCTCTTTCAAATTCATATTTTTTTCGATTCTAATTTCCAGTCCCCTATATAACTATACACAATTCATATTATATTATTTCACGCATTTATTAATTAAAATCGTTTATTATATTCCTTATTTCTCATTAATTCTATTTCATGTTTTTTATAATTTTTAATTTATATCTAATTGTTTTATTCCTAATTATTATATACATAACTCATACAATCATTCTACACATCATCTATTAAAACATCACTATTGATTTGATATATTTTGTAAATTTCAGTCAATTTTTAAAAATATAAACAAATATATATCATTTTCACGCAAATTTTCATAATACATATAATACATATGCCATCTGAAAAATTTTATATTTTGTATTCGACTCAAAAACAAAAACACACCCATAATTTCCCTATATATAGTAACCCCTTATCCTTCTCAAATATATGGCATAAAAGTTAAAACCCTCTTGAAACATATTCAAAGAAAACCAAATCATATATCAAAAATGGGTTCAAAAAGTAATGAAATCTTTTCCTCCATTTCAAAAAGTTCATCGGACGAAGAAGTTATCTCTTCATTCGCCATGCAACTTGTTACCGTCTCTGCACTGCCGGCGGTTCTAAAAGCCGCCGTGGAACTCGACCTACTTGAACTCATAAAAAACGCCGGCCCCGGCAGCTTTGTTTCTCCGGCAGAACTAGCAGCCCAGCTTCCGGCCACCAACCCGGCGGCGCATATCATGATTGACAGGCTTCTACGCCTTCTCGCCAGCTACAACATTCTCAACTGCAGCGTCGGAAACTTGCCAGACGGCGGCGTTGAGCGGCTCTATTCTCTGGCGCCGGTCTGCAAGTTCTTCACCAAGAACGAAGATGGTGTTTCGTTGGGTTCTTTGTTGCTCCTTAATCAAGATACGATCCTTAAGGAATCCTGGTAAAAATATTTTACAGTAAATTATACATACATACATATATATATATATATATGAATTTCTTTCGTTTGCCTATATACAATTTTTCTAATATTGTTTACACTTTTATTTTACATGATAAATGAATATATACTTCTCTGGCTCAAATTTTATTTTTCCTAATTCAATTTTATCATATTTATTCTTGTTAATTAATTTATTATCATTATAACTTTATGTTGAGATTGATGAGATTAATAATTAATAGTAGGATATGAAGAGGAGGCGATCCCTACACTGCATGCATGAAATTTTGGAAAAATTTCACGTCCACTTGACCACTTCAGTTTGATTAGAATTTTTTTAAATATAATATAGTATGAATTTTGAGTGAAAAATATTGATTAAACATTTATTTTCATCAAACTTTGACTACTAATTTATCATTAAATTGTACCTTAAAACATCGTTCTAATTGTAAAAATACATAACCATAACGTACTTTATCAAATATAATATTTAATAAATTGTATATTAAAATGTCCTCTTAATTCTCGCCTGAAAATGTTAAAGTTAATCGAGAACGTAAAACTCATCATTTCATGTGAATGTATTGTGATGAAATGACACATTTTATAATACACAATATAGTAATAACAATCTCCCAACTCAATATTTTCTTAATTAAAAATAATATTACCTAATTATTTTCTTTTATAAATTATAGGTACCATCTAAAAGACGCAGTATTGGAGGGAGGAATTCCGTTCAACCGAGCCTACGGTATGAGTGCTTTCGAGTATTCGGGTACAAACCCGAGATTTAACAAAGTTTTTAATCAAGCCATGTCAGGACATTCCGCCATTGTTATGAAAAAAATTCTCGAGAATTACAAAGAATTCGAGGGTCTAAAAACCCTGGTTGATGTTGGTGGTGGAATTGGTGCATCACTTAAGATGATTACCTCCAAATATCCATCAATTAAGGGTATTAATTTCGATTTGGCCCATGTTATCCGAGACGCTCCGTCTTATCCGGGTATGTATCCGTTTCAATTTTTGTTTCATCTCGTATATCATTATTTATATATGTGACACATGCTATATATACATACATATATATATATACTTTTTTGTAAATATACAAATGATGTAATCAAAAAAGTATAAATGTATAAATATATTTAGGAGTGGAGCACATTGGTGGAGACATGTTCGTGGACGTGCCAAAAGGGGATACAATTTTCATGAAGGTTAACTATATTATACTTTCTATGTTTTAATATAATCGATTTTTCTATATTATTCTCAATAGATTCTGATGCATGATTAAATATATATTATGTAAATTATACATGGGATGAGATCCAATACAACCCACATAGATTAAGGTAGTATTTATAGCAAATCTTGTTGGGTCATGGGCTCGCATTATTAGGTCATCAGCTCGTTTCTCATTGCACGGCCCATGAATGTAAAAACTTAACGTTGCACTTATATAAATTGCTTTATTAAATTACATGAATACCTCTTTTTATTGATTGGGACCCATCAGATTCTAATTATTATCTATTATTTTTTAATTTAATAATTTTTTTTATCTTTTTATTCAGTGGATTCTTCACGATTGGAGCGATGATCATTGCTTGACGATTCTGAAAAATTGTCACAAAGCACTTCCAGCTTTCGGAAAAGTGATTATTGCTGAGCGCATTATTTCGGATGTCCCAAGCGAAGCGTTATCCGCCGTTGGATTTCAAAATGACGTGATTATGTTAGTTAATAATCCAGGTGGAAAGGAGAGGACAGAATCGGAATTTCAAGTCTTGGCGATAAAAGCTGGCTTCAAAGGGTTTCACAAAGTTTGTTGCGTTTGTAGCATTTGGATCATGGAATTCTACAAATAAATCGTGTTTCCAATTTGATGTGATTGAAATAAATGCTACTTTTTTTTTCATGTTTTTTGTTTTGCTGATTTTGTCATAAATAATGTTTCAGATTACACCAAATCAATTCGGTTAGTTATATATAACTCGAACTTGATATTGGTTCGTTATGTAATTCGAATATTGAGATTTGACGAAAAAAATCTATTGATTTTCGTGTTAATTATGTTATTGCATGTGGGTATTTCAAATAAAATCCAAATCTTATGGTTTTTGGTTTTAGTGTTCTTAAAAATATGTCACAAGTTTTGTCTCAAACTATATTCTAGGCATTTTGATACAATGATGCAGAGTGGACAAATTGTCACAAGTTTTGTCACAAACTATATTTAGGCACTTTAATATAATAATATTTTAGGTACTGTAATTAGGGGTAGAAACGAGCTGAGCTTTGCGATTTTACCAAGCTCGAGTTCGAGCTGAACCCAAACTCGCGAGCTCAAGCTCGAACTCGCTTGAAAATTCAAAATTTTGACGGAAAATTTAAATTTAAATTTTGATTTTTTATTTTATTTTTATTAATTATTTAATATTTATTTATTAATATAATAATAAAAAAGCTTGCGAGCCCGATTCACGAGCTTTTTTAGAAGGGAGTGAGCTCGATTAAAAACTCGAGCTTGCGAAGCTCGGCTCAAGCCGAGATTGTTTGAGACGAGATGAGCTAATTCGACTCGTATTACAACCCTAACTGTAATGAAAAATTGTGATAATTTTCATTCTAAAATAATAAAATGCATGGTATATAATTAATACCCAAATAATATGCCATACTCTACAAAAGGAAATGAAAAAGTTGATGTAAGAAATGACAAAAGTAAAATTATAGCATGACATATATTGTTTATGGATTTACAAACCAATAAATGCTCATTCATTCAAATTAATCATCTGACATTGTGTTATATAGAAGCTCGATCCTTGAAATTTTTGAAAATAATAATAATAAAAAATCATCAATAAAACCAATAAATTATTAAAACATTTTAAGTATAGGGAAAATAAGGAAAAAAATTAATTTTTTTTTCGTTCAATATCTTTCATTGTTGCACAAAGAATAAATTTGAGGAATAAATTGTAACCGATTCTAAGTGCGTATAGGCGATAAAGAGTTTATAGTGAATCACACTTCAACGTTCTAATATTATAATCTAACTGTAACAGATATTATTATCTTTTTCTCTTTTTGTTTAATAGTTGCAATTTTTAATTTAATAAAAAGACTGAAATAATACAAATCTATATAGATATTAATATATAACCGAGAGTCTCGAGACTAGATACTCAATGAAAGTAAAATCTGAATATAAAAAGAAAATACAATCATATTCTTAGGTAACTAAAAAATACTTTATAATTTCTAATTCAAGTCATTTATCAAATAACTATGATAAAACCTATAAGAAACTCAATTATACGAAGATCATCATCACAAATGGCAACAATCTAAAATTATATACTTTATGCTAGTAAATTGTTCTCCAATAAATTGAAGTTTGCCCCAATATAAAACTCAATTCTTTTATTGATTCAAAATCAAATTATTCGAGCTCAATTCTTATTCAACTGTCAACTCGCTAATAAATAAGAATTTGATTTTTATATTTTTGTATAAATTTTATTTTCACAAGCCTGATGCCAAAACTCGGCCCAAATAATACTATTTGGACATTAATATAATTCAGATTATAAATAGTCATAAATATTATTATTGACCCAATAAATTAACCTAAACCTAAACCGACTTTCCTTGAGAAATAAATACGCACAGCACCTTTTTACTCCCTATTTACGCCCTAATTTTGGATTTATCAGGTATGATTCTTCCGTTCGAAAATTATCTGCTAATGGATTTTATTTAATTTTCAGTTACTTGTGATTGATTATATGTCTTTGATTATTTGGTATTAGAGTATTCGTTGTGTTGATGTTTTGTTTAGCTCGGACTGATCAAGTTGAAGCTTGAAATTTCTGAAATTTAGGGGTGAATAATTGTCGGGTGTTAACTATTTTTTTCTCATTTGTTAATGAAAGTCGCTGTTTCTTCCTGGGTTTATATAGATATTGGAAGGTATCGACTTTCGTTTGGATTTTGTTGAACTTTGTAATAACAGGTGATTTTTGCGATTATCTTTATTCCATGTTCGTTTATGCATTAATAAAATTGAAGTGATGGAAATGATATTTGATTTGTTTAGTGATTGTCTCCACTCGTTACACTTTAATTGTGATGACCTTCGTTTTTGTGGATAAATAATGTTTGTTTACGTTATGGTTCCTTACCCGGTCCATGTTTCGAAGTTATGTTTATGGTTTTAGCTGGTTCAGATGCTGTTTTATATGTAATCTTATGTGATCTATCTCAGCTATAGATATTGTTCTTGGTTTCCATATGTATGCTTATATTTTTGTGTGTTGTGATTTGTAGCTATGGAACAAAGTACGGGTATGTTTACGGTGCATCAAACTGTTGGCAGCGTTTTATGCTGCAAATGCGGTATTCTAATGCAACCAAATGCTGCAAACATGTGTGCCAAGTGTCTCCGTTCTGAAGTCGACATAACTGAAGGCCTACAAAAACATGTTATCATCATTCATTGCCCTGAATGTGACACCTATTTGCAACCCCCAAGAACTTGGATCAAAGCCCAGCTTGAGTCTAAAGAACTCCTCACTTTCTGTGTAAAAAGGTTGAAGAACTTGAACAAAGTTCGTTTAGTACACGCCGAATTCATTTGGACCGAACCCCACTCCAAGAGACTTAAAGTAAAACTCCGTGTACAGAAGGAGGTTCTTAATGGAGCAATTCTTGAACAAGCTTACACCGTCGAATATGTTGTCCAAGATCAAATGTGTGAGTCTTGTTCGAGGGTTCAAGCTAATCCCGATCAATGGGTGGCTGCAGTGCAACTGAGACAGCATGTTTCTCATAGGCGTACATTTTTCTATCTTGAGCAGCTTATTCTTAAGCATGATGCTGCTAAATATGCCATAAGGATTAAGCAAATGACTCAAGGGATTGATTTCTTCTTCAATAACCGAAGCCATGGTGTTAAATTTGTCGAATTCGTGGGTAAAGTAGCTCCAATAAATAGCCGTCATGATAAACAGCTCGTGTCACATGATTCAAAGAGCAATAATTATAACTATAAGTACACTTTCTTGGTTGAAATTAGCCCGATTTGTCGTGAGGACTTGATTTGTCTCCCACCTAAAGTTGCTAATGGGTTGGGAAATCTAGGCCCGCTCGTGATTTGCACTAAGGTGACCAATAGCATAGCTTTATTAGATCCTTCAAATCTTAGGCTAAGCTTTCTTGATGCAGATCAATATTGGAGAACCTCTTTTAAGTCATTATTATCGAGTAGGCAGCTTGTTGAGTATATTGTTTTAGATATTGAGCCTATTTCTTCGGAAGTTAATGTCGGTGGATTGAAATATGTTCTAGCCGATGCACAAGTAGCCCGTTTATCAGATTTTGGTAAAAATGACCGAATTTTCAATGTTAGGACGCATTTGGGCCATCTCTTGAACCCCGGAGATCATGCTCTTGGTTATGATTTACATGGTGCGAATAATAACGACATTGAATTGGATAAGTATAGAGGGCTTATTGTTCCCGAAGTGATATTAATTAAGAAGAGCTATGAAGAGAAGCGTCAGAAGAAGCGTGGGAAGGCGCGTGCATGGAAGCTCAAGTCTCTTAACATGGATGTTGATAATAATGCAGTTAAAGGTAGAGATAATGAGGATAAGATGAATTCTGAGTATGAACAATTCTTGAGGGATTTGGAGGAGAATCCCGATTTGAGATTCAATTTATCGCTTTATCGGAATAAGGAATATCAACCGTCGGAAATGGCTTCTGTTACCGACGGTGAGGATCTTCCGAATGTTCCGTTGGATGAATTGCTTGCTGATCTTGATTTGAGTGATGAGGAAATTGGAGATGGTGATGATGAAAGTGATGATAGAATGAGAGAATGATTTATTACAGTTTTGTTTTGTTTTGTTTTGTTCTTCTGGCTTTAATGTAAATGCAGAAGATTTAATATATATGGCTATTTTCTAAAATAGCCATATATTTTCTAATATATATGTAAAACAGGAAATGGTGTTTTAATATATATGGCTATTTTAGAAAATACTATGTTGGGGGCTAAAAATAAGGTTATGGTTTGAAGGGAATATATTGTAAAGCACTAAATATTACAAAATAATGTACAATTTTTATGTTTGTGTTTAAAATGCCTTACTAACATAGCCCAAAAGCTTATTTTGGAATATTTCATTTGTTATACTCTAAATCCTATTAATGGAATTGATATTTACTTGGTGGAATTGAATTAGAAGCTCCTTTATTACCTCATATGATTAATTTGAATGAATGTGAATTTTATTGGTTTGGAACTCCATAAACAATATATATGACGTGTTATAGTTCTTACTTTTTGTGATTTTATACTTCACTATTTTCATTTCATTTTGTAGAATATGACAAATTATTTGAGTGCTAATTATATAGCGCGAAATATAATATTGCGTGACTTTTATTAGTTTAGGATTAGGATGAAAATGATCACAGTTGTTCATTACAATGCCTAAAATAATATTGTATTAAAGTGGGGCTTTTTATATATAACCCCCGAGGTATTGAGCTTTAGCAAACAACCCCCGAGATTTGAAATCTTGGCAAGTAACCTTTTTGGTTAAGTTGACCGTTAGTCATCAGTTAAGTTCATGGGTAAAATTGTAATTTATATATAAAAACAAGGAAAAACAAAAATAAATAAATAAAATTTAATTCACTTTATACAACAATAATTTTCTCAATTTCAACTGTTTATTTTTTTGTCTAAAAATGTATATATATATTATATTATTCTATCTAAATTACCTTCAAATTTATATATTATAATATTATATTATTCTACCTTCAAATATTATATTATATATTATATTATTCTATATAAATTACTTCAACATCAAATATTATATTACCTTCAAATTATTTATCTAAATTTATTTAATTTTACCTTCAAAATTTAAATTACCTTCAAATTTATATATTATAATATTATATTATTCTACCTTCAAATATTATATTATATATTATATTATTCTATATAAATTACTTCAACATCAAATATTATATTACCTTCAAATTATTTATCTAAATTTATTTAATTTTACCTTCAAAATCTAAATTACCTTCAAATTTATATATTATAATATTATATTATTCTACCTTCAAATATTATATTATATTATTCTATCTAAATTACCTTCAATTTCAAATATTTTATTACCTTCAAATTATTTATCTAAATTTATGTAATTTTACATTCAAATTATTAGATAAAATAATATAATATATATCCTAATTTTTAGATAAATAAATAAGTATTTGAAATTGAAAAAAAAAATTGTTGTATAAAGTTAATTAAATTTTATTTATTTATTTGTATTGTTTATTGTTTTTATATGTACAATTTTGCCCATAAACTTAACCATTGACTAACGGTCAACTTAACCAAAAAGGTTATTTGCCAAGATTTCAAACCTCGGAGGTTATTTGCTAAAGCTAAATACCTCGGGCCTCGGGGGTTATATACAAAAGGCCCTATTAAATTGCCAAGAATATAGTTTGAAAGGAAACTTGGGACAGTTTGTCCAATCTGCATTTCCACATACATTTAAGAACACTAAAACCAAGACCCATAAGATTTGGATTTTATTTGAAATACCCACATGAAACAAAATAATTAACACAGAAAACAGTAGATTTTAATCATCAATCTGAATATTCGAATTACCTAGAACAAACCAAAATAAAATTCGAATTATATAGAATGAACCGAATTGATTTGGTGTAATTTGAAACATTATTCATGATAAAATCATCATAAAAACGTAAGAAAAAGTAGCATTTATTCAATCACATCAAATTCGAAACACGATTTATTTGTAGAATTCCATGATCCAAATGCCACAAACGTAGCAAATTTTGCGAATCCCTTTGAAGCCAGCTTTTATCGCCAAGACTTGAAATTCCGATTCTGTCCTCACCTTTCCACCTGGAATGGTAACTAACATAACCACATCACTCTGGAATACTACGGCGGATGACGCTTCACTTTTTGGGACATCAGAAATAATGCGCTCCGCAATAATCACTTTTCCGAAAGATGGAAGTGATTTATGACAATTTTTCAGAATCGTCAAGCAATGATCATCGCTCCAATTGTGAAGAATCCACTGAACAAAAAAAATAGAAAAAATAGAAAATATATTATAATTAGAATCTGATGGGTCCCCTTTTATGAATAAGATATTTCCGTAATTTAATAACATAATGTATATAAGTGTAACGTTAACTTTTTACATTCATTGGCCATGCAATGAGAACCGAGCTGGCGGCCCAATAAGGCGAAACATGACCCAACAATACTTGCTATAAATACCACCTTAATCAATGAAATTATGGGAATCTAGTTTACAATTTAAAAACTAGAAATATTAAATACTCTTTGAGTTTCTAAAATCGAAGAGTACAATATCTAAGAATTACTAAAAGGTTTAATCATATCAAAGTAGGTATGTAGGCAGTTTGAAATTACTGATTGTAGCCTCAATTCTAGGGGTATAAACCAGCCGAGCTCGAGCCGAGCCTGGTGATTTTTCCAAACTCGGCCTCGAGCTTTAAGCTCGTCGAGCTTAAAATTTTCAAGCTCGAGCCGAGCCAAATTTTTTAATTTCTTAATTGTTTAATATATATTTATTAATTATTTAATATATATTTATTAATATAATAATATATGAAAAAATAAAAAAACTCGCGAGCTTTTTTCAGAGATTAAGAGTTCGAGCTTGTGAAGCTCGGCTCGAGCTCGTTCGAGCCGAATCGACTTGGCTCGCGAGCTGACTCGGCTCCACTTACACGCCTACTCAATCCATTAAAATGTTATCTAGTTGTGGTTGGTGGTAAAGATCTTATCTCATATATAATTTATATGATACACATTTGATCACGAATCAGAATTTACTGAAAATAATATAGAAAAATAGATTATATTGAAACAATAGAAAGTATAATATAATTAACCTTCATGAAAATTGTATCCCCTTTTGGCACGTCCACGAACATGTCTCCACCAATGTGCTCCACTCCTAAATATATTTATACATTTGTACTTTTTTAATACATCATTTGTATATTTACAAAAAAGTGTATATATATATATTAAACATGTGTCACGCATATAAATAATGATATACGAGATGAAACAGAATTTTGAATGGATACATACCCGGATAAGATGGAGCGGCTTGGATAACATGGGGCAAATCGAAATTGATGCCCTTAATTGATGGATATTTGGCGGTAATCATCTTAAGTGACGCACCAATTCCACCACCAACATCAACTAGGGTTTTTACACTCTCGAATTCTTTGTAATTTTCGAGAATTTTTTTCATAATAATAGTGGAATGTCCCGACATGGCTTGATTAAAAACCTTGTTAAATCTCGGGTCTGTACCCGAATACTCAAAAGCACTCATACCGTGGGCTCGGTTGAATGGAATTCCTCCTTCTAATACTGTATCTTTTAGATGATACCTATAATTTATAAAAGAAAATAATTAGGTAACATTGTTATTAATTAATAAAATATTTGAGTTGGGAGATTGTTTTTACTGGATTGTGTATTATAATACGTATCATTTCCTCATAATACATTCACATAAAATGAAAAAATTTATGTTCTTGATTAATTTTAACATTTTCAGGCGAGAATTAAGAGGACAAATCGGTGGACGAAGACGCAATTGTCCAATTTATTAAACATAATGTTTGATGACGCTATAATTATGTATTTTTATATGTATTTCCACGTTTTAACTAAAACGTACAATTTAATTAAATAAGTGGTGAAATTGATAAATATAAATGTTTAATTAATGTTTTCCACTCAAATTCATATTATATTAATATTTCTATAAATATTAATCAAAACTGAAGTGCACGTGAAAGTTTCCCAAAATTTCATGCATGAATGTGGGGATCGTCTCCTCTCCATATCCTAACATTAATTATAAATCTCATCAATCTCAAGATAAAGTACTTATAACTATAATTAATTAACAAAAATAAAGATTTTAATAATGAATTTGAAAATAAAATAAAATTTGAGCCAGAGAAATATATTCATTTATCATGAAAGTAATAGTGTAAAGTGTAAACAATAAAAGTAGAAAAATGTATATAGGCAATCTTAGGGTGTAAACGAGTCGAGCTCGAGTCGAGCCTGGTAAAAGTTTCATGTTCAAACTCGGCTCATTTATTTTTTACCGAACTCGAGCTCGAGCTTGAACATGACGGGCCTAATTTTTAGTGTTCAAGCTCAAGCTCGCTAAAAACGAGTCGAGCTCGAGTCGAGCTTGAACAAAAAATTAATTTAATTACTTTTTAATTTTTTTAGAAATTATTTTTGTTTAACTTATATTAATTACTATATATTATATAATATATATCACAAAAATATAATTTAATTGAACCAATTTGTAAACACATTTGATAAAATATTTAAATAAAAATATTATAATTTATTATTATATATTTTGCATAACATACAAAAAATTAAAATATTACTTATGTATTATTAAAATATGCTTTAAATAAAAACTTAAGTATTAATTTTAAAATTTTGAATATTTACAGTCATATATAAAAATTAAAAATAATATTAATAAAGAGTTCGCGAGCCGGGCTCGTGAGCTTATGAACAACTACAAGTAGGCTCAAGCTCGGCTCACGAGAAAGTTCGAGCTCGAAATGCTCGGCTCAAGCTCGTGATATCTCGAGCTCGAGTCGAGCCCCAATCGAGCCGGCTCATAAAACTCATGAGCCGGCTCGACTCACCTTACAGCCCTAGGCAATCTAAAGAAATTCATATATAATATATATTTATATGTATGTATGTATGTATAATTTACTGTAGATTATTTTTACCAGGATTCCTTAAAGATCTTATCTTGATTAAGGAGCAACAAAGAAGCCAACGAAACACCATCTTCGTTCTTGGTGAAGAGCTTGCAGACTGGCGCCAGAGAATAGAGCCGCTCAACGCCGCCGTCTGGCAAGTTTCCGGCGGTGCAGTTGAGAATGTTGTAGCTGGCGAGAAGGCGTAGAAGCCTGTCGATCATGATATGCGCCTCCGGGTTGGTGGCCGGAATCTGGGCGGCCAGTTCTGCCGGAGAAACAAAGCTGCCGGGGCCGGCTTTTTTGATGAGTTCGAGTAGGTCGAGTTCCACGGCGGCTTTTAGCACCGCCGGCAGTACAGAGACGGTAACAAGTTGCATGGCGAATGTAGAGATATCTTCTTCGTCCGATGAATTTTCTGAAATGGAAGAAAAGATTTCATTACTTTTTGAACCCATTTTTGATATATGATTTGATTTCTGTAGTTTCTTTCTTTTCTTTTTTTTGCCTTGTGTTTTGAGTATGGTAAGGGGGTTACTATATATAGGCAAATTGTGGCTTTGTTTTGTTTATGAAAAAAAAAACTATGTATTATGAAATTTGTGCGATAATAATATCTGTTTGTTTATATTTAAAAAAATTGGTTATAAGTTATAAAATATATCAAATTAATAGTGATGTAATGATTAATGATTTATAATGTGATTGTGTAAATTATGTAAATAATGATTATGAATAAAATAATAAGATATAAATTAAAAATTATAAAATATGAAAGAAATTGAGAAATAATGAATATAATAAATGATTTTAACTGATGAATGCGTGAAATAATATAAACATGAATTGTGTATAATATATAGGGGACTGATAATTAGAATTGAAAAAAAATGAATTTAAATAAGAGTTTATTGTGTTACATTTATTTAATTTTTTATAATTCAAATAATCTAAAATAAAATTTAAAAACATAAACAGGAAGTGTAATGGAAAATATGTTAGGAGAAAGAAGATGATGTGACATGGTCAACAAATAAAGTCTAGTTAAATAAGTTACAAATTTGATTTTGTTTCAATTAGTATCCAGCCTTTTGTGATTAAAAATCAATAAAAAATCGAGCTAAATAAATTTTAATAGAATTATAAGTTAAGTTCTGAGTAACTATAATTTTTGTACATGATTTTTAATCAAAGAAAAGTTTGTTATTTTAATACCGAGCTCAAATTAAAATTATTTGTTGAATAATTTGATTACTTTTCAGTTTAAGTATATATTAACATATATACTCTTGAAAGATATATTAACATATATACTCGTGTGAAATAAAATATGAAGTAATCAAAATTTGGACCAAATAATTCCAAAAATGAATTAAATACAAGAATTTTCTATTTATATGCATATTATATGTTGACTTTTTCTACCATGTTAATAAGTTAATAACGGCGTACTCCTTGGCCAAGTACACAGAGATGTCTGTAATAACAAGTAATCATGGTGACTTTTTGTGATTGTGATAACACGAGTCAAATTTTTTAAAAATATTTATCATAATATATATTAAATATTATATTATATATATATTGGTAGATCTCTAGTATATTTTGTGATGGATAAGTATCACACCAAGTAAATATGTATGCTAATAAAAGATTTCCATCACCATCATTAGCTCTGTTAATTTATCTATCTTCCAATCCCATTCAGCACCAAACACATAAAAATTGATATTCATTTTGTCAGGAAACGTGTTGCCTTAGGGAATATACGGGTACTTTATTGCTCACCAATTCGCTGATATCTTCACAAAAGGCTCGCGTTCACTTTTGTTTCTCGATTTTAGATCCAATCTGAACTAGGAGTGTAAACGAGCCGAACTCGAGCTCGAGCTTGGTGATTTTTCCAAGCTTGAGCCTCAATATACGAGCTCGAGCTCGGGCTTGAGCCCGTCGAGCTTAAATTTTTCGAGCTCGAGCCGAGCTGATTTTTTAATTATTTAATATTATTTATGAATATAATAATAAAAATAATAATATATTAAAAAAATAAAAAAGCTATCTTTTCATATCTTTCATATCTCTATCATATCTTGTATATATTTGTTTAATTTAGTTTGTTAGGATTTTCTTCCTTTCCCTGCGACTACTAATATTTCTATTTAAAATACATGAACCTCATGGCTTTTTATATTATTAACAATTAGGAAACTAATAAAAAAACCAATAAATCAATGATTTGTCACGTTGATTGTACTTATCAATGCCAACAACCTAATCACTTTTTTATTTACAAATTGATGCCTAAACAACTAAATTTGAATTTCAAATTTGAAAAAAAATAAAATTACAACCAATAATTGCTAAAAAGAAACTAGCAACCAAAACAAAATGTCAAAATTGGAGATAAAATTGTACTATTATTAGTTTATTTTTAAAAGTTCATTTTCCTCATAAAATAATGATGAAAACAAAGAAATATGCATAAAGAAAGAAATTGGCCTCTTGACTTATCTCTTGTGTGCAATATCAACCACCCCACCACTCAATCTTTTCATATAATTTTGTTTTTCACAATTAATTTTTTTTTAACAACCAAATAAATATAGATATCTCGATTTTTTTTATTAAATACCATTTTATTTATTTTATTTCCTCAATAGTAATTTCAGAACCAAATGGACTCACAGACTTGCATTTTGCATGGGCTAAAAAAAATGGGTTTAAAAGGTGAAGCCCAAGAACTGCCCCAAATATAATGGAAAGTATACATGAAATCAACATTATGGAGCACATGGGGGCAACCCCCAGTAGAGTTGGTAAGGACATTTGAACTTGTGGCTTAGGTCACGGGTTCAAATCCTGATGAGGGAATGCCTATTTGCCTTCTCTACTGTGAGCCTGTCAGCTATGGACAACCTAGGCTGGTTTACCTCTCTTGTGTGGTTTGCAGGCTATTACACAAGAGCGGGGTTTACCCAGTGCGCACCTCACGGTAGCGGCTGCGGGTTTCCCTCGTCATCCAAAAAAAAAAAAAAACATTATGGAGCACATTTAAGAGACACATGAGACATTATTTTTAATCTTTAATTAGGGATGAAACCTGGATTTTAATATCGAAAAAAGCAGTATTTGGGGTCAACTAGAAGGGTAATATGGAATTTTTTAGTGGATATAAGTTTTTGAATTCGATATAATATACGTATAAAATTTGAAATTATGGATAATCGAGGGTCAACTACTGAGTCCACCCATCTTCAACTCGCTCTATTTTTTATGATAATTGAGTTTTTCTTATAGGTTTTTTGCTTCATTTTCAAGAATTTGAAGGATTAAGCTCCTTTATGACCTCATTTGATTAATTTGAATGAATGTGAATTTTATTGGTTTGGAACACCATAAACAATATATATGCCGTGTTATAGTTCTTACCTTTTGTGATTTCATACATTACTATTTTCATTTCATTTTCTAGAATATGACAAATTATTTGAGCGCTAATTAGATAAAATGAAATATAATATTGCATGACTTTTATTAGTTTAGGATGAAAATGATCACAATTGTTCATTACAGTGCCTAAATATTATTGTATTAAAGTGCAAAGAATATAGTTTGAAACGAAACTTGGGACAATTTGTCCAATCAGCATTTCCACATACTTATAAGAACACTAAAACCAAAACCCATAAGATTTGAATTTTATTTGAAATACCCACATGAAACAAAATAATTAACACGAAAATCAGTAGATTTTAATAGTCAATCTGAATATTCGAATTACATAGAACAAACCAAAATCAAATTCTGAGTCACATAGAATGAACCAAATTGATTTAGACATTAAATCATCATAAAAACGTAAAAAAAAGTAGCATTTATTTCAATCACATCAAATTCGAAACACGATTTATTTGTAGAATTCCATGATCCAAATGCCACAAGCGCAGCAAACTTTGCGAAACTCTTTGAAGCCAGCTTTTATCGCCAATACTTGAAATTCTGATTCTGTCCTCTCCTTTCCACCTGGATTATTAACTAACATAGTCACATCATTCTGAAATCCAACGGCTGATAATGCTTCGCTTGGGACATCCGGAATAATGCGCTCTGCAATAATCACTTTTCCGAAAGATGGAAGTGCTTTGTGACAATTTTTCAAAATCGTCAAGCAATGATCATCGCTCCAATCGTGAAGAATCCACTGAAAAAAAAAATAAAGAAATTGTTTAAATTTAAAAAATAAATAATTTAACATATTTAGAATCTTGTGGGTCCCCATTTATGAATAGGGTATTCCAGTAATAATTTATATAAGTATAACATTAACTTTTTACATTCATTGGTTGTGCAATGAGAATCGAGCTGACGGCCCAATAAGGCGAGCACAAGACCCAACAAGACTTTACTATAAATACCACCTTAATCAATGAAAATATGAGAATCTAGTGTACAATCTAGAAACACTAAATACTCTTTGAGTTTTCTTATATCGAAAAGTACAGTATCTGAGAATAACAAACAAAGATGCTTAATTTTATCAAAGTAGGTACATAAAAAACTCGAAGTTACTGAGTGCAGCTCTAATTCATTAAAACTAACTAACATGTTAGCATCAGAATTCATTGAGAATAATATATAAAAATAGATTATATTATAACGATAGAAAGTATAATATAATTAACCTTCATGAAAATTGTATCCCCTTTTGGCACTTCCACAAACATGTCTCCACCAATATGCTCCATTCCTAAATATATTTATACATTTATACTTTTTTTATGCATCATTTGTATATTTACAAAAAAAATATATATTAAACATGTGTCACGCATATAATTAATGATATACGAGATGAAACAGAATTTCGAAGGGATACATACCCGGGTAAGACGGAGCGTCTTGGATAACATGGGGCAAATCGAAATTAATGGCCTTAATTGATGGATATTTGGAGGTAATCATCTTAAGTGATGCACCAATTCCACCACCAACATCAACAAGGATTTTTAGACCCTCGAATTCTTTGTAATTCTCGAGAATTTTTTTCATAACAACGGTGGAATGTCCCGACATGGCTTGATTAAAAACCTTGTTAAATCTCGGGTTTGTACCCGAATACTCAAAATAACTCATACCATAGGCTCGATTGAACGGAATTCCTCCTTCCAATACTGCATCTTTTAGATGGTACCTATAATTTATTAAAGAAAATAATTAGGTAACATTATTTTTTAATTAAAAAAATATTGAGTTGGGAGATTGTTTTTA
The DNA here is from genome assembly GCA_963669365.1 of Verbascum thapsus. Taxonomy (NCBI): domain Eukaryota; kingdom Viridiplantae; phylum Streptophyta; class Magnoliopsida; order Lamiales; family Scrophulariaceae; genus Verbascum; species Verbascum thapsus. The sequence continues at coordinate 9,029,634 of OY770107.1, read as the reverse complement.
CTGGATTGTGTATTATAAAAGGTATATTTGATGATAATAGATTCACATAAAATGACAAATTTTTTGATCTCGATTAACTTTAACATTTTCAGGCGAGAATTAAGAGGACATTTTAACGTACAATTTATTAAATATTATATTTGATAAAGTACGTTGTGGTTATGTATTTTTACAATTAGAACTAAGTTTTAACGTACAATTTAATGATATGGTGAAAGATTGATGAAAATAAATGTTTAATTAATGTTTTTCAATCAAATGCATTCTATATGATATTTCTAAAAATTCTAATCAAAAGTGAAGTGGACGTGAAATTTTTCCACTATTTCATGCATGAATGTAGGGATCGTCTCCTCTCCATATCCTTATATTAATTATTGTTAGATAATATTTTGATTAGTTTACATTATATGTATTATATCTTTTATCATAATTTTATAGTTATTTAGTTTTATCTTATTTTCATGTTTATAGGTAGATTACGATATTTATATCCTTCTTTTATCATTAATATAATTCACCGGGTTTCATATTATTCAACAATTATAAATCTCATCAATCTCGAGATAAAGTACTTATAATGATAATTAATTAAAAAAATAAATATTTAAATAATTACTTAGGGAAAAAATTTGAGCCAGAGAAGTATATTCATTTATCATGTAAATAAAAAGTGTAAACAATATAAGCAGACAAATTGGATATAGGCAAACTAAAGAAAATCACATATTTATATATATATATATATATATATATATATATATATATATATATATATATATATATACTGTAGAAATAAATTAATACTAATGGGACCACCAAAATTTATTAATTAAAAGAGTTATTAATTAATCGATAAATTAATAATTATTAATTTATATATTAATTAATATTTTATTAATTTATAATAAAATACTCAATTTACAAACACCTTACAAATTTCCACTTAATTATTGTACAATGCATGTATATATATCAAATAAAGGGCCCAATTTAAAAGAACTCTTCAATCTCCCACCTTATTATACTTCTTAGGACTTAGTGTTCAATGTGTATCACTTTATTGACATTAAAAGATATTTTTTATATAAATACAAGATCAAAATATGCTAGCACAAATAAATCATACACACAACACGGCTTCCCATCTTAAAGGTGTGAAAAAACAACAATGACCGACGAGATTCGAATAGCATTATGCAAGCACAACAAGGATAATCCAAATCTCACTCAAAAGCAATTGCAAGAATGAGTTCTTAGTAACTATGGTTTGTAGGTGAGTCAAGGGACAATATCAAATACAGTTAAGCGATCTTTATAGTATCTCTCACTTGCTCTCGAAATAGGTGATGTTAAGTGACACAAACCGGCAAAATTTCCTGACCTAGAAAAATCTCTCTATGAATGGATTCTTTAATATCAAGAACATGTGAAAATGACAGGTGAACCAATCATGGAGAAGGTGAAAAAGTTCATGAAGGATATGTATCAAAAATTCATAAAGAAATTATTAATTTATATTTTATATGAGGTCTATAGAAATTATCAAAAATGTATTATCTTATAATTTTAGCGAATTAGTAATTTAGCACCCCGCGTCGAGACCGGCCAAAAATCATATCTTAGAGAGTTTATTAAATAATCGAGTATTTATTTATCGAGTTTCTACTGTATATAATTTATTGAGGATTAATTTTTTACCAGGTTTCCTTAAGGATCGTATCTTGATTAAGGAGCAACAAATAAGCCAACGAAACACCATCTTCGTTCTTGGTGAAGAACTTGCAGACCGGCGCCAGAGAATAGAGCCGCTCAACGCCGCCGTCCGGCAAGTTTCCGACGCTGCAGTTGAGAATGTTGTAGCTGGCGAGAAGGCGTAGAAGCCTGTCAATCATGATATGCGCCTCCGGGTTTGTGGCCGGAATCTGGGCAGCTAGTTCTGCCGGAGAAACAAAGCCGGCGTTTTTGATAAGTTCGAGTAGGTCGAGTTCCACGGCGGCTTTTAGCACCGCCGGCAGTACAGAGACGGTAACAAGTTGCATGGCGAATGTAGAGATATCTTCTTCGTCCGATGAACTTTTTGAAATGGAGGAAAATATTTCATTACTTTTTGAACCCATTTTTGATATATGATTTGATTTCTGTATTTTTTTTTTGCCTTCTGTTTTGAGTATGGTAAGGAGGTTACTATATATAGGGAAATTGTGGCTGTGTTTTGTTTATGTTTTTTAGTAGGTAACTATGTATTATGAAATTTGTGTGATAATAATTTCTCTCTCTTTAAATTTTAAAAAATTGATTAAAATTTATAAAATATATCAAATCAGTAGTGATGTATTGATTGATGATTTATAGGATGATTGTGTAAATTAAGTAAATAATGATTATGAATAAAATGATAAGATATAAATTAAAAATTATAAAATATGAAAGAGAATGAGAAATAATGAATATAATAAATGATTTCAACTGATGAATGCGTGAAATAATTATAAATATGAATTGTGTATAATATATAGGAATAGTAAATTAGAATTGGAAAAAAATGAATTTAAATGAGAATTTATTGTGTTACATTTATTTTAATTTTTATAATCCAAATAATTGAAAATAAAATTTAAAAGCATAAACAAGAAGGCTATAGTTGGAGAAAGATGATGATGTCACATGGTCAACAAATAAAGTCTAGCTAAATAAAGCACAAATTTAATATTGTTTCAATTAGCATCGAGCCTTTTGTGTTTAAATATCAATAAAATTGAGGTAAATAAATTTTAATAGAGTCATAAGTTAAGTTCGAATAACTATAATTTTTGTACATAATTTTTAATCAAAGAAAAATTTCAAACTTCATTTGTTATTTATACCGAGCCCAAATTAAAATTAGTTATTGAATAATTTGATTCATTTTTCAGCCTAATATATACATTAACATTGTACTCTTGAAGGTATATTATATATCTGTGTGAGAAATGAAATATGAAATGAATCAATATTGGACCAAATGATTCCAAAAATGAATTAAATACAACAATTTTCTATTTGTTTTTGAATTATATGTTGACTTTTTCTACCATGTTAATAAGGGCGTGCGTGCTATAAGGCTTAAACTTTTATCTATTGGAGTAAGCATGCTCCTTGGCAGTAACAAGTAAACATGGTGATTTTTTGTGATAACACGAGTCAAAAATTTGAAAAATATTATCATAATATATATTAAAATATAATATTTATATATATTTTAGTAAATTTCTGGTATATTTTATGATGAATAAGTATCACGTCAAGTAAACATGCATGCTAATAAAAGATTTCTTTTTATGCAATCGATTTTTTAAGGGGTGGAGGCATCGATTGGATGGAATGTTATTTTTCATTTTATATTGTTTTTAGAAAAATTAAGAGAATTATGTAAGGGAGTAGAAATATGGAGGAGGTCTGTCTGGATTTTTATAATGAAAAATAATAATAATTAAGTGTGATGATTAATATCTTTTGTAAAAAACATAATTTTTGTAATAAATTGGTATAGCTGAGTTTTTATGTTATGAAGAAAATTTATAGAAACTAAGTTAAACTCATCGATTAATACATTTAAATATAAGTTAAATGAATCTTCTTTTATAGCTTATGCCATTTCGAATAAAGATATGCATTTATTTTGATGACTATGCTAAAAAATTGGCGGATAAAAACTTTTTAATTGTTGATGAATTATCTAATTATAAATAGTCAAATTTTAATTATTTTTTTAAAAACATCTTATTAAAGAAATGCTACCTAAATCCAATGTTTTAAACCCGGACCGACCATCGAACCGAAAAATTTAGTGGGTCGCTGGTTCAACCGGTTGAACCGCTCCAAAAAACTGGTTGACCCGTGTATGTGTATATATTTTATATATATCTAAAATATAAAACTAATACATAGAGGAAATTGAAATCAATAATTTCATTAAATTGACAAACTAAATTCAGCAACATAAATTTAGCTACTTATCCAACAATATTACGATAAATTTTATAATTTTTGTACGTAAAAGAAAATTAAAAAAATCGTTTAAATTGCTATAATTTAAGACAACCATGAAAACAAATCTCAATCTATGCAATCCTCCTCCTCCGCCTCCTCAATGTCGATATCAATTCTAATTCGACGGCCAAAGTGTTCAAGATCAACATCACCCGTAGTTGCACCATCATTTTCCTCATCTAAATTAAAAACCAATATATTTAGAAAAAAAATGTTATAAATAGATATTTTAAAAGAAATACACAATAATTTAATTATGAATCAACCTATAGATGGATGTGACCTTGACTCTTCTTCGAGCGTATCTTCTAACTCGTCATTATCAAGTTTGCCTGCAGTGTCTTTTTCTACGATCCAGAACTCTGTATTATCAATGTATTCATAATCAATTGGATCATATGGTCTCCTATTAAACTTAGCCTTAAACAACCCGAGTTGTAAAGTTAAAGTAAAAATAAAATAAAGAAACTATTAATATTAATATTAATATAATAAAATTAAATTTTATCATTGAAATTAAATAGAATTATACCTATTTTGCATACGTAAATTATAGTGAACATACACCAAATCACTCAATCATTGGTGTTCCAACCTATTTCTCTTCTTAGTATGAATGCGCTCAAAAACACTCCAGTTGACCCAGAAGAAGAAGAAGTTTGACTTAATATTCTAATTGTTAATTTCTGTAAGTTTGGGGCATCGGTTCCAAACAATCTCCACAATTCATCTAGCAAAATAATTTAATTTAGTAATAAAGTAAGAATAAAAATGTGAAAAAATAGAAAAGAATATTGACATACTAAAAATTACCATGACGAGTTGATCTTGCAATGATCAATGGAGTTGGTCTTGCAAAGCTCTTTTGTTTATCCCTGAATAGTGAGATTTCTTGATATATTTCTGAATTTCCACTCTCAACCTTGTTATTTATAATGTCCAGCAACCCACTAAAAACCTCTGGATTTTGACAATAAGATTCTTTATCATATTAAAAAGCTGGATTCAAAATATGCTGCAGTATGTAGACTTTTACGCAATATCCTATTCCACCTAGCATCAATAATATCAACACATGGCTGATATAAACTTTGTCTATTTTGAAATAACTCTTGATACCTTTCCTGTCCTATACATGCCTTCATAAACATAACCCATAGTTGGTTTCTCATCAGAATCACAAATACGAAGTAAACGTAAAAGTGGAGCCCCAACTTTAACCATAATACTACTATTAGTCCAAAATCTTTCATCTAAAATAATTTGCTTAACACTTTGCTTTTGCTTTCTTCAAAAATCTTTTGTAACTCTTGATTTGTTACTATAGCTTGCAAATCTGCATTATGATCACTTAAGCTTTTTAGTGCAATAAATGTAGTAGCAAAGCGAGTATCTCCGGGACGTATAATTTTCTTCTACCCTTCTCTATTCCTCAACCAATTAAGAGGCCATTTGTTATTGTAGACATAACATGTAACTCTAGATGCAAGTGTAGCCAAATCACTAACATTAGGCATATCACCAATGTCTTTCATAATCAGATTAATGCAATGAACAGCACAAGGTGACAGGTAATGGTAGGATATCACAGAGTAAATGTCCCGCTGCCTTATAATTACGTGCATTATTTGTGACCATATGAACCACATTACTCACACCAACCATTCTAACTATATCATCAAATAAGTTACACAAAATTTCTGCATTTGCCTCTATTCCAGAAGTATCAAACAAACTTAAGAAATGATATTCCAGTGGAACAATAAACCAAAAAGTTTATCAATGGCCTTTGTCTAGAACCTCTCCAACCATCACCCATTATAGTACGACCAGTTTCTATCCATTTACTTCTAAAAGAATCAACAATCAGTTCAACATGTTTTTTAGCATCTTTTAGAAGAGTAACTCGCAAAGCATGATAACTAGGACCGGTATAACCATGACCCATCGATGCAACTTTACTCATGGCAATTTGAAAAAGATGAGAATTGCAAGCATTTAAAGATATACAAGCATCATAAAATCATAATGCAAGTGACATATCTGTATCATGCCATTTTTCCTTACTTTGTAAAGCAGCCTTAATAGTAGGTTGAGAGGGATCAAGATTACCATTTTTAAAGTAAGCATCCAATCCGGTTGGGTCTTTTCTTTTCCTTGATAATGTATTTTACATATTATTGTGACCTTCTCTTTGAGTTGGTCGAGGGGTAAGCTCTTAAATATCGCAATCTATATTAATATCATCTGCATTTAGACCTAACTGATCATCAATATCTGGAGTTCCTCTCTTTTCTTTGGCTTTTTCACTATTATCCATTAAAGACCCTTAGATTATAAACCGAACCTCTGGAGGTACTTTCTTGCAAGAAATGACATTTCCTTTTGTTCCAGCAAGATGTTGCTTCATCCAATAAATACCCCCACCTCGAAAAGATACATGGCAGAACCCACAAGTCAATGTCTTTTTTCCCTCGACATTTGTTGCCTCTGAGATATAATTCCATGCTACATCTCTCTTTTGTCGTGGATTACTCCCAGATACTTCTTGTCCGATAATTGGTGTCGATTGAGAGCATGTAGCATCCATTACACTGCAAAAGAGAAATAAATAATGAGTTATATAAAACTAGCTACATTAAATATTTATAATTTAATGTAGTAATACACATAGTAACTTAGAAAGTGATGAAATATTATCAAATTAATATAATACAAAATCAAAATTAATATATACAAATATTCAAGCTAAAACATTCCATGTGTTTAGACAATTAATTTCATTACACATGACACAAAAAATAATTTATCTTTAAATCCCTTGAAAAAACAACTCATAAGCTAGCTATCTTGGTGCCATATGATTGACGTAGTCATAACTCATAAGAGGACATAAATAAAAAATAATGAGTTACAATTGAATAAATTCCAAAAAGTCATGTGGTTTTTATCTTTTTGGTATTTTGAGGAATTATATTTATATAAGCACAAACAAAACATGCGTGCAAGTATTGATGTGCTAGGATAATTTAATAAATAATACATGTCTCACTCTCACCAACTCCTACCCACTCCAATTGTATCACTCTGCACCATTTTTTGTTTGTTTTGCTTTAATCCTATTCTTTAGATAAAGTAAAAGAAGAAAACAATAAAATAGTTTAAAACCATTATTTATTATTGTGTTGACTTGTGGGTGAGATAGAAGTCTTGTTTTACTGCATTTTTGAAAATTTGGACCATAGTTTATTGGTTTGTACTCTTGTGTGGTTTGCAGGCTATTACACAAGAGCGAGATTTACCCAGTGCACACCTAATAGTAGCGGCTGCGTGTTTCTCCCGTCATCCAAAAAAAGATCATAATAATGAAGGATCAAAAAAGAAGCTACAATGTTTAACCTATTTTGAGGACAATAATTACTAATTACTACCTACAATAAGTTGGCCAAATTCAAAGATAATAAAGTGATTTATAAATTGTACAAAAAGAGACTTCTCTTCAAAAGTCACAGGTCACAACTCAAAATCAAAATCAAAACAAAAGAAAGCAAACAAACTTGGCTTCCTTCTATGTACTCAAACATAAAAATGTGAACTCTTCAACAACTTACATTATTACAAACAAATTACAAATGGGTGGAATTGAAGAAACCTCTTTCCGAAGTGCCGACGTCTTGATTTTTGAATATAGAAGTAAAATATTTGAAAATTTCTAAAGAGAATTCTAAGTTCTTCTAAGTTTTTAAAAGTCTTGAAGATGGTAAGTATTAAAAGAGTCATTATCTTTGAGTCTCCTTCTTCTTTCATACTTTCTTTTCTTTGATTAACCATGGAAAAAAGAGAAGAAAAAGGAAAAAATATCTCTCGCACAAAAAATCCGGGTTTGTAAGACTCGGTCGGTTCACAGGTCCCAGTTTGACCGGTTCACCACCGAGTTTACTGTTTCGAGTCCGGTTCGTCACGGGTCTAAGACAACCCGCTCATTGCACATAGCCGGACCGGTGTTATGACCGGTGTCCGGTTAACCCGGTCGGACCAGGCGGTCCGGTCCGAGTTTAAAAACCATGCATTTCTTTATGACATCTTCAAAAAATAACAAATTGATGCATTTTCAATGAAAATATCTATCGCATTTACAATTTCTCAAATTTTCAAAGATTGTTTTTAATCAAAATTTTAAATTTTGGTTGGAATATTAAGTATATTGTATCTTTGATTAAAAGCAATCTCCTTAACAACTATAAAAGATAAGGTATCATCATTACTCCACCAAAAAATTAAAATTTTCTAGAAAATTGATTTAATTTGCATTGCTTTTAAAATTTTCCCACAAAAATTAAATTTTTATTATTTATAATTAGACAATTCATCCAACAACTGAAAAATCATTATCCACAAATATCTTAACATGGGCATAAAACAACTTACACATTCAAATTCGTTACAACAAAACATGTGAAGTAAGATCCATTTTGCTAAATAAAATCTACTCTGTCTAGATTTTCTTACAATGTAAACTTACTATACCAGTTTCTCACAAAACATAATTTATCACATCATACTTGATCAATACATTGTTTTATCAAAAATATTCATCCAAATACACAATCAACATCACATTTCGACTCCCCTCAAAGTACAATCTTACTTTCTTTTAGAAAAATGAGAAAATGGGAAAGTAACATTCATCCAATTTGTTGTCTCTCGTTCTAGTGTTGAAGCTGAATATCAAAGTGTTGCCAATGTTGTTACCGAAACCACTTGGTTAAGAAACCTTCTTCTCGATTTACATTGCCCTTTATCCGTTAGCACTATCGTTTATTGTGATAACATTAGCTTTGTTTACCTTTCTTCCAACCCCGTTCGGCACCAACGCACCAAACACATAGAAATTGATATTAATTTCGTCAGAGAACGTGTTGCCTTAGGGGATATACGTCAATACGTGTATTCCATGTAACCTATGCTCACCAGTTCGTTGACATCATCACAAAAGGCTTGCCCTCACTTTTGCTTCTCGATTTCAGGTCCAGTCTGAACATTCGGCAACCGCCTGCTCCGATTGCGCGGATGTTTGAATATTTTATAGGTTTTTCCAATATCTTTTCATACCTTCCATATCCTTGTTTAAGTTAATTTGTTAGAATTTTATTCATTTCCTTGCAACTATAAATATTTCTCTTGAGAATATATGAAGCTTACTGCCTTTTATATTATTAACAATTAGGAAACTAAGAAAAACCCAATAAATCAATGATTCGTCACTTTGGATTGCACTAATCAATGCCAACAACCTAATCACTTTCTCTTTACAAATTGATGCCTAAACAAAATTTGAATTTCAAATTTGAAAAGAGTTTTTGTTACAACCAAGTGACCAACAATTGCTTAAGAAAAAAAACTAGCAACCAAAACAAAATTGAAGAGAAAATTGTACTATTATTATTAGTTTATTTTTAAAAGTTCGTTTTCATCATAAAATAATGATTAAAACCAAGAAATATCCATAAAAAAAGAAGTTGGCCTCTTTACTTATCTCTTGTGTGCAAAATCAACCATTAAATCGCTATTCAACGTGCTAGGCCGTATCCACCCCACAACCCAATCTTTTCATATAATTTTTTTTTTCACAATTAATTTTTTAACAACCAAATAAACATGGGTATCTAGATTTTTTTTAAAATTCTATTTTATTTATTTATTTCCTCAATAGTAATTTTAGAACCAAATGGACTCACAGACTTGCATTTTGCATGGGCTAAAAAGATGGGTTCAAAAGATGAAGCCTTGGCCTAAATAATAATGGAAAGTATACTTTTTACTTGAATGGAAGTTCACTGCTGTAAATATACATACACATGAAATCAACATTATGGAGCACATTTAATAGACACATGAGACATTATTTTTAATCTTTAATTAGGGACGAAACCTGGATTTTAATATCGAAAAAGCAGTATTTGGGCTCAACTAGAAGGGTAATATGAAATTTGAGTGGATACAAGGTTTTCAATTCGATCTAATTTACATATAAAATTTGAAATTATGGATAATTGAGGGTCGATAACTGAGTCTACCCATCTTCAACTCGCTTTATTTTTGATGTTACTGTTCGAGTGATGTTTCATGTAACCGATTTCATGATATATATGTCATAAGCAAAAATGTGGGCTCAAACTTGAATACACTACAAGAAAATTTTATTTCAAATAAGAGACTACTTTCTACAAATGAGAACCTATATTGAAATCTAAAAATTTTTGCACTAAAGGAAAATTTGCCAAAATGATTTAATTTCATTTATCATTCCAAAGACAATGCAATGACACAACCTATAAAAAAATGTAAAATAAAGAAAGAAAAAATGTGAGAAAACATTATTATAGTGGTAACCCACATTATGTAGTGATTTGATCTTAGGTATCATATCATAATCATAGTCAATGGTGCCAAATTCCAACTTCAAATGTCTACAAAATTTCCTATTTCTTTCATAGAAAATGACAGCAAAACAAGAAATTCAATCCACTTAATATTGGTCTAATGATAGTTATATCATAACAATATGTATATGAAATTGGATTATAAACTTCAATCACTCAATCATTCTTGTGTGTCTATATATGTTTTTAGATGTAATCATGTATGTAATCAAGAACGAAATCTGGTTTTTAATTCAAGGATTAAAGAATTAGTAAAGGTTGTTATTTAATATTTATCATACATAAATGACATGAAACAAACAAAATTTGCATATATATATATATTATTTTCTTTTAAAAAAACCCTAAAACCCTTTTCTTAATAGAAAAGGAAAGGCTCAATTGACATACATTTATCCTCTTGGGGGCTACCATAAAGACTATTTCCCAGATTCTCCATGTCTTTGTTCTACTTTTGAATTATCTTTCTGCTAAAATCATTATAATTAACAAAGATTAATATTTTAAAAGACCCTTAAATCCACATTTTTTGACAGTTTTACATAGGGGTGTAAGGTGAGCCGAGGCCGTTCATGAGTTTCATGAGCCGGCTCGATTGGGGCTTGACTCAAGCTCGAGATATCACGAGCTTGAGCCGAGCATTTCGAGCTCGAGCTTTCTCGTGAGCCGAGCTTGAGCCTACTTGTAGTTGTTCATAAGCTCACGAGCCGGTTCGCGAACATTTTATTAGTATTATTTTTAATTTTTATGTAACTATAAATATTCACAATTTTAAAATTATTAATAAAATTTTTATTTATAACATATTTTAATAACATATAAGTAATATATTATGTAATATATATCTAATTAATATAAGTTAAATAAAAATAAATTCTAAAAAGTTAAAAAGTATTTAAATTAATTATTTGTTCAAGCTCGACTCGAGCTCGACTCGTTTCTAAACGAGTTTGAGCTTGAACATTAAAAATTAGGCTCGTCATGTTCAAGCTCGAGCTCGTGTTCGAGAAAAATATAAATGAGCCGAGCTTGAACATGAAAATTTTACCAGGCTCGACTCGAGCTCGACTCGTTTACACCCCTAGTTTTACGCACAAAAAAAGTGTCAAATTCTCTCAATTAATCATTATACTTTTACTGATTTGCTACTAATCTCCTTTTGACAGTTGCACTGTTTATTTTCTCACTTTATTTTGTGGGAAAGTCTAAAGGGCTATTCTATCTTTAAGTACTTTAAAAAGTGATTAACTTTTACACTCAAAAACTCTAGACAGATACCCTAAGCTATGAAGATTAAAATTCCTCAAAATACATTTCCAAAAAGTTTGCATATTCTTGAATCAATATTGTTATAGCATGATTCTGAAAATTATTTATCTTTAAGATTTGAATAATTTTGAGGCAGTAATTTAGAAAACAACTAATTCAATAAGCATTTTTAGGAATTTTTTTCTTTGCTTCAAATGGACAAATGTTTTCAGTCCTCCCTCAAATCTTACTTTTGTCTCACTTTCGTAATTCAGGTCTAAAATTTACAATATTAGTCCATCAATTCTCAAAATCGTCTCACTTCAGTCCGTGCAGTCACATTTAAACATGAAATAATGTCGTAAATACGTTCATTTTCCATCAAATCCTGACGTAATTGTGCTTCAAAAAACCCATATTTATGAGAATTGAGGCACCCGCGTTTTACACATGATTGACAAAAATGGTACATTAAAAGACCGCTAAGGGTATATCTAAACTAAAGCATTTGAAAGCTATGGATTTCAAGTTCATCAACAAATCCATTGAAATTTGTTTGGATGAATACAAGTTATAATGGTTTTCAAATTCCCTGACATTCACTTTGAGCTATTTCCTCCACAATTATGTTGGATTTCAAATAACTTCATTTTACAGTCATTTGTGATTCTTCCTCCAAATCCTCTTCTGAAATTCAAATCTTTCAATCCAAACACACCTTAAACGTATTTGGTTGTTTCGAAATCTTGGTAGCTACAAAAAGTGGTAATTAAGTGAAGTCTAGCATTTATTTTAAAGGTGTTAGAAATTCATCAAACAGTCAAAAGCAATTTCAACTATCACCAAAATAATTGCTATCCATCTCCAAAAACCCCTTTATATTAACCCCTCCCCTTCATTTCCTTACCACAATCCAAAATGTCTCAAATCAATGAAAAATCTCCCAAACACTGTGCACAAAAACAAGCACTAAACCTCAACAACTTCAACAAGAAGCTCTTTTACTACTTCTCAACATTCTTCCTCACAATCCTCTCACTATTACTCCTTGTTTGGCTCATCTTCCACCCCACAAAACCTCGATTTTACCTCAAACAAGCCGATATAAAGCATTTCAAACTCACAGGGTCATTCCTCAACTCATCTATCCAGATCACTATCCTATCCAACAATCCAAACAAGAACGTCGGGATTTACTATGATGAATTAGCACTATACGCTTCTTATAACGACCAAAACATTTCCCCCGAGACATACATTTCTCCGTTCTATCAAGAACACGGAGAAACAAACTTGATTAGCACATCATTGGTCGGAAATCAACAGCCCGTTTCTCCGTTTTTGGCGTATGAAATTCAACGCGATAAAGGGAGCGGAAAAATGGCCTTAAGTTTTAAGTTAAAAGGTGAACTGAGATGGAAAATGGGAACTTGGGTTTCAAAAAGGCATAGGTTTAGTGTAAATTGCATTACTATAACGCCGTTTAGGCCAACATTTTCGACGCCTTGGAACGAACAGGGGATAGAGTGTTCTACTACAGTTTGAATATTAGAGGTACAAGTACAACCCATAAATAAAAATGAATGATTTGCAGAAAATAAGGTTATTTTCTGTTAAATGTTGATTTACTATTAGTTGTAAATGTAAAGTAAGCATATATGTTAAATGGAATGATGAGAAGTTTGTATTGGATAGTTTCTTTATCTTATCATTATCTCTCTGCTTTTTTTCTTTGTGGATTTAATTTGATTCCATCTTTTTGCATTCTAATTTACATGTATTACGGGCTATTACAATTAGAGTTCATAGGTGTAGAATATCGAATTCTATTGTATTATTCTCGATTAAATTCGTAGATTTGTGATTACAAGAGTACATGTAATGTCTGTATACTCGGGTGGTGAGCTAAAGTATAGACCTTAGCAAAAAATTGAGCTAAACAAGCAAAGTTGAGGGAAAATTGCATTTTTTGTACATTAATGTGGACTGCATGTTTGTTTGGTATACTAATACGAGGGGTGACAATATGGCTGGCAATTTAAGTACAAATTTGGACAGAATATTAGATTTTGACTTTAAATTTGGAGATTTTGACCAAAATTGGGGATTTATGACGATTTTGACCAAAATTAAGCTAATTAGATAGATTTTTTTTGGAGGAGATTGACTATTTAGAACAATTTATTTAAGTTGAAGATAATGGAGATTTGGAGGATATTGACATAAAAATGCTTTATTTGATCACTGCAATTTAATGTCTCATGTGTCTATTAAATGTGCTCCATAATGTTGATTTAATTTGTTAGGTTAAAAGTAATGTAAAAGAGCAACTATTGACGTTTCCATTTCCATGAAAATTGAATGTCAATTGTCTCTTTTCCTTTCTCCTTTTTCTTTTCAGGGTTAGTGGCGTTTTTATCGTGTCTGAAACGGACATGAATAAATGTTTATCAAGCTAAACACGAACTAATCTCAAACAGTTTATGTTTTTTTTCACATATTTTACTATTATATATATATATATATATAAGTCGAGCTTGGATTGAGTATCTAAATGCAATTTTGAAAATCCATTAAAAATATACCGTTATACTTGGCGGTTTATAAGACTTAATGAATCTTATGACATCTTAGTGTCAAGTATGGGTGACAATTTGGGTTTACATATATTTGGACCCAAACTAAATTGAGTTTTCAATAAATTGGATCCTAATATTTTAACATTGTAGTTTCAATTGGGTTGACTTTTAATAATATTTGGGTCTAATTGAATTTTAAGTTGGGCTCAATTTGGGTCCAACTTATTTACCAACTCAATAATATTTCATTTCCATCTCAATTTCTTAAACCACTTAGAACCCTAATTTTCTTTCATGTTCTTCCTTCATTTATTCTCATATTCTCTCTCTATATTTCATCACTTCCATCTTTCAAAGCTTGATAGAATCCCTTGATTGGGTCTTTATTTTGTTCATGACTGGGTCCAATTTGGGTCCAACAATAATGCATGTGTTTTGTCATTGGACCCAGGTGGACCCAACCCACTTTGAACCCAACCCAAATGGACCCAACACAAACCCGACTCAATCAACCCAATTGCCACCCCCTAATGTCAAGTATGTCAAGATATCTCGGGACTCGTGAGTACTAAACGACTCAAGTTTCGACAATGTAAAATGTCTTTGATGAGACAACATAGGAAACCAAAAGGCGAGTCTAGTTTCGACATAGTAAAATGCTGATAGAACTGCGGTATATTCATCGTTCTCCAATCAAGTCGAAAAACTGTATATTACAGCACTGAATTTCCATTACCATCATATCATGTAATGAAGCTAAAGATTCAACATCAGTTCTCGAAACATGTAATAAAAACTAAAAATCAAGGGAAAAAATATGGGCTACAAACCACACATCTATATTCTATATGAACAGAAGAAACGAAAAACGGTAACTGCCTCATATTATATACAGTGAATCAAATCCTATAGATCAGTAAAATTTTCTCTGCCAAAATTTGTTCATCATATTTAGAGGACTTTGATTTGAAATAGCTAACCAGATGATGGATTCTCGAGTTGAGGATCGTTAGTTGCTTGACGAACAAACTGCCCTTTTATGCGTGGACGCTGCTCAGCCAGCTTTTTCCTGCTTTCGTACCGAACCTGTGAAGAAAAATTCAATCTTTATTCGAAAATGTATATATATGTTGTTCTATAGAACTACAAATAGATAAAATGGATAATTAGACGCACGCCCCTTAATTATTGGGTAATTACCATGTGGCCCCTGAGGTTTATAAATTGCTATCTATTACCTACTGACAGGGGGTAAAATGTTAAATTTTTACGGATATGCAAAGTTACGGTAATTTTTCAAACTTCGAGGGTGCTTTTTGTAAATATATCATAGCCCAAGGGGGTGTTTATTAAATTTACTGATGAAATTATCGACGAACCTTCTTATCAAAGCATCTGCCTTTTCTTTTCAATCTGAATTTATTCAAAGCTGCTTCTCTTTGTGAAGATCGATTTGGCGCTCCCTCGTGTGCGCTAAAGCCCTCTTCATTACTCTGATAATGGCCTATACTGCCAGTATAAAAACTGCTATTACCAGTCTGATCATTTGCAGAAGAAATATTACCCTGGTCCTCAAAGTTTTCGGATTTCCCGCATTTTTTATTATCCGTCTGATCGATAAGATTATGAAGCTGATGAGGAATCTCGGGCCGAGCATCCGATGGGTAGAAAAGATTCAACTGAGCGAACGGTTCTGATTGGCTAGCCAGGACTGGAGTAGGCACATTGGACGGTCCAGATTGCGCACAATATATTCGAGGAGCCAACGAATCATAGCCGTTGATTACACTTTCATGTCTTTGTGGGATTGGATGAGATAATTCTCTTTGTTGAGGATAAGGAAATGTAAACACGGGCCAAGCCGGTTGGACTGTAGACTCAGATATATGCTTCTGTGAAGTTATTGTTTGGCCATGCGCATCCGAGTTATAATCAGGGGTAAAATTGGAAAACTGCTTCTCAGAATTGGTTTCGTGTTCTTTCTGTAGCGGCTTATATATGTAACTGCATCATTTTTATGGATGAATTAAAAAAAATTGACGGGATCGAAATTTGAGAGAAGATGAAGGACTAAATTGCAAACTTACCGAGAAAATGCCGATGCATCGGATGGTTTTAACCTTCGTGTTTCATCGTTCACTTGATTCACCGAGACACTAGGATGAGATCTTCTCAAGGATAAACTCAACTGAGGCAAAATATCGAGCTTGTTTGTACTAGCGTTCGTGGCTGAGTTTCCGAAATTGCCCTTGAGGTAGTTATCGAAAGCTCCAATTAAGTCAATGGCCTCTCTAGATGAATTCTCGAGACCATTATTGTTCTCGGGATTTTGACCAACATGAACTTGTCCTAAGGCATTTGCGTCTAAGTTGGCCACATCCCGTGATTCTAATTTCAAAAATGAGAATATATGCAAAGCGTTGAGTATCGATCGTAAAGGGTAGATGAGTTACATAAGAACGGCAATAAGAACGTAAATTATACCTCCCGTCTCATTATCATGCGCTCGTGTTTCTATATGTTCTTGATGGCACTTTTCTTGTGTCGAAATACATTTATCGGGTTTTGGCTCTGAGAGGCAATGGATATGTTCAGCATCTGCTCCTCCATTCTCCAACTCCGGTTTTGTGCACGAGCTCTATAGATATAATAGCCAGCGTTAAATAACGGCAACCTAGCTCGGTTTTGACTTTTGATCAAGTAAAATTGTCGTCTTTTTTAACAATTGTGTGCCTTTGTATGCAGGACTAGGGGTGTAAGGTGAGTCAAGCCGGCTCGATGGAGCTCGAGATTTCTTGTGAGTCGAGCTTGAGCTTACTTGTAATTGTTCATAAGTTCACGAACCGGATCGCAGGCTTTTAATTAGTATTATTTTGTATTTTTATATATGACTTTAAATAACAAATTTTCAAAAGTAATACTTAAATTTGTGTTTAAAACATATTTTAATAATATAAAAGTGACATTTTAATTTTTGGATGTCATGCAAAATATATATTTAATAAATTATGTATGTTGTGATATGTGTTTCTACAAATTGGTTCAATTAAATTATATTTTTTGTAACATATATTATACAAGACATATATCTAATTAATACAAGTTAAATAAAAATAATTTCTAAAAAGTTTAAAGTAACTAAATTATATTTTTTGTTCGAGCTCGATTCATCTTTAGCGAGCTTGATTTTGAACATTAAAAATCAGGCTCGTCATGATCGAGCTCGAGCTCAAAAAAAATATAAATAAGCTCGAGCTTGAACATGAAAATTTCACCGGGCCCGACTCCAGCTTGGCTCGTTTACACCCCTATACAGGACGGAGAAGCACTTATGATTCCTAACATGTTTTTGAAAATCGAAAAATACCTGAGCATCACTTCCTTTCTCAATGCATTCCCTATTCCTCTGAATGCAAGCCATATAACCACTCGAGTGATTACTAGTACCGTTATTCTCAGCCGTGGCTTCCACTTTTTGCTGCGGCTCACTCTCGTCCGGAGGTCCGGGGCCCGCACCACCGCTCGACTGCATCATCATCATCGACAACAAAATCAACATTTCCCTCAGACAACTAATGACCTTTATCCCATATTAACTCCAAAAAATCTAAAAAAACTAAATTGGAGAAAATATGAAAATCGGGCTTACAGCTTGTCTCCTCCAAACATGCTGCCACAAATTTCTCAGCTCGTTTTTCCTCAGGGGCTTCACGAGAAAGTCAGCTGCCCCTCTCAACATGCATTTGTAAACGGTACTAACCGAGTCGTTTGATGACATCACTGCATTAATATCAAAATTGATTAAAAAAACGAATTTTTTGAAGATTTTTAAGTTGGATAGTATCAAATAATTGCATTTTTGAGGCTTACTTATTACAGGGATATTTTTGCAGACATCGTGTTCCATGATTAAGGTAAGAAGAGCATATCCGGAGATTGATGGCAATTCAACTTCGGTCAAAATAAGGTCTATGTTATGGGATCTTCCTTTCAACAATTCCCATGCTTTCAAGCCATCACAAACTGCAGCAACTGTTTCAGCAAAAAGGAGTTTAGTATCGTAAGTATGAAGGCTAATAATATCGGGAGAGAATTAAGTAGCGTTTTTTAATGTAAGTTCAATTCGCACACACGAAAAACGGAATATTCACATGGTTCTTATGTTCAAGACCATAGTAGAGTTTCAAAACTAATTTAGAGTTGCATATTACAAGATATATGATTTATAACTTGATTAATGGCTATAAAGGACTATATAAAACGACCGAAATACTCTAAAGGGTCTGTGAGTTTCTTTTTATAATACTCCTCGAGGATCTCATCAAAAATAAGAATTATGTTTATATTCTTGTATCGATCCAGAGTAGCGTATTACGAGACACGAGTTCAATCTATTTATAAGTGAAGTCGGGGCATACTATGTGAAATGACCAAATTACCCTCACGAATCGACGAGTTCGATTCCTTTGTTACCCGACTCGAGGATCCCATCAAGGAAGTGGCTACCTAGACCATCCCAAAAATAAGAATTCTTTTTATATTATTGTAAACCACATCTATGATCTAGCACAAAAGCAATTTTCACTAGAAAGCTCACATTTTTGCAGTATTTCACATACATAAGCTAAAATGCAACCCTAAATTGACAAAAATTACAAAACAAGTGATCCATACTTAGATAATTTAAAGCTAAATAAGCTGATTTAAAAAAAAAAAAAAGAATTCACACAAATTTTAACATCCAAAATAAGAATCTTGCACATCAGAAACACAAATAAACCAACAAATTCACCAAAAATAAGCTCTCAAAATTCCCAATTAACTTTGTATAACTAAAATCTACCAGCTTAAACTCATAGAAATCAAACTCCAAAAGAAACCCATAAAAAATCAACCTCTATAACTGCATTTCCTGAGAAGAGCAGCAATAATCTGCCTAGTTGAATCATCATTTTCCACCAGAAGCACTCTCATCGCCATTTTGGGCAAAAACCTCTCCCATTTCACTGCACATGAAGATGAAGTGCCCGCCTCCTCCTCCGCCGGCGGCGGCGGAGCTGCACTATCGCCGCCGTGCTCAGCTAGTTCCTTTTCTTGAACGTCAATTTCCATCCCACCTCCACTGCTCACCACAAGCTCACTCATCTTTGTTTCTTTCCAAAACCTCTTCCGCTAATGTTTTTAGAGATCTTTAGCATAAGTTCCTCAGGTCGTTGTTCTATGACATTACTTTTTTCGCTAGTATTTTTGCAGCATATTCAACTCAAAAATATCTAAAATGATCTTATGGCGACCTTTTACTGGCCCCGCTTTAACCGCCTCATATGACATATCTGATGGCTCTAATTAGTTGTAATAATTAAAGCGTGTTTATATTTGCAGTTCATGCCCTGGATTTTTTAAAATTGCGTTTTACACCCCAATATTGATGAATGCAGTAATTTGTAAACCTTATAATTCTTCCAAATAATAAAACTTATAATGGTAGATGAGATTATTTTTTTAGATGGTTAAAAATATAAATATATTGATAGTTTATTATTGTCTGGACGATAAAGTTGATATTTAGAATTGAAAATTACCAAATCGGTAATATTTTCATTCCGTTTTGCATCATGTCTTAAGTGTTTTCATGACTAATATCCCTTTTTGGCAATCAATCTTCGCTCATAATCAATTTTTAATTACAATTGGAGTATGTATTGCGAGGTACTAGATTAGTGAAACCAAGTAAGGTTTGAGTTAGAACTTAGATACTTAAACTTCACGACATCAATTTTGTCCATAAAATATACTAATAAAGTTATTTGAGAATTCAAAGTAAAGTAAAAGAAACTACGGTTGTATAGTTAAAACTATTTATAAAATCGCAAAAATTATAAATCTTTTATCGAATAGTACAACTCTTTACTTAAGGGAGCAGATGTCAGCGGTTCGAATCCACTAATCATCTCCAACTCATGAGCTTATCTGATACAAAACTATATGATAATATCTATTTCTTTTCGATGCAACGATTCGACCTATTATTCAACCAATCATAATATAATAAATTTCTAGGTGTAACTTTCATAATATCACAAAACTAATGAGGCAAATTTTTAAATACCCTTAATTAGTGTGAAGATGATAAATGAGAAAGTGACACAAATTATCTAGAAAACTCTTGTGAGTGGCACAAATTGGCAATGAAGTCCAATCAAAAAGTAAAGGCCAATAGATTTTGCCCATTTAAAATTCCTACACTTCCTATGATATTTGGGTGGGGCAAACAATTTCTTTTATAAAGTAAGACTTAAATCTATGGACAATATTAATTTCAAATCCAAATTGAAATAAAGTATAGTTTATTTAAATATATTTAATATGGGACACCTACTACTTTGTGGGCCCAATGAGAAGATATTTTTGTGTCTCAATGGATAAGATTTTGACACGTGGACACAAAAGACTAGGGATATTTTGGTTCGTGGCTTTGGAGTTGTCAAATACTTATCTTCATTTATTTTCTAAGGAACCAATCAATTGATTAGAGACCAATGAGATTCTTTAAACTCCTTTTGTTATTGGTTCGATTCTTTGTCAATTATTGTTTATTTGTTGGGAGTTTGAGGTTGGATAGGTTGACACGTTTATTTTTTTTATTTCTCAAAATTTTATAAATTTTTCTATAAAAATTTATTTGTTATCTAAAAAATAATTTTTTAAAAAAAAAACACTACACAATTTTCTAAGAAAATTTGAGATTTTCTTGAAAAATGAATTTGTTGTCAAATTTTTTATTTTATTAGGAAAAATCGGATTTTTATTATTTAAGATTAGATAAATCACATAAATTAAAAAAATATGTATCCGTTAATATCTTAGTATAGTCATCAAAATCATGTGTTTTAATTCAAAACGACGTAAGATACGAAATAAGATCAACTTCGCATATCTTTTGAACTTCGCATAGTTTGATGCGTTGATCTATGAGTTTAACTTTAATTCGTATATATTTTCTTATAAAACAAACACATTTACACTAATTTCCCATAAAAATAACATTTTTTTTTAAATTAAAATAGACTTAACACCTCATACCTTTTTCTATAAAGAAAAATCAATCCAAACACACCCCTATATATATTTACCCTTTAAAAAAATTTCTCTTACATTTTCTTAGAAGAAATAAAAATAGAAAATAATACCCACCAAATCGGAGTCTGAATGTATACTAACGAATTCATTTGTAAGAGTAACACGAACAATAGTTACGAACATGTAAAGACAATTAAACACCTAAGTCGGAGTCGAAATTAATAACATTGACAATGATTTAAACTAGAGGTACAATCTTATAATCACCTTTAGAGGGTGTTGTTAAATGTATCCCCTCTTTACCAATCAAATATATTTTTCAAAAATAAATAAATTGGAAAATATTTTCATGGTCCATAAATCAATTCAAAACTATAAAAAACCTTTTTTCAAAAAGTAATACCCTTTTACCCAAGATATTTTGTGAATGCCTAACATAAAGTCCAATTGTCAAATTATTACAATAACCTTGGGATAGTTTTGAGTGTAAGGACCACAAAAAGGTAGAGATATAGAACACAAATATCTAGATAAATATCTAGCACTACTTTTATTTTGTCTGCCTTATGCGTTTGCTAATTGTATATGCATGATAATTTTACTATCAATTATAATAAAAGAAAAAATTACTTAACTTTTTCGAAAAACTTATTTTTGCATTATTTTTTAAAAACATAAATAAACGATATATTATTTTTAGAAATTTAATATATACAGAATATTATCCCGATTATTATTTGCCAGCCAGAATTTAACGGAAATCGATCAAATGATTTTTCTGTCAAGGGTATAAATGTCTAATCTTTTTTAACGATTTCTTGATTTTCTCACATGTGCATTGAATTTGAGCCAAAACCCTGTTTCCGATCATGTGACCGATTTCGGTCAAAATTTGGATGAAAAATATTAATTGTGGTAAAATATTGTATATATCAAATTTCTTAAGGGGGTAATTTTTTTGTTTTTAAAGGGATAGTGCATAAATAAAGTATACTTTTCTATTATAATAATATTCTCGATCCACTTTTCATCACATTGCTAACAAAGGGATGGAATGATTTTTATAACTCATTAATTGTGTAAAAATTACCCTCTCGCTTATAAATAAACGGTAAAATGTGGATCAAGAGTATTACTCTCGATTCAATTGAGACTTATCCATCTTTCTCTCGTTATATGTGTTCTATGCAATAAATTCTACAACTAATATAGTTAAATTGAGACATCAAGGTCAAATATATTTGTTGATAATTACTAATTGATTTATAAATTATTATAATTTTTTTAATTATTGGTTTCATGATTTTCGATGATTAATATATAGAGTGATGATATATGTCACCTTTTATATGTCACTTAATTTCCACCTCCTATATTGCTATCCTAGTCATCATCCAACTCAAATCATAGTCATTTTCCAACTCAATATTACATTTTTTTTTCTTTTTTTTTCTTCATAATCTTTTTGATTTTGTTCCTAAAATTTCTTCCTACTTTCTTACCTTATATATCATTGTTTTGAAATCTATTTGAAGAATTGCATTATTGCAACAAAGTATCTTTTTTTTAGACCCGTAGCTTAGTGTATTAGTATCTAGTATCTACAAATGCATATCAAAATTGTTGACTTTGAGATTAGCACAAACTCTCCCTTATCTAGTTAATCAGAACAAATGAGCATTATACATGGCAAATTGAAATTGTAGATCAATCAGGAATTGATAAGATTATGTAATAGAACACATGTTTCTTCTAGGTATCCAACAAAAATTAACATAACGAAAATGATGATTATAAACTCGATCTCAAAAAATATAAAATTACTAAGATTAGAGGTTTGATGGGACTGAATCTCTCGATGTTGAAAATAAGCTAGTTTATTTTGTATGACGTTAAAAAACTCTCTTTAAAGAATTTTCAAAGCTAAACTTTAAAAATATCCTATAAGACGTAATCGTTTATAAAATATTCAATTCATCGAAACACCCTCTTAAGAAAAGCAAACGTATACCTCATATGGTACTATTATTTATACATTTTAAGCATCTCGTGTTGGTTCCTTAAGAAATTCAATCAAAAACTTATTAGATAGTTAAAATTCACTTCATGTTTAATGCACAAGTGAGACAAAAAATATGGTTGATAACTTAATGAAAAAAGAAATTTACATGAAAAATGTAGTTGATAACTTAACATAGGGACGGTAAACATGAATAACAAGACTATGGGAAAGAAATTAACAATATCCATTTAATTAGATAAATTAGATTTGATGAGCATCATGAATTAAGGATTTAATGAGCGTGAATTAAGGAGATGAGATAATGTTTAGTATAAAATGTTAGAGAAAATAAATATAAAAAAAATAACAATTCAATTCTAAATGGGATAGTGACTTGGATGATGATTTGGATTGCCACATAGGAGGTAAAAATTAGGTGACATAATTTTAGGTGATATATAGCATTTTCCTAATATATATTCAGTGTATTTATTCAGTGAAAATATATGCTAGGAGGTAAACTTTTGGTAACTTTGGTTTAAAATTAGTACTAATGAAATAACAAAATTATGCTTGACCAGAAGAAAAGGAATATATTGCTGGAGTACGAGCTAATATATTATATATACTTAGATTAATTCGATTCAATTAATAGAATGTAGCAAAAAAAATAAAATTTATAAAACAAGGTTAAAAAGATGAGTTAATTTTGATATTGCAAAGTTTGTGACATATCAAAATTTTGAGTAAAGAACCTCTAAAATTGCCTAAATTTGCACTCTTTTTAAAAATAGATTGAACTTCACTTTTTTTCAAACTCTATAATACATCTGTTTGGGCTGAGTCGTGAGCCCAATTATACATCTTATGAGATCAAGAGCCTTTAATACACACACACAAAAAAAAAAAATTGTTAGTAATATATATATATATAGATGTATTTAATTTATCATTGATATTTTTAAGCAATATGTATCCATATTTTGATAATATATCTCTATCAATTTAACTTTTTTCGAGCCCAAGCTCTAACTTTATTATTATAACTTGTAGAGCTCAAGCTCAAAAATTCAGCTCGAGCTCGAGTTATTTATATTTGTGATCAAAACTAATTTATTAACACAAATAATTTCTTGATTTTTAATTTAACTTACAAACTCCAATAAACCGATAAAACTTGAATAATCATCGCCAGTCATTTTTCAATTTACAATTCATTAAGGTCTTGAAAATTTAAAGTCAACTTGAAATGGACCAGTAAAATACAACCGAAAATAAATTTCAAAGGTAAGAATCGTGATTTTTTTCCTCGATTAAAAAGTGTTTATTTAGGCCATTTTAAAAATGTAAGGTTCTTTATACTCATCAAAGTTTTGCATTATTCAAATAAAAACATTTCTTTTTTGTATCTATATATAAACAATTTTATTACTAAAAAAAATGGAAAAAAAGAAAAAGAAGATAAGGCAAACTAATACTTATCCATTTGAGCTGGACAGTAAGCCTTCTGGGCCCATATATATCAGAGCCCATTAGCCCCATCCCAGTCACGTGCATCTCATTCTTAATTATCCGGATAATAATAATAATAATTCACTACAAACATTCTTGTAAAATTTATCTTTGCAAATTATCCAAGCTTTTCAATCCCAAAACAAGAATCAAAAAAGAAGAAGAAAAATCATAGTTTTGTGTTCAAGAATAAAATGGCTACATTATTTGCAGCTCCTTCTGTACAAAAGAGCTTTAATCATCACGTATCTTGTTCCAGTTGTTCATCTTCTGGTTTATTATCTAAGTCCTTGTCATTTGCTGCACAAAAATCCACTTTTCTGGGTTTGGGCTTCAAATCCCATCAAATATTTTCCGTCAAAAATGGCAGTAGAAGATCGTTTGGGGTTAAAATGTCGTGGGATGGTTCTCTATCCTCGGTGAAATTAATTCTTCAGGGCAAAAATGTAGAGGTACCCTTTTCTTCGTTGTGCCTGAAATTGTTTGCTTTTTAGTTGTTTTCACATATTGAGAGTCATTATAATTAATTGGACTAAATAATCCAAGTATTTTAAAATTCCACCAGGAAACATTCACATTATGCATCGTTGTTAGGTTTGAAGAACTAATCAAGATACTCGATACTCTCTTGAGACTGATTACTAAAAGCATATTGAGCTTGGTTCGTTAATTTTTGAACAAATTTTGACATTGGCTACTAATTCAAATAAGTTTGAAGAATAGTTTTTTCAGCTCGAGTCGATTCATTTACAAATTACAACCCTCATTGTTGTCATCTCCTACCTTCTAATGGAAGATTTTCTTTTCATTGTTTAAAGACGAGAAATTCAAAAGTTTTTTTCTAATATACAGGTAACTCCCACGGTGAAGAGCTATGTTGAAGAGAAATTGGGTAAGGCAGTTCAAAAGCACAGCCATCTAGTAAGAGAAGTCGATGTTCGATTATCCGTTCGTGGAGGAGAATTTGGAAAAGGTCCCAAATTACGAAGATGTGAGGTGTGTTTATGCTCAATAACCAAAAACCCGTATAAAATGAGTTATATTTTTATGTCTTTGATCCAAACAGATGTATGGGTGTTTCTTATATAAATGGTAGTTCATTGTTGATCGATAATACATGATATAGTGACGTTATGAAGTAATCATTTCACTAAATGGTTTAGTTCATATTTAGGTGACTTTGTTCACGAAAAAACATGGAGTGGTTCGAGCGGAAGAGGATGGTGAGTCGCTTTACGGTAGTATAGATTTGGTGTCGTCTATAATACAAAGAAAGTTGAGAAAGATTAAGGAAAAGGACTCGGACCATGGCCGTCATATGAAGGGCTTCGATAGGCTCAAAGTTAGGGACCCGAGTGTGCTGCTAACAGTTGATGAGGATGTAGAGACGGTTCTTGACGAGGGAGACGAACAAGAGGACATTGTCGATGAGGTTGTCTTTCTCTTTCTCTTACAACATCTTAACTATTTCGATTGTCATTACATCTGTTGATTTGTTAGCATATAGGGGATGGCAATTTGGGTCCAAATATATATTTGGACTCAAATTTAACTAAGTTTTCAATGGATTGGGTCCTAATATTTTAAAATTATAGTTCCAATTGGGTTGGTTTTCAATAATATTTGGGTCCAATTGGGTTTTAAAATTGGGCCCAATTTGGGTCCTAATATTTTAAAATTATAATTTCATCTCAACTCCTTGCACTTAGAAGTTAGAGCTCTAATTTTCTAAACTTATTTAAAATATCTTATATTCTAAATTTGGGTTCATGACTGGGTCCTTATTGAGTCCAATTTGAGTCCTCCTTATTGGGTTCAATAATAATGCATGTGTTTTGTCATCGGACCCAATTAGACCCAACCCAAATGGGCCAAACCCAAACCAGACCTAATCAACCCAATTGCTACCCCTACTAGCAATCTTTTCTAGTGTCATAATGGATCTTTTCTCGTCTGTTAACCAAAAGCGTAGTGTACGTTCAGTAATCCTATTGTCGTGATTTGGTATTGCTTTGATAATGTTTATCTCGTTTAACATAATCCTTGAGTCGATAACCTTAATCACCTCTCAGTCTAACAAACTCAGTAATGGATTGTTCATATGAGGTCCTTGTGGCATAAATTATTTAATGTTGATGTCTCGGTTTATATTTGCTTTGCAGATTGTTCGAACAAAGTACTTTGATATGCCACCTTTGACTGTAACCGAGGCAATCCAGCAGCTAGAAAATCTGGATCACGACTTTTATGGTTTCCGTAATGAAGAAACTGGTATATATACATATACATATACATTTATCCATGTTATTCATTTTTACAATCCAAGTTTGTGTTCTTGATGTATAATCTCTTACAGGTGAGATTAACATTGTGTATAAAAGAAAATCTGGAGGGTATGGTGTTATTATTCCCAAAGGAAATGGTGAACCAGATGAACTGGAAACCGTTGTGATCGATTCAGCTACAAACTAAATTTTCATGATTTTGAACTTGTATAAGAAAACATGTAATATCGGGATTAATACACGGTTAGAGGAGGAGATTTCCGTCTATGTTGATTTCTTCGTGTTTTTTAGTCTTTATGAGTTTGATTATCTGTTGGGTTTTGAATATGAAATTAAACGTAATCACCATGTTAATTTCGTATATTTAAGAACCGGTTTTTTTGTTTATGTTTTCAAAATCTATTTTCAAGTTTTTAAATCACAAAATTTAAAATAAATTTATCACACCAAATTCTCATTCAAATTCTAATTTCTTCTACTCTACTTTTTAATCTCCTATATAACTACTTATTAATTATATATACAAAATTAATGTCGCAAGATTCTAAAGCTAGATTAGCACGTCGTCAGGTTTCTGAGCAATCTTAACCTGGAATCTCGAGTCTCCCTATACATCAATCTGGAAATTGGGTTCTACATGAAATTGCATTATATGTATGCAAGTTTACAATACTCTAATTCCTACACAAAATACCAAAAAAGTTATGGTTACACATTGTAATCAACAGTTTTCGTCGCGTTAGCAAATACATGTTTCTACAAGAAGAGAGCAAATCAATTATATAGTTTACATTTCGAGCCTTTATATAGACCATAGTTACAAATTCCAAAATAACCACAAAAATTGACCGTAACACCCGAATACGAAAAATCGCAAGTAGGATTCAAATATATACCTCATTTCTGCACAAGGTACCGCTTAATCGACTTTGATGATCTGATCTTCATTTGCCATAACGCCCATAACCAAACGATTCTCATGATTTCGTTTTCGTATTTTTATTCCATTTAAAATCTCATCATTTCACAAGATTGCTTCCTCAAACAACATTGGCAATCAAATAATGTGTTAAAATCATCCCCGTTTTTATAATTTATCTTCACTTGCATTCGGGTCATGAATCTTGCTAACGGATGATGGCTTTTTTGCATTTTTCTTCGAGAATCTTGCTGCAGATACACTAAGTAGCTTATTGATAGACATCCCTTCACCTAAAATCTTCTTTTTAACTTCATATCTATGTTTAATCCTCCCATCGAGCTTATACCCGAGAAAAGCAGGAAAAGACAACAATTCTCCAACTTCACGACCCATTTCCTCGATCAAATAATCCAATTTCTCCTCTAACGACTCGTGATTATACTGCAAAACTTGTGGATGTTTTTTGCTCATATCCAAAATATCCTCACAAGTCAATCCATAATTCAAGTATACTCCAATCACCTCTTGTAGATTCTTGCAGCTGCATCTCGTGACAGCCCCCATTGCCAAAGCCAATTCTTTCGTGCTGTTTTCGTACCCGATTTTCATCAAGAAAACCAGTTTATGCGCCAAATTCTCCTCAAACGACAGGCTAAGAAACAAGGGTGCTTTAATCAAGAACTTAAATATGTCGTGGGAACTTAATCCACAATCTTTTAGAAAATCGACCCTTGGATGCAATTTCCTCTTTTTGCTGGCGCTGAAAAGCCCGGGATAAACGAGAATGATTTTGAAAATCTCTTCATAGCTCAATCCAACATATGAATTCAAAAACTCGACATGGTCATTCAAATGATCCACGGTATAAGCCAAAACGAATGGGAATTTGCGCAAAACCGTTGCGGTTGCAACTTCATCACCGTTACTCAATTCCAAGATGAACCCTATTCTTGGGATTAACTGAGTATCTAAATCGTAATTGAGAATTGCAGGTCGACGAAGGATCAAATCCACACCACCAAAACGTTGCAAAAAAGCAAGCGTTCGATCCATTTCTTCTAAAGGTCTGAGACATAATGCCTTAGTCAAATTAACAGAGTTAAGCACATGAACTAGCTTTTCTTTGGGAATCCCAAATGTAAGTAATAACCTAACTTTCATCTCAAATCCAACCAGAAATCCAGGGTGCGTTGTATTCAAAAGACGCTCAATCTGGGCTGGCTCGATTTTCCCTTTCAACTCTAAATTACAGTAATTAACAAGAAAACACAAAACTGAATCAATTTCATGAGATGTTAACACATCGGGCCGTTTAGCGATCAATTTCGAGAGAGCAAGACCATTCACTCCAGCAAACTGCAGGGATTGAATTCTACTGCGAATAGATTCGAAAGGCGTAAGCCTAAGAGCTGAATTCGTATTCAAAATCGCTTCAGTATCTTTCTCGTTTAATCCAATTTCTTGAAACAACGGAAACAGCATTATACCTAAAACATACAATTAATATCAAATTTGTACCAAAACAAAATCAAAAGCAGAAAAGAAGTTTTCAACAATTTATTATACCTGCCTAAAAACACATAAGTTAAGAATAAAAGTGAAGGACCTTCAATATCTCTCACTAAACCAATTTCTTCGCGTAATGTATGCAGCATTATACCAAATCAAAAAAATTAAAAAACAAAACAAGTTTTAAACATTTAATTCAATCTGTTTGACATACCTGAGTCGGAAAACATGGTTGTGGAGTGATTGCCATCGATGGTTACGGCGCCGCAACGGCAACGGAGAAAAATACGATAGTTGGGGGATTTATGACGGAGAGAAAAGGATGTGAAGGGGATAGGGGTGAAAGCAGAAGCTGTGAAGTAAAACGACGGCGTTTGAGGCCGATAATTGGCCGAGAGAGAAAGGGGATTTGCGGCCGCCATTGATGAGTTGAAGAAGAACGGGGAACACAACACAACACTGTGGTTATGGCTCAGTATTAGAGGGTGGATAAGTCCAGCCCGGTTCAGTGTTTTTTCTGTCGGACCGATCGGTTCTTTACATTAACGGTTTATTTTGGAATATTCCTTTTTTTCCCCTTTTTAATGTTTATTATTATTTTTAAAAAAAATATTTGTCTTGTTTGAGAGGCTATTAATTTGTTGATTTATGGATTATTGTGTTTAATTACTCTCTCTCTATATATATATCAAATTATTACATTTTTTTTTAAATTTGTATAGGAAATAAATAAAGGGTGGAGTGTTTTGGTTGGGACACCCGTCCCTAAATGTAAATAATTTTTTTATAATTATTTTTAGCAGCTTACGAGAGACTCAAAGATGATCTCCAACATTATAAATAAATATATGTGATGATGAAACACTTAAATACATATGATTATATGTGGTGCATGTCACCAGGAATCGTACTTGAATGAAAATTTCTTTTACATGTATATTAAAATATAGAAAAGCTAGAAAACTTTGAAGGTATAAAATGGTGATCTCGTGGCCACGAGTGTCGCTATTTCTAACTCAATCATCATGCTCTTGGCATGTTTTCATTCAATTTAAGAATCTTATACTGAAACACTTTTTACAACTCAATATCGTCTATTTAACTTAAAATTCTATGTAGAAGTATGAGTACCCTATACTTTTTTAACATCTTAGCTTTATGTAATTCAATGTATAATATTTTAAACCCTATATATAACATTAGTGAGATCTCTGGTCAATATGCCAACCAAAAGGTAGGGAGATTGATAGAAATAGTCCTCTTAATCAACATGAGTTGCACTCACTTTAGCTAAAAAGTTCAAAGTCAATGAAGGAGATCAATTTAGTACTTATGGCCATCTCTCTATTGAGACCATCTGCATGTCTGAGTCCGTTATCATGTAATAAAACACACAAAAAATAACGTGATAAAATAAATAATAGTGATAATATTTGGTATGTGCTTACATATGACTAATCCTAAAAACAAGGGTATTTTTTGATTTTTTGATCACGCAAAATACTGTTAAAGTCGTGCACACTAAAAATCCATCGAATTATTAGGCTACATCTCTCTAAAAATGGTACAATTCTATCCACACACCAAACTTAGATTCCCCAAATGCAACAACTACCATCTTATCTTTGTGTCTTAATGTTTAGTAGATTTGAAGAGTCTAACTTTTAAATGTTATCTACCTTAAAATTTGTTGAGGAATAATAGTATATAATATATATATATATAATATATATCATGGATTTTAGCCATCCTTTAATTGTTGCGGATAGTTTTCGGAATCTATCACCTTCATCAATCTCGAACTACCATTCCTTATTTTCAGCTGCAAATCACATTGGCGGTGTAATCCATTTCCCCTTCTTGTTTACATTATCCTAACCTAACTAACTTCTTTCTATCTTTAGCCTTTTATCCCTATCCCTTCGCAAGATACGGATAATTTTGAAGAAATTTGCAATAAACTTCTACAAACGAGGGCTTCACAGGCTAAAGTCTCCACCTTTCATGGTTTTTTCATTCTTATCGCCTATTATGTACAAACCCTTTTGAGATCTTTTTTTTCTCTCTTTAAGTCCGGTTTATTGTATATTATTTCGATTTCTTTTCATCCGGGTATTAACCTTTTCTTTGTATAGTTGTTGTTTATGGCGGTTATTGAGGCTTTCTTGGAGATTTTGGAAAGGCCCACGATTGGGGCAATTGTGAAAGAGATGATACAGTTTTTAGGGCCTGTTTGGTTTGCTTTTTTCATAGGTATAATGGTGGGATGGGTTTGGAAACCTAGGTGGGCTAGCTTAGGTAATTGTAAATTTGATTTTTCAGCCCCTCCTTCACCTTCTGCATTTATTCCTTCTTCTTTTAAAGGGTTTGGTCCAGCCGAAAGTTCGAGTTCTCGTGAGGTTAGGACTCTAGGCATTGGTTCTTGTCTGTTGGATAAAAATAGATTGGGAAAGGAACAAATTGATTTGCCATCTATGGATGATTCTGCTTGCAGGTGATTTTGGGCTTCGAATTGGAAATTATTTGTTGCATTTTGTTGTTGTTCATCTCACTTTCAAATGTTATCCCCATTGTTTGAATAAAACTACAGTTGATCTACTTATGCTGTCATGTCCTGAGAAAATACATTTTTGTGCTACTATGTAATCAGGTTTTTATATTTGAATTTGAATATGTAGCTTTATGTTTGCTTCTAAGTTTTGTTTTTGATGTTGATGATGCTTCTCTGGTTGGATGGATATGGTTTTAATTTGAAGTCAAGTTGACAATGATGTTAGCCGTCAATGATGTTAGTCTTATATCTGCATTGAGTGATTGTCGTGTAGCGTTTTCACGTAATTATTGCACTGCACTAATATGAGGATCTAAGTGCATCGTTTAAACGCAATGCCGTATTGTTCAAGCAAGGAAATAATCCCATATTTTGAAACTTTGGACATGTTGTTAGTTGAAAGTGTTACTTCCCGCCCTCCCCCCGGCGTATTAAATGAGCAATATTTGACACAAGAAATACACTTTTACGATTGTCAGTGTATTATTGGCTATAACTTTCTCATTAAATGTGCACCGTTTGTGTAGTTCATCAGATGCAGGAAAAGAGAACAGTTTGCTTGTTCCAGATGATGATCTGAAATACTTACGCCAACTGGTTGAGAGAAAAGATGGCGGGCCCCCTTGGAAGCATATGATGGATCGTTCGAACCAAAATATGAGCTACCAAGCATGGCAGAGAGATCCCGAGGTATTAAGTCTACCCGAACCTATATGTTCTTTCTTCTTACTTACTTATGTTGCATCATTTGCCTTTGTGGTTGAGCCACAGTTGAGACGTGATCCTCGAATTATTCTATTGTTTAAAGATTTGAATTGGGAAAATTGCAGCTTTAGAGGGTGTTTGGCTAAGCTTATAAGCTCTTTTAAATATCTTATAAGATGTTTGAGAGCTTATAAGCTCTTGAAAAGTGTTTGGATAATTTTTTTTAATAAGAGCTTATAAGACCAAAAAAATAAGATGTTTGGGGTCTTATAAGCTAATAAAAAATAAGTTAGCCAAACCCACCTTGTTTCAAAATCTTAAATTTTGGATGTTGTTTATATTCTTAAAGGACACAAGTAATCCTAGTTAATTTTCTCCTTTTGAATAATATCTTTCTCCGGAAAATATTTATTTTTATTATTGCACAAAATCTTTCGTGTAACATTTGAAAACATCTTATAAGTCCAAAAGACTTTTATTCAAACACTTAAAGAGCTTATTTTTGAAATAAGACCAAACATCTTATAAGCTCTTAAAACATCTTTGATTTAGCTGGTAAAATGTGTATAGGCCAAATCAAGCCGAGGCTCGTATTAGACCAATGAGGGTCGTATAATGGATATAGACTGCACTCAGGTTCTCTGAGCTACCTACGTACCTTTCTATTAGGATCAAGTTTAAACGTAGTTCAAAGTATTAATTAAGGTCATATACGAGGTTCTTAACTCGGTTTAGAGATGGGAGCGTACTGTCAGATCGTACAAGATACTATGAATGTACTGTTTAGTTGGTCAAAAGTCCTGTTCATTTCATTAATGGGAGCTATTTATAGGAGCTGTACACACTGTACGGATGATTAGGTGACATATGGGATGTCTTACACGTGTCCTCAATTGTGTGCTCCAGATTGGTTGGATCAGGCCCATATTTGACCCGGTCATATAATAACACGCGGATTTAGTAGTGTTTTGCAAATAAGTACTCTTTATTTAAGGACCTTTAGGCAAATAACCCACAATATTTATCGATAGGGTCGTACCTATACGAGGTTGGTCTCTACGAGGCTATTCTCTATATCAATCTTATAAGATGTAAGAACTTATAAGATGTTTTAAATAAGCATAGCCAAACACCCTCTTAGTCTTATAGGATAATTGCCATTGCAACTTTAGTCAAATGCTTTTTTTTTGTTGCTTTTTTAGTTCCAACTTCCAATCATTAAATAGCCAAGGAAAACCATTGGTTTTGCTGCAATTATAAATTAACAGCCCGTTTGTTTCGCCCTCGAGATTTTATCTATTTTGCTTTTATTATAGGCGGGCATTTGGTCTTGCATAATGCTAGTGTTTTTTCCTCATATTACACGTGTGATTTTTTATGCTTGATATTTTCGTTTTTGCGGTGGTTTATCAGACGGGTCCCCCTCAGTATTGTAGCAGAACCGTATACGAGGATGCAAATCCCGAATTATTAAGGGATTTTTTCTGGGACGATGAGTTTCGACTGAAATGGGACAATATGCTTATACATGCTTCGATCTTAGAAGAATGCCCAACTACAGGAACTATGGTAGTTCATTGGGCACGCAAGGTAGAAAAACGAGACTAGTTATTATACACGTCTCATCTATTATTTTGTCGTCATTTTTCACATACTGAAACCTGAAAGCTCTTTTGCAGTTTCCGTTTTTTTGCAGTGACAGAGAATACATAATAGGCCGGCGAATATGGGAATCGGGAAAATCATATTATTGTGTGACTAAGGTAAGTTTGTAGATATATTTTATTTAGTTTTTTCCATTTTTTTCTATATTCTTTATATCCTTTATAAATTGGGACTTAGTGATATGATAAACGTATTGAGAGTCACTTTTGTTTCTAAACCAGGGAGTTCCCTATCTTTCTGTTCCAAGAAGCGACAAACCGAGACGTGTTGATCTTTACTACTCGAGCTGGTACATTCAAGCAGGTAACAATTTCATTATTCTTTATCAATTTTTCAATACTACTTGATTTTGCCAATAGATATCTGCTTATATAAGTTCAAAAGTCGACTCGTACATAAAGATACGTTTATCTGTAAACATGTGGAATTCCTTGAAAAACGAATATCTTCAGAGCATGATAAAAGTGGTTTAAAATCATATAAAGCATAAACACCCCCCAAAACATTAATTACAATAAACACATAGAGATTTGTGAAATAATCGTACGTTCCATTATCAATAATGAGATACATCAATCCACTTCCTGTTAGTAAAAAAGCACGCTACCATTTCACCCCTAGTTTTTCAGTTATCGATATGCCAGAAT
The DNA here is from genome assembly GCA_963669365.1 of Verbascum thapsus. Taxonomy (NCBI): domain Eukaryota; kingdom Viridiplantae; phylum Streptophyta; class Magnoliopsida; order Lamiales; family Scrophulariaceae; genus Verbascum; species Verbascum thapsus. The sequence goes on along the minus strand of OY770107.1, from coordinate 8,994,454 downwards.
CTGACTGAGGATGTCTCGATAATTTGCAAAATATCGTGGTAACCTATAGGCCATAAGTGGGGTATTCCCATAAAAAATTACATTTTTTATCCATATGTAATGTAATTTTTGGGAAAATTCTTAAATATAATATGTGCATCTCTTGTAATTAGGCTTGTTAATGGGCGGGGATTGCTGAGACCCGGACCCATTCAATAGTAAATGTACCGGACCCGGACCCAACCCATAGGGTCTGAGACCCGGATCCGATGACACTATGTAGTTGGGTTCGGGTCGGCCCAGTTACAATTTTTACCCGCGGGTCTATACCCGAATAATACCCGAAGTTTACCTGTGAACATTTACCAGACCCGAAACGTACCCGGCGGGTAAAATATTTTTTTTGGGTATTTCATAGATCCAGTTTGGGTTTGGGTATTCCCCGCCCATTGAGACCTCTACTTGTTTTTGTGATTATAAACGAGGTGTGTTTATTCTCGAACTTCTCGTTGTGCATGAAACAGTTGAATCAAGGAAAGGAAACGGGCAATTATCCGCTTGTGAGGTTATACTCTTCCACTACGAAGACATGGGCATCCCATGGGAAATCGCCAAATTTGGCGTTCGTCAAGGTATGTGGGGCGCCGTTAGAAACATCGAGAGTGGTTTTCGGGCTTACCAAAAGCACCGAGCAACTAAACAACCAATCTCACACCATGCATTTATGGCTCAAATCAACACAAAAATCGACCCCAATTGCTTGAACGTTCTAGAAGGCGATGAAGACTCATCTGAAACCGAACTAGTAGCCTTGGGTGATGAGAAACCAAAGGGCGTAAATTTACCGAAATTGCTAATATTTGGCGGGGCGATTGCTGTTGCTTGTAGTCTTGACCGTGGTCTTTTGACCAAGACGCTTGTATTTGGCGTTGCAAGAAGGTTTGGGAATATTGGAAGAAGACTAGGCCCAAGGACTTAACAGAGGATTTGTAGCTCAGAAATTTGACATAAGAGGCGAAAAGAGTGTTTAAAAGATAAGATTATTATTCGTTTTATCGATATGTATACTTGGAATGTATAACTGTACTATATGTATAAATAAGAAAATATCAAGTTCTTTTGAGTTTTGTTTTTTTTTGTTCTTCTTGTAAAGGGTTTTTTTAAGAGGAATTTTATAGTAGTAGTTTGTGTGATATGGTTGATGACTTAGTTCTTAACAATTGGTCTGAAATGCTTTACTTGAGTAGGAAAAAGTTGGGTTTTTTTTTATCAAGTATTGAGAATGTGAACGGGAAAAATCTGGACCTACAGTGGGTCCCACATGTATGCCCGAGCATATCTAATTCGGTGATTCTTGTGAAGTTTTGAGAATATAAATTACTATTTTTGGTGGGTAATAATATGTACATAACCGTTATATGAATAGTGCAATTGTGTTAACAATTAGTCTTATAATTTGTTCAACTATGAGTTAAACTAATGGCATGAGCAGTGGCGGAGATAGGGGGCGGCGGGGGCGACCGCCCCCTCCAAAATTTTTAAAATTTTTAACATGCGTGTATTTTAAAATTTTTAACATATGTATATTTTAAAAAAAAAATTCATTCCCCCCCCCCCTAAAATTTTTTAAAACATCTATAGATAAATATATTTTAAAATTTTTAATATTAGCCACACTTAATTTATAATTGAGACATCTATAAAATTTCAAAACTAAGTCCACAATAATTTTTTATTTTACTTGATCCAACTAATTTTATTCAAAATAAAAGTGGCTCAAACTTATATTGGACCTCAAAAAATGTGTTTGCCTAAACTAAGCCCACAATAAAAGTTTGATAAAATAGAAATTATGGATCTAAGTAAAATGTTATGCACACAATTTTTAATATCCTGAATGGCTCCCAAGCAATCACTAGAGTTTTTGGAAATATGAAGTTCTCTCTTTAGATATCCGTAGAGTTTTTGGTTTCAAACCGGGTTGGGTTCTTAATTTCATTAATAGAGAAGGAAATCTTTTGGCTCGTAATATTTGTCAATGGGGTTTTGATAGGAGGTGGAATGGCCCCATTCCTCTTAATATCTTACCTGAGACTGTGTTTTGTAATGAGGGAGTTATATCTCCCCAAACTCTGTTTCTTTCTTTGCTAATTTATAATATTAAGCGATTGATATAAAAAAAAAAAAAAGTAAAATGTTATGCATAGTTTAGGGGTACTTGTGCAATATATGGCATAGTGAAAAGTAAAAACCCCATTTCTTCCCAATCCATTTACCCTCACTCATAAACACTTCTCACAATCTATGCAAGATTATATAGATTTATGTATTTTTTATTTTTATAACAATTAATAGTTTCAATATAATTTGTTAATTTTGTTATACAATTGTTATTGTTTACTAATTAGGGTTGGGTAATGAGTGTAATAACTAATGGGTAATTGTAATTTATAAGTTTCTACTATCTAATTACTAATTTTACTACTTTTAGTTTGGGGTTTAAATTTGTTGAAATTCTTAGCACATGCTTGATAAACATAAATATTTATCTTTTTTTTCTCAATTTTGTGAATTTGTAATGAACAAGATTACAACAAAATCCCAACTTCCAAGTTTTTGAATTTTTTGGGACTAAAGTTTGGTTAACTATTTGATTAACCAAAATTAACCAAACCGAACCATTTGTGAAGTTTTTTGTTGTTGATGATATATGCAAATTAGCTAAAAAGTTCTATCCAACTGATTTTAATTGTCAAGAGAGAATGCATTTTAGATTTCAATTGGAGCTTTTCCAAGTTGATATTAAGAGAGATGAAGAACTTAAAAGTATCTCAAAACTTTTCGATTTGTCCATAGCATTGTCGAAAACAGGTAAGTCGTGTACTTACTTTCTGGTTGATAGACTGATTCGACTACTTTTAACTCTTCTGGTATCTACAACAACTACTGAGCATGCATTTTCTGCTATAAAAATCGTGAAGACAAGACTGAAGAATAGTATGGATGATGATTTCTTGTCTTGCAACTTGATAATGTACATCGAGAAAGAAATTATTCGAAGTTTTGATACAAAATCAATTAGTGATGAATTTGATAGGACGAAGACATGTAGAGTACAATTAAAGTAAGAGAAGATTATGCGATATCAAGCATGTTAGATATTTATGTTTAGTAAATATTGTGATAACTTTTTGTGATTATAAAGTTTTATTTTGATTTTTGTTCATGTTTATATTCATATTTGAATTGTCAAATTTTGGTATTTAGGCGATTTTCAATATCCGAACTCTCGACCCGACGTAAACAACTCGACCCGAAATAAACCGATCCACGTCATCATACTTCGCCCCCCACTTTCAATTCCTAGCTCCGCCACTGGGCATGAGTATAATAGCTTGTTTAGCTAAAAACAACAAAATAGCATTATCAAATTGGATTGATTTAGTTGATGGGATTATTGTATCTAATAAATCGAGTTTCTCGTTAATAGAGAGAGAAAAAAAAAATACATAACTTCTCGTGTTTCACTATACACAAAGAATAGTATTTATATTTAAAAAAAAAAAGTATACACCGAATTAATTCTAGAAAAATAAAATCCTATAAATCAATAAGGAAGAATATTTTCAAAACAATAAATTCCATCAAACTCGGGCGCAAACCTCGGGACTTTCATCGCCCGTCGATCTTCCGCCTTTTTCGCCGAATCCGACGGCTGAGACGCCGACCTAATCACTGCCTTTTCCTTCTTCACATCATCGATCTTCACCGCATTCTCTTGCTTATTAGCCGGAGATATCGCCGCGGCTGTTGAAACGCCGCTGATTTTCCGGCCAACAGCCTCGGCGCAGCGAACGTCGAACGAACTGAACAACGACATGAACATGATTGATCGAGATTTCTGAGAAATTCTTCAATTGAAGAATTTGAAGAAAGCAAAAAAAAATAATCTTGAGAGGGTTATTTTTTCTGCTTTCTTTGGGCGAGTTTGAGGGAGGAAACTCGTGCGTGTGAAGAAAGCATCTGAAGAACAAGAATATATATATATATATATATAGAGAGAGAGAGAGAGAGAGAGAGAGAGAGAGTTAATTGAATTAGGAAACAGATTGAAATAGGAAGTTTTGGCGGTTGATGGAAATAGCGTAGAATAAGCCATGTAACACGGTTTAATTTACTTTATTGATTTTTAAATTCTTATTTTTGTGGTCCTAATTAATTATGTGACTCCTAAATCAATGTGTAGTAGTTTATTCTATCTTAGCATCTAACTTGAAGACAATTGTCACCTTGTTATTAGTTGCATTCACTAAATTCTAGTCCTAACTAACTATATTTTTCCCTAAATTCTTTGTGGTCCATGTAAAATCGAGTAATTATATATCACACTGGAGTATTATTGCTCTTTTGTCTTTCCTAAGACGACTTAGACAAATACAGGTTAGCTTAGCTGACTAGCTAGACTTGAGGACATGTGACAAGTGGTATACAAACCATAAATGTGGGCATGATTTAGATGTAATTCACCATGCAAATTTTACCTATAACAATAACCAATTTTCAGGTTCCAAAATTCAATAGATATGCTTAACAATGTTGTTTGTGAGATAAAATTTTCAATTCCAAATGATGTTCTGTCTTCTATTCCATGTATTAAATGTCTGACATGTGCTTACACATGTTAAACATCACTTAATAACTATATTTGTGAATTACACGTGCCAAAACCTAAATATATGGAATAGGGATTTGGAATAGAAAATCCAATCCTGTTGTTTAGTGATACCCATACATAGTAATGAAAACATGCTAGATTTCATCTAGTGGAATTGATTCCATAACTAAGTGTTCGAGAAGGAATAATACACCCACCAACATTAGACATTTGTATACAATGAATATACAATTCGGGCATGTACCGATTCAAAATGCTCTTCAGAACTGGAGACAATTGTTGATATATTGACCAAGTAAACTTTAGACATGAATTGTTGATTGAGATGCTAATAAGTAATAAGCATGTTCAACAAAACAAATCCCATTTCTAGAAAAAGAACAATACAAACCAGAGTTTCACCAAGACCCTCAAGGTCTCTAAGGAAAGACATCTCTAAAACTTACCTCAAATTATGCATGCTCTACAGAGGACACACAAAACAGAGAATTAAAGAATCCAGAAGTTCAGCATACGTCAGGTTTATGAGACCCGATTAATCACAATCCCAAATTAAATTACTCGAAATACGAAATTATCGTGAGAGGACATATAGGAATCATTCAAAAATACTCAATATTGAATTACTGCAAGTGTCAAAAGAGGTCAATAGTCCACCACTAGTCATAATAATACTCCAGAAAGTAAAAACACAACCTTTATATAGGGCTAATTGTGAATGCAAAACTTAAAAAGCTTCCTAATCAAACAAGCTGAATCCCATATCGTCATCACTCTCCTCCTTTGGCTCCTCCTGGAAAACAAAAAGTGTTTACAAACTCAAAACTGTTGATTCACTTAACCAATTGATATAAAATACATAACATTCATTTACATTTGTTTTGGACGACTGGTTTGAAAGAAGAATTTCAGGGGAGAACCCAAGTACTCTATTTCGGATTCGAGAGTGACAAATTATTCGTTAAATGACACGTCATTTCATATTACATAAATACTTAGTTTGGAAAATCTAATGAAATTGATTTAATTATTCTTTTACACTATACATACAATTAATTTAGCCTGGACCCTGGAAACTGATAAACATCTCTCATGATTAAATTATAGATTTTGTTCAAACGTTCATTTTTCAAATCCAAAAGAATTTAGTCATTAGCGTTTTGCACAAAAAAAATCCAACATACAAACACGATCGAAATTGTAACTAATATCCAGAAAAACAATGAAAAGAAAAATGTTTACCTTCTTTTCCTCAGCTGCAGGAGCAGCTGCAGCGGCGCCACCAGAGGCGGCAGGAGCAGCGACGGCGACGGCGGCGCCACCACCACCAGCACCCACGTTCATCACGAGATCCTCAACATTCCTCTTCTCGCAAAGCTTAGCAAAAAGGCTCGGCCAGTACGATTCAACCGTCAAATTCGCCGCCTTCACCAGCGTAGCAATTTTCTCCGCCTAACACACAAAAATCAAATCATACTCACAAAATTTACCTATAAAATCAAAAATTGTGATAATCAAACGGTAACATGTGATTACAGTGATGGGGATCCCATCGTCGTGAAGAATCAAAGCAGCGTAAGTGCAAGCAAGCTCTCCGACAGACATTTTTCTTCGTTCAGAAACGAAAAATTGATGCGGAAATGAGGGTTTTACACTGCTGCTGCGGCAAAATTAGGGTTAGGGATTATGACTTTGTTCGACTATATATGGGAATATTTTAGCCCATCTTTGCAAAGTTTTATTATTTGTCATTTACCGCCTGTACTTTTGACATTTAGCATATAACACCCCTAGCTATTAGTTCTTGACTTCTTGTCAATACAATTCTATTTTTTTTTTAGTATTTATACAATTTAATTTTTATTTTAATATGATAATTATTGTAAATGTATTTTTAATTTCATATAAATTTAAAAATTCTAAAAAAATATAATTATAATTAGTATCAATTAGCAATATAAAATTTTCATAAATAGATCTGTGTAAATCTATAATTAATTAATTTTTAAACCTAAATATTGCCCTTGTAAATGAAAAATTGGTGAACTGGTTGAAAAATCTTATTCTGTATTTTTTTGGATAGAAATTTATTTTTGGGTGTTATAATAATTTTCCCATATTTTTTGGGAAAACAATGGGAAAGTCCTTAAAATGCATTTACACACAAAATAACAATGTTAATACATATGCACAAATATGTACACGCTTGATAAATTGAAGAAGAGAATAATGATGAATTTTTCGCAATTTTTAGACAGAGTAAATATACTTAACCATGTAAATTTGCTATCTCCCACATAATTTAGTACATTCCACTAAATTTGAGTTGTATATAATAGTGGCACTACTTTTGAGTTGTATATAATAGTATTAGAAATTATGCATTTGAAAAAAAATTAAAATTAATATTTTTAGTTGCTCAAAACGATGCATTGCTTTTCTTACTCTCAACATGATAGCATTATTTAATTATGCACTAAACGTTTGACACATGTCAAAAAATATACATATTTACGTACAGATAATTTTCATTTTTCCCCCACTAAAAAAAATTCATCTACATTCTAACAATTCTTACATTTTATACAACTAGGGGTGTTCAAAATCAACCGAACCGACCGCATCGAACCGAAAACCGAAACTTCGGTTCGATTTTTAATCGAACCGACAATTTCATTTCGATTTTTAATCGAACCGACAATTTCGGTTCGGTTTTCAATTTTTTATTTTTCAAAAGTTTGATTTTTGGTGTCAATTAACCGGACCGAACCGAAAACCGAAGTTTTTTAAATTTTATTAAATTTAAATATATTATATTATTTAAGTACTAAAAAAATAATCATAGTGTAGTTGGTCAGGGTACTTGGCTCTCACTTGAGAGACCCGGGTTCAAGTCTTGGCAATGGAATACTCCCTCTTATTTTTGGTTATTTTTTTTGTAACAAAAAAAAATATTTCGGTTATTTCGGTTTTTAACCGAACCGAACCAAACCGGTTCGGTTTTTAACCGAACCAAACCGAAATAACTCGGTTCGATTTTCGGTTCTCAAAATTGTTGAACCGGAATTTCGGTTAACCAAATAACCGAAATTTCGGTTCGATTTCTGACCGAACCGGGCCGACGAACACCCCTATTAATACAACATATGTCCAAGTAAAAAAGAATTATACAAAAACATGCATACAGCAATGCTTATGGAGACATAACATTCAACAGAGTAAATCCCAATAGTTTTGCAAAATAGTTAATACTTTGTAAGTTACACAAAACCACAATCAAACAAATCCCAGAAACTAAAACAATTAACAGCAAGATATCAGTTCAAATCATAATTCCAATAATGAACATCTCAAAATGCCAAAAGTTTTCAATGGAGAAGGAAAAGTTCCAGTTTTAGATTACATCAATCGAATGCCAAGAATCTCCCGTGCCTCTACAGTATATCTGCATTCGACTGAGACAATCAGGCGCTACCCGACCTAGCCTGCAATTAGACCACACATTTCATCGAGGATCAGAGGTAATCGATATTGGAAGTAAAATCTATCAGGGCTGTGAATTGAAGTTTTATATCCACAGATGCAGGAAAATTGCACTACCGGATCTAGTTGTAGGCATCAAGTGGAGCTCGGTCCTTTTCGAGCTGGACTAGTGATCAATTTTTTTTTTCTCGATAAAAACAAGCTTTTTAATGAGCCAAGCTCAAGTATATTTATTAATAGGCTCTCGTATAAATAATGCATTTAAAATTTATCATGATATTATATAATATTAATCCATGTTTAGTTATATAATACTTTGGTTCAACTTGCGCATTACCTGGCGAGGTGATGCAGACTTGGATGGAGATCTGGACATTGACCTTGATCTTGATCTTGATTTCGACCTGGCTCTGCAAATTTAAGCAAAAGGCCAATATTGTTTTGATCTAACGTTTCATGATAAGAGGAAGCCTGGCAAAAAACAATGCACTTGCATTTAAAGAAGCAAAATAGATTCTAGCCCAATCTACCTGGAAGATTTAACTGGAGATGCTGAAGGAGATCTTGAAACAGATCGGTCCAATGATTTGCTGCATAAACAATAATAATTTATTCACAGTTCAGTTGTAAATCAGATGGATTATTTAGTACATACATTCAGATAACATACATATATTATAAAAGACTACATATATATATATATATATATATACCTTCTACTCCTATTCCTTCTCGGGCTTCTGCTTCTGCTTCTACTTCTACTTCTACTTCGACTCCTGCTTCGGCTTCTAGATGGACTACGTTTCTGTTCCTTTACCTAAAACCATTGAAATAAAACTCATTGTTCCCAAAATTCATTGCATTTAAAAAAGAAATCTAGTAAATCTCTATCGAGGGTGGTCAGCAAGGGAATTTATGGGCTTATTATCAAGATATACCCCGAAGTGAAAATGTAACAGTATGAAATGCAAAAAGGAAAGTGCGGATAAGGAATTTTGAAGGTAGAACAAACAACTATACTAAGTAAATTACAGATGAGAGATAGAAGGTACCCTGATATAGCTTCTGGTCCAAGGATTTTTGAACTCAGTGTCATCAAGTTTACGAATCTGGGTAATTCAAAAAGGTGTTACCAGCTTGTTGGATGAAATAGCAAACACCAAAGACTTAAGAGTAGAATGCAGCATTAGTTCACATTCACTTACGGCATATTTCATGTCTTCATAATTAGTATAATCCACTAGGCCATAGGTTCCTGTATTTGATAACAAACATCAGGGCAAAACATGAAAACAATTGATTAACAAGAAAAGAGATGATAATTGAAACACATATTCGACAGATGACCTTATAAAAACCAACGCAAAATTGCAGAGATGTATAAACACGGATACTGTGCTAATGGTTCAAGTAATACCTTCACTGTCACGGGAAACTTCAGCAAAGCAGACATCCCCAGCTTTACGCATATGATCCTGAAACATTTTACAAGTAGAAAAAATTGGAGGAGCCCAAACAGATAAAGCATTCCCTTTTTACAAAATTACTATACTTCTACTAACCTTCAAATCTTGCCAAGAAGCAGAAGAAGGAAGCCCTCTAACAATAACTACAGATAAAACAAAGATCAGATATATAAGGCCCGACACATTATGCAAAAGAAATAGTACTAAAAGGCAGCTAACTTGAAAAGTAACATCAAGTGAATTTAGCAGTACCTCGATAGTCCGAGTGACGGGAAGCACCAAACCGGCCACCCCCATCACCACCACCACTACTGCCTCGGCCGCCACCATAACCACCACGGCGATCACTTGAAGATGATGGACCTCTGCCGCCATGTGCAAGCTCAACCTAAATTAAAAGCATCTTTAGGAAAAAGGTGGGAAAGCCCAAATAATGTTCAAGGAAACAAATACCACAACCATAAAATAGCGCTTTTATTAACTATTCTCACCCTCAATCGACAGCCATCAAAGTTATAGCCATCTCTTCCCCTGATAGCATCTTCCGCATCTCGAGCACTCTCAAACTAAAAAGTATAAATAAATTCAAATTAGTAAAGAACAAGATATGTGTGAAGTTTCCAGAAACATGTAACATTTATGCATATAGACAGCATTTTTCTATTTATTTTATTGCACATATCCAAAACCATAGCACATAGAAGTTCAAATACCTCCACAAAACAGTAGCAAGGGGGACGAGGTGGAATTTTCAGCTCGATATCTAATACGCGACCATACTGCAAGAGAAGACAATTGTCAAAAACTAGCACATCCAAAGCTTCAATTCATAAGAAAAAGATACGCTTGATTGTCAACTGACAAAGCACCATGTAAAACCAGGAAACAAAAAGTGAATGAAATTAGCATCAACAAACATTATATTTTTGATAAAGAGCAAGAAATGAAAATCCACTTGCTCATTTGTAGAAGTTTATAATACATACAAAGTGACAAGAGGGCCCAAAATATAAGAGGTGCAAAGGCAGGTAGTTTCTAAATGGATACCCAAATGAAATATGGAGGTAGAATGCGGTCAAGTGCATTTGCATAGAAGTTAGAAGTTCTGTTAGGACGATAAATATAAAACAACACTTCTAGCCATGATTAAATTTAAAATGAAAAATAGCGATCATTTGAACATCACATTTTGCAATGAAAAAGTGAAGTGTTTGGCTCTGGTGGACGAATTTTACAGAGTAATAACATAAAAAATTATGAACAGTAACCCAGGTCCAAGAACAATAGTATAAGACCTAAGATTGCTCCTCTAAATTTGTCACGTAAAACTGTCCAATGAAACCCAAATTAACCAAGATTGATAGCCATCTAACCTTGTAAAATAGGTCTTCGATTTCTGATTCTCTGATATCAGCAGGAAGGTTCCCAACATAGATTGTGCGAGAGAAACGGCCACTCATTTTTGGTCCTTGAGGAAGAAGTCAATAGTAAACTCTGCAGATACGAAATGCTTCATGAATGGGAACCAATTCAAAGCAGATAACTGGCGCAAGTTCAAAATAATCCAGTACGTATCCTATTACCATCTGAATGATGGAACAAGAAGAAAAAAAATCAAAGAACAAAGCTTATGAGGCAAACCAAATGAGCCTCCTTGAAATGAGCAGTGCTCCACAAGTTCCTTAGCTCATATGCTCCAAGATAATCCATAGCTATAATTTATTTGAATTAAAATACGGTCTCCTCATCCTCTCTAAATTATTTTGCAGATGCATAGCTTTATAGAGAACGAGCAAGAACTTCCAACTATAAAAATATACCAAAGACTCCACCCTGACTTCTCCCACTCCCATTCTACATCCCTATGTATTGCAAAGCGAGTATTTGTCCATGCACTTGACATCTATCATAAACAAAGCATTTGTGTCATGAGATAAGGTAACATTGTCACATACTTAAGCATTCACCTTTTTCAGATTTCTATACAATGTGAAGAAGAAATACTCCCGCAGAATACGCAACACAAGGGGGTCCACTGTCCATGACCTTTTCCCTTTGACACATAACATTAAAAAAAAAAGTTGGAGTAACTGTGCTCCTTTTGGAGAAACTTTGCTACTTATGCTTGCTTTAAAAAATACAGGGCCTCAGAACATTAAAACACAGAAGGTGTCTACTTGACTGAAAAGCATATCAAAATATACTCTATTGAGATTTAAATATGTATATCTTGTTATGTGCCAGGAAACATTTGACGACAGTTGAGATGCATGAAGAACAACTTTGAAACAGGACTGTGAAAGAACCTTGCAAGACCAAAACTAAACTCAAGTTTTCATTCATAAAGAAATAGCAGGAACTTCATTTCCACAGCGTAGACATCGACCTTTCCCAGTACAATGCAGGTAGTCACGGCAAATGAAGATGTTGTTCAACAGTAGATGATAAGGTGATACGCCTAATGGAATGCAAGTACACAGAGCAGCCTATCCATATAACACCGCAAATTAATATATGTTTACTGGTAGGTGGTTGGCAGCCAGGAATTTAAATTCACACAACAGTACATCAAAATTGAATCAATGAATAATCCATCCCAATCTTGAAGCCACAATTTCATGCTGTCAGAGACACATTATTTATTTAAAATTTAATTTCAGCACCCAGTATGCACAGATTTAACATATACATGGTCAAGCAATAAGCCCATTCTTTAACTTCGAAGCTGAAAATCTTGTAACTCCAGCTTAAGTGAGGAAGCATCAAAACCAGAAGCTTGTACGGCTGTACACATCACATGACTGTTTAAACTAAAGATTCATCTGTTTTACATTGTTCCCAATTAGTTTTATCAGCCAAGCCAATAAAAGAAAAACCTGAACTCCAGATTTGGGCTTTGTATTCCAGTGACGAAACTATCAATTGAAATTTGAAACATTTACTTATGGTTACTTTAAAATGAAAATGAAAAAAAATGTTTGTGCAAGTATAATGATAAGAAATTTGTGTTCATTATCCACGATACTCAATCACATGTGAAACCACCAAGGTCGAAAAGCACTTTCAGTACATATCATTTTGGTCCAAAACAAAAGTCTTGTAATCAAGTTTTCAACACTTTCCTTTTTTTTCCTTTCACTTTCCTCCACTGAAACGTAAAGGCAATCGCAACAAGGAATTGAAAATTAGCAAGTTTAGTACAGATTCCATTTACAAGCATTTCAGCTCTCAAGGTTGAAATGAAGACAGACCCCAAATCAAATTCTAAAAAGCAGTTTTTCTCATAATCCTGACCAAAATCCGCAGCTTTAGCTCAGCAATAATTACTCATCAAAAATCCGATCCAGAAATCACGAAAAACCAGGCATATCAACATTTGCAGATCTCGACACATACCGGTTTCAAAATCCTTGCACAATTGAACTTTGAAAAGAAAAAAATCCAAACTTTTTACCGGGCTAGGTTTTCCAATTGAAAATTCGCTTCTGATACATAATTATAAGCACTAAAATAATCAGCTAATCGAGAATTCCCTCGTGAAATAACAGATGTATAATTATGATTTTATGCTTTTTGAGAATTTGACAATCGAATTAGCTAAATACGTACCTCTGTTCAAAAGAATTTCTTCAGGATTTTGAGCTCTCCAGCTGCAGCTTTTAGGGTTTTCTGTAAATGGCAGGACAAATTTCAAATTTTGTTGAAAGGACATATTTTATTCATGCAGGCCTGGGTCAGGCCCATAAATACAGCCCATTTGAAATCTCCCAAAAACCATTCCAGTGTATGTTTAATTTCATTTCAGAGGTATAAATAACTCGAGTTGAACAAATTCTTTCTTATTTAAGTTATTTGTTTACCAAATCGGGATAAAAGTTAAACTTTAATAAGTTGTTTTTACATATTTATAATTCTAATTTAAATAAATTAGTCGAAGTTAGCATAAAGCTTGATCTTATTAACTTTTATAAGTTGTTTTTATATATTTATAATTCTAATTTAAATAAATTAGTCGAAGTTAGCATAAAGCTTGATCTTATGGAAAGAAAAATGTTATTTTTAAGTCTAAGTTTGCAAATCAAACGAACCTGTATTTCAAGCAAATCAATCTCAAACGAAATCAAAGCAACAAACTTAGATTAAATATATCAACTTAATCAATTCTTCAAACTTAGAGTAGCCCAATATTGTTCAATTTAAATTCACTTACGGAATTGATCACACAAAAACTAGAATATCCAACTAAACGTCGTTCTATAAGATAAACGAGTCCAATTGGGACTACAGAAAAGGGCGCAACACTCATCAAAATAATGTTAACATTCTGAATGCTGATTACTAATGGAGTTTTGGGATTTCAAATTCAATACAATCCCTAAAACTTGCATAATGTGGATCCCGAATAAATTCTATTACAACATATGATTGTGACAACACAGTAGAAAACCATATTGTCCTGGAATGGCAATGCTAAGCCCCTTCAGCCGGGGTTCCCTTTGATGTGCTGATATAGAGTACTGCAATTTAGAGTGAAAAAATAAAATACAAAGACAAAGCCTTTGATGCATCTTCAATTCAGTAGTAATTATATATACATATATATATATCAATTTGAAAGGCCATCTTCTAACTGGGATTTACCATTGTTTCCTCGAATAAAGGCATCCCCGTATTTATTCTTCAGCTGGCCATTCACATACTCCTCCGTTTGTTCCATTGCAATATTCATATATCCATCAAGACAAGCAAGAATACCTGTAAGTAACATAGTGTTTCCAGCTTATACTTTATATCATGACAATGAAGCAAATATGATCAACAACAATTGCATTCTCATTGAGCAGAATAACTATGCATATATTCAAGTGTCATGGCAGGAAAAAAAAATTGCGGGAATTAACATTAATCAAAGGAATTAATACATTTAACTTGGGAAAATCTAAGCCATACCCATACCAATGGTCCTAGTGCATCTAAGACCATTGAAATGTAGTGGGGTGGTGATAAAAAAACACCCACCCCCATGTGTTTCAATGGTCCCAGATGTACTAGGACCATATGGTATGAGTGTGATAGAAATGCCCATTTATCTAGCAAGGATGAAGAAGACGAGTCAGCATCAAGGCTAAGCTCAGTTGCCAACTAATAATTATTATTACAGATTACAATGATCCATCCTAAGTTGCACATATAAACATCGGATTTCACATGCTCGTTATGAAAGGAAGGTATTAAAAATACATGCACTATATTAGATTACACAAAATTATTATAGAAGCTTATGAGATCAATCAGCTCACACGAACAAAGAAAAAAGGATATAAGTTAATAGAATGTTTTCAGGAGTATGATATAGAATTCATCAATTTTTTGAAGTTATCCTACAACCAAGCGAGATTGTTGAAAGCAGCTATACAATGGTGGAAGTAAAGCTGTACAACTAGGTCTATCCAATTAACTTTGCACAATCACAAAGTAGTCTTCTCCACTGGCTTTGCTTATTTGCTAGTCATAAAATTTAGTTATTATTGCTGTTTGCAAGATATTACTTCCTCACTCCATATCAATCTAAACCTCCATGTTCTAATTCAAACACAAGATATAGCTAGATTCCTAGACAAATAGCCTTACAGTGAGTAAGGTTCCTTAAAAGTTCCAACAAGCAAAAAACACGTGAACATCTTCCTAAAGCAGTGGATAATACACCCATTTTTTTCTTTACTAGGACCAAACATAATCAGCCCCACAACACAATTCAGCGCATTCCTTCTTTTCATCCACCAGAACCAACTTTCTCTTTTCCTCACTACTGCCAAAGTGACATTAAGACCACTTTTACCACTGTACTTCAACAAAAAGATTTGACCCTATGTCCACATGCATCAATGTAATGTACATGCTAGATCATGCATCAATGTAATGTACATGCTAGATCCCAAACATGGGTGGCCAATGGTCCTAGCGTCCCCACCATTGATTCTCGACAAGCAAAGAACTCCAAAGTAATGGTGACAAACCTAAACAGAACTAAGCAATCAAATCTCCCTTGGGGGGTTTGAAAAAAAAATCCTTGTTGTGGTTTCGTCCTTTCCAGCACTGAGGTCACATTCGAAATTTGGATTGGAAGATTTGAGCTTTAAGAATAATAAAATCCATAATAAGAAATCCATGGCACTAACTTAGATCATCAGTTTTCAGTCACTATGAGGATTTCAAATCCTTTAGCATCTATTTTGTGCTACCTTTTCAATTAATTATGTTGATTTCTAAATCCTTTTATTCAAAGCTAAGAGAAATCGGTTTGGTTAGATGCCAATTAAAATTACAACAAAAGAAGTACAAAAAGAAAACACCTAATAAACAACTCATAGCTAGGATTGCGAACAAGTAAAAAGTAAATGTGACTGACCTCTATAGTCGACCCCTGAATTCAATTTAACTACAACAGGTCGACCACGTATCGACTTGAGAAAGTCAGCAGGAGTTTTTGTGGTTGATGCTTTCTCCATGGTTCCACTCATTATTCAAACTATTGAATAGCTGCTAGCAAATGAAAAGGGGGGAAGAAACAATTAGCATAACCCCGCAATGAATATCGAATAATCAAATTTTCTTAAGATAACTTAGCACAACTTCTTCTTGCTGAAAACAAAATAAAAATTGTTACACATACAGAGGATTCAACTGTTTTGGTAGATAAGAAGATATCAGCAACAATCCCAATATACTTATAATATATGTTGGCTTTGCATTTTAGTGAGGAAAATATTATTTAAAACGTTTCCTTAAAAGGCGAAGAAAAAGTTTGTACAAGTATAGTGATAAGAGGTTTCTGTTTGTGTTCTCCATGATACTCAATTACATCTGGAATCAACCTCGGTTGACAAGTACTTAACATACATCAGTTTTTGTCCAAAGATGCTTCTTCTTTTTTCATTTCACTTTCACCCACTAAATCTTATAATCAAACACAGCAATTAATTCAAAATTCTGAAAAACAAATTTTCATACTGCCAACCACAAATCGCTAATTACAGCGCAGCATACACAGTCAAATTCAGAATTTCGATCAAAACCTCAAGCTTTCAAAACTATAGATCCAAATTGCAGAAGTTAAAACATACCAAATCCAAAATCCTTGCGCAAGTCAACTTCTTGAAGCAGATAATCCGAAGCCTCTAGGTTTTCCAACTGAAAATTAGCTCACGAAACATAATTATAAGCATTGAACAGCAACCTAATCGATAATTATCGTAGAAAACAGCCCAATAATAAGAAAAATTTATGCTTTGTGAGAATTTCACAAGTGAATTGAATTATATACGTACCTCTGTTCAGGTTTTGATCGCTTGTATAATCTCTTTAGGGTTTCAAAAATTGCCAGGGGTAATTTGAATGCTTGTTTTCAAGTTTTATTAAAAGGCCATTAATTATTCGTGCGGGCCTACGGCCCATAGGCCCATAGTTTGGACTTTGGGCCTGTTAAAATTATTCAAAATGCTTTTCAAGTTTAATCGTTGTGTAAAATATATACATATATATATATATATATATCTTATATCAAATATAGCAATTAGCATTTAATTTAAGACTATCTATTTAATTTTATAAAAAAAAACAAATATTTTGTTGGAAGTTATTTTCCAATGCCACATATATGATAGCATAAGCGTTCATGCACCTACTCACGGGCATGATTCATGTGATTCCTTTTACTTGTTGGTGACAACAAATATATCATACATATTAGTTTAAAAATAATTTTAATGATAATTTTAGGGATTTTTTTTGGATAATTTTCCCATTTCTATTTTAAATACTGTTTTTGGGTAAGGATTTTCAAAATATTTAATGGTATTAGAGTCTTAAGATTTGTATATTTATAGAAAAAAACCTCGATATATTTTGAACTAGATTTCGTGATTATCTCAATCCCACGTAAATTGCTTTTAACAAACTTGCAAAGTTGAATAAGTCATTACATAGAAAGTATTTCTCTTTGAATGATTTAGGTACTAAATCTAAATGTGATGTTATCATCAAATCTCAATAAGATAGTCCCCATGATGAAGCCATGATCTCACTATAATTACTAAAATCACACCAAAAAATAAATGTGTACACCAAAATAAAGCTTAATTAAAGCTTGACTAAAATTTAATTTTTACATAGAGTCAATATTGTATTTTAGAAACCCATTAAATACACCTGTCATTTTCAAGTTTTTAAATTACAGAATTCAAAATAAATTTAATACACTAAATTCTTATCCAAATTTTAATTTTTTCAACTTTAATTTCTCAATCTCAAATATAACTACAAATTAATCATATATCATTTCACACAGTTACCAATCAAATTATTTATTATTCATTTTTCTTTCATACTTTATAATTTTTATTTATATTTTATTACTTTTTATTCACATAATAATTTTATACACAACTATAGTACAATTTTACGGATAATCTATCAATCTGTCATTATTTGACATATTTTATAATTTTAACTTATATTTAAAAATATAAAAAAAATAACTGCCATTCTCATATAATTTATATAGTACACAATTTAATTTATATAATTCACAATTTTGAGGAAATTTTAATCTTTTTAATCAAAAAAGTAAGCAAATAAAGCTAATAATAATTTCATCAAATTAAGGTTTAATTACTCTACATAAAAGACAAGAAAAAAGGGCAAAAAAGAAAAGAAAAAGGCAAAAAATGGGTTCTGAATTGAATTCTGGTCACATAGTAGGTAGGGTCCCCTCTGTCCTCACCAGTATTTTTTGGGGCGTTGTGAACAAAGTCTAATAACAGATAAATACATAAATAAATAAACCAAATAAAAATAACAATAATATTCATATATACATATATTAATTTTAATTAAAAAAGTTAAAAAGACCTACGAAGAAAAAGAAAAAAAAGTAAAAAACCCCATTTCTCTTTATTTAATGTTTCAAAACTATATAATCTATATTTATTTACGTAATAATAAAGTTAGATAATTATTTCACACTGACCTCTATTTCTTTCTCTACACCAGTATAATATTTCTCTCACTATATCTATATATCTTCTATTTGCAGTCTCAATGTAATATTCTTCCAAATAATACTTAAATAAATAAAATAAAATAAAATAAAAGTTGCGTTCTATTTTTCTTATTTTCCCCTTTGATATCTTCTCAAGATCTTCAGGTTTATTTATTTGTTCGATGGAAAATATTTAGTAGAACTCTACCCAATCAGGTAATCAATAATCTCGCATTTTTATTTTTACTTTTTTTGTTTGTAATTTTAGCTTCGTATAATTGAAGATTTCCAGTCTTTGATCCATTGAAGAATTTAATTTAAGTGTGGGGTTTTTTGTTTTTTGTCACAGAAAAATTAATTAAATTTAATAAATAGAAGTGAAAAAAGAGAATTTCCAAGGTTTTTGATCATGGCGGTGGTGGAAAATGCCGGCGTTGATAACGGGATGACGTCATCGAACCGCGAAGCTCAGCAGAACGACGTAGTGACGGCGAAAGCCGCCGTGAATGACCGAAAGTCAACGAACCCGGCCGATCAGAATTACTACATGATGGTATCATCCAACGGCCACAATCACCAGCACCCGCATCCGATCAACGGAGAGACGAAAATGAACGGTGGTGATGGAGATGGGGGTGAAGGGTTTAAGAGGGAGATGAGAGATTTGGAGGAAATGCTGTCGAAATTGAACCCTATGGCGGAGGAATTTGTGCCGCCGTCGCTCGCCTCCGTGTTCGGCGGCGGGACCCACAGACTATTGATGGCGCCGCCGCATGCGGCGGCTCTTGCTGCTTCGGCAGCGGGGCATTTTGGGTATAATGGTAATGGTTTTGTGATTCAACAGCCAGTTGATTCAGGTGTTCAAACTGACAATTTTCCTAGAAGGGTTAGTATTTTTTATCTGATCATAATTTTTTTTTTCTGGTTCAAGGTTATTGATGTTGTGTTGAATTCTATTGCAGCTTCCTTTTTAGTGTATTTGTTAAATCTTTTCTTGTATTATTGAAATTCTGAATCTTTCTTTGCTTTTTTCCCTGCAAAAATGCTTGTTTAGTTTGGTTGAGAAAGTTATGGCAAGTAGTAAATTGGTTTCAATTTGGATTTGCTGAAGTTCATTTTGTTTGGATAAATAGAAATGAAAATGGAATGTTTTTTTGTTATCATTATCATTATTCATTAACTCTTTTTAGGATTTGCAGAAGAAAAATGGCTATGCTCATGGGAAACGGAGGATGAATACTCGAACGGGCATGGCCCAAAGAGACGATGTGATTAGGAGGACCGTTTACGTTTCAGACATCGATCATCAGGTAAAAAAATAGCTCATTTTTTTCGTGATTGTGTTACTTATTTCTTAATTCATTACGACAATGGCAAACATGTAAAAAACTGGCCTTTCTCGCAGGTTACTGAAGAGCAACTTGCAGCACTTTTCATTAATTGTGGACAGGTAAAAAGAATACGACTCATCGTTCAATCTCAGTATGTTTGATTTGCAGTTACAATATATATATATATATATATATAGTATTTCTAAGTGATATTTTCCATGCTGCTCGTGTTGAAGGTTGTGGATTGTCGTGTTTGTGGTGACCCTAATTCTGTACTTCGTTTTGCCTTCGTTGAATTCACTGATGAGGGTATGTGGATGACATAACATTTGTTTTTTTGTAATTTAAAGAAAAAAAAAGTCGAGGGCTTTATCACATTGCATTTTTTTTTTTTTTTGCGTGATTTGCAGAAGGGGCAAGGAATGCTTTGAATTTGGCAGGTACTATGCTTGGGTATTATCCAGTTAGAGTACTGCCTTCCAAAACTGCTATTGCGCCCGTCAATCCAACATTTTTGCCAAGGGTGAGAAAAATTGGAATCCGTTCTTAGTTATTTCTAGTTACAATTACAACCATCGAGACCTAATGGGGTCCGTCATATTTGAACGATTGTGATTATATATGTTCCTGGATCTTAGGACTACCGTGAACAATCACAACTAGGGGTGAAAATGAGTTGAGTCGAGCAGAACGCATAAGTGTTCAAGCTTGTTTGAATTACAATCCAGCTTTGGAAATTGTGTTTGAGCTCGGTTTGATTGTCATCGAGACGGGCTCAAACGAGCTTTAATCAAGTAGTTTGGATATTTTGCACATGTTTTTGTTATTTTTTGCTAATCGAAACGAGCTCGAGTCGGGCTTCAAAATTTGTTGAACAAAAAAAGTTCTTCAGGTTTGGTTTGGTAATTTATCTAACCGAGCTTGAACCGAGATTTTAGCGATCGAGCTCGAGTCGAGTATCGAGTAGCTTGGTTCAATTTTCAGCCATAATCACAACCATCTGTGCTGGTGGGACCTAATGGGTCCCATCATATCCTAACGGTTGTGATTATATCTCGTACTAATTTTATTGCGGTTTGATGGCAGTCTGAGGATGAAAGGGAGATGTGTGCGAGAACTATTTATTGTACAAATATCGACAGAAAGGTACCTTCAGAATTCAAAATCCTTTCGACATGTTAACTAGCATTTGCGAGAAATAAATTCTTGATTTGTTTTTTTTTTTCTTTGACACAGATCACTCAAGCAGATGTCAAACTCTTCTTTGAGTCCATTTGTGGAGAGGTTTGTAGGCAAATTTTAATCCAAACCGTGTTTAGATGAAGCCCAAATGAATCATATAACAAGTGAATTATACCTGCTACGTGATTGGTGTATAACTCAAACGAGAGTTGCCAATCACGAGGTAATGTTATGACACTTGCTGTGTGATTATTTGGGCATAAACCGAACTGGGCTCGTGCTAGAATTTTCGCTCATATGATGATTTTGAATAAATTATTAAATTTTTTGACCAATTTTACTGCATGTTTGTGGTGAATCAGGTTCTTCGTTTGAGGTTGCTGGGTGACCACCATCATTCAACTCGTATAGCTTTTGTCGAGTTTGTAATGGTAAGAACGTATATTTTTCGCTCATTATGTTTGACTCAAAGGCTTCATTAGTTACATTGACATATAAAATTTGATTAGTTCTTTGTTAATTTAACTGTATTTTAATTATGGCTCGGTGAAAATGCCCCGTTTTTTAACTTGTAACTGCATATTAAATTCGACAAGTTTTTTTCTTTCTTTTTTTGGTTGCAAAACTGTGCCTTTGTGGAGAGTAATTAAATCAAGCCACTTCAACGTTCAATCTTTAATTGGTGGGATTATACTAAATATGCAGCATAACTAGTATAGTTTACATTGCATTTATTTTCCATTTTAATTAATGCTTTCTCAAGGAAAAAACTGAGAAATTAGCGAAAAGTTTTTACAATTTTCATTTTTTCCTGTTCAATTTATTTTTAAAAACCCGCATGAATTTTAAGTTTGGTGAAGACATATATTTGGAGTTTGGTGAAAAGGTTACTGTTTTTAGATCGATTCCTCTGTTTGGCTACATACTCGATTTTTTTTTTTCTCTTTAGTCTTTCTTAAGAGCAAAGCGTCTTAAAACGTATATTCATAATAAAAAAACAAAATATCAATCGAAATTCGTTTTTTTTTTTCCATATTAGGCTGAAAGTGCAATTGCAGCTCTAAACTGCAGTGGTGCAGTATTAGGATCTCTACCAATAAGGTTTGGTGTTCCCTTTTTACCCCTACATTTTTTCATCTAAACTCATCTTCTCCTACATAACTGATCACGGAATTTTTCGTTTTCTCAAGGGTAAGCCCGTCAAAGACTCCGGTTCGACCCCGTGCACCTCGTCAACAGATGCAGTAAGAATTATTAGAGGAGTTTATCCCGAGCCCAATGAACACATCTATCTATATAAGCTCTCTCTATATATAGTTATATATATACACATGCATAGATATTGGTACTTTTATTGGCATCTATGTTTTTTTTTTTTAGTTTTTACTATGTTGCATCTCGGCTGGTCTTTTCGTATGCATCGAATCGACTGTTTAAGGTTGTAGAGAGTATTTTGACCGTTTTTCGACTACGCTTTGCATATTATGTTGACTTTCATTAGGAGTGCCTCTAAAGTACTAATACTTTTTCTCTCTTTTAACAATCTAATTTTCTTATTTTATATGTTTCTTTTGCATTTACCATGGATGTATCTGTCGAAAGCGTATGACGTTAAGTTATGTTCGGTTATATAATGAAGTTATATTTTGATGGAGATTATCTGGATATAAGTCTATTATGAACTGTGCTCGTTTATTTGGTGAGAGTGTGTTTGATTTTATTTTAGAAACTAGCATGTTATTTGGGTGGTTTTTTTGGTTTAATACGATTCGATTTTAGCCTAGTATCTTAATGAACAGAGATTATTGTAGCCGTCAAATAATGAAAGCTTTTCCACAATATTTATTCAATTTGTCTAGTCAAAAACATGTTATTTTCCAACATGTGAAATTTCTCTAGATGTAAATTGTTGGTCAAAAATTTCCTAGCAATATTGTTTACGTAAATGTTTTCTTTTGACTTGACCGGAATTATGTCATATACGAAAATTCCTCTTATTAATAGACAATAAATTAGTGACTTATGAAATTTAATTAGGTAACATTCAAAAAGGGTTGTAGATAATTATACTAGCATAACAAAATCTTACCTCAATAACAACCGTTTTCGTCAACTTTTACTTGTATAAATTTCAAATATAATGCCCCGTCAAAAGTAGTGGCTTATACTTGTCGTATGATTAGCGAATTCGTTCGAAAATCGATAAAAACTTCTTTTACAAATTTTCTTAACCACAAAATTTCCAAGATAAGATTTTCCGTGTTTCAGACGTGTGACACATGTAATTCACAGATACATTTATTAAAGAATATGTAACATGTGTAAATATTTTGATATGTGGCACATCTACATTAGTGAAATAGAAGATTAAGATTAGAACACAGTTTGTAACAGAAAATACAATCCCAGAATTCCCGCGAACTTGATCATAACTTCATTTTACAAATGAAAATACACACATTTACACACACATAAGTCCAAAAAAACATGATTAAAAACTCCAAATTCTCATCACATAATCTTAACATCAATCACTTTCTTCTCAACTTCCTTCTTAGGTATACATACATAAAGAACCCCATCTTTCATCTCAGCCTTCACTTTATCCTTCTCACAATTCTCCATAAGCTTCAATCTCATATCGTACGACCCGTAACTCTTTCCGGGCCACGAGCCCGTTTCCTCATTTTCGACATTTTGGTCGCCTTTAATAACGAGCACATTATCCTCCACATATACTTTCACATTTTCCTTCGATAACCCTGGCATGTCGACCCGCAATTTGATCTCGTTTTCGTCTTCTTTGATGTCCCATGGGGCCCGCGTATCGCCCACCGCTCGGGGTGACATTGAGACATCCTCGAAAAGACGGTCCATAGTGTCGAGCATTTGGCGCATTGTTCGCATAGGCGATAGAGGGTCTAGCAAACCTGTTATTACATGTTTATATATGTTATTTTTGTGCTCATTTTTACAGTTTTGGATGATTAAATCACTAAGGTTATTGAAGCCTATATGTAAATGGATCCATATTTGCTAGTTTAAAGATGGGCTCAAAATTTGAAGCCTCAAAGTCCATATAATTTATAATCCTACTAATGATCCTTTATAGAAATTAGATACATATATATATATATATCACCTAGTTGCAAATATATATAAAATATATGTATGTATTGTTATTCTGCATGAATACATTCAGTTTTAGCTCGATTAATTTACGTGTCAAACCAAACTTGAACAAGTTATCATATTCACTTTGGCTCAAATTAGTAAAACTTAATTAAATATACTCAAAAATATCAAATTAACATCATGTTCGATTAAAACTCGTCTGATTTGAACTCAAATAACACTCAAAACTAAATTGAAATATAAATTTAAAATTCAATAATAATTTAAATAAATTTGAAGAAACAATTTATTGGATTCAATACATCACATTTAAACCTTAGAAACAAAAGACCAAATCATATACAAAGAAAACAAATGATGTATGCATGTCTAAAGCACAAAGTACTTACCAAAAGGAGAGATGTCCAAAGCCAATCTCCGGGGCCGCCGTTCCACGGCGGCGCTCTTGTCGCCGCCACCTTGACCGCCGCTCACACGGTGCACATCCACCGCCGTATCTTTATTATTCTCAGCAGAATTCTGAGCTCTAACAACTGATAATGGCCTTCTCATTACATCAGAATGAGAAGGGAAAAACACAGAACAAGCTTTTTTCTTCGTCCCTACAACATTGTTGAATGCAAAAGGAGAACAAACCATGGTCTTAGATGCCATTAAGAATAAATCAAACACAGTATGAATGAAAACTGAAGAAAAATGATCAGTGATAATAATAATGGGAATTTATTTTCTGCTGCTTTTTGGAATTGTTTATGGGTGATTTGAATTTGAGTTGAGTGAGGAGTTATATATATATATATATATAGGCTATGGATAAATCTTGAATGTTTGAGAAGAAAAAAAAGGATAATTTCAAAATCCTCCATGTTTCTGCTGAATTCCCGAATCATCTTCGAGAGGCAAAAATTGCATATTTGGTCCCATATATTTGGCTTATTTGTAGTTTTATCTGGTCAAAAAAATAAATTAATAATGTCCTAATAAAAGCACAAAATGAAGAGGAAAAACAGTAATTAATTGTTGAGAGTGGGATTTGAACCCACGCCCTTTCGGACCAGAACCTTAATCTGGCGCCTTAGACCAACTCGGCCATCTCAACTACCTGGTAAAGAGAATCTTAATACAATATTAGTTACTTCATTATTCACACAAGGCTCCATGATTCTACTAGAAGCTACCATCTACACAAATAAATATCCATTATAAACTTGAAATTATTGAAAGTTACAACATTGTCATCACTCCAATGAATATACGATATGCATAACAAGTGTCTCGCAGTTTTGTTTTATACCCATAATTATATATTGACTCAAAAAAATTCAATCACGTATCGCATATGCACTCATCCATTGTATGTAACACCAAACTCATTGCTATACGAAGAACTAAGAGTATCAAATTTATGCATCATTCTGAAAAATAGAGCCTTAATATTTTCAAACATATCAAATGCATCCATCCTGTAGATAAAGTGACCTATGTTTTATATACATTATGTGATTTAATAATATATGGATAATTCTAATTGATTAATTAAAAAAAAAAGTAAATTTCTAAAATACCCTGATGGTGGGTCTATATAAAGAAACCCTAGGAATTGGTCCTCTCTCAACTCTTTACGTATTTTCTCTCCATCAAGAAATTCAAAGAGGTCAAGAGGGAGAAACACAATTCCGGAGATAAATCGTTTCATCGTTTCCGCAACTACGAATTATTATTATGGATCAAGGTAAGCTTCCTTGATCTAAATGTACATGTGAAAATCATATTGTTAAAGATCTTGGTTATTACGATTTATGCTTACAGAATATAACATAATATCCTTCATAAATGCTTTAGCCTCGATTTGGTTACACTACGAGTTTTCAGTAGGGGTGGCAAAATGGATCCGGAACCACGGTTCCAACAGTTCCAACCCAATTTGGGTTGAATTGGTTCCTAAGAAAATTTTATTTGGTTCCTAATTGGGTCCAACTAAATTTCAAGTTAGGCCTAAATCATTTGCCAATAATCTAAATTATAATAAACAAAATGTAAGGTATTGAGTTGGGTTGGGTTTGGTTCCCTTTTGGATTGATTTTGGTTCAATTTTGGGTTGAATTTGGTTCCACCTTAAAACCATTTAAGAACCAACTCATTTAACAACCAACCCATTGGAACCGACCCAAAACCAACCCAACCCGCCCAATTGTCACCCATAATTTTCAGTTTGGGCTAGATAAAGTTGCTTAGTGTGCTGAAGATTAGGCCCAGGCCCACAGAATATAGTGAGTGCGATTTGGGCTTAACCCAGTTCATGCTGAAGTATGGGTCGGATCTCATAACCCATATCAACGTAATTGGGCCAAGTAATTACAACCCATTTCATTATCTAGATTGCACAAATTAATAAGTATGGTGGAGATAGTATTATGATTATTTATCAACGAAGCACAAACAGAACGAGTGAGATTATATCATATCGGGTTCCATAAAATGCGATTTTAGAGTCTCACATAATTCTAGTAATATTCGTCGTACATACATGAATACTTATAATTAATTACATTTGGAACTTAAATTTTGTTAATTCAATGTATTTGTGGTAAGAGAGGTGCATTCGAAGCGATTGGATTATTCTAGCATCATCCACACCTTATTCTCTAAGCTATTGTTCTGATAACTTTGAGGAATCAAAGCAATAGTCGTCTAATCTTAGGTATTTTCAGAATTTTAAATTCTAGTACGATCACAATTATTTATACGAAGAGGCTTATAAAACTTAGAAAATTTATTAAACTCATTGTAAAATAACTTTTTATATCCAAAAAAATATGATAATATTGGTTTATCTAACAAACCAATTTCACCAATTTTTCATTCCAAAGAAACCAATATTTAGGGTTAACAAAAAGTTCTCAATCTTTACTAGTGGCTCTTTTTCAAAACACAAAATTGCAGATGGGTATTTTAGATTAAAAAAATATATTTATGAGTTCTTTTTTATATAATTTTTTTAGAGTAGTAATTTTCTCTAAAATAATTTACCATAATATATAATTCTGATTGTATTAAAATTTATCATATCGAGATTTCCTAAAAATCACTCTAGATCGAGATAAGGCCTAATGATCAACCCTTAATCCAAAGTTATAAAAATTTAAATTAAGATAGGTCTTTACAAGGGATAGACACTTCATCATTAATCATTTTGTTAACAATAATTATCCACATTTGAAATTACTATATTAAGTATATAATACACCTATATAATTGAATAGGATCTAATTCCTTGCTTCAATAAATAAAGGGGGAAAAGGGGAATTTCCTTACTTAATAGAATTAATAAGCATCACTCATTAAAGCCTTAAAGTCAAATGCAAATACTATTATGTGAAATAGAATCTAACTATAAAATGCTTCCACTTCAAAAATGATTCCCACTTTTGTGGAGAGAAGAATTTTTAAAGATAAAAAAAACATGTGAAAATGCTAATTGTTTATAATTCTTATCATAGTTGGAATTATAACCTAACATTTTCACTAGATGCTATATCATTTTAGAATAGGATTCAAATTGCTAATAAATTAGGAGTAATGTTATATTCTACAAATATTTATCGTTTTGTCACCTTCTTTTTAATTTTTGGTGAGAAATGAATTTGATGTAATAAATGTATGTATCTGAATTTTCATAATTTATGTTTATTATAAATAAGAGATATTTATGTAATAAAATGATTGATGATATATAATTAATGTTTTTCTATAACTATTTAAGCAAATTCTTGCCTCCGGGCTTAGTTGAATTGTCTTTAACTCTTTATCAATTTTGTTTAGTGGAGTGTTTTGCTATATTACCCCTAAAATAAGATTAAGTCCATGAACTTTCATAGGATAAATTTGTGAGATAAATTTTTAATTTTAATTGCAGGAATATTAAAAGCACTTAAAATCAAATCCAAACTAATTTTGAGCTTCTGACTTCTATAAACTTAATTTTAGAGAACCAATTAAAATCTAGATTTATAAACGCTATATATCTACTTATTTTTATCTAAAAAATTCAATAATATTTTTATATATAAATAGAAATGAAAACTAAAATAACCAATTATAAAAAAAAAAAGAAAAAAATAATGACTTTTAGCATAAATCAAGCAACAAAAAAAAACGTCTAGTGGAAGAAAAGATGATCCAATGTGAATGGAAGCAAAGGTTAGTGTGTGCGCCAACCACCCACAAAAGCAATCTACTCAACTCCACACCTTATTAATTATTATTACTATTATTATTATTATTATTATTATTTATAAAATATAACATTGGGTCCCACTTCTCGATCCTCATTGGTCCTAGGTTACGCGCCTAATCATCTGACTTTCTATTGCCAATTTGACATTATATTTATAATTACATAAATATTAATAAATGACCAAATCAGAACATGGAAATATTATTGTAACGTCTTATTTCGGCGTTTTATGTAAAAAATTAACAACTGTAAGCAATAGGTTACAACTTTAAATGACTTTCAAGGGACGTATGCATTAGTCATTACCGACTTGTAATTTTATTTTATTTTATGTGAGTTATACTATACTCATTTGTGTAATTAAAAAAAATAATTGTGGACTTTTGTAAAATGTAATCGAACATTATAGTGTAAGTAATAAGATTTGATTTTTAAGATACAATTATCGACTTCAGAGAATTATTTACGGGATAAATGTTGATATTTGAGATCATACTCGAAATTTATGGGGCAATGATGTCTATTTATGCTTGTTTATATGAAATATTCATTAAAATGAATACAATAAATTTGGATTAATGTTATATATTCCATTATTGAAAAATTGGAAGAAAAAAATGATCTTATGAAATATTTAGAGCAATTAAACATTTAACCAATTTTTATAATTCCTAAAAAAACCTTTCAATTACTTGCACTCATCATTAAATGATCTTACAAATTTAAGGAAATAAGAGTAATGTGACAAGTTTTTTTCATTCTTTTAGATTTATTTAAAAATCGAAATGCATTGATTTATGATATAATTAGGAGCAATTGATTTTATAAATATTAGAAAATAATGACAAATCTAAAAGATGAAAATATCAATTCATTTAATTTCATTTTATCAACTTCAAATAAAAAGAAAAAGGGAAAAAAATCATCAAACCACCATAAAAATTTGAAATTAAAATCAATAATCAAACATCAAATCACCTAATTAGCAAACTAAACCACCAAAATAGAACACAAACATCAAGCCTTGAAGCACAAAAACTGGTTATGGTGGTGGTGGTTCTGACTCTGGTCACGCTGGTGGTGGTGGTGACCGTGCGACGTCGTTTCCTGGTCAATCATACCCCTGATTTGACAGAATTCCTCCACGTGGCAGGGAATATTGATCGGACCGTCGTGATCGAATCCGTACTCCTCCTCAGCCTCTTTCAACAGCTGCATAAACAACGGATGGTTTACATAGATCACCGGAATAACGAACCGTTGATGCTCCTCCCCTTGCCCCACCGTTATCGCGACGCATCCCTTGGGAATATTCCGCCTTCCGCCGCCGCCGCCGTGGTGGTGGAAATGAATATGCGGCATGTGTAGATGGAAATTCAAGTGACCGATCTTATCACCGCCCCCCATCGATCTCAAATTCTCAATTCTCAGTAGTATACCGATCTATATATAATATATATATATATATATATATATCTACAGGCAGGAAATTACAGCTGAGTAAAACTGAAACAGAAAAAAACCCCTAGAAATTGAAGGGAGGGGTAAATATGTATACTATAAACAGAGGAGAGAAAAAGGCCAAGGATCTGAGGCCGAGATGGCGAGTAAGAAGAGAGTTAAAGCGGCGTCGGTTAGAGATTTTGGGATATTGCTCATGATAATATTATATCAAATTCTGAATCATATGAATTTTTTTGATTTGTTTGAAAATTGATTTGAAATGGGGATTTGTAGAAGAAGAAGGGTTTATATATAGAGATGGAGTGGGGAAGGGGGGTGGAATCTGGTGGGTTGGGTTGGGTGGGCTGATAAAATTTGGGGTAAAATACAAATAACCCATGTAAAATATTTTATTGACTGAAAATCTCTTGTAAAAAAAATATAGGTTAAAAATCCCTGTAAAATTTTCAAATTGCTTGAAACCCACTGTGAATAAAATATAACCTAAATTAATTGTTGAAACATTGAAAAAAAGTTTACCATTATGAAATATAACTACATTAAAAATTAATCGTTGGATAAAATTTAATTAATATCATAAAACTTAATTATTAGTACTATTAAAATTTCTATATATTTTAATTAACTTCATACAATTTTAGATATATTATAATTAAAATATTTGTAATTATTAAAAATTACCCATTATATATTAGTACACAATAAATAAAATACATATATGTATATTTTTGTAAGTTATCTAGTACATATTTTAATATATTGTGTGATAATTTTTCAAAAAAAATAATTAATATCTAGTCTCTAGAGCCATTAGAATTAATACAAAATATATATATATATGGTGGTTTATTTATATTTAATATCTTGTATGATTTTAATTTTTTAAATCGCTGAAGTCAGTAAAAATCATCTGTATTGATACACACACAAAAAAAAAATTGTGACCCTCATATATATCTCGAATATATTATTATTATATAATGGGTATATACTCTAAATTTTGTACTCTTTAAAAGCATTAAAAATTTGCAATTGGGTTGTTAGGGTGGGGATTACTTTGTTTATAAGCAAAAGGGTATTTGTCTGTTTAGCCCTGAGGCTGTAGGAATTTGAGCTGAAACAGAAGGGGTAGTTTGGGAATTTAATGCCGTGTCAAAGCTGCGTGAAATACAATGCTCATTCCCTTCCCCGGCTAATTCTTGTTGGGATTTTAATTTTAAAATTATTTTAATTAGGGGTTTGTTTAATTTTTTAATCAATAAAATCCAGCTGCATAATATGATTTTGATTTTTTTTAATTAATATTGAGTTTGAAACGGATTTGATTTTTATTTTAATTATTATGACTGCTAGTATTTATAATTATAATACTAAGGCTCGATTTGGGTCAAAGAAATTAATCGGGAAAATAATAAAACACATAATTATCGATTATTTTAAATTTTTTTAATCATAATTATCCGTGTAATTAATTAACATAGAGTCAAATTACACACGAAACTTGGAAGAATGTGGAAGCTCCCCAAGATCTACCTGCCTTCATCCAATTCAAATAACACGTCAAATGGATAACTTTTATATTTTATATTTTTCTTAATTTAGTAAAAAGGAAAATAAGCACTTAATTAATTGACTCAAATGACTTTATGCAAAGAATTTAAGAAAAAAATTGAGAAAAAAATGTTGAATATTATCATTTAACTTCTTTTCTATATATATATTACTATCCTTGCAGGGATTGACAAAACCCAAAATATTTAATTAAGATTATAGTTGGAAATTAAGGTCGCAATTAGTTGTATATGATAAAAATGAGAAAAACATATTTGGAAGAATAAAAATATGGTTCGAAAAGTTTGTGAGTGTGAGTTTTTTTAAAGAAAATATGTAATGATTATGATTAATATGATATATTTATTATAAAAAAAAATTGGTTTGGTTGATATTTAGATATAGTTTTCGTTAAATATTATTAATGAAACTCGTTGATTTAAACATAAGAAAAATAGTCATATGATCTTATTTTGTGCATTGCCTTATTTTGAATTAAAATATGTGATTAATTTGATTCTCATTCTTCGCAAGAGTTTGTTCAGATTATTTATAATTTTGGGATAATTATTTAAAAAATGATTTTGTATGACATCTAAAACAAATGAGTTATTATTTTTTATTCTGAAATATTTGTTGTGAGATAATAATGGCCACCAATTGAGGCCTAAGTAGTTTGAACTTTGAACATCCAAGAGTTGAAAATCTTTTTTTTCTTTCTTTTTTTTAATTATTAACTATAAGAAATGAAACGAAAGCCATAAATTAATTACAAAATATTATTCCTTTTATGCAATATTACAAATCTGCATTATCCAATGGTACATATATGGATATATATCAAATTAATTAAATACATCAATAATTTCACATCAACATTTATTTCACGTACAAATTATCTGCATTATCCAATGGTACATATATGGATATATATCAAATTAATTAAATACATCAATAATTTCACATCAACATTTATTTCACATACCAATATGAAAAAAGAATTCTTAATGGTAAATTATCTTATCAAAAAATGGAAAACAATAGTCATAATTTGCATTTCTTCTCGCAATAAATTATGGTCCAACAATAATTAAATTAAGTAAAAGGCAAATTGAACCCGTAAGCAAGGTATGTGCTGCCAATTTGCAGATTTATTATGTATTTGACTAAGTGAAAGGGCAGGCTTTTAAAATTAAATTATAAAATTAATATATAATTTAATTTGGTCAACAAAATCGTGGGTCACATTAAGAACTTAAGTCATTTTGGGTGGCAATTTAGCCAGTTCAATAAAAAGTCTATAATGGAATTTGATCACTTGCAGCTGATCTCAACTATTAATCATGTGAGTGGTAACCATCTTTTTTTTAAATTTAATATTCATGATAAATTGCCCAAAGATTCATTCATATCCTTATTACCTTATAAGCTAATCTACCTAAGGCCTTGTCTGTTTATACTTGTTTGTTTTATTTTTAGGATTTTGATTTTGAATCACAAAATCCTTAATTAATTTAAGACATTATTTTAATCAAAATTTTCATTCTGTTTTTTAATTTTATATATAACTATCTACAATCATTACAATTTACATACTTCATTTTACACATTCACCAATCAAAATAATTTATTCTAATTAAACAAAACATTTGTAAATTGAAATTTTCAAATTGAAAAATATATTTATGGCTTTTTTATATATCAATTAATTTAGACGAGTTTAGCAACTTTCCCTAAAAAAATCAAAATAAAACAAAATTCTAATCATAATGAGATTAATAATACCTAATTTTTTTAAAAATCACTTCAGATCGAGAATAATGACTAAATAATTGATCCTTCATCCAAAATAATAACAATTTAAATTTTAAATTGAGATAGGTGTTTATAAATTACAAGGGATAGACACTTCATCCTTAATTATTTGGCTAACAATAATACACCTATATATCTTTAAATAGGATCTAATTCCTTGCTTCAATAAAGCTCAAATATAAAGCCTCCACTTTAAAAATGATGCCCACTTTTGCCCATAGAAGAATTTTAAAAGTCTAGAAAACATGTCAAAATGCTACTTGTTTATTATTTATTTAATAGTTGGAATTATAACTAACATTTTTACTACAATATCATTTAAAAAAAAATAATAGGAAAATTCACCATCGCTCTTCTTAAAGTGCAATATTATTTTAAAATAGAATTTAAATTGCTAATATAATTAAGTGTAATTTGATATATCACAAATATATTTACCGCTTTGTTACTTTTTTAAATCGCAAAAATTTCAATTGATGATTAATACAAAATTGACCATCTCCGATCGACGCCATTTAGAATGCTAAAATGACAATTTTGACGTAGATTCTGCACTCTAATCAACTCTATATTTTGCACCAAATTTTACTTAAGCCAATATTTTCAGAGAATATTATTTTTGTATTAAAAATAAGATTATAAATTGAAATAAATTTACTATTGAATACAAAAATTGTGCAAAAATTGCACCATTCAATTAATTTGAACTTCTTAACACATACCCAAATAGTTATTTGAAAAGAATCCCACAATAGTAGAGTTTTACCTAAAAAAGAAAAAAATCTAAGTTAATCATTACATCTAATATGCCAATCCACCTAAATTTCTGAATTAAATATATAAATAATCATATTTTTTTAAAATATAATATAGTGCATCACTTTGCACTGTTTTTTTTTTCAAAATAATAAGAAAAAGTGGAATAAATAATTTGCTTTAGGAAAATAAAATAGGGCCAGCCCAGCTGATAAGATTGCGGATTTTTCTCTAATACTCTTTGGTGGAATGAGCAATCATTTAATGTGCCTTTAAATAATGACCTTCCATTTTCTTCTACTTTAATCTATAGTGCAATTTTTTTCTTTGTTAATCATTTATAAGATTAGATTTTGGTTGAAAATTATATGATCAAATTTTGTTAAAATATATAATTATACTAAATCTCACAATTTTCAAAAGAAATTTTGGGTTTCTGAAAGTCCCAAAGTGAAATTTTACTTTCAATCCAATTATAGAATATCATTCAAAATTATGACCGAATTTATTATTTAAAGTTTTGAAACAATTATAATAATTATATTTAAAATTTTAATATGCATGACAATATTGCACATTTGCTAATTTACAAAATAAAAACCAATATAAATGTCTTTTACGAACGTAGAGATAAGTTATGTGAATATGAAATATAATATCAGTTTTACCATGAAGAATATTTCTTTTCAAAATTAGAATTTTAAATAAATCGATGATGAAAATTGAGTTATATTAGTCGAATGTTACCATTATTATGATATTTAATCAAATAATAGAAAACTTAAACTTAAATATTACCCAAATGAATACCGTAACGACCATATATAATGTGAAAGATAAATTAAATTGAAAGTGTAATTCCAGATACACCTATTATATTCTTGATGATTTATGGCCGACAAAATCATATAAGCCTGAATTAAATGTTCATTTTGACTAATCATTCATAATTCATAATAATTAAATTTGGTCCACATTTCAGAGAATTAGGATTGTGTTTTTGACACTTAATAAACCCACAATATATTACAACTATAACCAATAGTGACCTGCACTAATTACTTATGGCTTACAATGCAATTAAGAAAATTTTATGATATATTGAGTTTAATAAAATTAATATGTTATAAATTATTTAAAATTGAGAATGTTTTGATAAAAATATTCAATTGACACATTTAATAAGCTGTAACAAATTGTCTCTATCAACTTGATTTGTAGAATTACACTTTACAAGTCAGTGTATTGAATTTCGTTCAGATGCAATTTCATATTTATGTTATCATCATACATGTAAAAGGTAATATTTATATAGGTTTATAAACTACTTAAAAAAACTTCTCATTTTGTAAATTTTTTAAGGGTGTGTTTGGATTGAGTGATTTGAAATGTATGGATTTCAAATTCATCGACAAATCCATTTAAGTTCGTTTGGATGATGATGGATTTCAAATCCATCACCATTCATTTTAAGCTATTTTCTACACCACTACGGTGGATTTCAAACGACACCATTTTAGGTATCATTTGAAATCTTTTTTCCAAATCCACTCCTCAAATCCAAATCCATCGATCCAAACGCACCGCAAAATAATAGATTTTAAGTTGTTTTTCAGATCTTATGAAAACCTTCTTTTTTGGCTAATTGTCGTAATTACAGTATTTTACACCAAACAATATATATAAGTAATCATATTAATCAAATTAGAAGTGTAAACGGGTCGACCTCGAGCCGAAGTTCGAATTCATCGAGCTTAAATTTTTGAGCTCGATTTCGAGCTCGAGCCGAGCCCGCTTGTAAATCTAACATTTAGGCGGATTTTTTTTGAAATTTGTTAATAATTATTTAATATAGATTTATTAGTATAATAATAAAATAATAATATAATAAAGCTTGCAAGCTTTTTTTTTCAGATGGAAGTAGGCCCGAGCTCGTTCCCCTAATCCAAATACTTCAAACAATTAATTCCAGAATAAGTTTAAAAGTATTAATTTGTAGTCCAGTTTGATACTGTAAATAGCCCAGTAAATGCAGTATGTATGTCCAAGCCCATTTTGTTCACATTATTACACTTGTCATATAATTTGTAATTATTTATATATGAAATCGTAATCCTATACTTATTTGTGATTATTCGATTATGCTTGCTACCCCAATAATAAGAATTTGAAATTTGGACATCAAAAGCATTGTTTGGTAAAAAATAGAGGACAAATAATGCATCAACTCAAATCCTGTATTTTCAATATTTATATACAATATATATATCAACTATACAATAAAACATTTTTATACACCTCTCAAATTATCTATAGTATATATAATACAAGAAGAACCACAAAATTGACATGAAATATTCAAACCTATTACCAATTCTTCTTAACTATATTAGTCACTATTTTTGACCTCTTCATTTTCACCATCACGTGAAATGACCAAAATACCCTCACACCCTCGGAAAATGAACCACGAGCAAATCACAGTCCATAGCATATCATGTAAAATGACCAAAATACCCTCACACGCTCAGAAAATGGTCCATAGCTTATTATGTAGACACGTGAAATGACCAAAATACCCTCATACCCAGAAAATGAACCATCGCTATAGGCCCGGCCTTTGCAACTTCTCCTCCTCCACGGCCGTTGGCGGCAGCTGCGAATCGCCGCCTGCAGCCGCCAACGCATCCCAAATCGGCTTAAGCACGAAAATAACCTCACCAACAATCATACACATCGCGACACAAACAAACATTACGAGCACCACAACGCCATACACATCGTCCTCCGGCGTCCACAGCCACGACAGAATGAGGCACAGAGTCTGCACCGGCAATGCCACCATCACCGCTGTTGCCAATTTCGTAATCCGATTACTGATACTCTTGTTGATCACCAATGCCATCACACGCCAACACGATAGCATGAAAATGATTATATATATGATCGAGAAGGCCCCGAATATCACGCAGCTCAGAAATGGATACACGCATAGCACCGCCTTGTTGCCGGAGATATCGGTTGTAAGGTAACCGCTCCGTTCCTCCATGAACGACGGTAAGTTATGGATTATCGGAGAAAAGTATACGACGAGGACCTGCAACACTGTAATTGGGGAACAGAACAGGAGCAATGACAATAACGCCCAAATTCGGCTAGGGTTTCGTTTTTTGATCGAAACATTGACCAGGAACAGAAGCGTGATAAGGAAACCTGGTTCGAATAATCCGAGCGATAGAACAACGTTGATTTTGCAGAGATTATCTTGTTGATTAAGCGTCAATGGAGGTATAAACGGATAGAGGTAATTACGTCGAACAATTGGCAGGCGCAGTATTTCATTAACGGCCCAAAGCGACGCTAATGAGACGAGGAGCAATCGGACGGTCCAGAGGGAACTGAAGTTTTCGAGGTGGTGGGAACGGCGAGATCTGAACCGTATGTAGAAGATGAAGATGAAACCGACGACGGAGAGGAGGATGACGCCGACGATGATAGAAAGTGTTATTAGGTCAAACGCGCTTTCAGCGACGGTGATGGAAGAGAAGAAGAAAGCGTTTTCTTGTGCGGCAGGATCTGCCGGCGCAGGGGAGATGAGATTTCTCATTGATTGATTGTTAGTGGCGACGGCGGGGCTACGGTGGCGGCCGTCGCTGTGGCGGTGTGAAGAGGGAGAGATATACCGGTTGTGAATCACATAATTTGATGTGGGGAAATTGGAGAGGGATTATTTTAGTTTTTTGTTTTGTTTTATTTTGTATATTCATTTATTTATTTTGGGTTTTTTTATATTTTTTCCCCTTCACTAGTCTATGGGAAAGCAAGCAAGAGAAGATAAAGAGAGAAATAGAGGTGTTTTGAGATTGCTCCATGGATTTCGGATTTTCTAATGGTATGTGGATCTAAATTAATTTAATAGGGATTGGAAATTACATCACATGTTAAAAATATGATAGATGTGAAAATTATCGAATTTAAAATAAAGGTTCAATAACACGTCGATCAATTAATTCAATAGTTAATTCAATAAGAAATGGGAGTTAGCACTCGATTTCGTTGGTACCATCCAATCGAATCCAATTCAATTGTTTACTTATTCAACGAGTGAATTTACAAGCTCAACAAAGTTAGTTTGAAAAAGATAACTTACGAGATTATATTTTTTTTTGTCGTTTTGTATTAATTAGAAAAATATTATCTTTTAAATTTTTATATAGGGTTGTAACTTGTAAATATGGGTAAATATGGGAATTACTCTAACTTGGTTCAATTTTGACTTTACCCGCCCCACCCAACAGGGATTGAGATTGGACCTGGACTCGATGGCATTAGGGTGTTTGGGTCTAAGTCGGGTTCACGTCGAATAGTTACCCATGGATCGTTTACCCGAATAAGATTTGGATTTTAACCGCACATAATTGAAATTTTACCACTTAAAGTGAGCCACATGTCACGGAAGATGAAGAGTTAGGTGTCTAGATTCAATGTATTTAGAAGTTGAAGAGTTGGAATGTGAAGAGTCAAGTAGTTTAAGAGTCATTAAATCTTAGCCGTTAGATCAAATCGATCTGGACCGTTGGTCTGGGCCTTTTAGTAGTATATATAGGGGGCTTACCATTCATTTGTAAATCATCCATTCAAAACCAAGTTTCTAGTTCCTAATAAAGAGTTCTAGTTTATAAAATTCTCTCCAAAGCTTTTCCATTCCTAGCCTAACACAACATTAGCCAAATACAGGTATAGGCTGACTAGCCGGGATCGAGTATTCTCGACTAGTGCCGCACGGTGGTGTGAGATTTCTAGTCAACGAAGTTTCAGCCCGTGACAAGTGGTATCAGAGCCACGCAAGTGGTTCTGTTGGTGCTTCCGCGGTTCAAAGTGCTAGAGTTGTTAAAAAAATGGCGTCCAGTTCCAATGTTAGTCAAGGTGCTGCCGGCCAAAGGAGTACGTCGAGTGGAGGTAGTTTGAGTATGGAGGCGCGGTTGATGCGGCTCGAGGAGTCCATAGCTCAACACAAGGAATCACTCGTAATACTGACGGAGGTAGCCGACCCGTGTGACTGCAATGGAGCAAGCTGGGGAAGATTTGGAGAACAGGACTATGGCAACCATGAATGGTGTGTATCGAGACTTTCGCGAGGAGATCATAGTGGAGGTATGCAACGAGGTGCAGAGATTGTTTGCGGGACTCCGGGATGAAGTGATCGGGCGAATGGAAGTCATCGAAGGAAGGGCCGCGATGTTCGAGCGGGCTATGGCGCGAGATGAGGAACCGGGAGGTGTGGCACCTCGAAGGATTGATGTCCCAAAGCCAAGTCCATTCAAAGGGTCCCGAAGTGCTAGGGAGGTCGACGACTTCCTGTGGAACGTGGAGCGATACTTTGGTGCCTCCAATGTCGTAGACGATGACACCAAACTTCGCACCGCACCGTTCTTCTTAAGCGAGGTGGCCTTGCTTTGGTGGAGAAGAAAGGAGACTGAAATTGCGCGTGGTGCTTGTCAGATGACCACATGGGAACATTTCAAAAGGGAATTCAAGCAACAGTTTTACCCCGAGAATGCCGAGTTTGAGGCGAGAATGAAGCTGCGACAGCTTGCCCACACTAAGTCGATCAAGGACTATGTGCGGGAATTTCAAGAAGTGGTTCTGGAGCTGCCTACTCTAACGGAGCAGGAGTCTCTATTTGCATTCATAGATGGCCTAAAGCCATGGGCCAAGATGGAGATCCAACGGTCGAGAGTGACCACCATTTCTGAGGCCATTGCGGTGGCCGAACGATTAATTGAGCTTCGACCTTCCGGAGACAAGCCAAAGCCTCAGAAGGTTGACATAGGAAAAGGTGGGGGAGACCGCCCACCGAGGACTGATACTCGCAGAGACGACAGTGACAAGGTAAGAGCTTGTCATATATGCAATTCTACCAACCATCTAAGGAAGGATTGCCCACACCGAAGAAAAAGGGTGGCGGCCGTGATCGAGGTCGAGGACACCGGCAATATCCAGGATTGTGGGGAGCAATTAGGATCTTTGCAAATCCTAAGTGCTATGAGTGCCAATGTTGAACCAGCAAAGGGGCCGAAAAAGGGGTCTATATTCGTGGAGGCCAAGATCGGGGCAAAGACGATCAATGCGTTAGTAGACACTGGGGCAACTCACAATTTCCTGAAAGATGGAGTAGCGAAGACGTTGGGACTAGTCATCAAGACAAGATTGAGCAACAGCAGCCGGGTGGATTGCTCCAACCATTGCCTATTCCGGAGCATCCGTTCGAAAGTGTGTCCATGGACTTTATATCAGCATTGCCGAAGGCAGAAGGGTTTGGATCGATCATCGTGGTGGTGGATCGATTCTCAAAGTATGGCACGTTCATCCCTGCACCACCAGATGTAACTGCTTTAGACACGACCAAGCTTTTCATGAAGCATGTTGTGAAAAATTGGGGAGTACCAAAGACAATCGTAAGCGACCGGGATCCCCGCTTCACTGGGAAGTTTTGGTCAGAGTTGTTCAAGTTGCTAGGATCCAACTTGGCATTTTCCACAAGTTTTCATCCACAAACCGATGGACAGACAGAGCGGGTCAATGCCTTGGTGGAGTTATACCTCAGACATTATGGTAGTGCCAATCAGAAGGACTGGGTGAGACTCCTGGATACGGCACAGTTCTCATACAACTTGCATAAAAGTGAGTCGACGGGGCGGAGTCTGTTCGAGCTTGTAATTGGGCGTCAACCACTAACTCCGCATAATTTAGCCACCGGGTACTCGGGCAGAGCCCTGCCGCGTATACATTTGCTAAGTCTCTGCAGGAGGAAGCAGATCTCGCAAGAGCAGCGCTTGGGAAGGCCGCGAAAAGGATGAAGAAGTGGGCGGATATTAAAAGACGAGCGGTCGAGTTCAAGGAAGGCGACCAAGTCATGGTAAAGTTGCTCCCACAGCAATTTAAGTCCCTTCGGGCCGTACACAAAGGATTTGTCCGGAGATACGAGGGTCCTTTCACCATCGGGCGGTGTGTTGGAAATGTATCTTATCAAGTAGAGTTGCCGCCCAAGCTAAAAATACATCCAGTTTTCTATGTAAGTCAGTTAAAACCTTATCATAAGGACATGGAAGATCCGGATCGTGGACAGTCGTCACGAGCACCAACCGCAGTTGTGACCTCCTTTGACAAGCAAGTTAACGAGATCATCTTGCATAGAGTGGTTAGAAGGAGGGGCGTTCCTGCTTACATTGAATACTTTGTTCGATGGAAAGGGCTACCAAATGCCGAGAATAGCTGGGAACATGAGAAGCATTTGTGGCAGTTCAAGGATGAAATCGAGAAGTACCATGCAAAGGCCAAGCTCAGTGCAGCAGTTGTCGAGGGCGACAACGACTCTGGTGGGGGAGAATGTCACGAAAGATGAAGAGTTAAGTGTCTAGATTCAATGTATTTAGAAGTTCAAAAGTTGGAATGTGAAGAGTCAAGTAGTTTAAGAGTCATTAAATCTTAGCCGTTAGATCAAATCGATCAAGACTGTTGGTCTGGGCCTTTTAGTAGTATATATAGGGGGCTTACCATTCATTTGTAAATCATCCATTCAAAACCAAATTTCAGAGTTCCTAATAAAGAGTTCTAGTTTATAAAATTCTCTCCAAAGCTTTTCCATTCTTGGCCTAACACAACATTAGCCAAATACAGGTACAGGCTGACTAGCCGAGATCGAGTATTCTCGACTAGTGCCGCACGGTGGTGTGAGATTTCTAGTCAACGAAGTTTCAGCCCGTGACACACATGTGCTTTTTACCAAAACAAAACATAAATAAAAATACTTGTGTCTTTTCCCAACAAGACAACCCGAACTGCATAGTGCCCATTGGGTATGTGACCCAAGTCGGGTAACACTTTCCCATAAGTATTTCATGGGTCCAGGTTCGAATATTCCACACCCATTGACATTCCTACACTCATTTCCATCGGGCGATATGAGATAAAAAGAAGCAAACCACAGGAAACTAAGAGGGTGTTTGGCTAAACTTATTTAAAACATCTTATAAGATGTTTTAAGAGTTTATAAGATGTTTCGTCTTATTTAAAATATAAGCTCTCAAGTGTTTGGATAAAATAAGTCTATTGGACTTATAAGATGTTTTCAAATGTTATACGAG
Source organism: Verbascum thapsus (assembly GCA_963669365.1). NCBI lineage: Eukaryota > Viridiplantae > Streptophyta > Magnoliopsida > Lamiales > Scrophulariaceae > Verbascum > Verbascum thapsus. The sequence goes on along the minus strand of OY770107.1, from coordinate 8,952,193 downwards.
AGAATTGTGCAATATAAAAATAAATATTTTTTCGGAGAAAGGTATTGTTGGAAAGAATAAACTTAACTAGGTTTAAAATATAAGCAAATAAAAAATATAAACAATATCCCAAATTTAAGATTTTGAAATAAATTGGGTTTGCCAACTTATTTTTTATTTGCTTATAAGACCCAAACATCTTATTTTTTGGTCATATAAGCACTTTTTTAAGAAAATTATCCAAACACTTTCATAGAGAGCTTATAAGCTCTCAAACATCTTATAAGATGTTTAAAAGAGCTTATAAGCTTAGCCAAACACCCCCTAAATATCAGCAACTTCAGGATATCAAAAATTATAATCTGAATAAAATTTGGCATATCTGACCACAGTATCACAGGAGACAAAACTAAATCAAAATTTTGAAATATCTATGAGCAAAATCAACATTAGATTAAATTTTTTGATAACAAAAGCATACAAAGATAACCGATCCACCCAGAGCGCTCTACTTGATCTTCTTCTTTGGCCTCAACTGCAGAGAAATAAGCATAAATTTTGTAAAATGTATTGGATAATTGAAAAAAAGAAGAACAGTCAATTGAGAAATTTGTCAAGAATACAGCACGACTATATACCTGGTTACTGTGTCCACACTTCTTTTTCCTGCAGTTGACAGCACGAGGGTGCAAGCGAGCATAGCATCTGAAAAACAATTATATTTGTGACTTTGTAGAACCTCCAAGAATTGATTTCATGTTTAAAACGGATATCACAAGCTAATAATTATTTCACAGAACTAAAACTTGCATCATTCATCTATGATTTCAGATGCATCAAGTATGCACCGAGACTACAGTAGTACTAAAAACTAGAGTGGTCTCTCGAGCTTCTTAGCCTCATTGAATTCCAGTATATCACAATCATCCGTGCCTGGTGCAACTCGTGTGGGTCCCACCACATAGATGGTGGCAACCCGAATTTGAGTCCACCATATGCAAAAGGTTGTAGTTGACAGAATCCCGTGTATGTGAGCTTCTAAGAATGACACCAAATTGCACAATCACACTTAAAACTAAATAGTAACAGTGACAGATTTTCAAAACGATAATAATAATGAAATGCAATAGCAGGCCTAACTTCTGATTATGCAACACAATCAGCCATCAAAATTGCGATATTGTAAGCAAATCCAAGCGTAAGTTACAACATTTCTGCGACAAATCACATGCATGTGAAGTCGAAGCATCAATCAATCCAGGTAAACACAACTCAATCAGAAAAAAAAAATGTAAATTCAACTGAAGCTCAAACGGAAAACTCACTTGCGGCAAATCATCTTCTCCTGGTTGTATTTCCTAGCCAATGCCATAAGAGATGGCTCAATGATCCCACCCCTAAGCCTCAGAACCAAATGCAGAGTAGACTCTACACAAACACAATCCAATAAATGACCCCTATCAAGAAATCAGCAAAGTACAACAGAAAGGCAAGATTCATATGATTGGATTTCATCTCATTTTCCATTCAAAACATTATCATTGAAATTACAGTAGAAACTCGATAAATTAATACTCGATTAATTAATAAACTCTCTAAGATAATATTTTTGGCCGGTCCCGACTCGGGGATAGGGTGCTAAATTAATAATTCGCTAAAATTATAAGATAATACATTTTTGATAATTTCTATAGGTCCCATATAAAATATAAATTAATAATTCCTTATATACTACATATTACATGAATGATTTATGAATTTTTATTGAAAAATGATTCAATTGTCTTTAGTTTTTTTGTTGAAAACAATTTCACCTTGCAAATCAATTTGCAATTGTCCTTGAATTATCCTTGTTGTGCTTGTATAATTGCTAACATCCATTCTTACAATTGCTTTTGAGTGAGACTTTGATTATCCTTGTTGTGCATGCATAATGCTCTTCGAATCTCATCGGTCATTATTGTTTTTTTCACACCTTTAAGATTAGAAGGCATGTCGTGTGTGTACGATTTATTTGTGTTAGCATTATTATCTTGTATTTATATAAAAAATATTTTTTAATTATTGTACATGCATTGTACTATAATTAAGTGAAAGTTTGAATGGTGTTTGTAAATTGAATATTTTATTATAAATTAATAAAATATTAATTAATGTATAAATTAATTAATAACTCTTTTAATTAATAAATTTTGGTGGTCCTAAGAGTATTAATTTATAGAGTTTCTACTGTATATGTAAGGAGAGTCATCAATCAGGTTCACAACTACTGGAAATACTGAATAAAATGTCTAAATTACAAATAAGTTTCGATAACAAAATATTATACTATATTCTTTGATTAACAACAACTCATAACTCTAAGTCCAAATATACGTTAAATTATGTCATGATCCTTAAGTTTGGATAGGGGTATTTTCGGAAATTTAAGAAGATTAATAGTGGAACATTTGAAAGAGTAAAAGTGTCATAAATTTAGTTAAAGTTGTCAATTGGTTTTACTATTTTCATTTATGTTTTTTGTTTTTGTTTTAGTAAAGTCTATATAAGAGGAGGAATGTAATAGATAGAGGGATATGAATGAATTAAGTCTATTTTCTTATCTCCACGGTTCTTCTTCTCCCAACCCTAATTTCTCAATTTCTCTTCTCAATCCCCTCTAAAATTCTCATTATCCTATAAATTATTATATAATATAAATATTATGGATTATTATTCCATTAATACCATAAATGAGGCTTCGGTTCGTTACATTTGGTATCAGAGCCACCTTTCCTCGGAAGTCGAAAGTGTGGCTGAAGTAACCAAGAACAAAGAACTAATGGAGTATTGTCAACGAACAGAAAGGATGCTCGTAGAGGAGAGAGCTATGAGGGAAGCTGGACAGAGGAACAATCGAATTTGTTTGGAGCGGATAACACAAAATCAGAATGAGTTGCAAACATCCATTGCAGCTATGCAGCAACAGTTACGAGGAATAACCGAACAGATGCAAATGATGAACCATGGAGGGAATGAAAACTCTCTAAAAGGGAAAAGTTTTTCAAGGGAGGTGGAGAAAATGCCCAACCAAGCTCCTGCTCAAACAATACAGCCGAGGACAAGTCGTTTTGCACCATTTCGGAAAATCGAATTTCCATCCTTCAATGGCGAGGACCCTCAATCTTGGATCGAGAAGTGTGATGAATACTTTCAGGTATTATTTACAATTCCTGAAAATAAGAGAGTTGATTTAGCTTATATCTATTTCGAGGGAGATGCAAAAATATGGTTTAGGGAGTATTTGGAGGAGAGGGATACACCAACCTGGGATGATTTTGTAGCCATGATACTTCGGAAATTTGGGCTAAATGAAGTAAATTCGGGCCAAGAAGTGGAACAAATCGATGAATCATGTATGTTTGAGAAAATGCCTGGTAGAATTATTAGTCAAGCTTATTTGATTGATGAAGTAATTGTGCAGAATTTTGGTGCACCAAGTGAGATAGAAGTTAATGACAACTTGTTTGCTGAAATGACAGTGAAAGAAAACAGGAGCATTAAGATGTTCGATAAAAGGGTTGAGATGGAATTCAATGAGTTGAAAGAAATTGAAAGTAATGTCAAGACGGATGTTACGTTTTTCAGATGACTATTCATAGCTATTACCTTGACACCAAAGAAGAGTTCGACCCAATGCTTTAGTTCTGTCCTAGTTGATCCTGATTCGTAAGTATATTGATTTTTCCCCAATAACCGAATACTTTTGTCTGTAAATACTGCATATTTGATTCCATCCATAAATCTATTTTCTTCCCTATGAGTTCTAGTCTCAATAAGAATGCTAGTACTTAGACAAATTCTATTGTTTTGATGTTTTGACCTAGGATTCTTGCTAAAGAAAGCGACTTCCAATTCCAAATAAATATAGAATTATTATTTTGTGTTTAAGAATTTCGAACTTATTATTCTCTTATTATTCTTTTGATTATTTGTATTTGAATTTTTTTTTATAAAAATTCGATTTCTAGATTTAGATTTTTTTAGGAATAGAATCCGGAGGTCTTTTTTAGGTATTTTCCGCTCAGGATTTCGAATCTCTTAATGGTATATTCCGTTTATTAGAATTTGGGTGAGGTTTTCTCTTGATTAAATAGGGTTTAGGGTTTAGGGTTTAGGATTCAAACAATGGAAAATTAAAAGGTTTAATAATAATTCTATCATGGAGAATGAGGCACCATATCTTGGGAGTTTCCTAGACAATGAGAGAATGGCTTTCACTAACCTATTCAACGCAACAATTGCATCAGAAAATGAAAGGATTGATAATAATATTGAGCAAATTACAGAGGATATTTCGCTACTTCATGAGCTGGGAATCAAGTTTATTCTTGTACCGGGGTCTCACGTTCAAATCGACAGGCTTCTGGATGAAAGGAAATGTGAAGCCAAGTATGTTGGTAGCTACAGGGTGACAGATTCCGACTCTCTTAAAGCTGCAATAGATGCAGCATTGAGAGCTGAAATGATGATTAAGGCAAAGCTACCCACGGGGCCTTCCTTAAGTGCCATTCGTCGTCATGGAGACAATAGTGGGTGGTATGATGGTGTTTGTGTTTCAACTGGTAATTTTGTAGCTGCTAAGAAAAGAGTAGTTGAGGGCATTGATTATGGATCAACTGATGAAGTTAAGAAAATAAATGGTTCTTGCATTCGGGACAGGCTCGATGAAGATTGCATAGTGATCATAAGTAATCTTGGTCATTCAAGTTCTGGAGAAATCTTAAATTGCAACATTTATGAAGTTGCTACAGCGACCGCATCTGCTCTCAATGCAGAGAAACTCATTTGCATCATAGACGGGCCAATTCTAGATGAAAACAATAGGCTTATTCGTTTCTTAACTCTTCAAGATGCAGACATGTTAATTCGTACACGAGTTAAACAAAACGAGACAGCTGCTAATTATGTGAAAACTGTTGCTCTTCAAGATGAAGATCTTGCTTCTATTGTGTGTGTTGATTCAAATGATATGGGCACTTCCCTGAATGGAAAAGCTTTTACATGGGCCCTGATATTTCAAAATGGTGTTGGCTTTGATAATGCTAATGGTCCTTGTCCAAGTAAACAAGGTTTTGCTATTGGGGGTCAAGAAAGGCTGAATATGTCAAACGACTATCTTTCAGAATTAGCTGCAGCAACTTTTGTTTGCAGAAGTGGCATTAAAAGAGTTCATCTATTGGATGGCACTATTGCTGGAGTTCTACTGAAAGAATTGTTTCAAAGAGATGGAGTAGGTGCTATGGTGGCAAGTGATCTTTACGAAGATATACGGGTGGCTAGTGTCACAGACCTCACTGGGATCAGACAACTTTTGCTACTTTTAGAGGAGTCCAGCACATTGATAAAGAGAACAGAAGAAGAGCTGCTCAAAGCATTGGTTAACAAACTAGAGCACTTTTTACGAACTTATTTAGACATCCCGATTACGAAGTTAACAAATGGTTTTGATGACATGATATACGATCACATAGCGCTTGGACGTAATTATGATCTCGTACTCACTCAAGAAAGACCCGCATATTTGATTACAAAATTCCAACAACTTCACGCAGGAATTGATAAGAGTTTAGCCAATGCCGTTATAGAAAGTGAGGATTGGAAGGCGCAACGACTAGAGTTTTATACTTCAACGATTATGCTTAGGGATCAAGAGAAAGAGAATGCCTACAACATCATTCGGGATCTGGTGATACTTCGAATATTTTTTGCAATTATTGAAGCCAAATTTCGGAACTTAGATCCTTGGGGACAAGGATCTCAAATAGAAGGGAGAAATGTCATGATCCTTAAGTTTGGACAAGGGTATTTTCGGAAATTTAAGAAGATTAATAGTGGAACATTTGAAAGAGTAAAAGTGTCATAAATTTAGTTAAAGTTGTCAATTGGTTTTACTATTTTCATTTATGTTTTTTGTTTTTGTTTTAGTAAAGTCTATATAAGAGGAGGAATGTAATAGATAGAGGGATATGAATGAATTAAGTCTATTTTCTTATCTCCACGGTTCTTCTTCTCCCAACCCTAATTTCTCAATTTCTCTTCTCAATCCCCTCTAAAATTCTCATTATCCTATAAATTATTGAAAGGGTCAGTAGTTTGAGTTTTGTTTGAGCTTTATGGTTAGTTGAATAAACTCCTATATTGTAGGATTGATTGAGTCTTATTTCAGTTTGTAGTCATAGCTATTGTTTAGCTATAATTTCCTTCTGTTGCGATAGGTTGAAACTGACTAGTGCTATATATTTAGCCTAGCTCTTATTGAATAAACATGCAAGTATTTTTTCTCTACTCTTTAGTCTTTACATTTGGTATACGAGCCAGGTTCAGAACAGTCTAAGGCCGCAGCCTTGAGTAAGAAAAAAAAAATGAGTGATGAGAAAACACTCACAAAGATACCACATTTTGATGGTCACTATGACCACTGGAGTGAGCTCATGGAGAACCTCTTGAGAGCCAAAGGTCTCTGGAAACTGGTGGATGAAGGTTACGCTGAGCCAAAAAATGGCGATTCCTTGACAGATGCTCAACGTACTGAAATTGATGATATGAAGACAAAGGATTATCAGGTTAAGCACTATCTCTATCAAGCCATTGATAGGACTGTGTTTGAACAAATTCTGGACAGGAGCACATCCAAGATTGTGTGGGATTCTTTGAAGAAGAAATTTGGTGGGAATGAGAAAGTGAAGAAATCATTGAGAAATTCTCTAAGGAGAGAATTTGAAATTCTGGAGATGAAGAAAGGAGAAAGCATCACCGATTATTTTACGAGAGTAATGGTAATTTCGAACAAGTTGCGCAGCAATGGAGAAGACATGCCGGACTCTAAGATCGTGGAGAAGGTCTTGCGCACTTTGACTGAGGAATTCACATGTGTAGTGGTGTCAATTGAAGAATCCAAGGATACGGATTTGATATCCGTTGACGAATTACAAAGCTCACTGGTGATGCACGAGCAGAAGTTCAAACGTGTTCACAAAGAAGATGACGAGCAGGTCCTGAAGGTGGAAGAACGAGCAAGTTATGGAAGGGGCAGAAGCAGAGGATCACCTCGCGGTCGTGGACGAGGCAGAGGCAGGAACACTGCGAGTAAAGCCACTATTGAATGCTTTAAGTGTCATGATTTGGGACACTATCAATCTGAGTGCCCTAAATGGAACAAGGAAGCAAATTATGCCGAGCTAGAAGAAGATGAGCTTCTTTTGATGGCTTATGTGGAGGAATCTGGAGATAAGAGGAAAAACGTTTGGTTCATTGATTCAGGGTGCTCAAATCATATGTGTTGCGACAAGGATTTATTTTCAAGCCTGGACCTGACATTCGCTCACTCCGTCAATCTTGGAAATAACAACAGAATGCAAGTAATTGGCAAAGGAGTTGTCAAACTAAAGATAGGAGGCGTGATATACAGCATAGGAGACGTTTATCTCGTACCTGATCTCAAGAACAATTTGTTGAGCGTTGGCCAGTTGCAAGAGAAGGGACTGGCATTGATGTTTCAAAGAAAAGTATGCAGCATATATCATCCACAAAGAGGTTTGATTGCTCAGATTGAGAAGAGAGCAAACAGGATGTTCACCATCGTGTCAGAATTAGCAAAAGTCACTGATGAACAACAAGAAGTGAACTGCCTTCACACAAATGGGGATGATTTGTCTAAGATTTGGCACCAACGATATGGCCACCTCAGCTACAAAGGTCTGCGCACACTTCAATACAAAGAGATGGTACATGGTCTTCCAAGGTTTCCAGCTTCAACCGTAACATGTGTGGATTGTTTAAATGGGAAACAGACAAGAAGTGTAATCCCAAAGCATGTCTCTTGGAGAGCAACTCAACCATTGGAGCTTGTTTACTCAGACATTTGTGGCCCTATAACTCCAACATCCAACAGTGGAAAGCGGTATTTTCTAAGCTTCATCGATGATTTCAGCAGAAAAGGATGGGTCTACCTGTTAGCAGAAAAATCAGAGGCTCTCAAATGTTTCAAAATATTTAAGGCGTTGGTTGAAAAGGAAGCAGGGAAGCCTCTCAAATCTCTAAGAACTGATCGGGGCGGCGAATACACCTCCATTGATTTTGATAATTTTTGCAAGGAGAATGGAATTCGTAGGCAACTAACAAATGCCTATACACCTCAACAAAACGGTGTCGCCGAGAGAAACAGTAATGAATATGGTGCGAGCATTACTCTCAGCAAAGAAAATTCCAAAATCTTTCTGGCCAGAAGCTGTCAACTGGTCCTTCCACGTACTGAACCGATGCCCCACTTTAGCAGTCAAAGACGTCACCCCTCAAGAAGCTTGGAGTGGAGTCAAGCCTCACGTTGATCACTTCAAAGTTTGGGGATGTTTAGCTCATGCTCACATTCCTAAAGTTCACAGAGATAAATTGGATAATAAAAGTTCAATTTGTGTTTTCTTGGGTGTGAGTGAGAATACTAAAGCCTATAGACTCCTGAATGTTGAAACCAACAAGATGTTCGTGAGTCGAGACGTGGTATTTGAAGAAAGTAAGCAGTGGGATTGGGGAAAAGATTTCGACACACTTGTGAGTGCTGATCTGGAATGGAGTGAGAAAACACAAAATGAGGGAGGTGATGAAGTCGCAGAAAATGCAAAAGAAAATGAGGAAGAGCCACAAGCTGATGATGATGAGGAAGAGTTGCAAGTTCCAAGGAGAGAGCTAAGACCTCCTGTTTGGATGAAGGATTTTGTGAGTGGAGATGCTCTCTGTGAGGATGACGAAGTGAATATGGTGCAGGAGTTGAGTTTTGAAGATCCAACTCAGTTTGAAAATGCGGTGAAAGAGCAAAAATGGAGGCAAGCAATGGATAGTGAAATCAGTTCAATAGAGAAGAACAACACATGGACTCTCACAGAATTACCAAAAGGCGCCAAGACCATTGGAGTCAAGTGGGTGTTCAAGACAAAGCGGGACGAAAATGGGAAGATTATAAAGCACAAAGCTCGTCTAGTAGCAAAGGGTTACGCTCAGAAACAGGGCATCGACTACTCTGAGGTTTTTGCTCCAGTGGCTCGTTTAGATACAGTGAGAATGGTGATAGCATCAGCAGGTCATAAAGGATGGAAAATTTATCAGCTTGATGTAAAATCAGCGTTTCTACACGGCGACCTAGTCGAACAAGTGTTTGTTGATCAACCGAGGGGTTATGAGAAGAAAGGAAGTGAACAACTGGTGTATCAACTTCACAAGGCACTGTACGGACTAAAACAAGCTCCTAGAGCTTGGTTTAGTCGAATCAAAGCTCATTTCACGAAGGAGGGTTTTCAGAGCTGCCACAGTGAACAAACTCTCTTCACCAAGAGAAGCAAGGACGGTAAAATTATCATTATTAGCATTTATGTCGATGATTTAATTTTTACTGGTGATGATGAGCCTTTGATGATGGAGTTTAAAGCATCAATGATGAGGGAGTTCGACATGACAGATTTGGGATGCATGAATTACTTCTTGGGCATTGAAGTTCTACAAAGGAAAGAAGGGATATTCATATGTCAAAGAAGGTATGCAGAAGAAGAAGTTTTGAAAAGGTTTGGGATGTTGGAAAGCAATTCAGTAAGCAATCCTACAGTGCTAGGGATGAAGATTCATAGTGATGCAGATGGGGTACCTGTGGATGAAACTCACTACAAACAAATAGTTGGAAGTCTCATGTACCTCATCTCCACGAGGCCTGATCTAATGTATGCTACAAGTCTGCTGAGCAGGTACATGGCTAAACCCACCGAGCTTCATTTACAAATCGCAAAAAGAGTTCTCAGGTATCTCAAAGGAACGATGAACATGGGGATTTTCTACAAGAAAGGGAGTAAATCGGAGGAACTTGAAGCCTACACTGACAGCGATTATGCTGGTGACAGTGAAGATCGGAAAAGTACTAGTGGATATGCATTTTTACTCAGTTCAGGAGCTGTAGCTTGGAGTTCGAAGAAACAGCCTATTGTGACTTTGTCTACTACCGAAGCAGAATTTGTGGCAGCAGCTGTATGTGCTTGTCAAGCCATTTGGATGAAGAGGATACTCAAGGTGCTGAACTATGAAGGGAATAGCTGCACAAACATAAACTGCGACAATAGTTTTACAATCAAGTTATCCAGAAATCCAGTTATGCATGGTCGCAGCAAGCATATTGATATCCGTTTTCATTTCTTAAGAGGTTTGTCAGAATCTGGAACTATTTCTTTAGTTCATTGTCCAAGTGCTGATCAAATAGCAGACATCATTACTAAGCCATTGAAGATAGATGCATTTCAGAAACTTCGAGCCTTACTTGGTATGTGTGACATTGCAGAAGTAAGCTAATGTGTTTGCACGACATTAGCTTAAGGGAGAGATTGAAAGGGTCAGTAGTTTGAGTTTTGTTTGAGCTTTATGGTTAGTTGAATAAACTCCTATATTGTAGGATTGATTGAGTCTTATTTCAGTTTGTAGTCATAGCTATTGTTTAGCTATAATTTCCTTCTGTTGCGATAGGTTGAAACTGACTAGTGCTATATATTTAGCCTAGCTCTTATTGAATAAACATGCAAGTATTTTTTCTCTACTCTTTAGTCTTTACAATTATAATATAATATAAATATTATGGATTATTATTCCATTAATACCATAAATGAGGCTTCGTTTCGTTACAAATTATAAAACCAGCGATGAAATTGAGTAAAAAGGACCGATAAATCTCGTAAAAAAACCTTTCTGAATATTGTAATCAGCAAGAGTACGGCCATCTTCAAGCTGCTTTCCGGCGAAAATCAAACGCTGCTGGTCCGGTGGAATTCCTTAACGAGAAAAATCACAAAAAAAATCATGCGGTGTTTAGCTCAATGAGAAAATCGATTAATTAACACAAAAGAACTTAAATTAAACACATACACCCACACACACACATATTTATATATATATATATATATGCATATACCTTCCTTGTCTTGGATCTTAGCCTTGACATTGTCGATAGTGTCGCTCGATTCAACCTCGAGGGTTATGGTTTTGCCGGTTAAAGTTTTCACGAAGATCTGCATTTTTTCACTTCTCGGCAGTTTAAGCTACAAGTCTCAGCCTTTAATGTAATTCCGCCACTTTATATATGGATCCGGATTTAGGGTTTCTTTCGAAACCAAAACGACGACGTTTGGTTCAGTTGGAACTTGGAAGGGGTGGGGCGAATTGTAAAGGACTGAAAATTAAATTACTCAATGTTCGGTATCGAATTGACAAATTTGTACAATTAAACCAATCAATTTGCAAGGGTAAGATTGTCATTTCATATGAAATTCTACTATAGTCCCTTCATTTTTTAAAAGTTATCAGTTTATACCCTAGATCTTAAAATATCTGCTAATTTAGTTTCTCAACTTACAAAATATTCTAATGCCAAGATTGGATTCAATTTGATTCCACTTAATTACGTTATAGTTTGAATTTACTGTGAGTTACAATTCGTCGGAGAATGTCAAAGGTTGCAGATACAGATCCCCATACGTCCAAATAATCAAAGTACCAAATTGACTCATTTTGTAAAGTTGAGAGACTAAATGACACGTTAAATTTTATGAACTAAAGTAATAAATTTAAAATTTGAGGAATTAAATTTATAATTTTTTAAAGGTTGAGCAACTAAAATGAAACTTCAAAGATGTGTAGACAATTATAACATTAAATTTATGACATGTTCACAACACATTATCTCAAATTTAAGCAAAATAGAAAATTTGCCGGAATGACCATATTATAACAAAGTGTTGATTTGAATGACTGAATCAACCTAGTTAAAATTTAGGGGAAAGTGCACTTCATCCTCTCAAATAACTTATCTTTTTTGCACTATTCCTAGAAACATGAATAAGAGATCTTCCTCATTCAGAAATTTGATATAGCACTTTACCCAGTTACTATTTTCCACATAAAATTAATTGAAATCGATCACATCATTTTTCTATCAAGGCACACATACCATTAATATTTTTTAATAATTTCTTGATTTTTCTCACCTGTACGTTGGATTTGAGCACAAAAACCTATTTCAGATCATGTGATTGATGTCCGATAAAAAATTAACAAAAATAGTATTTGGGACAAAATGCTGTATATATCAAATTTCTCAAAAAAAAATATTTTTTTTTTGTGTGTTTATAAGATGGATAGCGCAAAATACGAGTTTTTCCAAAGTCATAAAATAGAATAATTCTAACTCTAAATTGGAGGGACTAATAACAAAGACGTTACACATTATAATAACGCCATATTACTTTAAAAAATGGGAAACTTCACACGTGTCTATCATCGTGCTTCACGCCGAAGCTAAAAGAATATATAACACTTCCAGCTAGGGGTGGGAATAAGCCAGGCCGCCCGACAGGGGCCTACGGCTCGGCCTATTTAAGGCCTAGCTCGGCCTAGCTCGTTTAATAAAAAGGCCGGGCTCAAGCTTTTTATAAAGCCTATTTAGTTAAATAGGCCAGGCTTAGGCTTACAAAAAAGCCTATTAGGCCCGTCAGGCCGGCCTTTTTATTAATTTTGAGTATAATTTTGGGTGTTTAATTTTGAGTTTGGACAAATATTTGACTCCTAAACATGCAATTTGTATCTCTTCGATTATTGTTAATCTTCACATTGTTAATTTTTTTATACACTCAGACTTCATAATATTTGGCATAGGCTTTATGTAAAATAGGTTAGTTGGTGTCATAGGCCTTTATGTAAAATAGGCTTTTAAATAGGCTTTCAGGCCTTATCAGGCCTTTAAAAAGGCCAGACCAGGCCTTAAAAATAAGCCTATGACGGGTAATAGGCCAGGCTCAGGCCTAGCATTTTTAAAGTAGGCCAGGCTTAGGCCTTACAAAGCCCGGCTCGGCTCGGCCTATTTCCATCCCTACTTCCAGCCCCCTCGGTGGTGCACTGCGCATGGCATCATCTTGCTGTTCGATCTCTGCTAACCTGCGCGCTCTCCGTAGATCCTCTTGTACCCAATCTCTTCCTCACATTCCCTCCACTTCACGATTCTTCGCCGTTAAATCCAATTTTATCTCTCTCCGATCGAATTCGAATTCAACCAGATTCAGATTTAGGAGCACAAGATCTTCGATGGCGGAAATTGTGACTCCCAAGAGCAAAGGATCGGTTAAAGTGTTTGATAACGAAGATGATCTGGCGGTGTCTATCGCGAAATACACCGCCGAGCTATCGGAGAGAATATCTCAGGAGAGAGGTTCTTTTACCGTTGTTTTCTCCGGTGGTTCTCTTGTTAAGTCTCTCAGGTAATTTTTTCAAAATTAGATAATTGGAATGTTAACTACTCGAGTCAGTTTGAACACGAGTTGTTCAAAGTTTCTTTGGATTACTACCGAACTACAGAATTAAGAATTAAATTTTTGTGTTTGTATTTGAATTTGGTTTGATAGTTAATCAGCTCATACGATTAAATCAAGTCGATCACGAATCTGAGTTTGTGTATCTTATTATTGTTTTGATGCATATTTGATAATCTTAGTAGATGTTTCTTCTAACTCATCACACGAGAGAAAGGTTGTTCAAATTTGATTTGAGATATTAACGAACCAAGCTCACAAGAGATTCCGGCGAATATTCTAGTCGAGTATTGAGTAGCTTGGTTGGTCTCTCATCCATGCATTACATGGATAGAGTGTGAAGTCTTGTTGCTTTATTAAAATTGTTGCAATTTTGATATATGAAACTTTCGAATTTGGATGTAATTCATATGCTTGTTGCAGATATCATCTAAAACATATACCTCGGAGAAAGTAGTGAAGTTGATTGGTTGAGAAAATGCACATTCAATATTATACATTCTTGACATGCTGTTTGCTGATGTGCTTACAGGAAATTAGTGGAGCAGCCGTATATTGATTCGGTGGATTGGTCGAAATGGCACGTCTTTTGGGTTGACGAGAGAGTGGTACCTAAGGATCATCCTGATAGCAATTATCTCCTTGCCTACACTGAATTTCTATCCAAGGTATTCTGCTTCTTAAAAAAAAGGATAATTCTAATATTCTCGGGTTTTTTAGGAATGTCCTTGTGAAATATTACTTCTCACTGTAAAATTGGGGCTGGTTAGAAGAATTTTACCAGAACTATTGCTTGAAGGACATGCCTTTAATCTCGTTTCGAACTTGAAATCCTTTGTTTGTTATGTTTGTAGATTGGTTTAAGCTTTGAACTTGAATTTATAGAAATGTAAAATGTAACTATGAACCAATTACTATGGATTTCAAATCTCTTAGAACCAACTCTGAAGTAATTATTCCATCATAATTGTGGATTTCAAATCCAACTGATATTATATTGGTTCGAAACCCTTTGTTCCAAATCCTTGAATCCAAACACAACCCAAACAAAGGCCAAATTTTCTATACAAAAATAATATACCCTTTCCTCTTCTTATTGCAGGTCCCAATTCCTTCTGGTAACGTATACTCCATAAACGATGCATTGTCAGCTGAGGGTGCAGCAGATGATTACGAGACCTGCCTCAAACACTTGACGAAAACCAAAACAATCGATCAATCCGTTCTTAGCGGATTTCCTAAATTCGATCTTATGCTAATGGGCATGGGACCCGATGGTCACATTGCTTCCTTATTTCCCGGGCATCCCCTTGTTCAAGAGAATAAGAAGTGGGTTGCGTTTATCAATGATTCGCCTAAACCTCCTCCAGAAAGGATTTCATTGACTCTCCCTGTCATAAATTCATCTGCCCATGTCGCCCTTGTTGTGGCAGGCGCTGGTAAAGCTAATGCGGTGCATGTGGCGTTGAGTGATGTTTCAAATGTTGACGTGCTCCCCGTGCAGCTGGTCGAGCCTGAAGGAGAGTTGATTTGGTTTTTGGATAAGGAAGCAGCTTCAAAGTTGTAAGGCCATGGATGTCAACTAGCTGCTTAGTGAGCTAGTTTCATAGTTACGGAATCTGGGATAATGGTATGGCAAATACGGGATTTTTGTAAAATATCGATATAAGTATCTGGTAAATGTTATTTTCTTGGCTTGTTTTTTTTCTTCTTTTAAATGATATCATGCTGCTCTGGGGACCAAGAGAGTTTATCTCTAGCTTGAACAGTTTTAAGAACTTTTGGAGACATATATATATGAATGTTTTCTGGCTAGATAAAGCTTACTCCTACAAAAGATTTATAACACATCGGGTTCTACATACCGATTATCTATCACACATTTGTGGAGTGTGGTTGGTGAAGAACACCCACATTTGGTGTATGCCATGCATAAAATTGTCTTTATTCCTGAACTATATATTATCTGATGTGGTTTTACTTGGGAGTTCTCAACAATTACTTCTCGTCTTTGATCATGTTTGCTTTTTGCTAATGAAATTCAAAAATTAAAAGTCAGGACCAGAAGGATTGAAGTAGCATTTGGTTTTCGGATATTTTGAGGAAAAATTGTCTCAAATTTATATTATTTGGCTAAACTTGCATTTGATTCTCAGATTGAAAACTTTTCCCCGACAAAAAAGTAGTGATTTCCCCCAAAAATGAAGTATAACGGTCAACCATAAATATGATACACTTTTTTCGAAAAAAATAATTTAACGAAAATGCACATTTTTGAAATAACATGTATAATGAAACGTACTTTTTCTCTAATTTTTTTGTCAACAAGACGAAATGACTGCCACATTTTTCTTCTCAATATGCCAAGTACCTCACGTACTCTCTAAAATTTCATGCATTGACGAATGAGCAATATTCCCGCATTATATTTCGCCTTGAATTGGTAATAAGGTTTAAAAAATACTTTTTGACGAAAAGCCCTTAAGACTAGACTATGAATCACAACAAAGGCCGTCAAGCCATCTTATCGTACAGGCAACTCATATTAAATTCCAGCACACACAAGTTTAACGAGTCGCCAGGGGATAATTTATTCATTCAACAATAACATAAACTAATAGAAGTAACTGAAAAAGAACCAAACTGTAAGTCTTCACCAAATCATTTCTCTTTGGTGAAGTGACGAACAGCAAAGGCCAATCCCAAGATCATGAGAGGCACAAGGAACTGCAGAATCTTGATCACAAATTCTGGGGTCTTGTCTTGGTTGTAATGGGCTTGCTGTGGAGGAATATAGCTGCGTTTGAGTGGAACAGTTGCCATGTCAATCTCCCCGATGTAATATTTGTCCATCATTTCCCTAGCTGAATCACTGTGGCCAACGTCTTCAAAGTCGTTCGTTGCATCTTTGCCTGCACCATTTAGAAAAGATTCACTAACAAACAGCTTTCGAGTAAATTACTTACACACCAACTGCATCAAATACTGTTACTAAAGCACCCCGAGGTTTGAAATATTACCACAGTTTCCCCTGTTAGCAAAACCAAATTATAGTTTCATTACTCCGTTAGTAAAAGCAGAATCAAATTTCACTTCCCTTTTTTTGGAGTTGTCAGGATTACAAGGCAGAATCAAATTCCACTCTGTTAGCTCTTAAGTACTCTCGTTATCTACGAGGCAAGAGGAATATAGCAAGTAAACAGGAAATGTTTGATATAATTATTGCAGATTTACCAGTTGCGGATAGCAACACTTCGTCACCTCCAGGATGGTCATCCATGAATGGGGTTACATCATAAACCTGAAAATTTAAAGAAGGGAAAATTTAAAGAAACAGAAAATTGATTATACACATAGACAAATACAGTCAAAAGATTACACAAATAGCAAATCAATGGTTCAAATCAGGGCTGACTCCGCGTGGTTTAGTCAGAGTACAACCAGAATGCAAAAATTTAATTAGTACTTGAGCATCTAAGTTGTATCCATGAGCACACTATTTTGCAATTCCATTATTCGGTAAACCAAAAAACA
The DNA here is from genome assembly GCA_963669365.1 of Verbascum thapsus. Lineage (NCBI taxonomy): Eukaryota > Viridiplantae > Streptophyta > Magnoliopsida > Lamiales > Scrophulariaceae > Verbascum > Verbascum thapsus. The sequence continues at coordinate 8,935,313 of OY770107.1, read as the reverse complement.
TAATAATCAGAAGATAAAAATAATACAACAAAATTATTTACTCAAGACGCTTTAGTGTACTAATCAAAAAGAGTTGAAAATAGTAATTAACAAGGAACTTAGTGATAATGACGGAATTCAATGATAATGCATCAATTTAAATTATATAAGGAAAAGGAAATCAAAATCAATTAATCCTTCAAGAACAACAACAACAATAATGATCGAATTCAATGATTATATACATCGCTTTAGATTAAATAAAGTTTAAGAAGCTAAAAGATGCCACCTAGGACAACAACAACATTAATTTATTAAAATAATAATAATTAAAAAAACATCAGACAAATACCATAAAGAAAATGAACACATGCATCTCAAAATTAAGAATCCATCACCACCAAATTCCTTTATCGATGAATAAGTTTGAGCTCTCATACAAATGAAATGAAATAAAATTATTTCAAATTTGAACAGAAATTGTTTATACAAAATTCAGGGCTTCAAAATCCACTGATACATAAGAGCTTCCAAGAGTCCAACAAATTGACCAACAAAAATGATTCCACATAACCAAAAAATAAACAAAAATATAGTTAAAAATAGACACAAACACACAAAATGAAGCAAAATAAAATTAAAAATCGCATAGTTATCACGTCCAAAAACATAAATCCAGCTCTCTTTCCCATACAAAAGTTGGGGAAAAAAGGATCTAACCTTTCCGTTGATAATCAACCAACAATCCTTAGTCTTATTGTGCTTCGAAACTTCCTCAAACACGTGAACTTTCGGATCTGACGCCATTTTTCCTTCCAATTCGACTACAAAAAAAATTCAAACCCAGAATTGTCAACTGAAACAAATTAAGCACAATCAACATACAATCGACTAAAAAAGATACAAATTCGATACTATTCATGTGAAATAAAAGGCAAAATCCAAGAAAAAATTCAATAAAAAAAAACTTACGAGAGAAAGAAACGAAGTCTGAAATTTTCCCTCTACTTCTAAGTTCTCACCAACTAGCCTTTTTAAAGTGAGAAAGTGTGTAGGATCACCCAAATTCATAAATAAATGCTGGTAATATTTAGTTGGATTGACAATTTCGGTCCTCGCATTTGTGGATAATTAGAAAATGACCCTATGGAGATTTTGGGCTTTGGCCCCACCCGCAACTAATTCTCGAAAGTTCGAAATTGAAAATTGTATTAAATTAAATATAGTCAAAAAGAATAATAAATTTGGTTAATAATTAGCTCGATTCATATTTGAAGTATTGAGAGAGTCAGAATCATAAATTTGAAATGAATCATAGAAATAACTAATATCAAAATTTTCAAAAATAATCTAATTTAATTAAAACTAATCTATATCTATATCTATATCTATCTATATCTATACTATTATAAAAGTATGAGTTGTTTTTTTACATTTTTGAACTACCTAATATATCCCTAACTAATTTAATATTTCAATGGCAAAAGAGTCAAAAATAAATTTAGACATCTAGAAGAGTAAGAAGTATGATTACTTTAGAATTCTATAATAAAATTCCAAATACATGTAAAATTACATAAAACTACCTTTATTTATTTACTTGTTTGAAAAGAATAACATAAAAGAAAACCTATAATTATAATATTATGCACGGTGATAAGTCCAACAAAGTAATGCTTTTAAGTTTTAACTCTTATAATATTACTATTATAATATTAATAATAATCATAGTTGTGCTTTGTAACATTTAACTATTAAATGTTTTTCTTAACACTTAATAATATTTAATTGTGACATAATTATTAATTTAATTGATACTAAAAAATTAGGGTTTTCATTTTTCTTTGTATTGGTCTTTCAAATAAAGTCAAATAATAAGCTTAAATAAAGTCAAAATCATTAAGATTCTGCAATTATATTCAACTATATATAAGATTAAAATAAAAAATTAGTAATGACTCCACAACATAGTCACAAGATAATAATGAACTCTAAAAGAATTTATAAATAAAATCTAGATCTCATTAGATTACCGCATATATAATATCGTGTAACTTAGGTGCAATGACGGAACGAGTCATGACAAATTTTGTGGTAATTGGAAAGTTGGGGATATGCAGCTAAATTTTTTATGCAAAATATAAAATTTAGACCTTACAAGTTATTTTTATATTTTTATCTATTTAAAATATTCCTATAAAATTCACTTTTTAATGATAAAAAGTCCAATAATATGATATATAGAATTCTCCATTAAAAAGTCCAATAATATGATATATAGAATTCTCCATTATTTTTAAATATAAATAGTATTAAGACATATAGTTATATGAGGCCTCTACACCATAATCACAAAATAATAATAAAATCTAAAAAGATTTCCTAATAAAAATACAACTCATTAGATGTCATTATGTATAACACCGTACAAACTATGTGCAATGATGGAATGAGTCGTAACAAATTTTGTACTATTTGAAAAGTTGGGGAAATGAGCTATCCTTTTATACAGAAATAGAAAAATAAGCAAGGTTAAAATGTACTATGTTTTCATTATTTTAGGTTTGGATGAATGATTTTTTTCTACCATTTATAAAGGTAAATCACGTTATTATTTTGAAAGTAGATCGCAATTCTAAGAAGTTGTATAATATTACATATACAAAATATAAAGTATTAAAGTTTCAAGTTTAATTGATAGTTGCATAGTAAATGAACAATGAGTTTTAAGTTAAAATTCCTTTTCAGATTATCAATTTGGTCTTCACCAGGAAAATAAATTTTCTATTATTAATCAAATACAATTTCATATATGTTGAGTAATTTAATTTAGGGCTTTATAAACTTACTTTCAGAAATCTTTTTGAAGACATATTATCTAGACCAATTATGTATTTAATTTAACAAAATTATTTTCAGTTTGATACATTTGGTGAGGACTCGGACTATAAAAATTTCATACACATGATTTATGAACAGTTAACAAATAAAATTTAAATAACATTTTTAGTTTAGTTAACAAAGTTTAATTTTCTAACATATACATTCTTCAAGCTAAAATATTTAAATATATCGATGTATTACTCAAAATTGAAATCACGTATCCTTATATATTACCTACTAATAAGCTGTAATTTTTTATAATTATATTAAATTTTAAATAAAAATTTGATAATATTCTTCACAATAATTAACAATATTAAATTAATGAATTTCACATTCATAACAATATAATCATCTCAAATTCAAAAAGTGTATCTCAAAAAATTCATTAACAACCCAACAACTTATGTTGTTCAAGCTATTTACATATTGACTTTGTTGACAAGATGAGTTTCTTCATTATTGCAACAAAAAAAAATGCAATATTAATTCATATGTTATATGAAGTCTATTAAAAGTTTAATCTCATTATTTTTTGAGTTGCAAAAGTTGTCTCATAGATTTGTTTTCTTTCATTATGCAATTTTGGTTCAATCCGTTAAGAAAATTAATAGAGTTTTTACAAGAGGTTTGCAAATGCATTTAAAGATTTAGGATTGTTGAGAAATAGCTTAATTATACGTTGGCTTTTACAATTGTGCCTTAAAATGTTAATATTTTTTTTTTTGCAAATTATACATTTATAGAATCTTTTTATGCAATGCAAATTAATTAATGACCATGTGCAAGACAAGTGGATAGACTAACTATATTATCCAAATTCTAACAATTGAGACCAAAAGTGAAAACACATACGTCACATGGACTAATACAAATTCAAAAATTATGAGATCAAAATTGCAAGGGGTCATATCCTAATGTAATTTTTCTTTATATAATGTTAACTTTATATTTATTTAAACAGAGTTATATATATTTTCTACAAATGACATAAAATCTATAGATCATATAATTTAACTCAAAAAAATATTGATACTCTCAGTTTGCAATTTCATAGAATTAATTCACGTAATAAAAAAAATTAAGTTGAGATGATAGATAGAGATAAAAAATTATTATTCATAGTTTATATAAATACATGTGGAAATTGCTAAGTTCATTCCGTATGAGTTTAACTTTGATCTCATTTCAAAGTATTTTCTTTTGCTATTTTAATTGAAGGACTTTGAATATTGTCTAGACAAATCAATAATTTAACTGAATTATTCATGTTAGAATTAATTCACATGATAACGAAATCGTTTTATGCAAAGATGATAGATAAAGATAAAGAACTATTATTCATAGCTTATATAAATACATGTGGAATTGCATCTTTCATCTTGTAAATTGACTCAGAGTTTAATTTTGATTTCATTTGTTATGAATTTATGACATTTAATCTCATAGCTTTCAAATATATCTTTATATAGTCGCAACCAAAATTTCTTTCTAAAATTTAATGGTCAGATCCATTAGTAAACAAGTTGATTGTTTCTAAAGGAATTTATGCACTGATGCACTCACGCATATATTATTTTAGATGTCACAATATTTTTACTCAATATCACATGCCCTTTATGCACAAAATCTCCCAACAACAGTCCAGTCAGAATGTTGACTAACACAGTTCACCGTTAAATTTTGGATTAGAAATTTGATTGAAACTAAATGTGAGATATTGTGAAATTATGACTATTAAGTCAGTGAGCCACTCTTGAATCTCAGAATCATATCATAAAATATTTGATTATCAATTATTCTATCCAAATACTTTCTATACAATATAAATGTTTTCTAGATCATATAGCCAAACACCACTTATGTTAACAAAACAATTTATTTAGTTGTATTTATTAAGTTAAATTATTGTTTAGTTTTGAATGTTTAATATGGGATAGAAAAGTAATTTTCTTGCATACATGTTTTGCAATAATTAGATTAATGTCAAAAAAGTAATATTTAATTTTGAACTTTACTATCTAATTTGAAAAGTAAGGTAATGAGATCCGGCAAATGATGATCAAGTTAAGTTTATCATAAATTAATAAAATAATTATTTATTTATTAAAAGGGAAAGATATAGAGAAAGTTGAATAGATGCCTGTTATATATGCACAACATGATAGTAAAATATATATAGTTCATTCTTAAGAAGCATATTGATCGACATAATAATGAGCTATGCATAAATAAACGAACATATTCTTATTTTAACTTTTACCATATCTAAGACATCCTTGTGTAATTTCATATTTAAGTAACAAATGAGTTCAACAAAAAACAGAATATATACAATTGATGCATAATTACATTAGATGTAAGCACAAACAAATAATTGATCATCATAACAATATATCTCTATCACTAATTTTCATCCTAATAATAAGTGTAAAGATAGGGAAAAAATGAAGAAAAGTGGCTCTCTCCTCACAATTTTTTAATAAAATTCATATCACAGAATTGTCTAATCATATAAAGTATCTGATTAGTACTAAAAATCATTACATATTTTAGTTTACATATTAATATGATGCCTAATAATGTTAAATGGTCATATTTAAGAATTTACACATTTAAAATTTGTTAATTTTTCCTACGTATGAACAATTAAACATTACATTCATAATTGAACTCTGATAATCCATAAAACTCGTGAAATTAAAACTTATGAACATTGACAATCAGTATCTACTAAATTTAATATATGATTAAAAAAGGCTTCATGTTTTTATATTTTTTTAAAGATCTCAACTAAAACAACATACTATTTGACAACATCTAAAGCAAACATCGATGGTTAAATTTATTGCATGTTACTATTTTTAATCAAGTTTCTCCTTAATATTTTTAATGCACCACCTCTAATCTTTCCAATTTAATATTATGATCACTAATTTTTTAAACAATCAATCAAATGTGACCTTAACAATAAATAGGAAAATAGAAAAATAGAAAAATTGCACTTGCAATTACCAATTTTATAAATTAAATGTAACATTTGATAAATTTGCCTAATTCATATAACGTATGTCAAATTCAATTCTTAAAATAATTAAGTATTAATTCACGTAGGACTCATCAAATAAAACCATTTTATTAGATTAAATAGCAAACAGTCTCATACAAGAAATATGATAATTTTATTAATATAAAATAACATCTTAGAAATCTTAAGCTTTTAACTTTGCTTTTTAGATAAAACAATTATGATGTTACTTTAACACTACAATTTTAAATTACTTTTATTTTCAAAAAAATAAAAATTTATCTTGCCGATGTGATGAAAAATTAGAAAAGAAAAAAAATAAACCTATTTTCAACAAATTGTATGATTTCTCAAATTAAAAAACAGGCGTTAACTCTAATTTTTCCCCAAAATGATTTCTCAAATTAAAAATAAAGTTTTTTATTATGTGAATGTTTCTTATAAACTTAAACTTTTACCTAATGTATTTTAATTAAGTTTTTTATACTTAAGAGTAAAATTGTATTTTCTGTTTATATGTGTGTTTGTTTGCAGTTAAGTTTTATTTTTTTTTAAATATGTTTTTTAGTTAGTAAACATATGATATTATTTAATTACGAAGATGTCAATATTTTTTTCTCAAATGTCAAAGGGGTATCTTTCTAATAAATGATTTATGAGTAGTTAATCAATGCAAACAAAAATCAAAAGAACATGCTTCTTTAATTCAGAAAGAATCATTTTCAAGAATTGATTTAATGAGATTGTATGATTCACGTGCAACGCACGTGTTATTTACTAGTTATCTAAAATATTCTACTAAATAATCATTAGAACATTTATTTAATTAATATCCAATACTCGTAAATTTGAGTTTTAAATAATTCCCGATAGAAAAGCAAATATTACATTAAATAAAATTATAAATGAAAAAAATAGAAAAAATGAAAAAATCAAAATAAAAATGAAAGGTAAACGTCCACGAGGGTGGGCGCCTTTATATTTTAGTCACCTTTGTTATATGTATATTTAATTTTAGTCAGCTAATAATTCAATAAAAAATCATGCTGAACTGGAAAATACACGTAATCCTAAATATGGGAATAAAATAATTTGGAAATTTATTTCTTGATTTGTTTTTACCTTCTTTTAAAGATGCAAACATGAAAAATGTAGGTATACATACATTATCCTATACATCAAATCTTGTAATAATATGTATTAGATTATCAGAAATAAATCTCATTAGACTTATAAAAACTATTTAGGCCTTGTTTGTTCATGTTTTCAAAATCCATTTTCAAGTTTTTATATTACAAAATTCAAAATAAACTTAACATACTAAATTCTCATCCAAATTCTTTTTTTTTAAACTCTACTTTTCCAGCTTCCTATATAACTACTACCTATCAATCATATTTATAATCTTTCATACATTTACCAATCAAATCAATCATTATTTCACTTTCTCTTTCATACTTTACAATTTTTTAGCAATATTTTTTAAGTTTTGATTCACATAATCATTATATACATAACTAATACAATTATTCTACACATCAACCATCAACCTATCGCTATTGATTTGACATATATTACAACTTTCAATCTATTTTTTAAAATTATAATCAAATAATCATCATTTTCACGTAAATTTCCATAGCACACAATTCTCGAGAAAATTTCATCTAAAAAACATAAACAAACAAACCAGTCTCAAGAAGAGATGCTTGGTAAGAAGCTCATACAAATAGGTGGATTCACCTTAACCAAAGCAAGAAGTGAAGAAGGCAAAATCCACAAACCATCACCACAAATCAAGCCAGATGCAACCGCAGGAACCATCACTTCACCCTTCTTCCTATCAATCTTACACCAAACATAAACAACCAAACTTCCCATACACATATCAATGGCAAAGTAGGCCCCGACGAGGAACGGCACCGCCATAGCCATCGGTAACGGCACCCATCTCCCATACTTTTCCGGCAAGACATCCTTCGACAAGTTAGCCAACGTAGCAAACACGAAAAACCCGCAACACAACTCCATGCAATTGCGAGGCAACGCTGAGAACCCTTCGACACTGAGAATCGCCATGTTTCTATACACGACCGCATAGGGCGCTTTATACTCCCCCTCAGGGTTCCCCACATCAAACGCCTCGTAAAAGAGGAAGAACGATAGTGGGGCCACTATGCAACCCAGGGCGGTCCCAACGGCCTGGCTAACGATCATGGACCTAGGCGAGGTCAGGGTCAGGTGGGCCGTCTTGAGATCGTGCATCAAATCAGAGGAAATAGAGACGATGGACTTGATGAGACCACAACCGATGAGCCCCGCCACTAGACCGTTTTCTTTGCCGGCTATAGCGGCTAGCACGAAGAGGGCCACTTTGCCGTAGTTGTGGGCCATGTTCATGTCGGTTAGGCCGGCCCCATAAGCGTTGCAAAAGCTTAGAAACGGAGCGAAAGTGTAGGCAAGGACAACATAGTACCATTTAAGTTGAGGGAACATGATTGGGATGACTATGATGGAGACGATGGAGAATAACACGTACCCCACACATGCTATCCACGTCGGGATGCTCTCGTTTAGGAAGAGCTCGTTTTGTCGGAGTTCGTCTAGGGTTTGATCCTTGTCGTCTAAAAATGTAGCATATTTATGTCGGTGAGATCGTTCCACGAAAATGTTAAACTTTAAGGATTAAAGTGATACGAAAATTTGAATTTGATTTGATTATTAGCTGCAATATCTAAAACATCTTTAATTATTCAAACTTGAGTAACAAAAATATTAGCTCAATTAGGTTTTGATGCTATATGTAGCTAGCCTTTTTACCTTTATTTAGATTTTTCTTGTTGGCTGCGGTGTGCATGTTTTTGAATGTGAAGTACATGATCTTGAGAAAATTGTAGAGCCCATCGCCTAAAATTAGAGCGATAGATACGAAAACCTGCAAATCGATGACATAAAGAACTTACTTCAATTTGGTATCAAGATTAATCACACTACTTATCAAATGAATTAATTAAAAAGTGATTCTTTGAAGCTCAACCAACTCTAAATCTCTATATAATCACAAACATGTGAAGCTCGAGTGGATATACCACATGAATGAATAATGCGATTATTCAAAACTAGTTATGAGTCTCGAGATTTTCTAAGAATAACCCAAGTACTTGAATTTGAAAAAACTCATAAAAATGACCCGTTTTTTGAGTTTCGAAAAAAAATTTGTTCACATATATGATCGTACCTTATAACCATTAAGACTCTTCATACTGCCTTCACTGATATTGTTGGGGAACCAATTTCCCTTCTCATACCTAATTAGTGGCCACATTATTCCCCATGAAAGCACAGCTCCAAGAAGAAGAGATAAGTTCACAACATGGGAACAAATCATTCCTGCTCCTATATATGTCATGCTGAAATCAAAGTAAAATCTGCACACAAATTTATGTAATTTAAACTATTTGTGATTATATAAATTCAAGTATTTTGGTTGCTTATTGTAAATATTAAGAAAAAAAAGGACTAAAGATGCATGAGAAAATATCATGCAATACTAATACATTATACACGGTGGCAGAATCAGAAACGGAAAAAAAATCAAAAATGGGTGTGGCGAAAGTTATAAAATTATATAATAATTAAATAAAAAATTAATAGAATACAAATAAATTATTTTTTTTTAATTTTTTTGGGTGGGGGTAGTCTCAGCCACTGATTATACAGTACTGTAAATAAGCAAATATATATGTATACACAGTTACACACATTTAATAAAAATAATATACAAACTACAATTATAAATATTATTTACATATTTATATATATATATATATAATTATGGATATTACATATTATTAAAAAATTTCAAAAAAATATAGAAATTTCAAATTTAAACAAGCTTGAGCTCGATCCTATAAAAGCTCATTTAGAAGAAAAAAAAAGAACTCACGTATTTTTAAAAGCTTTCAACCCGAAAGTCGGGAAATTGATAAATCCACATCCGTCTCCACCGGAGTAGAACCATTGAAAGAAACTCCATAAAAAACTAAATGAGAAGAACTTCATGAATCCATGGACCTGTTTCCTGAAATATATATAAAAATTGTATTATCAAAAAATATTATTATTATTTAATACAACAAAAATATTTTCTATTTTTTTGGTAGAAAATATTATTAAAAATATTTGTTTTACTTAGCCATCTTGTTCCCTTCAGCAGAATGAAATCCATTGATAAGAACAGCAGTTGCAATTCCACTTGGATATGTTAATTTGTAATCTATAATCATGATCTGCCCACAACACCACAAACATGTACATAATTAGAATTAATTAAGATAATTTCGAAAATAAAAACCCAAAAATAATTTTTAAGGACTATGTTAATTAGAGTAATTATGCACTAATGATTGTTAGGGAGTTTTAACACTTTTATTGGTCAGTTCGTCTTCATTATTGAATGATTGATTATAGAATAATTAATTCTCGTAGAAAAGCTGAATCAAGATCTACGATGCACGGACACGGAACACTGCGCTTACCACGACACGAGCACGAAATACGGCATTTTAAAAAATATAAGGACACGACATGGGTTCGAAACTACTAATAAGATGCATATATATATCATATACATATATATGTTCATTAATTTACGCTAAAATATATAAATTAGACTTTTCGTTCTAATTTAAATATGATTGGTTAGAGAAATAAACTATAAGAATGACTATTGTACATTATAAATTTGTATTTGTTTTGTAAAGTTATATATGTTTGAAAGAAAAATAAATACTCAAATTTTCAGAATCACAAAAAAAGGTGAAATAACATTAAGTGTCACAAATCATGCATACATAGTAGACATATCCTCTAACTGCGTCAATTACGGTGTTCATACATATATATATATATATATATATTTTATTTAAACAGACAAATTTATGTTTATATTGGACACAGTGTCGGAGAGTGTCGGTCGAGTGTCATGTTCGATCAGGTGACTGACACGACACATTGTGATTTTTTGAAGTGTTTGTGCATCACAGATCGAGATTAAGAAAAAAGGTCTCAAACACTTACTAAAATTGTATTAATTGTAGCTAAATCGAGTCCATATTTGTAAGTTCTGTTTATAAAGTTATACTTATATACTATTTTTTATATATCACTGATTAAATGAGAGCTCGTGTAATTAACTAAAAAACAAACGTACCTTTCGAAGAGGAACCAAAGCCAATAATCCAACAAAACTAGAAGCAAAAAGAAAAGCAATCATCCAATCAAGCCTAGGTTCTTTAGTACTCCCAGGTGTATTCCCCTTTGTATCAACTCCTACTTGCTCATATGTCCTCTTGTTCAATCCCAGGAGAAATGACCCAAAACCACCTATAAATAATAATAATAATACCATATATTTAATCAAGAAATTAAATCACAAAAACTACTATTTTTATGATAAAATCAACAAACTCAGCCTCATAAGATATTAAAATTTAGGGTTTAAAATTAATCATACTTAGGGTTTGTTTAATTGTATTTTTTCAAAATTGTTAAAATTGCTGTAATATATATCAAATCTATTAGAGTTTGTTGATGTATAATTTGATTGACTGAACTCTTTTATAATGATTATGTAGATTTATTTTATTACTTATAACAATGCAAGTAGAAATACTTAAATAAATCATATTTTTTGTATTAAAGAAAGAAAATAACGTGAATTAGCTACCTAAAATAATGATTAATAAATAATTATGTAGATCTTGAAATGATAGCTAGTTATAAACAAAAAATGCCAAAATTAATTTCAAAATTTGTATCTTTCGAGAAAAAAAAAGAAAAAGATAATTACATGTATTTCACAACTTATCAAGATACATGATGTCAAATTATAATACATTTATACTGATAACATCTCAAAATTTTCAAAATATTATTTTAAAATTAAAAACCTCACGCCTTATTGAAAAGTAAAAAAAAAAAAAAATCATTTTGGATCGAAAACACAAGCATTCATAAACTAGGGTTTTGTTTTCTTACCTCCAAGAGATATGCTGTAACAAGCAACAGCACAAGTCTGGATAATAGTATTCTCTTGTCTAGTGAATGGATTTGTCTGAAAATGAACCTTCTGAAGAATCTTTGTCCAAGTTTTGATGAACACAAAAGCAAGAAGAGCAGCAGATACATTCAGATTTGGGACAAGGCCAGTTGTGAGATTCAGCTTCGTAACTATGATACTGTATATTGTGCCAATTATTAAACTTGTAATAATTGCTCTTATTGTTATTTGTTCTTTCCATGATGGAATAATTGTCCTTGTACTTGAATCATCTAATTCCAAATCTGCATGTATTTCTGTTGCTTCATTTTTGATTCCCATTTCGGAATTCAGCAATTAATCAGATTTTCCTGCAGTGTAATGATCATAGAGAAAAAAAAAAAGAAATAGATATCAATAATGTAAATTTAATCTAATTAATTAACTATTTAGGTAATGTGACATTTTTTTCACGACAAATCGGGTTATAGTAAATCGAGTTTATTAGACCAATTCTATATTATAGAATTTAGCATTATTTTTGGATGCGATAAATAGGGTATAACTAACTATTTGACATCTAGTGATAATTGTATAACTTTTAAAAAAGTTAAAAACCCTATTTTTATTTCTGTATATAGTTTTTCTAGTGATAATTGTATAACTTTTAAAAAAGTTAAAAACCCTATTTTATTTCGATCATTTTCTTGACACTATATCTTGATTCATGAATTAAAAACACTCATAATTTGTTTAATTGATATCAAACAACAAAGAAGTATATATAAAATTCTAAACTTAATTAAAAAATTATATATTTATACATGCTGGTGCATACAAGTATGTGATTCATTTCATTACAATATATATATATATATATATGAACATAAAACAGAAATTTACCTTGAGGAGATGATTTCTTCTCTTGATGTGTATGATGAAAAGAAAATGCCAGCAAAAAAAACCCAGAAATTCAATTTCCTCAGGAACTACGGAGCTTGGCTAAGATTTAATACTCCACACTTACATAAGTATAGCATCAATCACAATTATTTATATTGCGAGGTTTAAAATTCGAATATACCTATCTATCTATATGTATATATCATGAATACCATAAACAATTTAAACTCGAGCTAATAGTAACAGATATTATAAAATCGAAATTTGTATAGGGGCTAGAGACGTGATTTGGATGAATATTTGATGAAACTCAGAATGCAAATTCAAAAACTGTATAATATTAAAATTAACTGAAGTATTTGAAAATTAAAACTTGATGTATTCACAATATGTTCGGATCATTTTATATATCTTCATAAGCTGTTACGATGACAACATTATGTCTAAGTCTGTTACTGATAAAACGATGTATTCCCAAAATTTATGCTGATATCCTAATTATAGTTAAAAAGAATTGAGATAATTATATTGTACCGACTTATTTTTATTCTCTTTGTAGGAAAAAATAGTCCTGATTTATTAAATATTATAGTGAGTGTTATAACATGCGGGTTATACATATAATTTTGTTATATAAGCGATATTTCATCTTTTTCAATTGTCCCAAATAACATCTTCTACTATATTAAAACAAGGTTATGGTTACTTTTCCACCAAATAGAATTTTCTCAGAATTTTGAATTTTTTTAATTAGTAATTCCTAATTATCCTTTCATAACCCAACTCCCCATTATCTCACCTTCTATTTTTTTTTCTTTATTATGATCAATTTATTGTTGGTTAATTTATGATGATGCTATTAATTTATGGAAACCGTCAATCAAATTTTAAGATTTGGTCAATCCATTACTTACCTATTATTATGATTATTTCCATGTATAATACATTTCCTTTTTTATGATTATTACCATAGATAATTATTACCTATTAACTATCAATTAGATTCATTATTCAAGGAAAAAAATAAGATTTCGGAACTAATTAAAATCCTTATTCAAGGAAAACACAATATTTTCAGAAATAATTAATATTTAAATTCCCAAAACTAATTAAATTTATTATTCAAGGAATGCAATATATTTGGAAATAATTAACATTTAAATAAGAATTCATGTAAAATAACATTTCCTTCATTATGATTAATATATTTTCAGAAATAATTAACTTTAAATTCCCGGAACTTATAAATTCACCAGTCAAGAAAAAAAAAATTCGAAAATAATTAACATTTAAATAAGAATACATATATAATGACATTTCCTTTATTATGATTATTATATTTTCGAAAATAATTAACATTTACATTCCTAAAATTAATTAAATTCATTATTTAAGGAAAAAATATTTTCGGAAATAATTAACATTTAAATAAGAATCCATATATAATACATTTTCTTTATCATGATCAATTTATTGTTGGTTAATTTATGATGATGCTATTAACTTATGGAAACCGTCAATCAAATTTTATGATTTGGTCAATCCATTACTTACCTATTATTATGATTATTTCCATATATAATATATTTTTTTTTTTATGATTATTACCATAGATAATTATTACCTATTAACTATTAATTAGATTCATTATTCAAGGAAAAAAATAAGATTTTGGAACTAATTAAAATCTTTATTCAAGGAAAACACAATATTTTTGGAAATAATTAATATTTAAATTCCCAAAAGTAATTAAATTTATTATTCAAGGAATACAATATTTTTGGAACATTTAAATAAGAGTTCAAGTAAAATAACATTTCCTTTATTATTATTAATATATTTTCGGAAATAATTAACTTTAAATTCCCGGAACTAATTAAATTCATCAGTCAAGAAAAAAAATATTTTTAAAAATAATTAACATTTAAATAATAAGAATAACATTTCCTTTATTATGATTATTATATTTTCAGAAATAATTAACATTTAAATTCTCGAAATTAATTAAATTCATTATTTAAGGAAAAACAAATTCGGAAATAATTAATATTTAAATAAGAATCCATATATAATATATTTTCTTTATTATGATCAATTTATTGTTGGTTAATTTATGATGATGCTATTAATTTATGGAAATCGTCAATCAAATTTTAAGATTTGGTCATTCCATTACTTACCTATTATTATAATTTTTTCCCTGTATAATATATTTCCTTTTTTATGAGTATTACCATAGATAATTATTACCTATTTACTATCAATTAGATTCATTATTCAAGGAAAAAAATAAGATTTCGGAACTAATTAAAATCCTTATTTTTGGAAAACACAATATTTTCGGAAATAATTATATTTAAATTCTCAAAACAAATTAAATTTATTATTCAAGGAATACAATATTTTTGAAAATAATTAACATTTAAATAAGAATACATATATAATGACATTTCCTTTATTATGATTATTATATTTTCGGAAATAATTAACATTTAAATTCCCAAAATTAATTAAATTCATTATTTAAGGAAAAAATATTTTTGGAAATAATTAACATTTAAATAACAATCCATATATAATACAATTTCTTTCTTATGATCAATTTATTGTTGGTTAATTTATGATGATGCTATTAATTTATGAAAACCGTCAATCAAATTTTAAGATTTGGTCAATCCATTACTTACCTATTATCATAATCTAGGTACACATTATTTTTATAACTCCTACAATCATAACTGTTCTATGCACTTTTCATCGAATGAACTAATTATTCATATAGTTCATATTGTGTGTTTTGGAGATATATTATTAGTTCATACAGTAATATGAACTAAAATACCATACCCAAATATCATATCGTGCGTAGCACGGGGTACACACTAGTATACATAAAATACAAACTTTAATACTCGATAAATTATACCAAATTTTATTTTAGTTACTATGATTATTGAAATAATGAAGAATAATGGAAGTGATGAGAGCAGCAGCAAGAAAGACCCAAGTAAGGTTCGAAGGATAGCAGAAGAAGTTGGCATAAAATAAAGCAACAGATAAGTTGTATTAAGAAAACACGCTTTTATTATTAGCTTTACGTTTTTTTGGGTAGTTGTGGTTGTTAGCTATATATATAGCTGTTTTTACTCTATTGCTGTGTATTCATTCATTCATCTAATCGATCAAGAAAATTATTTTCTTTCTCTCCAAGTTTCTAATCCCAACAATGGCTTCCGTATCTCGCTGCGCTTCCATGTTTTTAACATGGTATCAGAGCAAGGTTCTCTTGCTTTGATTACCCTTCTTTTCCACCCTTCATCCATTATATCGGTTATTGCTATATCCTTTTAATTCTTCCTGTTTTTTTTTTACACCCATCAATGGCGTTACAAGAAAGCGCTCAGTCTTCAGATGTGCAGACTCGAAAAGAGGCGTTCATGATTGATTTCCAGAATCCGTTATATATACACCCATCGGACACGCCCAATTTGGATTTGGTGTCGGAAGTTTTATCTGGGTCAGAAAACTACAGCATCTGGAGCCGTGAGGTAATCGTAGCCCTAGAGGCAAAAAATAAAATCAGCCTTATTGATGGCACATGCCAAGAACCAGCACAAGATTCGCAGGAATATCCTTATTGGAAGCGTTGCAACGCATTGGTGAAATCTTGGTTGCATAGGTCTCTCAGCAGAGAATTAGTAACAGGCGTGGTGTATTGCGATTCAGCCCATCACATCTGGGCAGACCTCAAGGAGAGATTCGATAGGATCAACGGAGCAAGAATGTTTGCATTGTACAGGAAGATCAATACTATCTCCCAAGGCTCGAATACCGTATCGGAATATTATACAAAACTAAGACAACTTTGGGACGAATACGATTCCTTAACTCCTTCACCATCCAACAATCCATTGAAGGAGTATGTTGATCACACACGACAACTCAAAATGATGCAGTTCGTCATGGGACTTAATGAGAGTTACAATCAAATTAGGTCCCAAATTTTGATGATGTCCCCGTTGCCGTCCCACAGTCAAGTCTATTCGATGGTGTCGAATGAAGAAATGCAACGGGGAATAAATGCCCCTAACACCAATATGGACTCAAGCATTGCCCTATTCGGTAACTCATTTCAAGATTCCTACAAGAATAAACGGCCAGACAAGGACTCACTATATTGTGAACATTGTGACATGAATGGGCACACGAAGGAAACGTGCTTCAAAATCCATGGATATCCTCCTAACTGGATTCGAGGAGGGAGACGAGGAGGTAGAAGAGGAAACTCTAGAGGCAGGAATGGAAGTAGAGGATCAAATGGTAGAGGTTTTTCGGCCAATACTACAGCCACTTCAAATGACGCAGATTGCTCCAAACATAGAACCAATCAAGAAAACCCTAATGAGGATCAGAATGTTACGTATCCTGGTATAAATCAGCAGCAATATAAGCAAATTATGGATATAATAGGGAGAATGAAAGTGGACAGTGACAACAATGGCAGCAGCAATATGACGACCAATTCCGCAACCGTTAATAATGCAGGTATACCCCATAAGAATCATAAAGAGTGGATTCTTGACTCCGGTGCAAATCAGCACATGACGTGGGATCGTACTCTCTATGATTCTTATGATATTTGCAATTCTCAATTACCCCGTGTCAATCTCCCTAATGGTAACACTAGTATTGCTTTGAAATCGGGAACTATCAAACTTGGAACATGCTTGGAATTGAAAAATACCTTACTTATCCCTGATTTTAAACATAATTTGATCTCGGTTTCGAAATTGATTAAAGATAGAAAAGTTTCCATCAGCTTTTTTCATGATTTTTGTGTTATACAGGACACTCGGACTGGATCGATCAAAGGGATTGGTAGGCTTCAAAATGGTCTATACATTTTATGTGATATTACAGATTATCATTGTAATAATGTGGTGTTTCATGTTTCTAGTTTTGTTAAACTCAATAAAGCCAACTTGTGGCACCAAAGGCTAGGGCACATGTCATATAGTAAGTTTCGTTTTTTGCCTAATCTTGGTGTAACTGTTGAAAGAAACAGCTCCTTTTGTAATGTCTGCCCGATGGCAAAACATAGTCGAGACCCTTTTCCTATAAAAAATAAAAATGTGTTGGCTATTTTCGATCTTATTCACATAGATATATGGGGTCCATATGGAGAAGCTATCTATGATGATAAGAAATTTTTCTTGACTATAGTTGATGACCACTCTAGGAGCACATGGATTTTCCTTCTTCAACATAAATCCGAAGCTTATGATCATATAAAGGATTTCTTAAAATATGTTGAGACACAATTCAACAAGAAAGTTAAAGTGCTTAGAACCGATAATGGTACGGAGTTCTTTAGTAAAGAGTGTAGGGCCTTATTCTCTAAATTAGGCATTATACATCAAAGCACATGTGCGTACACCCCTCAACAAAACGGTATAGTGGAAAGAAAGCATCGACATATATTGGAGGTTGCTAGATCACTTAAAATTCAATCTAAGTTACCTATAACGTTTTGGGGTGAGTGTGTTAAGACAGCCGTATACCTCATTAATAGGACTCCTACACCTCTCCTACAAGGGAAAACCCCTTTTTTTATGTTATATGGGAGAGATCCATCCTATGAACATCTTAGGAGTTTTGGTTGTTTATGTTTTGCTAAAAAAATCCCACAAAGTGACAAGTTCCAACCTAGGTCCATTGCTTCTGTTTTTTTGGGATATTCGGCTGTCAAGAAGGGTTATAGGTTACTCGACCTTGACTCCAAACAATTGTTTGTTAGTAGGGACGTTATTTTCTATGAGTACATTTTTCCTTATGCTAATCTTGATTCGGTTCACAACACCTCTAGTCCTCGATCCGTAGATAATAATGGGTATTATGATGAATCTATCACACCTTCTGTCATCAAATATTCTACTCAAGGTGGCCTGAATGGGAATGACCAAGATAATAATGAAAATGAATCAAATAATGAGCAAATAGTTGATAATAGTGGTTCTCCTGATAATGCTCCTATTGTACCTAATGATGCTCCTGTTGTTCGTAGATCCAATAGAGCGTCTAAACCTCCCACTTGGATAAAGGACTATGTGTCCCCTTTGACCTCACAAGAGTTTGAATCCAATTGTTCCACACACTATCCCATCTCAAAATATTTGACTTATGATAGGGTTCAGCCTTCATACAAGGCCTTCTTAGCTGGTATTGGGGAGGTTTCACTTCCTGGTAATTATGAGGAGGCCAAAATTCACCCAAAATGGCAAGAGGCCATGGCCACTGAAATTAAAGCTTTGGAGATTAATAAGACCTGGGAGTTAGTAGACTTACCTAAGGATAAAACCGCCATTGGATGTCGTTGGGTTTACAACATAAAATTCAAGTCTAATGGTGAAATAGAACGATACAAGGCTAGATTAGTTGCTAAGGGTTATACACAAATGCCAGGTATTGATTATAATGAAACCTTTTCTCCCGTTGCTAAACATGTTACCATTCGAGTTGTGTTGTCTTTAGCAGCTATCTATAACTGGAAACTGTGGCAAATGGACGTCACGAACGCCTTCTTACAAGGAGATCTAGAAGAGGAAGTATACATGTACATACCACCTGGATATCATGTCAAAAATAGCCAAAGAAATATGGTCTGCCGATTGAAGAAGTCTCTCTATGGCCTCAAGCAAACATCGAGACAATGGAATCACAAATTCACTACGGCTATGTTATCCTTCGGTTTCGTTCAATCCAAACAAGACTATTCCTTGTTTGTCAAACGCAGGGGGAGTAAGTTAGCCATTTTACTTGTGTATGTGGACGATATCGTCATCACCGGAAACGATGAAGAGTTCATGTCTGAGTGTAAAGTTTTCTTAAACAAAACTTTCCATATGAAAGATTTGGGAGACTTGAAATTCTTTTTAGGTATTGAGGTTGTTCGAGGAAAAGAAGGGATCTATCTTAATCAGAGGAAATACGCTTTGGATTTATTGGGAAGCACTGGAATGCTTGGTAGTAAAGCAGCTAATACGCCCATGGAGCAGAATATAAAATATACCACGGAAGCTGCAGAAATGAAGGATCCATATTTAGCAGATTTCAGAAAGTTTCAAGGGATAGTAGGAAAGTTGATCTATTTGTGTCTCACAAGACCGGACATTGCTTATGCGGTACAAATTGTAAGTCAATTCATGCATAAGCCAAGGAAGTCACACTATGATGCAGTCTTGAGGATACTACGCTATTTAAAAGGTACACCTGGTCAAGGAATACTCTTGTCATCATCAAGTAAATTGGAGATAAAGGCATTTTGTGATAGTGATTGTGCTTCTTGCCCAATCTCAAGGAAATCCCTCACCGGTTATGCGATTCTTTTGGGAGATTCCTTATTCTCCTGGAGGTCAAAAAAACAAGCCACGGTTTCGAGAAGCTCAGCGGAGGCGGAATATAGATCCATGGGGACAACCACAGCGGAGATTGTTTGGTTAATTGCGGTGTTCAAAGATTTGGGATTTCAGGGTTTGGAACCGGTTAGTCTTTTTACGGATAGCAAGTCGGCTATTCAAATAGCTGCGAACCCTGTATTTCATGAGCGCACTAAGCATTTGGAGGTCGACTGTCACTTTATTAGGGATAAAATCCAAGCTGGAATGATCAAAACTATATACATTCCTACAAGTGAACAACCGGCAGATGCATTCACTAAAGCCCTGGGAACAGTTCCGATTCTTAATATCCAAGTTGGGGGTCTTTGATATCTACCAGACCACCAACTTGAGGGGGAGTATTGAAATAATGAAGAATAATGGAAGTGATGAGAGCAGCAGCAAGAAAGACCCAAGTAAGGTTCGAAGGATAGCAGAAGAAGTTGGCATAAAATAAAGCAACAGATAAGTTGTATTAAGAAAACACGCTTTTATTATTAGCTTTACGTTTTTTTGGGTAGTTGTGGTTGTTAGCTATATATATAGCTGTTTTTACTCTATTGCTGTGTATTCATTCATTCATCTTGTAAAACAGTAATCGATCAAGAAAATTATTTTCTTTCTCTCCAAGTTTCTAATCCCAACAATGGCTTCCGTATCTCGCTGCGCTTCCATGTTTTTAACAATGATTATATATATATCAATGGGGACTAATTATTCTATAATTAATTATAGAAAGATTATATTGTGTCAAAGTCACCCGCATTCGGCCATCCAAACTCATATCTCAACCCCAAATACCCGATATAAATAAATTAAGCATTTATATTGTAAATTTGACATATTAACAAAGTATTATTAGATATAGTATGAGAATATTGTTTTGATATTATAAAAATGACATGGTATATTAGAAAATATAATTAATTTGTAAGTTACGAACTTGCGATTTGATTGATAGGGACTACGATTAATATAGTCAACCACATTATTAGCTAGAGAGGCTTTTTGTTATCCAAGAGAATGGGGCGAATGTTAAAAGTTTATTTTTTAAATAAATATTTTTCAACCACATAGTAGTACAATATTAATACAATATTATTATAAGATAAAAAATTCATTGCGGGATTGATGGGGGTCAATTGGATATTCGTTTTTCCCATTTTTCAGTTTTCCAAAATATTTTTTTTTATAAGAAAATGGTTTTTTTTTCCCATAAGAATTGTTAAAGTAATTCAGGAAAAAAGCTCAATTTTTCTTGATTAATGGATTTAATTGCATTGTTTTCCAAAAATTTCTCAATAAAAATTTAATTTTTACTATTCATGATTTGATAATTTACCAAATAACTAAAAACTTTTATCCATCAATGTCTTAATATATTCAATTAGATAATTACACTATCTAGATTGATTATATTGTAACTTGTAAAATAACATCATTTTTGCATGTTTGTTACTGTGTTAATTTTTGAGTTTCACTTTTAAACATGTATCAATATTTTTTATAAAATAAAATCGCATTCATACCGTCTTTTACAAATAAATAACTTTCATCAGGGAAAAAAAACATATCAGATCATACATAATTGTTAGTTTGTTACACTTTTTTTTTGTAATGAAACTCATCCAAACATATTTTTAAAATCATATATCTAATTTTTAAAAATAAAATCTTTTAATTTCTCTATTAAAATTGAAAAATGAAAATTGAGAATCCAATCGGGCCTAAATGTTTTATACTCGGAAGAATTCATGGCATATTTTCCATTCCCTTCCCCCGCAACCAAACACACCCTAATAAATAGCTGTTTTTGGAATTTAACGAGATTTCTCTCTCTCTCTCTCTCTCTCGTTGTGATCGCAGTTAGCTCTCGACTCAGATCACTCGCTCCCCGATCTTCGATTAAGATCTCTAATACCAATTGTAAGTAAGATTCCCCCCCCCCCTGAATTTTACTGTAACAGTATATTTTTTTTAATTTTGTGATATTAGAATTTTACCTTAGGGTTTTGGTTGTGTGAATTTTACATTCGTATTCCTCAATCCGATTTCAGCTTTATGAAGTCGTGTTTTTGTGCTAATTTGATTAGGTACTTTGTAATTGTTCATATGCAGTTACTGATTGGAGCTTTGAGCTGAGAACGAATTTGTTGCTGGTGTTTTTTTTATCGGAGTTTGATTGGTTAAGGTTCAAATTCGGAAATGGTAAAGTTCCTTCACACGTAATTAGTGTTTTTGTTTTTCCTGTTTTATTTTATGCCTTGGAAGATTTTTTTTAGTATGGAAGTGATTGTCAATTTCTGCTTTCAGAACTATATACTCGGAGCCTTTAAGCCGGCATGCAACATTTCAGTTTCATTTTCGGATGGAAAATCTCGAAAGCAGGTTTGTTTATCATAATCATGTTACTGAACTTCAAGAATCTCTGTACAGCCGAGTTAGTTTATCAAATATCCCCTGAGTTTATTTGGAATCTCACTGCTGCGAAGAATTAGTACTGTGTTTCTTTTGTAGCCTCGAATAAGTTTTTGCTAGTGCTTGGCTTATCATCGCAGTGGGTATAATTTGGTCGCGCTCCGGCATTTATGCAATATTTTACATAGGATGTAAACCAGCTTATGTGTCTGTGGACCGGATGTGGAAGTTAGTAATTTTGTCAAATTACAGAACATGTCTTTAAAACTCTCGGATAAAAATTTGAGGGCGCTCAAAAGGGCTTGTAAAAAGTAAAGTTTTCTTATTAATTCGTAATCATCATCCTAAGAACAATCTAATAGACTTATATATACAAGCATTTCTCCAATCCTAGAAAGTTTCGAACTCTTCTAATCTGACTCTATAACTAATAGTACTCTTCTAACTCGAGATATCTAGTATGACTCTGCTAACTTATGCCCGATGGGTAAGGACTCACATATAACAAAAGTAATACTGAAATTTGTCGAAAAATAAAGGGAAAATAGAAATGTCATCTAAAAGTGATCAAAATCACTTAATTTTGACTTGGAAACCATTTGTAGTTGTTGAACACACCAAACCCTTTAAAAAAAGTCTTGCGTGCATATATAAAGGACTTCATAAGTCCTCAATTTTACGACATCTAAGAAAATCTTGTAACTCATAGGCTTCTTGTCCTCCAAGAGAAACAAATGTTAATACGACCAAAGTTCCATTTATAAAGTTTGCTTCACTAGAATATGTTAACTAATAATGCTGTTCATTCCAGTGACATCTTTATTGTTACCTAAAATTTTGTAATGGATGCTGACGAGAAAGGTAGATATATTTTGTTATTGTTAAGTTGAATGGCAGCGTGGTTGCATACAGTTTTATTTGTTGTTGCTTATTTGTGGGTTAATTCTTGTGAACGGGCATCTGACTGCTGGCTAGAGAAGCTCATCTTCGTATTGCTCATGTCAATGTAACAATAGGTTGCAATTAAGAAGGAGAATGGTCAAACAGTAATGGTCCCACTCTTCCAAAGCCAAGAAAACATAGCTGGGAAGGTATTTTCTATGACAATTTGATAGTATCGTACTATCGTTACCCACTAGGTCTGAAAGTAAGTTGAGATTTGGTATTTAATCATGAGGATGCACATTCGGTGTATCTGTTTTGCAGATTTCCGTCGAACCAGTTTCAGGGAAGAAGGTGGAACACAATGGAATCAAAGTTGAACTTCTTGGTCAGATAGGTGTGTTTTTTGGTGTCATTATGTAATTCAAAGCGTGTTAGTGTTGTCTTAATGTTAGAGTTGTGAGTTGGATTGTGCTATCACATTTGCATCTTGAGACAAATTTCTTACTGGTCTTCTTTTTGCCTAATCAAATAAAGGAAAAATACTACTAAACAATTAATTTCTGATTTGAGGTGTCCACATTAATTTATGATTGCAGAAATGTACTTTGACAGAGGCAACTTCTACGACTTCACTTCTCTGGGTAAGTACAGATCATTTTATTATATTTCTCGCGGAAGCTATTTACCAGCTTTCTGTGTGCTATACCCCATGCCTTTTGTGGTTATTATTACACATATTGCAATTATACAACACATTACAACTTCCTTGCAATTCCAAAGACCCCCAACTTAAATCATCATTGACGTTGTCGGTTGCTATATTCTTATATCCTTGTAAGCTTTTTAGCAGGAACATTTCCTCCTTTTATGTGTCTTTATGTTTTTGTTCTTATACATAGTTCGTGAGCTGGATGTTCCTGGAGAAATATACGAGAGGAAAACATATCCATTTGAATTTTCAACTGTGGAGATGCCATACGAGACATACAATGGGGCAAACGTGCGGCTTAGGTCAGTGAAGATTATTACTCAAATGTTGCCTATAATACACTTCTGTCTTTGCTGTTTGTGTGCTTGCAAACCGATTCATGTTGGTAAGTTTTGTCATACTTTTAGGGGCATGAGAATATAAACTAGTGGTATAGAATCTCTTTCATACATTTGGTGAGGCTAGCCGCTTGAGGCATCCTAGCTGCCCTGTGGACATATGATCACAAAATATCCCTGCAAATGTAATCATTTGGATGAGATTTTATTCTGTTGATTTCAGATTGTATGTGACTCTCTGAAATGTTCTTGGCTTAGCTTGTTTTAGCTTAAGGGATGTTCAGTAAGTTCTATGAAGCTTGTGTTTGTCAAAAAATCACAGTTCATTGCCCGTTGCAACAAATAGACTTGGATATGTTTACATGCATATGCAGAATGTAGTTTGTGTCTTGTGTTTGAATTTTCTACATATTTTTTTCGTGGATATCTCATCTTTCAAGGGTCAAATGATAAAAATTGGCCCAATTTCATGGAAATTTTCTGCTTGTTTCAGGTATGTCCTAAAACTGACGATAAGTCGGGGTTATGCTGGTAGCATTGTGGAATATCATGACTTTGTGGTAAAATAGCATTTTCACTTGCCAATCAGAAAACATGCACATTATCACATAATATCTTCCAAATTGAGAGGGCATGTATCACTGTCTACATTTTCTATTTGAATTTTATTAGCTGATCATTAATTTAGATGCAGTCGATAGTACGAAATTATCGGGTAACTTAGTTCACCTAGTTTAGTTAATCTTGAATCAGATAAGTATTGCTTGTAACACTATTTCCTTTGAACGAAATAGTGATACAATTGGCGCAATCTCGCATTATAGTCATATCAAGTCCATAGTTCCTATTTACCAAGAGCAACATCGTTTTGATTGATCTTCAACTTTCTACTGCCAGTGGCAGATAAGTCTGGATTCTGAAGATATATAATAGACAGTTCTTGACCTACTACTCTAATGCACTTGGAACTTCATTATTAACTTGCATAATTTTATTTATGCTTAAAGTGAAGCAGCCACTGCGATAGCAAGCAGTTTCCATTTTCTGTATATTGGTTAACCTGATTCGTGCTAGGGTCATTTTGCTTTTGAAACTTTGTCCTGTGATTTTCATGATCGCTCTATATAGTTATGCTGATTTAATCTTCAATTTTCATGGATTAGGTTCGGAATTTTAGTCCTCCTCCACCAATCAACAACAGCATCAAGGTATTGCTGTTTTATGTTGTGCCTTCTACAGTATTGGCATGCTATTTCCTGGTTATGTAACTTGGTGCATGAGATTATGGGAGATGGTCTGAAACATCGAAAGCTATGATTTCAGTTAATTATGTACCTCTTAAGTAGAAATCTGTTCTCCTTCTCTATTTTTCTACTTATAGACAATATGTTGCTAATCATTTATCCTGTACTTGTAGATGGAAGTCGGTATAGAAGATTGCCTCCATATCGAGTTTGAGTACAATAAGAGCAAGTAAGATACTACGGCCTTGTTTGTTTATGCTTTCAAATTCCATTTCCAAGTTTTTAAATCACAAAATTCAAAATAAAATTAACTCACCAAATTTTCATCTCAATTTCCCTTTTTTCAACTCTACTTTCTTAATCTCCTATATAAGTATAACTAACTATCAATCATATATACATCACTTCACACATTTACCAATCAAATAATTTATTATAATCATTTTTCACTTTCTTTTTCCATACTTTATAATTTTTTATCCATTACTTTTTTATTTTTTAATTCACATAATCATTATATACACCACTAACATAATTATTATATACATCTTTGATCAACCTATCACTGTTGATTTGACATGTATTACAACTTTCATCCAATTTTTAAAAACATAAACAAACACCTACCATTTTCACACGAATTTCCATAGTACGCGATTCCCGATAAAAATTTAAAATTTCATCCCCAAAACATAAACAAATAGAGCCTACGTTTTTTCAATTTTCTGTGATTTGCCTCTCTTTTGGAATTGTTACTAAGCCCAGATCTCATGCACCTAACTTTAATCCTAGCTATTTCCTGTGTTGCTCAACTGAAATTTGAGTGCTAGGATCTGTACCTCTTTTGAAGGATCAGTAAACCCCTTTCTTATCAAATAGTTCTTGTTATATGAGAATTATTTTTGTTTTCCTGCGTTGAATTTTGAGAGAGGTGCATTATGGTCCTTCTTTATTGGCATTCTGATCCAGGTATCATCTGAAAGATGTTATCGTAGGCAAAATATATTTTCTTCTTGTGAGAATCAAGATAAAAAACATGGATCTTGAGATTAGACGGAGAGAATCAACAGGATCAGGGTCAAACACTCATGTCGAGACAGAGACACTTGCAAAGTTTGAACTGATGGATGGTGCTCCAGTCAGAGGTACATTAAGTACTATTTTTTAATTTTTCATACTTACTTTTTGCAGTGGTGAATATACGAGCAAATATTTCCTCTTTCTTTTGGATTCTCTTGATTGTCGTCTTAATTTCCCCCTTTTTTCCCTTTTTGTTGGGGCTGGGTAATCTTTATTCACTTTGAAGAAAATTTCACATAATACAACACAGTAGGATCTTCCACTGTATTCTGTTTACTTTGAGAATGTTGGTACTAAAACCCTGTTTGCAAAAAAAGTATATATACATATATGTTTTTTGAAAAATTGCTTGATAAGCACTTTCACTTTGACAGGTGAATCAATTCCACTCAGATTGTTCCTAAGCCCGTATGAGCTAACTCCAACATATCGGAACATAAACAACAAATTTAGCGTGAAATACTACTTGAACCTCGTACTTGTTGATGAGGAGGACCGTCGATATTTTAAACAACAGGAAATCACAATGTACCGGCTTGGAGATACATCTTAATTTCTTATGGAAGTATATTGATGATTTACTGCTTCCAAGCCTCGATTTCTAAGGTTTGTCTTGTTAAATTGGATTTCTGGGAAGGACAAACAGTTTGCTTTATGTTTTTATCTGTTGGTCCAATCTTTGATACGGATTACTTAAATATTGTAATTGGGAAGTATTCCATCAGTCCAAGTCCAATTCCTCTGTAACACAATTTGTAGCACTTCATGTTACACAATTGTATTGCAGAAGATTTGGCCTGATGTTTCGTAAAATGGGCTGTCTATTAGATATCTCGCTGATATTTGGCAGCGTTATAGATGATTTTTCAGCTTGTTTTAGGGGGGAAATTTCGCTGTCCACTTGACACTACCCGATCGGGGTTTTACACAGTTGGATCAGGAAACGATCACCCCGTCATCTGTGATCCAACGACTCACAACCCCCACATTCGGGCACTACCCGAGTGGGTAGGAACTAATGAGTCGTTCTAGGGTAGATGGATAATGAGACAATAATGATGGTCTTATTACAAGCCGTTTTACTTCGCTAGAACCAATTATGTTATATTCTCCTAGCACTCATCATTGAGCTTTGATTCGAGTCCATTTGGATGTTAGGTTTGCTGGATTTTCTTGAAGAATGTTTTCTTTCTTCGGGCTGTGCTTTGCTTAGCCTCTTATTTCTCAGTTCGATTTGGCCTATGATGAAGCTTTACAGTTTACATTCATGTATGATGTATAATTGGTTATGGATCATTGATTTATGGTCTGAGGTTCATGAGCAGTTGTAAACTGCTGTTAACTTTTGTAGTTGATTGTGAAGAAAGTTTACATCCAATTCTATAGGTGAGATGGGTGGTTTTATTGTCTCGTATCAATGGCTATGATTGGACCGATTTGTTATACTCTGTTTGGTTTACAAGTCTATTGATACTCATATTACAAAATATTAAGATTTTATTTTAAAATATTCAATGACAACTTTTGGTGGTTACTGAACGTGCAAAGCACTTAGTGGCAATATGATCTATTGGGAGAATATATTATCTCAAATAATTTTAAATTTGACTATCCAAGAGTATTTTTGAAGCAAATAAATACATTAAAGTGCTCATTTTGCTTCTTGGATTTGGCTAATCAAATATTTTGTTGCTTTTAATCACTGAAATGAAGTTTAATCCGTTGCCCATATTGAGAGCTAGAGATATTCATGTTTTATGTCATATATAATTCGGTCTAATATTCAATGCGGAGAATTTTATAATACATCATATTTAACATATTATATCATATGTTACAAATTTTGGGGTGGGACAAGTGTTTTTTTTTTTAATCATCATTCACCAACCCTCAAATACTGTAATGTATGTGTTATACTAGATTTGTTAAACTCGAGATGATATAGATTTATGTGTAAGCACTAATTTTTCCAACTATAACCAAGGGATTGACTTGAGATCTACATCCAATTCAAAAAAATTATATTCTTATTGTTATTTGATTAACTTTCAATTTGCAAGTGTGCACATTAAATTAAATTCTTTTCTAGGTAGTAGGTACCCTGAATCCATTAATTATCAAACTGAATAGGGAATGAATTAAAAATCAATTTTAAATTCCATTTCAGTTTGACTTATCAATTACTTGAATTGAATTAAAAGATTGAATCAATAATGATTTATTGATAATCTTGGCATGCTAAGAACAAAACAAAAAACGACTTTAATGAGTTACTCTTTTGTGTTATTATGGATTTGTGTAGCACCATCATGATGATAATATCTTTAAATTATCACGCGAAGAAAGAAAAATCCGAGCATATAATCCGATGTAAAGATTAAGTTACATAATTAATCAAAAAAATTCATATTACAAAATATTGAATTAATATATTATTCTATTAATAATTCCAAGGAACTAAGTACATGCCTCGATTGTGTCACTACGATTGATTAATATATGTTTTTTTAAATAATTTACAAACTAACCACCAACACCGATCCGACAGTGCAGATTTAGCCACGTGTCCATAAACACTACAGATTACAAAACGAAATACAATCCCAATCACGCGCCACTCATCAGAACCGCGTCCTCTTTCACTGGCTATATATTCACACACACAACACACACTTTAGTGTGTGTGTAGGCGTATATATATAAACATCTTTGTGAGGATACGGAAACATCTGAGATATAGTTTGCGCTTTTCCAGTCTTTCTGTCGCTCTCTCTCTCTCTCTCTTTTTTTTTTTTGTGTTGAGAGAAAAAGCAGATCAAGTGTGTATTGATTGCTGAAAAAATGGAGATGTTTTACTATACGGTGTTCGGAGCGTTGACGGCGGTGGTGGCGGCGCTGGAGCTGAGTAAAAGCAACAAAGATCGGATCAATACTTCGTCGGCTTTCAATTCGTTCAAGAACAATTATTTGGTCGTTTACTCGCTTATGATGGGTAGGTTAAATTGTGATACAGTCCAGATCTGATGGATAGTCCATTTCACAATGCTGTATGCAAACTGTGTTGATCTAGTTTTATTTGATGTTATTTGAGTGGCGGAAATTACAACGAAAATGTTGATTTTTTTTGTTTTTAATTGGAAACGACGAGGAAAAGTTGTGTGATTACAATATGAGAAATATTTGCTGGTTGTATATAAATTTTTTCATAAAATTCAAGCGATTGTTTTTCTGTTCAATTTTCTCCCGGTATTCAGCAGATTGGAGATGACTGTGAAAAATTTGAATGCTGCATTATCTTCATTATTTGTAAAATGGAAGGTCATGTGTGCGATCTGGCGTTTAAGTTTGTGTGATTGCAGTGATCTGATTTGGATCTGATGTTTGTGAATGTTGTTTAATTTATGCCGGGAAAACGGTTTGGTAGTGTAGTTTTTGTTGGATCTGGATTTTAGTAGTGTTTGTTTCTGTTTGCTGAGGTAATGCATGCTGCTGTATTTTATTAACTCTTTCGATATAGATTTTAGAAGAGTGAAAGTAATTTTAATACTCAATATGATTGGCTTTTATATGGTGATTTGATGACATCAAAGTAAATTGGATGCACACTGCCTGATTATGCTCAGATTCAAGACTTTGGTTGCTTGTTTGTTATGTTCTCTGTTGAGCTGCTTCCTTCACTCATTTATTTGTCATTTCAGCGATTATGGAGCATTATATGATCTGTGATACATTATGCATTAATTGTGAGTGGCACCACACATGCATTCATTTGTAATCGGGCTTCTATTGACTTTGATTTTCTACCAGATTTGTCAAAATTTATCATCTACATTTGCTTTTCAGGGGATTCAATTTCCATGTTTGTTCTTCCTATGTTATTTATACTATGAAAATCTAGCTGGAATGAGTGGATCAATTCCAATTTTAATTCTATGTACATTGTACTGGGAAATCCTTGTCCTAGCCAGCAGGGTCTTAACTCATCTGCACACGACCAACAATGTTATTACATTTTTTATGTTGGTCTTTGTTTCACATACACTTGGCTCTTGATGGGAGCCTTTTCATTTTTATCTTTAAGTCTGAGAGATATTCGTAAATAATCCTTTTTGCTCTTGGCGTTCCATGTGGCGAACAGCTGGTGACTGGTTGCAAGGTCCATATGTGTACTATCTTTACAGCACTTATGGTTTTGGGAAAGGTGAAATTGGACAGCTCTTTATTGCTGGATTTGGGTCTTCCATGTTGTTTGGAACTATTGTTGGATCTCTAGCAGATAAGCAGTGAGTCTCATAAATTAGTTCAATTTAATTTTCATTCTGCGAAATTCTCCTGTTTGATTTCCTTGATAAATTTGCAGGGGCCGAAAGAGAGCATGTGTTACTTACTGCATCACGTATATACTGAGCTGTGTAACCAAGCATTCTCCACAGTACAAAATTCTGATGATTGGGCGTGTTTTAGGTGGTATTGCCACATCTCTTTTGTTTTCTTCTTTTGAATCATGGCTCGTGGCTGAACACTTCAAGGTGAGGTGTCCTTGCATACAATGACTACTTGCTATTTTCACTATATACTGAATTGGCATTGCTTATTACTGTCAACACTGCGACCTTTTCATTTATAATTTGAAGTCTCATGTCATATTAATTTTGGTGGATGATGGTTTGATACGGATTTAAATTTCTCTCGGGAGCTATGATATTGCCGGATGTAGCATTTCTTTGTCATTCACTTGCTTCCCTAGACAAACATATGAATGCAAACAAGTTGTAGCTTGTTTTTTTTACTATATTCTTCTTTTTGCAACTAACTCCGGTGCACTCGTGTTGTCAATGGGAAGGCCACGTTTATTCTTCTTAGAGGATAGTTGTTTATTGAGATCTTGAATTAAATATATATATATATACATACATTTGCAGAGGGGTTTTGAACAACAGTGGCTCTCATTAACCTTCTCCAAGGCAATATTCCTTGGCAATGGTCTTGTTGCTATTATAGCTGGATTGTTTGGAAATTTTCTGGTTGATACTATGAATCTTGGCCCTGTTTCTCCCTTTGATGCTGCTGGAATATTTCTGGCTATCGGGATGGCTATAATATTGTCATCATGGACTGAAAACTATGGCGACCCTTCAGAGAACAAAGATTTGCTCACTCAATTCAAGGGTGCCGCTGTTGCAATTGCTTCAGGTATTTTGCTAATTATCATTATTTAAATGCCTTCACCAAAGATCGTAAATCACCTAAATATACAAGGAAGAGATGTGATACTGTGCTCATTTGTTGTTGTTTTTAATTCTTTTTGTTGCTGCTCTTAGAGGGCAACACTTGCAAATTTCTTTCATTATATATAGTTGTGTACCATTCAATTTAATACCCGTTTGATGGAACTTGATACCCTGGTTTTAATGCTCAGATGAGAAGATTGCATTGCTTGGTGCTATACAATCTCTGTTTGAAGGTTCGATGTATACATTTGTGTTCCTCTGGACACCCGCTCTGAGCCCAAATGATGAAGATATTCCTCACGGTTTCATTTTCGCTACTTTTATGTTGGCCTCAATGTTGGGAAGCTCAATCGCAGCTCGCTTATTGGCCCGCAACACAGTGAAAGTGGAGAGCTACATGCAGATTGTATTTGTTATTTCTTCTGGCTCTCTTTTGCTTCCCGTATTAACAAGTGTAAGTCCTTTTTTATCTTCAGTTTTTCGCTTGATTTTATCTTGGTGGACTATATATGACTTGTTACTGTGTGTTACAGTTATTGGTGACTCCTCCGGCGGTGAAAGGGGGCGGCATCTCATTTTCCGGCTGTCTCCAACTTCTTGGCTTCTGCATTTTTGAAGCTTGTGTAGGCCTTTTCTGGCCATCCATTATGAAGATGAGATCTCAATACATTCCTGAGGAAGCTCGAAGCACTATCATGAACTTCTTCAGGATCCCACTGAACATCTTCGTCTGCGTTGTTCTGTACAATGTATGTCCACTCAGTGAATAGTTATAAGTCTCGTGTTTTTGTGTTGCTCCTGCAAATGTTAACAATTTCTTCTTAATGTTTGTAGGTTAATGCATTCCCTATCACTGTTATGTTCGGTATGTGCTCGATCTTCCTGTTGGTGGCCTCTATTCTGCAGAGACGGCTCTCAGCTATTGGTGACAAGCCAAGTAAGTACTATGGTGCCTATTAGGGGTGGCAATTGGGTTGAATGGGTTGGGTTTGGGTCGGGTCCATTTGGGTTAGGCTAAAAGTGGGTTGGGTCCAATTGGGTCCAATGTTAAAAAATATGCATTATAGTTGGACTCAATAAGAACCCAAAGAAGACCCAATAAGGACCCAAAATGGATCCATTATGAATCAAAGTGATGTAAGGGGTTGTTGTAGAGTATAAAATGTAGATTATTAACTCAAAGTGAAAAATAGTTTGTACCCAGTTTAAACACAAATTGGGCCCAATTTAAAACCCAATCGGACCCAAATATTATTAAAAGCCAACCCAATTGGAACTATAATGCTAAAATGTTAGTTTTGGGTCCAAATATATGTATGGATCCAAATTGCCGCACCTAGTGCCTATAGTTAAAAGTCTTTTTTTGAGGTCTAAAATCTAAATTCTAATACAGTGGAACTTTTGGATGTTATATCTTCATGTACCAAATTATCACTCTTTATCTTGGATCGTATCTTATCATCCTCTAGAAATATGCACGCCCCATTCTGATATATATCTTTCCTTTCCCCTATATTTTCAGAAACAGAAGAATGGACTATGTTGAAGGAAAAAAATGTCGATGATGAAGAATTGGATGCTGCTGCTTGATCGGTTAGACGTAGAAAATCAAAAAAGCGTTTTTTCATTCAATTAATATGGAGATTACAATTAATTTACACCGTGACTACTACAAGCTACAGTAAAATTTAGTCTATCACACAGCAATGAAGGGTGAAGGGTTGATCGTCGGATATATCAACGGTCTGAAATATATTAGAATACTGTGGTTTTTGTGTCCACTTCTATAAGGGTAGTCATAATTTTTCACATAAGCTTGAAATTTTCTCTTATCCTTGATTGAGGGTTTATGTTAAGCACCCGTAGGCCCTAGTTTTGTATTTTGACTATTACTTTTCAACTATTCTGTCTCGTTTCATTTACCGCTATTTCTTTGTTTCATTCTTCACATTGGCTATTCTTTAGGCATGGATTATGGGTGACAAAATGGGTCTGGAACCATGGTTCCAACCCGATCTAACTAGTTTGGGTTGTGTTGGTTCATAAGAAATTTTATTTGGTTACTAATTGGTTCAAATTTGGATCCAAGTTGGGTCCAATTAATATTAACTTAGGCCCAAATCACTTGCCAATAAATCTAAATTATGAAGAACAAAACGTAAGTTATTGAATCGGGTTGGGCTTAGTTCTCTTTCGGATTGACTTTGGTTCCTTTGTGGGTGGAACAAAACCAATTAAGAACTCAACTCATTTAAGAACCAAACCGTTGGAAACAATCCAAACTCAACTCGACCCACCCGATTGTCACCTCTAGCATGGATTATAGAGCAGAGTGATGGGTGAGACTATCATGGACATGGACTGTTAGTCCCGGCCCTTAACCACCACACATTTTGGGGGTGGTGGGTGGGTTTTTTTCCCCTACCCCATGTGGGAAAATCACCCACCACCCCACATTTGTGTGGTAAAAACTGGACCGGGACCTTTGATCCCGGTCCAGGATAGATTTTTCCGCAAGGTGATAGTCCTTTAGCATTATGGATTTGCCATGTCAAGTTTAACTTGAAAACACATTCATAATAATGACCAAAGGTTGTATTCCTTTTAAACTGAACACCCATCTAATAACCTTATTAGACGGATTGATGTAGTACCTTGTGTGTATTATGAAGTATATACTGCATAGTTCAAAAAGAATATATTGGGCAAAGGACATCTATCCAATTTCTCCACTTAACAATGACCTTACTTGGTTGCAATAAGAGATTTTATTTGGAGTTTCATCCACATAAATTATTTTTTATATCTAGACGAAGGAGTATCTTGACTCGACAAACTCAGGCCAATAGCTTTTTAAATATGAGCTATACCGACTCTAGAAAACTCAAAATAATCACAACTTGTGACTCTAAAAGACTCAAAATAAGAATAAAAAAAATTGTGACAGTTTGAGGTTGTAGCTAAAATTTTCCACACAAAAGTAAAAGCTGATATCACTAAAAGTTAACAAGCCTTGGATTCATCTATATAAAAATTTTAATCATAAAAAATAATGATAATAACAAAAAAAAGTTTATGGACCCAAACCTGAACCAATCAGCTTTATTACTCCTTTGCTTATAGACCAAAACTTGAGTGATTCTTGTTTAGACTCTCGAAAAATATTCAAAATACAGCATGTTAAAATCCGTAAAAAATTCACTAATATATATATATATATTTATTTATTTTTAATATTTTTTTTTTACCCATAACGAATCACACTAAAAAGCCCATAGGTAATAGTCTAAACAGAACAGTCAACTGGGCCGTAAAAGCCCACAGTTTTGCCGCGAAAACAGGATAACGCGCGAAAGCATTTCATTTCCCGGGTTAATAATTTTGCACCAATAAAAAACCCTCATTTCCCTCGCATCTCCCATCTCTCTCTCTCTACAACACACACACTGTTACTGTTGGATTCACAATTCCATTAATCTCTATCAACAATGGTGGCGCTTAGAAAACGTACTCGAGCTCCCACCCCTGTCAGATCCAAGCTACAAGAAGAAGATGAAGGATTTGGATCCGAAGAAGACTACAGCGATGTGTGCTGCGAGAAATGCGGATCGGGTCATCGTTCAGCCGAGCTTCTTCTTTGCGATAAATGTGACCTTGGTTTTCACATCTTTTGCCTCAGGCCTGTTCTTGTTGCCGTCCCCAAAGGAGACTGGTTTTGCCCCTCTTGCTCTAATCACAAGAATCTCAAAAGTATGTTAGATGCGTTCTTTGATACTTTTTCTTTTGAGCTTCTGGATTTATCTGTTTTCGCTTTTTTTTAATTACCTTTTTGGGTTTTGTGTATAAGCAATTGATTAAGATGATTTTGTGGCTTTAATTGAATTGACAATCAAATGTGTCCGCGAGATTCTTATTTTATTTACTAAAAATTGGGGTTCGATTGGTGAATGATGATTGGTAGGATATCTGCATTTTCTTCTAATTCATAGGATCCCAAAATAACTATCGTGATTCATTTATGGTAGATCTGTTTTTATTCTATGAGTAACTGTGA
This sequence comes from Verbascum thapsus, assembly GCA_963669365.1. Lineage (NCBI taxonomy): Eukaryota > Viridiplantae > Streptophyta > Magnoliopsida > Lamiales > Scrophulariaceae > Verbascum > Verbascum thapsus. The sequence continues at coordinate 8,899,085 of OY770107.1, read as the reverse complement.
TTATCTAATTAAGCATTTTCGATTTGACATGCAGAATTCCCTCTTGTCCAAACAAAAATCATTGATTTTTTCCGCATCCGAAGGTGTTCACAATCATCCGAAAAGCTCACTCCAGGTATAAGAATTTCCCAAATCTTGCCACTATTCTTTAATCATTCAGTATTATGATTAACACTTCTGTAAATAATGTAATTTTCTGTTTATCCACCTCCTCAGAGAGTAAAAAGAAAAGAAAGAGGACTAATAGTTTAGCAATGTCAAAAAAGAGAAGAAAGTTGCTGCCCTTCAATCCAACCGAGGATCCCATTAGACGATTAGAGCAGATGGCATCTTTAGCCACAGCATTAACAGCAACTGGAACAGAGTTCAGTAACGAACTGACTTACGTTGCAGGCATGGCTCCAAGATCAGCAAATTGTGCGAAACTTGAACGAGACGGGATGCAGGTATTCTTAAGACTTGTATTGATGCTTATACAAATCTGTCTTGTCTCGAATCAAGATTGTGGGTTAAAAGTTTCATGCTTTGTAAGCAAGAATACTTGGGAGGCTTTGTAACCTTTTTGACTTTTCAAATTGATTGGAATTGTTGGATGATTATATATACAATCAGAAACGGGCCTAGTCCACCTTATGCTAGCCCTGCGACTATGGATTCTATATCCCTTGATATACTTTTGTCATAAATCGTACGATACTGATTCTACTGCTTCGTTTGTTGGGTTATAGATATTGCCAAAAGATGATGCTGAAACGTTGAATCTCTGCAAGAAGATGATGGAACAAGGAGAATGGCCGCCACTTATGGTTGTCTTTGATCCACAAGAAGGGTAGATGCTCCTATCTATTCTATTCTGATCCACATTCAAAACTTGAACCAAAATGTTATTTAGGGAGACTTAAATCGGTTTCTTTTTCTCTGATTCATCTCAGGTTCACTGTGGAAGCAGATAGATATATACGGGATTTGACAATAATCACTGAATACGTTGGGGATGTCGATTACCTGAGAAACCGAGAAAATGATGATGGAGATAGTATGATGACTCTTCTCACTGCGTCTAATTCTTCAAAAAGTCTCGTCATTTGCCCAGATAAGCGTAGTAACGTTGCTCGCTTCATCAATGGCATCAACAATCACGCACCGTATGTTAATCTTCCTACATAGCATGTTCTTCTTACCTTTAAATTAGTGTTATCACTCTTGGCTTTTTCAGTAAGACTTGTAGTCGTGTGGTAATGGCGGGCTAGAATAGTTTCGACTTGAGTAAATTACATAGACACCCCCTGTTTATGATGTCCTAATTACGAAAACCATCTTAATGTTTGAAAAATTTCCAGTGTCCTTATCAGTAAAAACATATTACAAATTCACGTGTTTAAGTAGAAAACAAATTACAATTTCATCCTTTGTATTTCAAGTTGTCATGATCTGACATGAGTCGTTTTGATAAGTTACAAAACCTCGAGTAATTACCCAATAAACAAGGATACGCTCATGTGATTGTCGTTTTTTGATAAGTAAAATAAATAGATTTCAAATTCTTGCATCCCTTGATGATCCTTATGAATCAAAACATGTATTTTGTTCCTTGAAACTAAAATCCCATCTTCTGATGCAGGGGTGGGAAGAAAAAACGAAATGTGAAATGTGTGAGGTTCGATGTTAATGGTGAATGTCGAGTTCTATTGATTGCAAGCAGAGACATTAGAAAGGGTGAGAGATTGTACTATGATTACAACGGATATGAAAACGAGTACCCAACGGAGCACTTCATATGAAGTTATAAGAACTAATTACATAGGAATTAATTGTAGGTTTGTGTACTCTCTTGCAAGGTTTTGTGTTTTGACAGATAACAGCTGAGTGAGTGTTGCCTAAAATGTACACAGATATTCATCTTTTTGGTGCTAATATATTAATTTAACTCATACTTTGTTGCTGTTTTCTTGATCCCAATATGTTTAAAGTGATATATTTTGGTATCCCTCTTAAATAGTTACTTGGAGTAATTATGAATCTAAAGTGGATTTTCGATATTGAAAATCCACCTTAGTTAAAAAAATACAAGATCAAGCACCATAAATTGAGAAATTTTATGTCACATTGAATTTAACAGACTCGATATAGAATACATCAAGAGAACATTGATAAAGGTATTTGCAAAAAGTAAAAGGATTCAACAATGGATATATAAAGAAGGGACCAAACAACACATAAAGCCAAGGGATCACGTCTGGATAATCAGTATGAACTGATAATTTTTTTATATCTTTTTCACTTGAGAAACATTTTACCTATCAATCAATAATTTCACTAAATTAGGGCAAAAATTAAGCTGATTATCCAGCTAAATCCAGCTCTCCCCTATGGACAGTTTTCAGCATAAAATCCCTAATGAGTTCAGATTATTCAGATAATTGAAGAAAGAGAATGATAATTGTCAAAATATTGATTTTACAAAACACATAAGCATATAATAATAATATAATTGCTCCAAAAAAGAGGGAAAAAAAACCCTAATTTCTACAATTTGGAGATTAAAATTTCAAAACAAAAAATCCACTTTATCAATCAAGTCAATATTTCATGATATATCAAGAACAAACCCCCAAATCAATCTTTGAAACCAAGACAATTCAAAATCCACCAAAAGAACGAAAAACATATACACACAACAAATTCACATAGAAAATTTCATCATTTTCTTTGTATTTTCTCTATTTCTGCCGACCACCGGGAGATGGAGTAATCACGTTCACTGATCAGGCCGGGAGATTTTCAACGGCCGCGGCGGCGATAGGGGGAGGATTATTGTTGACAGTCACGTTATGATTAGCGGCGGAGAAAGAAGAGGCGGAGGATCGGAAAGATGTGAACATCAACGGACGATCGTTCGCCTCATCGGCGTCTTGATCGTCGGTGTCGAGGTTGACGCACGAGCACCGATCGAGCGATGCGAAGAACGCCGCCGCGACGCTCGTACCTAGCCACCGCGCGAGGCCGTCCACCTTATCGCAGTACGACGCCGTTCCGCTGGGATTCTCCATCGGAGTTGGTTTTTTCTTAGCTGCTTTCTTCAATAGTGAGCGGTTGAAGGATTCTTAGAGAGAGAAAACCGGGGAGAGATTTTATCACATTTTCCGTTTCTTGTGGGGTCAACTAAATAAATAATTTGGTTGACCTGGCTTTTTATTCTTTTATTTATATTAAAAATGAAAGTATCATTTTTATTATTTATCTGGTAATTATTTTGAAATACGATGTCATATCGAGTTCACAGTATACAGTATGAGTTTTTTTTATATTTTTGAACTACCTAATATATCCCTAACTAATTTAATATTTCAATGGCAAAAGAGTCAAAAATAAATTTAGACATCTAGAAGAGTAAGAAGTATGATTACATTAGAATTCTATAATAAAATTACATATACATGTAAAATTACATAAAACTACCTTTATTTATTTACTTGTTTGAAAAGAATAACATAAAAGAAAACCTATAATTATAATATTATGCACGGTGATAAGTCCAACAAAGTAATGCTTTTAAGTTTTAACTCTTATAATATTACTATTATAATATTAATAATAATCATAGTTGTGCTTTGTAACATTTAACTATTAAATATTTTTCTTAACACTTAATAATATTTAATTGTGACATAATTATTAATTTAATTGATACTAAAAAATTAGGGTTTTCATTTTTCTTTGTATTGGTCTTTCAAATAAAGTCAAATAATAAGCTTAAATAAAGTCAAAATCATTAAGATTCTGCAATTATATTCAACTATATATAAGATTAAAATAAAAAATTAGTAATGACTCCACAACATAGTCACAAGATAATAATGAACTCTAAAAGAATTTATAAATAAAATCTAGATCTCATTAGATTACCGCATATATAATATCGTGTAACTTAGGTGCAATGACGGAACGAATCATGACAAATTTTGTGGTAATTGGAAAGTTGGGGATATGCAGCTAAATTTTTTTATGCAAAATATAAAATTTAGACCTTACAGGTTATTTTTATATTTTTATCTATTTAAAATATTCCTACAAAATTCACTTTTTAATGATAAAAAGTCCAATAATATGATATATAGAATTCTCCATTAAAAAGTCCAATAATATGATATATAGAATTCTCCATTATTTTTAAATATAAATAGTATTAAGACATATAGTTATATGAGGCCTCTACACCATAATCACAAAATAATAATAAAATCTAAAAAGATTTCCTAATAAAAATACAACTCATTAGATGTCATTATGTATAACACCGTATAAACTATGTGCAATGATGGAATGAGTCGTAACAAATTTTGTACTATTTGAAAAGTTGGGGAAATGAGCTATCCTTTTATACAGAAATAGAAAAATAAGCAAGGTTAAAATGTACTATGTTTTCATTATTTTAGGTTTGGATGAATGATTTTTTTTTACCATTTATAAAGGTAAATCACGTTATTATTTTGAAAGTAGATCGCAATTCTAAGAAGTTGTATAATATTACATATACAAAATATAAAGTATTAAAGTTTCAAGTTTAACTGATAGTTGCATAGTAAATGAACAATGAGTTTTAAGTTAAAATTCCTTTTCAGATTATCAATTTGGTCTTCACCAGGAAAATAAATTTTCTATTATTAATCAAATATAATTTCATATATGTTGAGTAATTTAATTTAGGGCTTTATAAACTTACTTTCAGAAATCTTTTTGAAGACATATTATCTAGACCAATTATGTATTTAATTTAACGAAATTATTTTCAGTTTGATACATTTGGTGAGGACTCGGACTATAAGAATTTCATACACATGATTCATGAACAGTTAACAAATAAAATTTAAATAACATTTTTAGTTTAGTTAACAAAGTTTAATTTTCTAACATATACATTCTTCAAGCTAAAATATTTAAATATATCGATGTATTACTCAAAATTGAAATCATGTATCCTTATATATTACCTACTAATAAGCTGTAATTTTTTATAATTATATTAAATTTTAAATAAAAATTTGATAATATTCTTCATAATAATTAACAATATTAAATTAATGAATTTCACATTCATAACAATATAATCATCTCAAATTCAAAAAGTGTATCTCAAAAAATTCATTAACAACCCAACAACTTATGTTGTTCAAGCTATTTACATATTGACTTTGTTGACAAGATGAGTTTCTTCATTATTGCAACAAAAAAAATGGAATATTAATTCATATGTTATATGAAGTCTATTAAAAGTTTAATCTCATTATTTTTTGAGTTGCAAAAGTTGTCTCATAGATTTGTTTTCTTTCATTATGCAATTTTGGTTCAATCCGTTAAGAAAATTAATAGAGTTTTTACAAGAGGTCTGCAAATGCATTTAAAGATTTAGGATTGTTGAGAAATAGCTTAATTATACGTTGGCTTTTACAATTGTGCCTTAAAATGTTAATATATTTTTTTTTTGCAAATTATACATTTATAGAATCTTTTTATGCAATGCAAATTAATTAATGACCATGTGCAAGACAAGTGGATAGACTAACTATATTATCCAAATTCTAACAATTGAGACCAAAAGTGAAAACACATACGTCACATGGACTAATACAAATTCAAAAATTATGAGATCAAAATTGCAAGGGGTCATATCCTAATGTAATTTTTCTTTATATAATGTTAACTTTATATTTATTTAAACAGAGTTATATATATTTTCTACAAATGACATAAAATCTATAGATCATATAATTTAACTCAAAAAAATATTGATACTCTCAGTTTGCAATTTCATAGAATTAATTCACGTAATAAAAAAATTATGTTGAGATGATAGATAAAGATAAAAAATTATTATTCATAGTTTATATAAATACATGTGGAAATTGCTAAGTTCATTCCGTATGAGTTTAACTTTGATCTCATTTCAAAGTAATTTTTTTTTTGCTATTTTAATTGAAGGACTTTGAATATTGTCTAGACAAATCAATAATTTAACTGAATTATTCATGTTAGAATTAATTCACATGATAACGAAATCGTTTTATGCAAAGATGATAGATAAAGATAAAGAACTATTATTAATAGCTTATATAAATACATGAGGAATTGCATCTTTCATCTTGTAAATTGACTCAGAGTTTAATTTTGATTTCATTTGTTATGAATTTATGACATTTAATCTCATAGCTTTCAAATAAATCTTTATATAGTCCCAACCAAAATTTCTTTCTAAAATTTAATGGTCAGATCCAATAGTAAACAAGTTGATTGTTTCTAAAGGAATTTATGCACTGATGCACTCACGCATATATTATTTTAGATGTCACAATATTTTTACTCAATATCACATGCCCTTTATGCACAAAATCTCCCAACAACAGTCCAGTCAGAATGTTGACTAACACAGTTCACCGTTAAATTTTGGATTAGAAATTTGATTGAAACTAAATGTGAGATATTGTGAAATTATGACTATTAAGTCAGTGAGTCACTCTTGAATCTTTGAATCATATCATAAAATATTTGATTATCAATTATTCTATCCAAATACTTTCTATACAATATAAATGTTTTCTAGATCATATAGCCAAACACCACTTATGTTTAATTTATTTAGTTGTATTTATTAAGTTAAATTATTGTTTAGTTTTGAATGTTTAATATGGGATAGATAAGTAATTTTCTTGCATACATGTTTTGCAATAATTAGATTAATGCCAAAAAAGTAATATTTAATTTTGAAACTTTACTATCTAATTTGAAAAGTAAGGTAATGAGATCCGGCAAATGATGATCAAGTTAAGTTTATCATAAATTAATAAAATAATTATTTATTTATTAAAAGGGAAAGATATAGAGAAAGTTGAATAGATGCCTGTTATATATGCACAACATGATAGTAAAATATATATAGTTCATTCTTAAGAAGCATATTGATCGACATAATAATGAGCTATGCATAAATAAACGAACATATTCTTATTTTAACTTTTACCATATCTAAGACATCCTTGTGTAATTTCATATTTAAGTGACAAATGAGTTCAACAAAAAACAGAATATATACAATTGATGCATAATTACATTAGATGTAAGCACAAACAAATAATTGATCATCATAATAATATATCTCTATCACTAATTTTCATCCTAATAATAAGTGTAGAGATAGGGAAAAAATGAAGAAAAGTGGCTCTCTCCTCACAATTTTTTAATAAAATTCATCTCACAGAATTGTCTAATTATATAAAGTATCTGATTAGTACTAAAAATCATTACATATTTTAGTTTACATATTAAAATGATGCCTAATAATGTTAAATGGTCATATTTAAGAATTTACACATTTAAAATTTGTTAATTTTTCCTACGTATGAACAATTAAACATTACATTCATAATTGAACTCTGATAATCCATAAAACTCGTGAAATTAAAACTTACGAACATTGACAATCAGTATCTACTAAATTTAATATATGATTAAAAAAGGCTTCATGTTTTTATATTTTTTTAAAGATCCCAACTAAAGCAACATACTATTTGACAACATCTAAAGCAAACATCGATGGTTAAATTTATTGCATGTTACTATTTTTAATCAAGTTTCTCCTTAATCTTTTTAATGCACCACCTCTAATCTTTCCACTTAATCTTTTTAATGCACCACCTCTAATCTTTCCAATTTAATATTATGATCACTAATTTTTTAAACAATCAATCAAATGTGACCTTAACAATAAATAGGAAAATAGAAAAATAGAAAAATTGCACTTGCAATTACCAATTTTATAAATTAAATGTAACATTTGATAAATTTGTCTAATTCATATAACGTATGTCAAATTCAATTCTTAAAATAATTAAGTATTAATTCACGTAGGACTCATCAAATAAAACCATTTTATTAGATTAAATAGCAAACAGTCTCATACAAGAAATATGATAATTTTATTAATATAAAATAACATCTTAGAAATCTTAAGCTTTTAGCTTTGCTTTTTAGATAAAACAATTATGATGTTACTTTAACACTACAATTTTAAATTACTTTTATTTTCAAAAAAATAAAAATTTATCTTGCCGATGTGATGAAAAATTAGAAAAGAAAAAAAATAAACCTATTTTCAACAAATTGTATGATTTCTCAAATTAAAAAACAGGTGTTAACTCTAATTTTTCCCCAAAATGATTTCTCAAATTAAAAATAAAGTTTTTTATTATGTGAATGTTTCTTATAAGCTTAAACTTTTACCTAATGTATTTTAATTAAGTTTTTTATATTTAAGAGTAAAATTGTATTTTCTGTTTATATGTGTGTTTGTTTGCAGTTAAGTTTATATTTTTTTTTTAATATGTTTTTTAGTTAGTAAACATATGATATTATTTAATATAATTACGAAGATGTCAATATTTTTTTCTCAAATGTCAAAGGGGTATCTTTCTAATAAATGATTTATGAGTAGTTAATCAATGCAAACAAAAATCAAAAGAACATGCTTCTTTAATTCAGAAAGAATCATTTTCAAGAATTGATTTAACGAGATTGTATGATTCACGTGCAACGCACGTGTTATTTACTAGTTATGAAAATATACGAGTTATTTCTTACTTTTGTTTGTCAATATTATGATCTTACTCTAGTTTTTGTAATTGAATCCTCTCCACGATATATATTTTTCTCATTTTTGAAATGTTCAAATTAGTAAAAAGCAGCTATATATAATTGTTGATGATATGAGTCCATGTTTGGACAATATTTGTTCCACAATCTTTATTGTCACGAGTCTTGAACCAAATATATATAATCGAATACTCGAGTCTATAAGTTTGTTCCTTTGTTATTTCAAGCTTAATTAGTAGATCAACTAGTTCATGCATTTCTCTTTTTGCCTCAAATTTAATGATCTATTCAGAGTTTCTTTTATGATATTTGCAACATAATGATATCATCATTGATTCTTAGAGTTTCTAAGTATTTAGGACGATGAAGGAAGAGCTAACTTGGGATGAAGATAAAACCCTATTCACATATTTAAAATTTCATTTTTTTTTTGTTGTAGCTAGGGCAAACCAACTCGCTGAATGTGGTAGATTGTTGTGTTCCTAATTATAGAATATGTGATTTCCACACTGGAATCATATGGTATCAATATCTGGTTAACATAGTCTGAACTATAATATCCTGTTGATATATATAAATATGAATTGAGACGTTAAAGCAACAGCGCATCTGGTGTAGTGGTATCATAGTACCCTCCCACGGTACTGACCGGGGTTCGATTCCCCGGATGCGCAATTGTGTTTTTGTTGTTCATTTTTAGTGTATCTGCAATTTTGATGTTTTCTTTTTTTTTTTCTTTTTTTTTTTATTTTGTTTAGAATTCTAATAAATTTTGCACCTAGAAATCCAAAATTTTTGGCACACAAAAATCCACCACTTACAATGATTGTGATTGTTGAGCTCTTGTCCTTTCTCTTCTGGGTTAGGTAATAGAAAAAATTCAAAAAATAATGATAAAATTGAAAAATACATCTGTTTCGAAATTAATTCAAGAAATGACATAAATGTACATTGGTAAACAAGAGTTATTGCATATTGTATGGTTTCATTCCTTATGATTTCTAGACCGAATGTTGAGAACATGAGATTATTATAATCACTCATACTGTACAATTTAAATTGAAATTTATAATTTTTATTACGTTGAGCTAAAAAAAATCCCACAAAATTACTTTAATTGCATGCTTTGTGACCATGTCTATATCACAATAGATGTAATTGAAGATTTTGTTGGGGAAAAGAAAAAAAAAACATTTTTTAAATAAAAAAACCTATTTCAAATTAACTAGAAAATATCTACTTTATACTTGCAAGTCATCAATGGGTTGAGTACATTTGTTTGAGTTGAGTATATATCCAATTGCCCCCATTTAATATTTACATATTATTATATTAATTTGGGTAAGAATTATTTTTTTATCAAATTATAAAAATACCCTTTGAAAATATGACAATTAGGACAACTCACACCCAACTAGTATACCCTAAAAGATTGGATGTGTAAGTATAGTAGTTGGCTCATGAATTTGAACTGCCATTCTAAATATAACTAAAATTCCACATTTATCATTTGGTATATATCTCTCTAACTAACTTTCCAACTTTATCAATCCCCATATTTTGTTCCATTTTATTTATTGTAAATTTTATTTGAATTTTGAAGTACAATATTTGAATTTGTTGTAATTATTAATGTCATGAAAGGACCATAATTATTTAACAATGGGAGCCTGATTTTGGTTGGTATGTATATAGATAGGAAATTAAAATTGTGTTTGTGGTCCTTTTGAATAATGATCAAGGAACAATGTTCCATATATATAGTTTTACAGGCATTTTGGTACATGATATTAAATTTCGGAATGACATTTGTTACGTGAATGTCATGTGACCGACGAAGACATGATAATTTATTATGCTGAAGATATATAAGATACCAAAGTGAAAAAAATCTGATGTCTCATCTGTTTTTTGTACAAACATTTTTCTCTAAAACATAATAACATGGCATTGTCATATAACCAATTACATACGTCCAAAATTTAACGTTATGGACCAATTGTGAAATAACATTATGATTGTGAGTGTGAATGTGAAGAGCATATTAAGATGATAGGATCAAAGATGCTCAATCCTCCTATCCTATCCAATTAGATTTAAAAAATGCAATTTTATTGATAAAGAATAATTTTTTGCGAGTGTTTATCGATACAAAAGTTTGATTTTAGTACGATTAGACCATGACTCTAAAAATAAGAATGACAGGTAAATAAGCACTGAATGATCACTCAATATATATATATATATAACGAGTTCAATTAATTTATGTCAACACCCTTTTGGGTACTACATGAGTATATGTAGGAGTTTATGCAGGAGTTTGAGCGGTTTTACATAATGAGCGAAAAATGCTCAAAACAACTATCATTGACATCAAATAAAAAATGTTCAAATAAGATAATAAATTGGTGCTCAAATAAAAAGTAAAATGAGTTATATGAATATAAACAAAATTACTCATGTTAGAGCTTGAATATGTATATTTTTCCAAAGTTTGGTGCTAATGTAGATCTATATATACACATATATACTCGATATATTTAGTGGTCAGATTACGGATTAGACTGATTACAACAATTAAATCCACTAATCAAAATCGACTGTTTTCGATCGAATCGACTCAACTTGAAAGTTGGAGTGGGTTGTATTTATGTGGGTTGAATATTTTGTATGGTTACAAGTTATTGTACAAATACCCAATTGAGTGGCACATTAGGGCAATGGGTTGGTTGAGATTTAGGTTAGCATTTTGAACACGATGAGTCTAATGGATCCACAAGCCAAGAAGTCTAATTGAGATTTAGGTTAGCATTTGAACACGATTGAATATTAACCGCTACTTTGAAATATGGTACTAATAGGGGCATTAATCCCTAATGATCATATATGGAAAATTTTGTTTAAATAAATCAATTATATTAAATTAATCTTTATTACAAGAATTAAAATAAATAATATCTACTTATTGATATGCACTTATCAATGCATTTTGTACAATATAATAAATATGTAAAAGGCAATTAGACAAGATAAATAATTTGACTCCTACTTCACTTTTGCAGTACACACAGAGAAGTTTGATGTGTGATGTAGTACTTTGAGAATTGAAATAGTGAAAATATTCAATCATATTTTTCTTTTCATAAGTTATATTTTTATCGATTTGGAAACTATATTGGCGGCACATGGAATATGATTTGGAACGATCGTGTCATTAACATCGTGCATTTTTCATTTTTATATATATGACTTTTTTTAAAATTAAATACATTCATGTCTTATTTTAATAAATTAATTCCTTAAACAACTACAAGAATATGAAATTTAAGTGATGGTGATATAGAAAAAACTTGTAGTATATATTAATACTTAAAAACTTGTGTTATTTGTATTTTTCTCTAATTTTACCAATTTTTTTTAAAATTGGAGCATTTATTATACTTTTGTATTATATCGCCCGATAATATCATGATCGATATAAAACAACACTCGTCGATATTATCACCAATGCCACTAGTTTGAATTTTGAACCATGGTTGATACTCATGGCAAGAGGTTGGTTTTCCTACCAAACCCTAGTAGTATTTCACCTACTTTTTCTCAACATTTTCAGCTATATATAGCAAAGCCAAAACCTTTTATTTTGTGTGTTTGGGAGAGAGTGTATATATATATATATATATATGTATGTATATATATGCTTAAGCTTCAATCCTCCATATATAATATTTCTTGCTCAAATGAGTATTCCAAAGGCAACAAGGAAACTAAGAGTATAACAATGCATTCAAACTTGCTACTCTTTGTGCTCCTGAGATGCTCATTTGGGCAAGCAATGTTATTGTTGGAGGTCATGTATAGGCGGAGTCTCGGGCTAATCGCAAATATTTATATAAATTAAGTTTATATCTGAGATTTTAAGTTTCGAAACTTTTTTTAATATATTGTTTGTAGATCATGTTAATTGAGACGAGGGCTCACTTTATTTTTATTTACTATTTTAAACTGTTGGAATTATATTATTTATGATATTTGTTATCTAGTATGAACTTAAATAAGACACATTTTAAACCATAGGATCCAAATATTTATGCTACCTACATGAACCTCCTTGTGTACTTTTCCCTTTGTGTTAAGTAAGAAGATTTTACAAAAAGGAGCATATAAAAGTGCCCTCAATATGCTTTTTCTCAATACACACTCAATTGTCTATTCTTCCTCCCAACACAAAGAAAAGCATATTTAATATATATTAAGTCACTAATCACTCAACATTGACAACCTCTTAATTCAAAGTAATTATGGAGAAAAAACTCTTGATCCCTTTAACTTTTAAAGCCATAAGATCACTATTGCTTCTACTAGTATCATTTCACATCCAAAGTATGCATCATTTTCACAACATTTTACATGCTTTTGCAAGCCATTTTATCTCATGGAAATGCATACATAAGAGACTTTATAATGAAAAAATTCAAATTTTCTTGCAGGTGTTGTGGGATTAATAGGCGTAAACTACGGCACGGTGGCCGACAACCTCCCTCCGCCATCACAAGTCGCGCGATTTTTGCTAGACTACACCATCATCGACCGTGTCAAGTTCTTTAGTACTGATGACGAATTGTTGAGAGCCTTTGCTGGCACTGGTATAAACGTAACTGTCACTATACCAGACGATCAGATCCCTCAATTCGCCACGTTAAGTTTCGCCCAAAACTGGGTGAAAACTAAAATCATCCCACATATAAACGCAACGAATATAATCCGAATCCTTGTTGGAAACGAAATACTTTCCACTTCAAACAACCTTTTGATCTCAAATCTTGTTCCTTCAATGAAAACCCTTCACAATGCCTTAGTTAGGGAGTCATTAGACCACAAGATCAAGATCTCAACCCCACACTCTTTAGGCATATTATCGAGCTCGAGCCCGCCCTCGACCGGTCGGTTCAAAACGGGCTACAACACGTTTATCCTCAAACCTCTACTTAGCTTCTTAAAAGCGACAAATTCCCCTTTCATGATCAATTCTTACCCGTTTTTCGGGTGCTCTAAAGACACTTTAGATTATGCGCTTTTTAGGCCTAATGTCGGGGTGTTTGATGAATACACTAGATTAACATATGGCAACATGTTGGATGGGCAACTAGATGCCATTTTTTCGGCTATAAAACGGGTCGGTTTTACGGATATCGATGTTGTAATAGCCGAGACCGGTTGGCCGTCTCGAGGGGATGTGGGCCAAGTGGGGGTTGATGCTGAGACTGCAGCAGAGTACAATAGGAAACTAATGCAACATGTGACATCAGGCATTGAGACACCACTCATGCCTAATAGAACATTTGAGACATACATATTTGCACTCTTTAATGAGGATTCAAAGCCTGGCCCGACGTGCGAGAGGAACTTCGGGTTGTTTCAGCCCGATTTTACGCCCGTTTACAACATAGGAATCCTCAAAATGGTAAGGTTTTGTTTGTTTATGTTTTTGAGATGAAATTTTAAAATTTTCTGGAATTGCATGATGTGGAAGTTTGTGTGAAACATGACTTGGTAGCTGTCTCTTTATGTTATTAAAAATAGGTTGGAAGTTGTAAAATATGTCAAACCAATAGTGATAGGTTGATTGATGATGTGTAGAATAATTGTTTTAGTTGTGTATATAATGATTATGTGAATTTAAATTAAAAACATATAGATAAAAAATTGTAGAGTACCAAAAAAAAAGTGAAATAATGATTATAATACATGATTTGATTGGTCAATGTCTGAAATGGTGTATATATGATTGATCGATAGTTATATAGGGTATTGAAAAATTAGAGTTGAGAAAATGAGAATTTGATCTAAGAAGTTTATTTTGAATTTTATGATTTAAAAACTTAAAAATGGAATTTGAAAATATAAACAAACAAGGCCTAACTAATACATGTTTGTTGATGATGATCATTTCTGTGCATACTTTTTTACGGGTTTTAGTTGGAATTTTGCGGTTCTGGCAGGGCAAAAACAACATTCCACCGGGCCAGAAACCCCGACCCGAACCTGAACCCAAACCCAAACCCGAACCCGAAAGACAGCAGCATTGGTGTGTTCCTGAAAGAGGGGCTAATGATGAGACATTGCAGAATAATATTGATTATGTGTGTGGTTTGGGCTTGGACTGTGGCCCAATTCAACAAAATGGGCCTTGCTTTTATCCGAACACGGTTCGGGCCCATGCAGCGTATGCGATGAATAAGTACTATCGGGCCATGGGGAGGAATGCATTTGATTGTGATTTTGAGCAAACTGGTGCAATCACTACTCTTGATCCAAGTATGAATTTTTAACTTTTTTTTGAAATTTTTTCTAGTAATTTTAGTTTAATAATGTGTTTTAAATATTTAAAATTGATTTATTTTAGGAATTTAATTTGGTTTTTGTCTTTTTTTTTTTATCAGGTTATGGTAATTGCAAATACTGAGCTCAATGCAACGGTTAACTCTTTGAATCGAGCTTGTATATATTATATAGTATTAATATGACAATAATAATTTACGGTGGGATTTATATGAATTGATTGTGTATAAATATTATGATTATACTAATACTTTAAGTTCGAGATGTACTTAATAAATAATAGCCATTGGTATTAGAAGTAATTAGTTCTTAGGTTGCTTATTAATTTCATCACATTTGTAATTCTTTTTTTTGTTTTATTTTGTGAGAAAATATATATTGTTATAGTTTGGATAATAATATTTATAATGGCTCATTTGTTGTGAATGTTTTGGTGTAGCTATTCAATCTAATTATCTCTTTTTTCTTCGAGGTGAAACAATTCAAGATATCAAATAAAAAAAAAAAAAAAAAATCTTGTTAGAGATAATAAATATTAAAATATTATAAAACTTCAAAAATATTTAAAAAAAAACTATAAATAACAAAATTCCTGAAAAATCACATAAAAGAATCTCATAAATAGTCATGAATTTAGGGAAAAAAATGAAAAAAATAATCTAAAATTCAACTATCTAGTGTGAGGGATGATGATCCATCAAATCAAGTCACGATAAGCTATAAAAATCAAATTAATGCACTGTTTTATTTTGTTAAATAATTTAAATAGATATGACAAAATGAATAATTAAAACAACTATAGTTTGAATCTATAAACAAATAATAACAGAAATAAATTAATAATAGTTGGGTTTGGCTAATGGGCCCAAGCCCAGTTCAAAATACTTCATCAGTTCTCTCTCGTGCTATCCACTGCAATGCTCTCAAGTTTCACTCAAAATCGTACTGCTTAAAACTCCAAATCGTACAAGTCTAATCGAGCCAGATTACTGTAAACTGTAAAGAACTGTAGTAATAAGTGGAGCTGCTATATCCCGTTAAAATTCCTAGCTGCCGAAGATTGAAACTAACACGGCGGCACTCTCTGTACCTCCGCCACCATATCTTCGCCGGCCACCGCTCGAATTTCGACTTGATCTTATTATATTATTATCTACCATTTTCTAGTGGAATTACATCTTGTCTACGGTACATAATTCTAAGAAATCGCAATATTCTACCCTAATTTCAGCTCCTTAATAAGAAGAGTTGTTGTTTCGGATATTTTGAGCTTTTTGGTGTTTATTGTAATGGCTGATTGGCAACAATACGTTCAATCGGTGTTTTTTGGCCTCGTTTTCTCGTTCCTTCTCGCGAAGCTTTTCTCTGTGATCTTCGCTTTCCGCGATGAAAATCTTCGTATCACGCGCTCGCATCAGATGGAAATCGAATCCGATCGTGAAACTGATGAAAAACCACCGGCTAGGGTTTTGGAAGAAAGTGAACCGTTGATTGGTGAACATGAGAATCCTGTTGACGAGAGCGAGGTGATGCGTGATTACACCGATAGTGATGATGATTGGGAAGGCGTGGAGAGTACTGAGCTGGATGAAACGTTTAGTGCCGCAACAGCGTTTGTGGCTGCAACAGCAGCAGATCGCGCGAGTCAAAAAGTGTCAAATGAGCTGCAGTTGCAGCTGTATGGATTGTATAAGATTGCGACTGAAGGACCGTGTTCTGCACCTCAGCCGTCTGCTCTCAAAATGACTGCTCGTGCGAAATGGTAATTTTTTTGAGTTGTATTGAATCTGAATGCCTCCTATGTTGACTTGAATTGAGCTTGCTTATAATCAGTGTTGAAGCTATGGTAGATTTGACTGTATGAAATTTCGATATTCATGATTCTTTTTATCAGTGTTTTAATGTTGCAAACGATTATAAGTGTGTAAGATTTGCAGAGAAGTTTTAAATATTAATCATAGAAATTTTGGTTATGGCTTTCGCCGCCCGTTGTTAATGGCTGACTATGTCTCACACCAGCTGAAAGATTAATATTGTTCATATGCTAGGCAAGCATGGCAGAAATTAGGAACCATGCCACCAGAAGAAGCAATGGAAAAGTACATTGATATTGTCACCGACTTATATCCTACATGGCTTTCCGGTTCTGTGACTGTGAGATTTGAATCGTTTTAATTTTCTTATCTCTTTTTTGAATTTACCAAATTTAGTGTGTTTGCTCTGTTTTGGATCATTTATGGTGTCTGCTTCCTGTGTGCTATACTGACATGCAGAAGAAGAAAAAAGAAGAGAGCAGCGACAAATCTCTTGCAGGATCAAAAGGGCCGATGGGACCTGTGTTTAGCTCCTTAATGTATGAGGAGGAATCTGGTTCTGACTTGTAAGTATCCTGAACTTCCCCTATATGTTTGGCATTTAGAATTTCACCACTCTGGTTAATTGTATATAGAGGACTTCCCTTGTCTCATTTCTGTCTTAACCCGTAAAAACAAGAATGGAAGAAGAATAAGAGGATGGTCAAATCTTGTTTGATTTGCTTAATTTTCCTGGAGATCATATCAAATTTAGTCCCATTTTCCCTTCTGAATACCCGTGATAGAGGTGATGAAGAGGGGCTGAGGGATATGAAATAAAAGAGGATGAAATTATCTAATTCCCCTTTTAATTGAAAAGGGAAAAGCAGGAACCTCTGTGGTTGCCGCTATCTGGGGCGAGATGCCTACATGGTTCAATTAAATTCATCTAGTTCCTCAAGAAGTTAATCAATCAGATTTTAAAATATTGTTCTATATGCTTTCATTCTTATTTTCCCACGCCTTCTATTATTTGGAGTCAAAAGGGGTTCACTTATTTAAATTTGAGTTGAATGGCATAAATCTTGAGTTGCAGATCTGATTTTATTGTTCTTTTCTTCTGTTATCAAGTTTTGTGATCTTTGAGATGATCATCTGTTAAAATGGGTGCACCTTCCAGCAGTACTAGTGAAACGTTCCTTGTATATAGGCTTGACCAGGATACATTCTTTTGACCACCTATTAACAGGAATCTTCAGTTTCAGTAATGCTTGCTGATCTAGAGTTGATAGGATTGGAGGACATCTTCTGTACATGGAGTATCAGAAGATGAAGCTAATTATTTCTTTGATGATAATGATTTATTAGAGAAGAATTTGAGTCATTGTTTTCCTGTTTCTCTTGCAGAAAAATGGATGCTATACATACCTTTGCACGGGAAGGAGATGAAGAGAAGCTGCTCAAGTGCATTGAGAGTGGTGTCCCCTTGAATTTGAAGGGTTGGTAGACATTAAATGTTTAAAAAGTTTTGGCGATCATCATCTATGACTAGTAGCATGAGAAGGAGAAACATTATAATTCAAGAGTTATTGGCCTGAAATGGGAATTTGATACCAGCTAAGAGACCCTTAACCTTGTTAACAAATATGTGCATGTCAATCTGAATATAATTTCTCAAAATTTTGCAGATAGTGAGGGCCGTACTCCTTTGCATTGGGCCGTAGATCGAGGCCATATGAACATTACAACATTACTCCTGAACAAGAATGCTGATGCTAATGCTAAGGTATACAGAAAATTTATACGTCCCATGTCCCAGAAAGGATGTTCTCTGTTAAATTTTTTTTGTCGCATTTTTTCCATTAGTTTAAAAGGAGATATTTATTTATTGTGGTGTGTTTTAAACTTTTACCTGCAATTTCATTCAATGTGAATGAATTAAAGTACTTTTACATGATAAAATATTCTTATCTAGGATATAAGGATAGAAGGCAACAAACGCAAAATAAATTAATTGCACCAATAAATAAGGGTAATTGTTGAAAAAAGTATTAAAAAAAATTGACTTCTTTTAGTTGTGGTGTATATGTTAGCAGTTTGCCTTTGTGATCTCTAATTTTCTGAAAAATGTGTTTATTTTTTAAAAGGATGATGAAGGTCAAACAGCATTGCATTATGCTGCTGTTTGTGAGAGAGCTGACATTGCTGAAGTACTCGTGAAGTATGGTGCTGACATGGAGACTAAGGACAACGAGGGAAACACTCCTACTGATCTTTGTGAGTCGAGCTGGCCCTGGATGCAACGTGTAGCTAATGTAGCTAACTAATTATTTAGTTTATGTTCTTTTGCAAGTTTTATAGATCGATACTTCACTTGTGTGTATGTTTTGCTAACTACCACTTGGAGTTCATTCGTGTATACCTATATATTTCGGGTTATGCTATTTTTTCCAACCCGGGTTTCTATCATGTCACTTTTGCCATCTAAATTGTGGTGGATTTTGGAATTGGCAAGTTTAATATGCAAATGAATTAAGCATGTATGTTATGGATCATTTTACAGTGGATTGGTATGATGGATTTAGTGTCGAT
The DNA here is from genome assembly GCA_963669365.1 of Verbascum thapsus. Lineage (NCBI taxonomy): Eukaryota > Viridiplantae > Streptophyta > Magnoliopsida > Lamiales > Scrophulariaceae > Verbascum > Verbascum thapsus. Next base: position 8,879,715 of record OY770107.1, on the reverse strand, counting down.
CTCAGTGTGATTGCTCCAAGTTCGATTTTCTGAAAGTTCCAAAATAATCCTTTAATGTCCGACGACTGTTGATGAAATTCGCATCCGGAAGTGGCATTATGGGGTTTTCCATCCAAAACAATGATAATTTACATGTGTGCCATCTTGGATAATCTAATTAAATCTTACATTTATATACTTTCTGACAATTACTTGTCTTCTAATTAACAGTTATAAGAGTTCTCTCACTTATTTTTCAAAATTTAAATTTAAAAAGGCGATAAAAACGTGTTTATTAGAATGGTAGCTCAAAGTAAAAAACAAATGTGCATTAATAGTAGAGCGGTAGGTAGCATAAGGAGTAGTTTGCTAGTAAAGCTAAGTACGGGGATTTTAAGAGCTAATAAATAGCTTACCGAACTTTTAGGCACCACAAATGTTGACAAATATAAATATACTATACAGTACAATCAACTATTCCAAAATTAATGTTCTCACATAAATGCCTATGTAATAGTATCAACTTTTACATTAATGTTCTAGGACCATATGAGGATTTTAATTATATGGGATATTGAAATCCATCACTCCTGACAATTGCACAAACTCAAAGACCATATATGCCTAAAACTTCCTAATTATGTTACATTAATGTCACTGGTTAACATACTTATATAAAAAAAATGTTATTGACATAAGAATTTTCCTATGACTTAACTTAAAAAGAATATACAGTATAGTCAAATTCCTCACCCTAGGAGCATCTCCAATGTTGTTCACTAAAATGGTGTAACTTTTTCACCATTTTAGTGATTGCTACAGTAATATACTCCAATGTATATCACTATATCTCACTCTAAAAGTATATTCCATAGAATATTCCTTTTAAACCCCATTTATTCTTTATTACATATTCATCCAAGTTAATATTTTTTTATATTTTATAAACTTATAAAATTACACAATTATTATTTAATAATAATACGTAGTATATATATTTTTAATATTTTATCGACGAAATTAAATATCAACGAAATTAAAATTGTACATAATATATGAAGATCGAATTATATTTAAATAGAACATAATTAAAAACGATTAAAAATTAAATTTTTTTTCTTTATTTAATCTATTATTATTACTTTTAAGAAAAAGAAAAGGCAAAAAGCAAAAAGAAAAGGCATAAAGCAAAAAGAAAAAGGCAAAAAGAATAGAAAAAGGCAAAAGAAAATAAACAAAAAGAATAAAAAAAAAAAAAAAGCAAAACCCACGGCAAATTGCCGTGGGTGAACAGTGCCTCGTCAAATTTGACGAGGTACTGTTCACCCACAGCAATTTGCCGTGGGTTTTAGCGTCCCATTGGAGCGCCAATTTGGCACTCCAACGCCAAATTGGCGCTCCATTGGAGATGCTCTAACATCTGCTCGTGAGATTAATGTGTTCAATAAAACTGGTGTCATACACATTGGATATCCAAAATTATTATTTATTATCTTAGCCCTACATCCAATAGCGTACACTATTAAACACTGTGTATTAAATTTCCCCTCATTCACCTAATTTTAGGGCTTATTTTAGGGTGAGTATGATAAAAGCTATTTTGTTGTATAACTGCCTATCACAAAAGATCTAACTTTCAAGTGAGTATAACATTTATACTACAAATTCGTACTTGATTTTTCAACTTTAAAGTTTAAACACCACGAATTCAATTTGAGATAAATATTTCTCCACATGTGATGGGTGATTAAAATCACTGACCAACAGAGATTTATCCAAACAAACCCAACTAGTAAGAGAAGATTAAAACATTGACTCCTAAGAAAGGCACTTTCAAGTTTCAATGCCAAGAGAAGTTACAGTTACATGTAAATTACATAAAATGCTTCTTTCTCCCTTCAATTTCCATAGAAAAATATAATCCCAATTCGAAACCAAGGGACATGAACAATCAAAACTTGTTTAGCAAAAACAAAAACAAAAAACAAAAGGCCAAAGTTTCATAAGTCTATCAAAAAACACCTAAAAACAACCCAATTCCTTTTCTCTATCTCTCATTCTTTTCACAGTTCATCATGGCCATCATCTTCTTCATCCTCGGTTTTTTCACCGCCGGGGGCCCCACCGGACCTCTGATAAACCGCGGTTATAATCGGATTACAAACCGCTTCGACTTCCTTAAGCTTCTCCTCGAAATCTTCCTTCTCGGCCGCTTGATTCTCATCCATCCACTCTAAGGCCTCCTTTGTTGCTGTCTCGATTTTCTCCTTCTCGTCTGATTCCAACTTGTCGGCAAGTTTGTCTTTATCGTTTATTTGGTTCCTCATGTTGTATACGTACGTCTCGAGGCTGTTACGGGCGTCGATTCGTTCTTTGACCTTTTTGTCCTCCTCGGCAAACTCCTCGGCTTCTTTGACCATACGCTCGATCTCGTCTTGAGAGAGACGGCCCTTGTCGTTGGTGATTGTGATTTTCTCGGATTTGCCTGAGGCTTTGTCCTCGGCCTTCACGTTTAGGATACCATTGGCATCGACTTCGAAGCTAACTTCGATCTGAGGGGTTCCTCTGCGTAAATTTTAAAAAAAGAGAGAAATAAGATACAAATAGATGTTAGATATAGGGATGATTACATGAGAAAGGGTCTGTTAGGGTGTGTTTGGATCAAGTGATTTGGATTTGGGGAGGGAATTTGGAGGAAGGATTTGAATTGATGCTAAAATGAAGTCATTTGAAATTTGAAATCCACCATAGTTATATAGAGAAAATAGCTCAAATTGGATGTCGAGGGATTTGAAATCAGATACATCCAAACGAACTTAATGGATTTGTTGACGAATTTGAAATCCATTGTTTTCAAATACTTCAATCCAAACACACCATTAAGGTACAACTTGAAAAAAGAAGGGGTGAAATAGTAATCTACTGTTTTGACAACTCAAAAACAAGAAGTAAAATAGTAATCAATTGTTCTTTTACTGACAGAAGCGAAAATAGAAATTGGGTTTCATGAAGGTTAATCTATATAATCTTCATTAGGTACAAAGAATAGAAACCAAGTAGAAATTTGAAATGGATTATAGGTGGGATATTAACCTCGGGGCAGGGGCTATTCCAGTGAGATCGAATTTCCCGAGCGACCTACAGTCCTTTGTAAGACTTCTTTCACCTTCAAATACCTATCACATACCACAAATTTCATTTATTATTATAGAGAAAGTGAGAACAACGAGCCTTCAATGGATTTCAAGAATCAATTCAAATCGCTGTACCTGAATAGTGACAGTAGTTTGTTGATCCTGGTAAGTGGTGAAAACTTGAGATTTCTTGGTTGGAATAACAGTGTTTCTCGGAATCAATTTGGTCATAACTCCTCCAACGGTTTCAATACCGAGGGTCAATGGCGCCACATCCAATAGAAGAATATCTGATACCAGACATTGCGTATTAGTTTGTTACAAACTTCGACTCCAAATTCTTTGGAAATTTATAAAAAATAATTTAGTGGAGACAATTTTGAAGCAGTTAATTTAAGAAAAAAATGTACCTTTGGTTTCGTCACCGCCTTCTCCGCTCAAGATTCCTCCTTGAACAGCAGCACCATAAGCAACAGCCTCATCAGGATTAACACCCTTGTTGGGCTCCTTACCATCAAAATAGTCTTTCAAAAGCTGTTGAACCTTGGGAATTCTAGTGCTTCCACCAACAAGAACAATTTCATCGATTTGGCTTTTCTGCAATCCAGCATCATCCATGGCTTTCTTAACGGGGCCCATCGTCTTTCTGAACAAATCACTGTTCAGTTCCTCGAAACGAGCTCTTGTAAGAGGTTCGGAGAAGTCAACACCATCAAAGAGAGATTCGATTTCCACGCGGACTTGGTGCTGACTACTCAAAGCTCTCTTGGCACGCTCGGCTTCTCTCCTCAACTTGCCAAGTGCTCTGTAGTCCTTGCTGATGTCCTTTCCGTGCTTCTTCTTGATCAACTTGATGAAGTAGTCCATGATTCTGTGATCGAAATCCTCACCTGCAAAGAAAACAGAACAGGTTGAGATATAGAAAAGAATTCATAAAATTGTATCTGGACTTACAATACACCCATTGTAGTCATAACAATACAGAATCACGAACCAAGTTAAGCTAGCTCATCTAAAGTATCCCAAGTACAAAATGAAAAAATGCAGGATATATAATCCAGCAGTGATGGAAAACTCATTATATTTAACATACAAAGGCATCTTAAATAGTTAGGTATGACTAAATATGGCTCGACTATACCTAGGAATTGTATATCTTAAACCATTTTAGTGAATATTATTGCACAATGCTAATTTAATCAACAACTTTCCATGTCCTTCCTATAATCATTTGTGCTTTAATATCATAAACAAAGTGAACCAGGCCTAATTGGTAGTGAAAAAGTAGACATACCAAATAGCGCAAAGAAAATATACACTGCAGGCATGTTTGGTTCCCAAACCAGTTCAAATGTTTTGTAAAAGTGAATTAAAACTGTCTTACTTAAAAATATAAGTTATTCACTAAATTTAAAACTTATGGTTCAATGATATTCAATGGGGGGTATAATATATAAAGAGAGAAACATATAGAATAAGCTGCTTACCTCCCAAATGAGTGTCACCATTTGTCGAAAGAACCTCAAAGACACCATTGTCAATGGTCAAGATACTGACATCAAATGTTCCACCACCAAGGTCAAAGACAAGAATGTTCTTTTCACCACCTTTCTTATCCAACCCATATGCAATTGCTGCTGCGGTTGGTTCATTAATAATTCTTACAACATTCAACCCAGCAATTGTGCCGGCATCCTTGGTAGCCTGCCTCTGTGCGTCGTTGAAGTAGGCTGCGGAAAGAAGATGCGATCAAACAATAATAAATAAAAATGAAGTCTATCTATTTGTAAGAACAATGGAGATTATTTTACCAGGAACAGTGACAACAGCATCCTTAATTGTCTTTCCAAGGTATGCCTCAGCTGTCTCCTTCATTTTTGTTAAAATCATGGCGCTGACCTCTTCAGGACTGAAGACCTTAGTCTCACCATCTTTAATCTTAACTTCTATGTAGGGTTTCCCGTCCTTGTTGACAATCTTGTATGGAACAAGTTTCATGTCCTTTTGAACTTCTTTATCCTCGAACCTGTGGAGTAGCAATATCAGAGTCATGAAATGACACACTTTGTAATAAGAGCATGAGCTTTTCTAAAAAGACGCAGAAGACAGGAAAAAAAGAGGAGAAAAATATTACTTTCTTCCTATAAGTCTCTTGACATCGAAGACAGTCCTCTCGGGATTAACAGCTGCCTGATTTTTTGCAGCCTCTCCAATCAACCTCTCACCGTCGGTGAAGCCCACCCACGAAGGAGTGATACGGTTACCTTGATCATTCGCGATGATTTCAACATGACCATTTTTGTAAACACCAACACATGAATAAGTTGTACCAAGGTCTATGCCAATAACTGTTCCAATTTTGGGAGCATCCTCTTTAGCTATGGCGAATGCAAATAAACTCCCTGTTCCCAAGAAAAGAACACAGCATCAATACAAAAATTCCAGCAATTGCTGTTTAGATTCTCTATTCTAAATAGTGTTCATTCATTTTCTACTCAATATGCACGCCACATGTAAATATTTTTCTGTAGATATACAGCTGGTGCGGAATTACACGTTGCATGTGTATATATAATGAACTATGAGATGAAACATCATTATAATTTTATAATAGAAGATTCACTGTGAATAAGTGTGAAAGTTTAGCCATAAGTCATATTATGTAGTGGATAGTATGCCATAAACGTCATATGCATCTACATCTCTCATCATCAAAGTACTTGATAAACACATTATGTATTCATAAAGGAGAAAATAATTACAACTTCAATACTAAAAGCAGAACAATAATTGAACATCCACTTCCTTTTCTGATTGTGGCGCAACTCGGATAAATTCTTGTTCTATTTGAATTCAAGTATTTCAAAACTTCTATCAATAAAAGTATCGCGATAAAGTATTCCATAAAAAACACCTCGGAAACAAATATTTTCACTGTCTATGATGTTATAGAATAATAAGAACATTGCCAAATTAAATCGGCAACGAGCAAAGGACACCAACAAATCCAGACGGTAAACTTTACGTCGGCAATCATATACACACTTTAATAATCATAGACAACTTCATTAAAAAAAGAAAGACATAACGGACGAAACAAATTGTCCACACACTTCATTTCCGGAAAACAGATCTGAAAACGGACGAACAAGATCTAAACGCCGATCCACATTTCTCGCGCAATAATACATATATAAAAGCGGTTTACATGAAGAATAAATGAAAACCTAAAAATTGAAAATAAACTAAACATTTTAAGCAGACGATAATTGCAAAAGTTCAGGGTTCAGCGTAATCGATCCGAAACAGATCGTTAGTCCTCAATGAATACGATACACAAGTAATTCACAGAAAAGCAACAAACTAAAAATCAAAGCATTTAAATCCATAAAACGCTAACATTTCAGCTAAAACAAACAATTCCATAAATAAAAGATAAACAAATGAGACGCTCACCAAGCAATACGATCGCGAATACCGCCGAGGATACGCGACTCCTCCAGGCACCAGCCATTGTTGCGAAGCTCGATAATCGATCAAATCTCTTCCCCTTCTCTTGATTTTTGATATTTCCTTCTATTTTTCACTTGGTTTTTGTGTTGTGAAATCTAAATCTGAAATTAAGAGATACTGCAGATGGGAAGAGCTTTATATAGCAAGTCTCACTTGCAGGTTAACTCGTCATAGATACCGACGTGGACCAATAAGATTTCGCGTGTCGATCACCGCCTGATGGAGAATCTTTAAATTGTAAATATCGTGTCACGGGTGCTTACGTGGAGGATTTTCGTGTCACTTGTGATGACGTGGACCAATCGGAGAAAATTTGATCTTTTCACAGATGGGATGATCTTAGCCGTTGTTATGAGTTGAATCGTTGGTTTGATTTAGTTGCTATTGTTTTATTTTGCTTTTGTGTGTGTGTGTGTGTGTGTTTAGATGATAGGATTAATTAAGATACCAAACCTTTCTAGAAGTGTAGAAATTGAAAATATATACATACACTTTTGCATACATTGAATACTCATATACCTAATTTAGGTATAATTACTAATATATCAAAGTACTAATAACATTTAATAAAATAATCGTACACTTGCATGGTTTTTGTACTGACGCTCTAATCATTTAATTATGAGACCATTTAAATGTAGATCATATAATACATTTACGTGAATCATTAAGAAGTGTATTGTAGTTTTTGAATCGGTGCATTTAAGAAACTATTTATGAACATTTGGCGGGAGGTGGTTAATTGCGTGCGTTTTAGGCAGAATCGTTTTTGCTTTAGTCGTATCGACTAATTCAGCCACCACAGATACATCATCGAGCTCATTTCCTTTCCCACCCAATTTCGCAAAAAAAAAAAAAAAAACTAAAAAAAAAGGAGATTATTCCTCGATAACACAACGCGTCTCTTTCTTTTTGATTTTTTTTTTGGATCGCAATTGATTATATTACATACCAAACAATAATTTTGATTACACTATATCCTCTAATTAGGTAAATTTGTAATTGAAATAAGATTACAATTCCAATTCCAATTCCAATTCCAATCCAAATCATCTAATCTTGAATGATATTAATCCTTAAGTTTCTATTTACCCAATATTAGACTAGCAAATTAACCCAAATTATATGTCATATATATATACATGTGTGTATAATATAAGAAGATTTTGGTGACATATGAAATCCTCAACAATCTAGATCAAACGCAATGCCCCACTTAGAAAATTAAGCATGCTCATTTAATAAAATTGAAATTGGAACTCATAGTTATCTATGCTAAACCAAAATAATCTAAATGTTTATGCAATTATAGTTAATTCTTTTACATATCAAGTTACTACATTCAAAACACTAGATAATTAATTGTCGATGTTAATAGCATAGCAAACTATATTATGCTCTATAAGAAAACTCATAAATAATTAACAATATTGTATTACTTACCCTATTATCCACTAGTGCAATTAAATTGATATTATTCGATATGATTCGTGTAGTCGTCTTCATTGATAACAACCTACGCTTCTTTCAATAGGACTGAGATGTGATCCACCATTATGAAAGAGTTTTCGGGAATTTATGATGAACTTATTAGTAGGATTCAACAAATCAATGAAGGAGATTGCGAATGAGCGTGATTTCTAGTATATCGAGGGACATTTTTGGAGCAGAAGTTGGGTAGAAAAATATTGAGGGACAATTTTTTTTTTCAAAGTGAGTATGAAATAATTCTCAGTATAAAGTTTGAACGAGAGAGTACACACTTCAAAAATAGTGGTAAGAATTGGTCACAATAAAGGTGTCAAGCATGCCAATCAAACATGTTAAATGGGTCATAACGGGTATCTAAGTGGGCCGAAACCGACCTTGCGGCCGGCCTATTTTTATTTTTATAAAATCTTTCTTTATTTGTATTAAATATAGTTTAATTTATAGATTTTTTTTTAAATAATAGGTAAAGGAACCTTGAACTCAAGGTTTACAAGACTGTACTTTTTTTGAAATAAAAATAATAAAATTATATTTATAATATAATAATTATAAAAAAAACTAAATAATTGTAATGGGTCGACCGATGAGCTCTGATCTTTAAGGGGCCGCCCACTAAGGCTCTCTAAATTTAATGGGCCGGTCTTAGCTGTCCGGCCCATTGTTTCGGGCCTGACACCTTTAATGCGGATATTGAATTTATGATTAAGGGAATTTAACAAAATTGAATTTAGGAGTACAGATTTTTTATAAAAAAATCAATATTTAAAATAGTTGGGTATTTAACCAACTCTTAATTGAATAATCTTTTAATTCAAAAAAGAAAAAAGGTCACATCAAGTAGGCCCCACATAAGTTTTAGTAACACCCAATAAGATCTGGGAAATTCTATCCCGGACCCTGCCCAATGCAGCCGGTCCGGGATAGCCACATATTTCAGGGGTGGTGGGTGTTAAATTACAACACCCACCCCACAAATGTGTGGTCCCCACGGGAAATATGTGGCTATCCCGAACAGGCTACATTGGGCAGGGTCCGGGATAGAATTTCCATAAGATCCCATGTAAATACTTTTTTTAAAATAATTATATTATTTTCAATTTTCAACTCCTCTCTTTCTCTCTCTCACCCAAATTATCCCTAAAAACACTCATTTCTCTCTCTAAAACTATCTGATTAGGGTTTCCAAGGGCGCCGCTTTTGAATTTATTCGATCCTCGAGTGAGGTTCCCTATCGCTTTCTCTTGCTGCTCAACATCTTTTTTCCTCGGGTAATTTCAATTTAGTTGCTTTAATTTTTGTGTTAATTTCCTTATTTCTTCTTTGTTTCCGTGTAATTGAGTATTTTTTATGTATATTTTTTTTTCGATTGAGAGAGGTCTAGGTTTAATTGTTAATAACTGTATGTATCTGGATCTACGTACTGTACTGATCTGATCATGTAGTTATATTGCGTAATGCGTAGAATTATGTAAAATTCTTGGAATTGTAAGCTTAGAGTGCAACTGATAGATCATGTTGCTTTGTAAAGTTGTTCTTGTTTTGAGTTTATGCACCATGGTTTGTCGTTGTCTTTTGATTGATTTTGAATGTGCTTGGGTTGATTTATTATTTTGCACTGTAATCCTTTTTTGTCCTTTTAACATTGGTGCAGTCTACAATGAGCAATTCTTATTAGTTAAGATGTAGAGTTTTTCAATTTTTGGAAGATTGCCTCTGGATATGTTTGTTTTGGTTATATTTATTGCATTATGTCGTGTTCCATAATGAAAGCTCATTTTCTTTTAACCAACCGTTCAATGCTTGTTATAAACTAAACCCTCCACACATGTTTATTGATTTTGTGAACCGATGGATTTTGTCGTTTTGAAAGTGACCACGTTGCCTACTGTAGCTGTTGTCGTAGTTCCGCTTTTGCTTTGATTATTGAACAAGTGTCTGTAAGAACATGTTGAACATGAAGTGCAATTTTGGGGATCTAGGAAGAACATATTTTCTGTTTACTACCACCACCATGTTTGCTAGTAATTTTAAATATACTCGCTAGTTATTTTCTTTTATCATTTGGGCTTCTGTTTTTGTTACTCACATCTTCACTTTGACTTGAATTGGAAATGAGTTTCAAACTTTTTTGACTTGAACTTTTGAATCCCTGTTTCATTCACTTTATATGTGTAACTGTTATGCTTAATTACAGGGGGAATATGTCTATGGAAGTCACCCAGGTCCTTCTAAGTGCGCAAGCAGTTGATTCGACCGTAAGAAAGCATGCGGAAGAAACTTTGAAACAGTTTCAGGAGCAAAACCTTCCTGGTTTCTTGTTATCCCTTTCCAGAGAGCTTGCTAGTGAGGAGAAGCCTGTTGACAGTCGAAGACTAGCTGGTTTGATTCTTAAAAACGCTTTGGATGCCAAGGAGCAGCACAGAAAATACGAGCTTGTGCAAAGATGGTTATCACTGGATGTGGGTGTAAAGAGCCAAATAAAGGCATGCTTGTTGCAGACCCTCTCTTCTACTTCTTCTGATGCCAGGTCAACTGCGTCACAAGTCATTGCAAAAGTTGCAGGCATTGAACTCCCTCAGAAGCAGTGGCCTGAACTTATAGGTTCACTCTTAGCAAATGTTCACCAAGTACCACCTCATGTTAAGCAAGCTACGCTTGAAACCCTTGGATACTTGTGTGAAGAAGTTGTGCCAGAGGTTGTTGAACAAGATCAAGTAAATAAGATACTTACAGCTGTGGTTCAAGGCATGAATGCTAATGAAGGTAATGCTGATGTTCGGCTTGCGGCTACCCGAGCTTTGTATAATGCCCTTGGGTTTGCCCAGGCTAACTTTTCAAATGATATGGAGCGTGATTACATAATGAGAGTTGTTTGTGAGGCCACACTATCACCAGATGTGAAAATTCGACAGGCTGCATATGAGTGTTTGGTGTCAATTGGATCAACATACTATGATAAATTAGCTCCATATATACAAGATATTTTTAACATCACATCTAAGGCTGTCAGAGGAGATGAGGATGTGGTTGCTCTTCAAGCAATTGAATTTTGGAGCTCAATTTGTGATGAGGAGATTGATATCTTGGAGGAGTATGGAGGCGATTTTACTGCAGATTCTGATGTTCCTTGTTATTTTTTTATCAGGCAGGCCTTGCCTGCACTTGTCCCTATGTTATTGGAGACACTTCTTAAGCAAGAAGAGGATCAAGATCAGGATGAAGGTGCCTGGAACCTCGCAATGGCTGGTGGTACTTGCCTTGGTTTGGTTGCGCGTACAGTGGGGGATGACATTATACCTCTTGTCATGCCATTTATTGAAGAAAATATAACAAAAGCTGACTGGAGACAGAGAGAAGCCGCCACTTACGCATTTGGTTCCATATTAGAAGGTCCTTCACCCGATAAATTAACACCTATTGTCAATGTTGCTCTAAATTTCATGCTTACTGCTTTGACCAATGATCCTAGCAGCCATGTGAAAGACACAACTGCATGGACACTTGGAAGAATTTTTGAATTTCTCCATGGGTCAACAGTGGAGATTCCGATTATTACCCCGGCAAACTGCCAACAAATTATCAGTGTTCTCCTTCAAAGCATGAAAGATGCTCCAAATGTGGCTGAGAAAGCTTGTGGTGCTCTCTATTTTCTAGCGCAAGGCTACGAGGATGTGGGACCCACATCACCCATGACGCCCTATTTCCAAGAAATTGTTCAGTCCCTTCTTAACGTCACTCACAGAGAAGATGCAGGGGAGTCACGGCTTAGGACAGCTGCCTACGAGACACTAAATGAAGTAGTGAGGTGTTCGACTGATGAAACAGCTCGTTTAGTATTGGAACTTGTTCAAGTCATCATGACGGAGCTTCACAATACTCTTGAGGCACAAAAACTTTCATCTGATGAAAGAGAGAAGCAGAACGAATTACAAGGCCTTCTTTGCGGTTGTTTACAGGTTATCATCCAAAAATTAGGGGCATCAGAACCCACTAAACATGCGTTCATGCAGTATGCAGACCAAATCATGAATCTTTTTTTACGGGTTTTTGCTTGTAGAAATGCTACCGTTCATGAGGAAGCTATGCTTGCCATTGGTGCACTTGCCTATGTGGTGGGTACTAACTTTGCAAAATATATGCCAGATTTTTATAAGTATTTGGAGATGGGTCTTCAGAATTTCGAGGAATACCAAGTTTGTGCTGTCACTGTTGGCGTTGTGGGGGATATTTGTAGGGCATTGGAGGATACGATTATGCCTTACTGTGACGGGATAATGACCCTTCTTTTGAAGGATTTGTCGAGCAATCAGTTGCACCGCTCTGTTAAGCCTCCAATATTTTCATGCTTTGGTGACATAGCATTAGCGATTGGAGAGAATTTTGAGAAGTATTTGATGTATGCCATGCCCATGCTGCAGAGTGCTGCTGAGCTGTCTGCCCACACATCGGGTGCTGATGATGAAATGATTGAATATACTAACCTTCTAAGAAATGGAATCTTAGAGGCTTATTCTGGAATATTCCAGGGCTTTAAGAACTCCCCTAAAACACAACTCCTTATTCCATATGCACCTCACATCCTTCAATTCCTGGATAGCATTTACATGGAGAAAGATATGTTAGTATCATCTGATCTTGTCAATCTTCTTTTTAAATCCCTAAGAGTGTGTTTGGTTCTTGAACTTTGGTGTAGAAAAGGACAAGAATAATGAGAATGATCAAAAGATAAAGCACAAAGTGCTATAAATTGAAGCAAGCATAATATGTTCTTTTTCCTTTTTCTCACCAAAATACAAGAACCAAACATAGCTAAAGAAAGCGTTTGGATTGAAGGATTTGAAAGCCACGGGTTTCAAATTCATCAACAGTTCCATTGAGTTTTCACATTACAATTGATTCTAAATCCTTTTGAAGTTATTCTGGTGACCAATTATTATGGGGAATTTCAAATGACTCCAAATTGGATTTATTTAAAATCCATTAATCCAAACACAACTTTGTTTTGTGTTATTCTGAACTTATTTTCACGTCGTTATATGATTGCTTCATCTTTCTGATCTCAGGGATGATATTGTGATGAAAACTGCTATTGGACTCCTCGGAGATCTAGCAGATACTTTAGGAAGTAATGCCGGTTCTCTGATTCAGCAATCTCTTTCAAGCAAAGACTTCCTAAATGAATGCTTGTCTTCCGATGACCATTTGATTAAAGAATCTGCTGAGTGGGCCAGGTTGGCCATTAGTCGTGCCATATCGGTTTAGGGTTGGGTCCCACTGGTGCACATATTACTTTACCTGCATGCATATGGTCGTTTTGAGTCGGGGTGTTGCGTCGGATCATTGCCTGTTTTCAGACAACAGAAGCATTTTTGACTTATTGTTGTTACTAACTCATGCATATGCATTATTGGGTCGGGTGGTAAGTTCTTTTGCCTGGGGTTTGGGGGGTGGGACATGTGGGGTGGGGTGGGGTGGGTGGGGCCGGGGGGGGGAGTAGTTGATATTCGAAGCCATCCACCTTCCGCTCAATATTTTGAGGTCGGTCTGGGCGGTCAAAACCATGTTACGGTCAGGTTGCATAGCGTCTCATTCATCTCGTTAACTGGTAACCAAATGGGTGGGGTGGGGTGGGGGTGGGGGATGGGGTGCATTCTATGTTAGTTGGGGCTTTTCATTTGCATTCTAGTTGTCAGTAGGTGTTTCACAGGCCATTTGGAGTTAAAAATACTACTCATCTTGGAGTACATGTTTGTTGCTCTGTTTTTGCCGGTAAAGTACAGGTTTTCCTTTTTCAATCTTGCTTTTGAATGTGTAATTTGTTTTGTTTAAAATATTGGGATGTCATGGAATTGTGATGACATTGAAAGGATTGAGAATAGGATTGAAAAAGTTGTCCAAAGGCAATGTATTTGTGGTTTTGCCTTGTAATTTTCATCTGTCAAGCCATATATATTTATTTTTTTGGATTTATGTCCTCTAGTAAACCTGCTAGCCCTTTTTGCCTCTTATGTTGTATTGATTTTGTGTTATAAACTGTGTATAGTGTGAAATAAAATTATCCATTTTTCTCTACAACTTTTAAAAGAACCTCGGATAGTGTCTCCATTAAATGCTTCAATAGTTGTCTTTTTTGATTAATTTCTAAAAAATAAAATAACTTTAAAGTTTTATGGAAAATAACCCTGACCCCGGGATTCAATAATCTTTGGTCGTTGGTCGTTATGAAGAAGAATACGAATATCCCTTTTGATCACTCGATAATTATTAAATCGTTAAATATGTTAATATTCAATATTTTTCCTCTCTAACAGCTGAAGTTTCTTCTACTTCAATGGAAAAGCATATATATATATATATATTTGACTGTATAAACTATTGAGAGAAATTGAGGCAAATTTACAGAAAATAGAGCAAACAAGTGATTGTTCTGTTTAATTATATAATCGTTATCTATATACAAACTACTCCGATTCTCGTGTTCAATACGAAAGCAAAGTTGACATCCATATCCCGAGCGAGACTACTGTGAGTGTAGCTAGAGCCTGGCCCAGTTCGTACACGAAATTTTGTTTCTGCACCGGTAAATTTGGCCAATCTGTCCGCCTGTGAAACGTATTTTACAAAATTCAACAACCAAAACTTAGTAAATTCGATGATATATAAAGCTCTAGACAAAGAATTCTTAGTCATAAAGACGAGATGGATACTTTTATCCGAATAATGGGCGATTTAGGAATTTGAAAAAGAAATCCTGAATGCCTTGTTATAAGATTATATCACTAAGGCGACGTTTGGCCAAAAACGGAAAAAATCAAAAAACGGGTGAGGCGACAGTTATAAAATTATATACAATGATTAAATAAAAATTTAATAATATATATAAGTTAATAGAAAGTTAATAGAGCTCCCCGGGCCCCACCCTGTCTCCGCTCTGAATATCACTGTGGAGTGATTTTTAGAGCTCTACTACAATTTCCGTTTAATAGATAATTGTTATTGTTTCGAGACTCAGAGTCTCAACAGCACATAAGAATTATTGCTAAATGATGATAAGGAGGGAAAATTGCACTTTTAGTCTCGTTTGATAAGAGGATGAGCACTTTGGCTCTAGTTTTACGGGCTTCAACATATTTAGTTTCACGGTTTAAAAATTGTCGCCCATATAGTCGACGTCTTTAGTTTTTCAACGGGATGGCGATGTAAATCGGTCATTACTTCTACTTATCGGAAAAACTCATGTTAAAGGCACGTGAAGAGTTCAAAATACGCTCGTTAAAGCACACATAACGGCCAATATGACCAAAAAAAATGCGATTTTGCATGAGAAGGAAGAGCGTATACCCGAGATCAGCAATGACTATACTGATGTTATCTTGTGAATATCGATTCTGCAGTAGAAAACTCGATATGAGTTATGATAAGTCGATACAATTTTGCATATTATAAATGTAAAATGAGAAAAAAAAAAAAAAAGTATGAAGTTTATGTGATTCATTACCAGAGCCATTTGAGCAAGAGCTTCAGAAGCCATCTGATAAAACACGAAACCAAGTTATTTCGACTAACTCGGAAAATAATCATATTAATGGTTAAACCGCGTAAACATAGCTTACTTGTACATCACCGTATTGTCGAAGGTGATTTCTGATGAAAGTAACGACCTCCGAGCTGAAATGGTTAAATTTTTCTATCAAATTGTATGTTTGTTTATGTTTTTGAAATTCAGTTTCAAGATTTCAAATCACAAAATCTTAAATCTACTTAACACACCAAATTTTCATTTCACAACTCTACTTTTTCAATCTCCAATACTAACTACCTATCAATCAACACATCAATCATTTTACACATTCATCAATTACAATTAATATATACATTATTTTACACACTCATATATATATATTTATTTATTTAAATAATCATTACAAAAACAACTAATTCAATCATTAAACATCAACCAATCATCCAATCATCACTGATTTGACACATTACAATTTTCAACCTAATTCTAAAAACATAAACAAACACCTACCATTTTCACACGAATTTCGATGGTACGCCATTCCCGGGAAATTTTCAAAATTCTAACTTAAAAACATAAACAAACATAGCCACATTTTTCAAGAATTAATAAGAGGTATAAGATGAGTTGACTCGAGCTCAAGTATAGCCATCCAAAAGCTGGAAAGATTATATACAACAATTACATGCACTAAATTACTAAAACACCCCTTGTCATGTCTCCAACAGCTCGAAAACGAGGGGTAAAATGGTAATCTTGGATTACAATTTTACTAACAGAGAAAATTACGATAATTTCTCAAACTTTTAAGGTATTTTTCGTAAGTAAAGTCTCACATAAGGCGCGTTTATTTAATTTGCGCGTTCAAATGATAGACTATTTTGCGCCCCTAAGGGTATCGATAAAAACGAATTTATGATTGTAAATTCGAATATCTATTCTTTTTTACCTGTTCATGTAATCCCACAAGCCATCAGATGCTAACAAAACGAACTCAGCATCGGATCCAAGAGCTACTTGAAAAACATCGGGTGTTGCCGTAACTAAATCTCCGTTAAATTTTATCCTGACAACATAAAAAAGAACATTGATTTTATGTAAGAAAATAATAAGATCCTCAATTTATCGCAACTTATTGGAATACGAATTGCCATAATTTAGCGATTTTTCTCATGTAAATTTTTGTCTAATTTCTTCGACTTTTTTTTTTTTTTTTTTTTTAACTTACCTAGAAGCAAACTTTTCGGTCCACCGGCCTTCTTCGACTCCCTTCTTCACCATCCTTTTATAGATAACAATTTAAAATAAGAAAAACAATAGTGAAATATTATGTGTATTTATGAAGAAAATATGAAATTTAAAAACTTACTCATTTTTCTTCGTCTTAAAACGCATGTCACCAAAAGCACGTGACACGGATATATCGCCACAAATCCGTCCATTAACAATCTGCAGACACAAGAAAATAATTTACTACAAAAAAAATTGAACCCAATATCTTGTAATAACAATTCGACACCACTAATGCTGTGTTAGTAGAGTCGAATAGAGGATTAAAGCTAAAGGTGAAAATGGCGAAAAAGGGCCATTTATTATTAGTCTACTATTATGAATAAGAAAATTTTTACTCAATTTGATCGAAAAAAATACGATCCAGTTGGTTTTTGTCCGTGTTTTTAGGTTCTTTGTTGCTTTTAATTTTCCCGAGTTTTTTTTTTTAATCATTGATCCGTTGTGTTCCTAACACACTAATTTTTAATCGTCTATTTTAAGGGCAATATTATAAATGTACTTAAAAACGAGGCGAAGAATGAATTAGATAAACGAACCCATCCACCAGCCTCTCTGATTCGCCTAATTTCTTGCAGAGCAACACTATTATTTCCATAAGGCCGATGCGAACCAGTCAAGATTTCAGCTTTACCAGAGCGCGAAAGGGCCTGCATTATAACAAATAAATTACACAAATTTAGATGATTTTTAAAAGCAAATTTGTATAAATTTATTCACAAAAACTAGACGAATTAAGGTGATTCTCGAAAGCACATTTGCATAAAACTTATTCACAAAAACTAGACGAATTAAGGTGATTCTCGAAAGCACATTTGTATAAAATTATTCACAAAAACTAGACGAATTAAGGTGATTCTCGAAAGCACATTTGTATAAACTTATTCACAAAAAACTAAACAAATTAAGGTGATTCTCGAAAGCACATTTGTATAAACTTATTCACAAAAAACTAGACAAATTAAGTTGATTCTCGAAAGCACATTTGTATAAAACTTATTCACAAAAACTAGACGAATTGAGGTGATTCTCGAAAGCACATTTGTATAAAACTTGTTCACAAAAACTAGACGAATTAAGGTGAATTTCAAAAGCGAATTTGTATAAACTTATTAACAAAAAAAAAAAAATCAAGAAGTATTAATAAAATTACACACCAAACACGAGTCGCCAACGTGTGCAATAAACAACATATCGTCCCGAATGAAGATAGCAGTAGCCGTTGAACCAGACTCGTCTTCTGCACCATCTGACTCAAGCCTTAACAAAATAAAACCTTTAATGGAATTGTAATTTTTTTTTTTTTTTTGTCGATATGGAATAACATGTTTTCTTACCACTTCAATAGTTTTGAATCAGCATTCTCGAAAGCCTGTTCTAACGCCTTCTTGATCGCGTTGATGTCCTTTGTGTTCAAAAGCCGACCACCTTGTACAGCAGCTACACATTCTTTGTATAGTTCCTCCCTGTAGTAAATAAGTCACATCATGGGCCCCACATCTAAGACGAACGATGCTATATACTACCGATTTGAATTACTACACACACACATATTGCCATCTTCGAATTCCTAAAGTTTCAAATTCCTTAATGGTGTTGTTTGGAAAGTTATGGATTGCAAATTTATCGACGAATCCATATAAAGGTTGTTTAAGTTGTAATGGATTTCAAATCTCTTCACATTCAATTTGAGCTATTTTCTGCACAACCATGATGGATTTCAAAGAACATTTTAGAGCCATTTGAAAATCTTTCCTCCAAATTGCCTCCTCATCTTCAAATTCTTAAAATTTCCATCTATGTGAGCACAATAATTATCTTGTCTTTTAAGACTAAGAGGTTGCAGTACACACACACACACACACATATATCTGATTATATATATATATATATATTCCCTCATCTTCAAATTCCTAAATTTTCTCCTGATCAAAATATATATCTCATCTCTAAAGCAAAGAATTCATTGTCCACACACACACACACATATATATATATATATTATATAATATTGGACAAACCTGAGGAACTTAACAGAAGAGAATCCAGCATGACCATCAAAAACAGCAGCAAAACAAAACCCATCAGCCCCATCAGACTCCACAATCACAACATCATCCTCCATCTCCTCTCGGGCCCCTTTCAGCATCACCGATCCCCATCTGATCCCCGATACACCTGCAGCTGAAGATGGCGGCGCGTTTATTGCAATCGCCGAGCAAATTTTCCTCCTCTCTCTTCCCCCCTTTACTATCCTTCTAGATGCCCTATCGTTACAGCCGTAATTGCAGCAAATCTTGTTTACCAAAAACTTATGAAGCTGTGGACTGTACAAGGCCATAATAATGAAAAATTAAGTGGGTTTTGCAAGAATTAAATGAAAAATGAAATCTTGCTGTTAGTTTGAATTTTGAAGGATATTTTGATTGGTTGAGATTTAATTAAGGATGATATAGTAAGGGGAGTGAGAAGCCAGACAGACCTCTAACTGAATTAACGGCATAGATTTCATCGTTCGGCCAGTTAGTTTATCATAACCACTAGTCTTAGTGGGCTACAATTTGATTTATGGCCTTGTTTTGCTGTGGCCCAGTCCAAACCCAATATTATTTGGGCTTTTAGTATCTCTAAGGGCTGAAATATTGCACGTTTGGATCAGATTTGTAATATATTTCAATTGGATTTATGGGCTCGTTGTGTGGTGGCCCAATCGAAGCCCAATATATTTAATTATTACTAATTATATTCTCCAAAAAAACAAAAAATTATCCTTAATTATACATTAAGTGACAATACTAAAAAATTGGGCCAAAAAAATATAACAAAATAAAATATCAAATAGAGAAGTACCCAAAACTATAAATAAATAAAGAATTGAATCTAGTACCAAAATATTAGGTCTGAGTATTGATTAAATCAAATGTTTTAGGTTGAATCTGAGTCTAACTCACCTAATGCTAATAACTCGATATTTAAGTTATGATTGATAAATGACAAATAGAGTACTAACAATTTTAAATTTTTCAGGATATAATACGCCAAAATATAAATTGTGGGGATGAAAAGTAGAAATAACCACAACTCAAGGGTGCAAAGTGCAAATTCACGAAGATGGATAAGACTTGGATCTAAGAAAGCGATTTCCAATCAACTTCACATCAATTTGAAGATAAAAACGCTTGTCTCAAACCGGTTGATTATTCCAACTGCCTCCAAATTCACATCGGATTTTAGCCAAAAACGTTTTATTCAAATTGGCAAAAAGTCGCTGTTTACTCATTGCACGAAAATGTAAAATATCCAGAAAAAAATGTTGAAAAATGAAAAATCAAAATAAAACTGAACTTCATGAGTTCACATCTTCGATCCCCAAGCAATTGCTCCGATTTTCGAACCCTGTCGATTAGGTATTTCTTGTTTTGATCTCTGTTCTGTTTAACATATTGATCTGTTTTTCTTAGTTTCTATCTGTTTGATTTGTTAATTACGTTTATTGATAACTGGTTGTTGTTTATTAGTTCGATTTGAGAAGTTTTAATTACCTAATTACAGATGATCGGTTTTTTTCTTTAGTTGTTGTTAATTCATAGAATAGGATATTGAATTTTTTATTAGGAGTTTGTAATTATTGCTCTGTTTGAGATGTGTTTCTGCTGATTGTGTAATTAACCGACTTTATCCAATAACTAAGCGTTTTAAGTAGGTTAATTTCACTGGTGATTATTTGTAGTTTACAAAAGTTGAAATTCGTGTAAAAAGTCTTTGTGTGATTCACTCTGAGGATTGAATGCTGAATGAAGCATTGAGTAAGTGAACTGTATTATTATTATTTATTATATTAACTCTAATTACTGATGATAGTTTTGGTTCATCTTGCAATTTATTTTGATTTTGGTTTCGATTTAGTCTTTATTTTTGTTTAACTACTGCTTATGAGAAGTAAAAGTCATATTGCAAGTAGCTCATAGTTGATAGTTCTTTTGCTGCCTTAAAGTCTGAAAATCATGAGTTTGAGTTTGTTATTGTTTCAGCTTGGTGCGACATGTCTTACTCTGTATTACTAAAGTGAGTTGAGTTATTTCTCAAATTTTCCAGATCACACTTTCTATGAAATTATGGCTGGAGCTAAAATGAGACTTATGTGAGCCGTGACCCTAATCCGCCGACTTTTTGTACTACGAGAAATTTTAGTTATTTCACTGCTGCTTGTTTATCCATGTCGAGATTGAAATCAGAATCCGTTGGCAACTCCAGTGAGACTGTATATGGATCATATTGTTTCATCCATGGTCGCAAGCCTTGTAAAGGTAATTCTTCAAGTCTGGATTTATTACCCGATGCTAAAGGTTGGCTACATCATCATGAGATTGGGAGATATTATTCCCGTGACCAACTCAACGTGTTGGATCCAGAGATCGAGCTTTTGGCGGCTAGCTATGTTGATAGAAACGCAAAAACAAATGAAGAAAACCAACTCATTGAGGAATACTATAATGTATATCCCAAAATTGATGCTGCCTTTTGTTCTGACATGCATGCGAAGCATTTTAATTGTCATGGCGATAGTTTGTTGCGGGAATTTGAATCCAGTATAAATGACGAATTGCTCTCAAATGCTCATCTGATGGATTTGGACTCTTGCAATTCACCACTCTATGAAAGGTCAAAGAAACTTTGTTCAGATCCGGATTCAAATTGGGTTGGACTCAAGAAGATTGAACCATGGTGGCATGCAGCTGATAAATGTGATTTATCATCCTTGGTTTCTCAGAGGCCGTCTCACCAAATTGTGAACTCTGATCTTCCAGAAGTTCAGACCATTCATGCAGAGAAGGTTTCAGGTGGTTATTGTTTAGACCAAGTTAAAGATCAAACAACCAATAGAATTTCAGTAAGCATGCATAAATCACAGGGCAAACGAGGATTAATGGAGTGCATGCCCGAAGAGTCAGATGAAAAATTCAGGTATTGCTCTGTTTAAGATGTTAATTTCACACAATAGTTTAAGTTCGTTTAGTTCATGTAGAGTTCAATTTAAAGTAATGAAGAGCTTCTGGTATTGCATGGCTGAATGATGCTCCACTTTAGGCTAATTGATTATATCTTGCCATCTTAACATATACAATTCTCTGTTTTCATTTGCTTCCAATGGGAAACATGTGATTACAATGCAGAGTTTTAACACAATACAATAATATGTCTGTAATTATGTCATATTTCTTTCACAGTTTGCTTGTGTCCTACAAGATAAAGTTTAATGGACAAATTATATTCAGAACTTTTGAGTGTTTTATTTCTGGGTAAATTATATAGAAAGCTCCCTGCGTCAGACCATACCTTCCCCTGTGAGTAAAAACATGTTATAATTTTTCCATTGTCAGTAAAAACAGATTATAATTTCACTTTCTGATTTTTCAAGAAGTGGGTACCGACAGGAATATCCTGCTAATTTGCAAAACCTTTTTATATTACACTGATCAAAGCTAAAAACTATCTTGTATGCTTTACTTTCAGCAGCCGAGACAGTTTTAGTACTGCCAAAGTAGATTCACCCGATACCCAAGAACCAACAATTGATGATCTTAGCAGAGATCAGTTATTAGAGGCACTCTGCCATTCTCAAACACGTGCAAGAGAAGCTGAGAAGTCAGCACAGAAAGCTTGTGATGAAAAAAATCACATTTTCAATCTCTTTTTCCAACAGGCCTCGTGTCTCTTTGCTTATAGGCTATGGCTCCGTATATTTCAGCTAGAGAGATTATGCCTTCAGCTTCGAAGCAAAGATCAAATTACCAATCCGCCCCTCTTACCATGGGTTCGCAGTAAAGGCGTGGTGTTAAGGAAAAACAGAAAAAGGGTTGCTAAAAAGAAAACAAGCGGAAAAAAATGTTGTTTGAGAAATTGTGTTATTGCTTTTGCTGTGGGTTTGAGTCTTGCTGGTGCTGGTTTGTTAGTCGGTTGGACCGTTGGATGGTTTTTCCCGGCATTATAGGTCGTGTGTATTGGGTTGTGAGCCGATTGATCGTATTTGATGATGTCATAAATTGAAATACAGATATAAATTGTTGTCCAACGAATTAGAGCCCCTTATAGATCAATGCGAACCATCGGGTACACAATTGTGTGACATTTTCTGATGCGTGGTTAGATTTGCGACACGTGTACAATTGGGTGGTTGTGATCTGGAGAGAGGTCTATTTCTACATCAAAGCCACCTGATTATAACATTCAATGTTGCACAGTTCTGGTATTTTAAGTTTGTTACTAGTAGAACCCTAGTTGGTGGCAATAGCATGAACCTTTGTATATAACCTCATTGTACATAATGTGTTTGTTGTGAGATGTATTGTGTTTATATGTAATATAAATTTGTAATATATTAAGGAATTTGTAAATAATAGCAGATGTGTTGTTATGTTTATATTATGGCATTTGAATGAAAGAACGAATGATAGTAATTTTATGGATTTAATTCGTAATTTTATGGATTTAATTCGTTATTATTATACAGTTGCTTGACCTTTAGTTTTCACTATCAAACTATTTTTTATTATTATTCAAGAGAATTTATACTTAAAACAAGTCTGCAAATTTCACTTGTTTTTTTTACCATCTCTAAATCTATAAATGTAATAAATTTATGAAATTAATTAATTTTACATAGCTTTTTATCGACTTTGATCAAATTTCAAAACTAGAAAATATAAAAAGAAAATCAATCATATATAAAAAAGTAATAATAACTATCGAAATATATGTGGGTACAGTGGATAATGGGGTTTGAAGGGTTTAATAGTAATATTAATGATAATCGCGAAATCCCAAAAGACCAGGCTACATGTTAGTTTGAATTCAAATGTTCTTAGTCTTATAATTAATTATATTTTTATAGCATCGTTAATTGCATCGAATCTACTATTTTCATGTTCTCCAACACTTTTGGAATTTATATATCATTGAGAATGTTGAATCAACATGAAGTTTGATCATCCGTATTTATTTTATTTATCCAATATATATCAATTTATAAAATTATTATATCAGCCTTATACATATTATTAAAATATTTTGATACCATAAAGATGGATTTGAACCAAATTCTCCTCTACGAACACACATAATTTTGAATTCATATAATCTGTTTGGTCTGAGTAGTATTAAAAACTTTTAAGAAAATTTTAAAAAATATATATTAAGCAAGATATGCTTCTATATTATAGCACCATATTTTCATTCTAATTCGGATAATAAATGAAATTATGAAAGATAAATGTACATCCTTATCAAAATAATTTGGCCACTTTGACCATTTTGTAATGTAAAATTAAGCACAATTTATTTTTTCGAGATAAAAGTGAAAATACCCATAAATTGTTTTTGAGGGAAAAGTGAAAATGTTATTGGATTTGTTTGAATACATACGTGCATTTTCTTATGTATATATATACTGTACAGATTTAGATACATGATTAGCATCCAAATACATTAACTTATTATACCAAATACATGATTCAGCCCCCATTTCGTGATTGGTAATTATTAAATGTTTTGCAATTAATACATGTAATTAATTATATACTCCATGATAATTCTACTAATTATCGTAACTCCCATAATCGTGTACACGAACTTCAATCCATTTCTTCTATTCATTTATTAATAATCCTCCCCCCACAATTTGTACACAAATTCATATTTCATTTTTATTACTTTAGTTTCAAGCAAGAAAGTAATTTATATTTACTCTATACTTCTCTTTATATGCAATGGTTTCTAGAGAACTTAGCCTTGTGAAGTTTGATAATCAGAATGAAGTTAATTGCTTGTTCTTTGAAGATCAATCACCCCATGGGTAATGACTACTTTCAACCTCCTATTTTTTTTTTCAATTCTATATATATATAATATATATATGATGTTATTCTATTTTTATTAGAAAATTTTATACAAACATTGGATTAGCTCTTTAGAAACTTTTGAAAGGAGTCCTTTTATAAATAGCCATTCTCTATGTATAATGAACTCTTTTGAATCTCCATATATGAATCATTATGATTATTTCGAAACCCCGAGTCTCGTAAGGCTCTTAAGAACGATCCAAATATGAGAAGAAAATTGTCTTTCAAAGTACAACCCGTGTGATTTTTTTTTTCGATACCTCAATTTGAATTTTTATGCTAATAATTTGTTGTAACATATTTTGTAGAACATGGGAACAACAATTTGCAGATATGGATGGCTTCAACTTAGGTGTGCCTAATTTTCATGAATTTGAGCCATTTCCATTGGCTTATCAAATGAGTCACAATTGTCAAATTGAGCTAAACGATTTTGAAGAAATTTCTAATGATTTGGGCTTGTGGGATTTGGAGCTACCATCAATCCACACCAATGACAACGTTACTACTAATATCGATAACTCTAATTCTATAAACATTCTTAACGACCATATTTTCGTTCAAAACGAGGATATCGGTCCTATGATGCACGATTCTAGCATTGTAATAAGTTCAAATCAACCTCCGAAAGAATTTTCAATTTTGAAAAGAAACGGGAGGCATAAATCTTCAACATTGCAATTGGAAGAGATCAAGAAGTACTTCGATGTTCCTATAACTATGGCTGCAAAAGAACTAAACGTTGGACTCACTGTGTTAAAGAAAAGATGTCGAGAGTTGAATATAATACGATGGCCTCATCGAAAAATCAAGAGCCTAAAGTCTCTTATCCATAACGTTAAGGTAAATCGCCAAAAACCCTAATTATGAAAATGTTGTTGTTTGTTATTTTTTTAATTTTTTTAAAATTTTTTTATTTTTTTTTAGGAATTGGGATTGACAAATGAGATTGAAATGCTTGAGGAACATAAGAAAATGGTGGAAAAAGTGCCAGAAATGGAGTTAACTGAAAGAACAAAGAAATTGAGACAAGCTTGCTTCAAAGCTAATTACAAGAAAAGAAGATCCCTTCACCAGGCTTCTCTTAATTAATAGATTTATATATTAAATTCTTTTCATTTTCCTTAAATCTAAATATTTATTTGATCATTTGTAGGGTTTTCTAATGAAATTCTTTGTTCTCATTCTAATTTAATTTTCATTACCTGATCATTCTGTCACATATATTCTTGATCATATATATATATGATATATTTCATTGCATCTGTTACATTCTTTTCTTGTTAAAATTAAGATATAAACTAAATGAAATGGTTTTTTATAAATAGTGTTACTTAATCACTAGCTATGTCAATTAGTTAATCTTTCTTTGTATCATATTTATATATGTTTTTGTGCCAAAAACAGCTTTAGTCACATGTATCTTTGTAGGGTTTTTGATAATTTAACCTAACTTCGAATTAAAGTTATCTACAGATAATTCGAAACTTAATTAATGTATTTAGGTTTGCATTAATTTATGAGAAATGAAAGGACAATCGAATAAATAGTATAGCTGAAGTGATGTTAAATGTTTTATATAGCTACCCTGACTAAATGTTTTCATGTGACTGAATTTATTATTTCACCTGCTTTTCTAAGTAAAATGCTCTTAAGATTTTTTAAAATTCTAAAAGTTGACAATTATATAATAATAAGAAGAAATTATTATATATCATATATTTTACGTTAGATCGAGAAATCAAGAAACAAGGTGTTTATGTCGTTTATCTAAATCAAGAAACAATAAGAATAAAAGTTGAGACTTAATTTAATATATATCATAGTTCACTAATTAAATCATTTTCTCAGGAATGTAACTATAGAATTTGGTTTCATTAAAATGACAAAGTGAAAGACAATTCTATAAAAAAACAATTGCAGTATTAATTCATGACAAATGGATTATAAACATTACTTAAACTTGCTCACTCATAATCTAGATAAACAAATTTATATATTTAAATCTGTGGGAGATTGCAATTTAAGCAAAAGCAAAAAAAGAAATGATAATAATTCTTTTTTCATCCACGCCTCCATGGAACAACCTGCTTAAAGCTTGCACAAATGTCACCCTGAGACATAAAACCCATAAATTTAAAATTTAGCTACTGAAAAAGTGCATTGAGTTTCACATACTATTGGGTGGATTTTATGTTTCTACAAAAAATTAAGATCATATTATAAAAAATTATATATATATAAAAGGAAAGAAACTCACCCACAAGTTAGACTTGATGGTAGACATACTAAGGAAGCTCCTTCTCCTCCTAACCCTTGTGATCTTCACATTCTTGTCAATCTTAAAAATTTCACCTAGTGAATGTGAAATGTCAGAACTACCCCTACCAAACTTTCCCTCTTCCCTAAAGCTCCCCCATGAACCAAAGTTTCCACAACTACCCCTCATCCCGGGCCCCACCCCATCCCCCCGGCCCTTCGAAATCCCTTTACGGAACGAAAACGTGCATGCGAGGGACAAAGATCGGCCCACATAAGGCCCGTCCAAGACATTAGTCGGTGAGGGTGTTATGGTAATTTTGGCATCCTCATGCAACATTAATCTTGGGGGCAAGTCCAAACACCTGGCTGCCTTGTTCTTGGAAGATGGTGGGGTCCCCGGCGGCGGCGCCGCCTCAACCGCGGCGGCTCTAGGCTTTCCCGGCGCCTCCTCCCATTGGAATGGGATCGCCGCCGACGGCCGGAGCGGCGGCGTTAGCATCTTTGGTGGCTCTCTTGGTTTGTATGGGAGTTTTGATAAGGAAAGTTTTGGGGTTGAGTTTGGCTCATTGTGATTTTCTACTACAAAACCCATAATGTAATTTATTAAGTCCTTTGATGTGAGCTTTGAGAAATATATATAGATATATAGATATAGATACATACATGTTTTGCATGTATTGATTTGGTGGGGTGGGGTGGGGGGGAGTTAATAGTAGTTGAACATGAAGAGGCTCCACTTTCAACACTTCACAAGTAAAGAAGTGGCATGGATTGTAACAGATAGTCTATAAATATAAATCGTGTCCAAATTTGCGGTGATGTTTAAATGACTATAACGGCCTTTAAATATGTATATGGTCAATTTTGAATTAATGACGTTTAAATAACTTAAATGTTTTTAGTTAAGAGATTTAAGAGAAGAAGAAGAGTCTAAAATATAATTAAATTTTATCTAATAGGACCAAATATCATTATATTACTGATACTCATTTTTTCAAAGTTGGAGCATGCTCAATTATCCTGTCCTAAAGTATATGTTATCGAAAGTTTAGTATTAGTTACATTGCTTAATTTTGTCTTGTCAAAGTAAAATGTTGATGTATTTATCACTTAAAAGAACTAATTAAATAGATTGGTCAACAATATTATTAAGTAAAACACATTTACACTTGAGTAGTTTACCTCAAATTTTGTTCAATCTCACTAAAACCCCTATAGTTCATCAAATGCTCTCGACACCCACATATTTATTATTTATGAATATTTGGTATTCAAGAATACATATTTTTCTATTTTTTTCCTATGTCAAACTTGTCTAAATGATTTACTTTCTTTTTCCATATAAGCAACAAAAGTAAGAAAGAAATAAGGCATGAAAAATATCTTTTGTAAGTGATTGCGAAAGGAGAGCTAATCCAATATCATTTTCATCAATAAGTCCAACTTGGTGTGCATAGTCACATCTCATCTTAATACTCAGGAAAATTCTAAGAACAGTCCCGGACCCCTTAGAACCACAAGTTTCTAATATTTTGAGGGGTGGTTTTGGATTGTGGGGTGGGAAAAACCACCCCCACCCTCCAAATGTATGGTTCTCAGAGTCCCGGACTAAGATAGAATCACCCCCTCTTGCATTTATTTGATTTCTCATCCAAACAGTGTTCTTGGTGCATGATTTTTGTGTGATTCTTAAAAAGTCTCAAAAAAATGCATACTACAACAACCCAAGTAGATAGATCCATGTATGTTCAAATTTGCTTGTTGTGTTCTAACCATCAATCTCAAATCAAGTACGAGGATTGAGTAATTTCAATTGTAATCGTGAGCTCCACATAAGTGTATTTGTATGCATAAAGATTACAAACATGGTAAGATTTTGACAGAAAACTCCAATATCAGCAGAAATTGAACCCATTCTACAGAGGTATCCAAATCAAAGATTCAACACATTTTACAGTGTAAAACAAATGGAGGGACCATCATGGTTTTATGATCATAAATCGACATCAAAATGTTAGGTATTGATACCTATGAAACCATAATGTAGGCCTTACTTTGAGTCATTTGCCAATATAAACATTATTCAATCTAAAACAATGATATGTATGTTTCATGAAACTTGGGTATGAAAGTCAGATGTAAAACAAATGGTGAATTACACCAAACAATGCCCCCCCCCCCCCCAAATCGAAATTATCACAATTTCCCCTATCGATAATAACGTATAATACAATTTCACCAATTCTTGTTGAATTGATCTAGTTTGCATATATTTATCCCCAAAATAAACTCGTAAATGAATTTCAAACAGTTTCCATCACATAAACCCTTATCTTCAACACAAACAATAAGCAAAATATTTAACAAAATACAGCATGAACAAAGAACAATTCATCACAAGCTTTTAAGTATTCAGTTCAATCCACTTCCATCAACAGATCCTCATAACTTCAGCATAAGTTATCCTATAAAACCCGTATGTATGCACAGCTTCAAAGCATCAAATACGAAAAAAGTATACAAAACAAACAACAAGAACACACATTTCTATCAACAAACCATGCATTATCACACATAATTGGTTCACCATAACCTGCTAATCCATTGCAATTTCAGCTGTTGATGCATTTGAACCCGCCACAAACACACAACCAGATCGCAAACAATATCAAACAAACGATCAAATCGAGTGTAAGAACAACCCAAACTTGCTTCTTCCAAGCGTTCTTCGCCTTATGGTGCACCAAATGATCCCCAGAGTACACCCCTCCGTTTTTATTACGAAGGGGCGAAAATTCATGGCTCAATCCAATCTCATGTCCATTATCCTCATCATTCTCCTTCTTATCAACATTCCTTTTCCCAATATTGAATTCACCAAAAAACCTTTCCTTCATCTTCTTCAACCCTATAACCCCATTCGGTTTTGATCTTCCCCTAATAGGGCCTAATTCAGAGCTTAAAATCCCACTTTGCCCCAATCTCTGCCCTCTTGGAGAGCCAATCCCCTCCATATGATCCAAATCCGATCCCAACAAATTACGAAAAACAGGGTTAAATTCCCCCTGAAAACAATGAGAACTCAAACTTTCCAACCTTTTTCGATCCATCGAAACACCAGCAAACGCATCCTTGACGCTCTTCAGAAACGCCAGACCTTCGGATTTCTCCAGTTTATCATCGAAAATCGCGAAATACACAAACGCGTCCTCGATCATGAACGTGTACGTCCTCGATCGGACCGTGTGGGTGAAAATTGAATGAAACGGCGGCGTTTTGTCGAGGCATTTCTTCGCGATCGCGCCTAATTCGGCGTCTTTGGAGTTGAATTCTGCTAACACGGTCGTGCCTTTCGCAATGCAGGCGTAGTGGATCAGACCCAGATCATGAATCATTGTAATTTCACCTGCCTACAACTGTTAAATTCATGAAAAAAAAATAACAAGTTTTGAATTAAATCTCGCCCATTTCGGAGTGAGATTCAATTAAGGAATTGATTCAGAGATGAATCAAAGTTTGATGTAAATAGGAAAATTGTGAAATAGGGATTGAATGTCTAGGGTTTGGGGAAGGTAGATTGAGACATCGTCGAAGAAGAAGAGAATAAAACTTTCCCACCGGCCAAAGCCAATTTTTTATTCCTATTATTACGTGAATTGAGCTAATACCACTTAGTCGTCTTTTTTTTTTTTTTTTAAGTAAACATTAAATATAATTGAAATTAATCAATTAAAAATAAATAATATTAAATATAATATATATATAAAAATTAATAAAATGATCGTTCTTTACTAATTTAATCAATAGTTGTTTTTAAGTAATTCTCAATAGAATATATGAATATTAAAATTTACAAAAATGAATTTGACTAACTCATATAAAAATTATAGAAATAATTGAAAAATAAAGGAGAATAATAGAACAAAACAATTGTATGACATGTACATCACCTAATATATCAATATTAACAAATATCCCTTTATTTTTACAGCACGCACCTAACGGTAGGTAGCGGCTGCGGGTTCTCTTGTCATACAAAAAATATCTCTTTATTTATTCTGATTCAAGGTTAAATTTACTCCTTTATCAACTTTGCACTCAGAACTTAGTATGTATTAATCAAGCCTGTCAAAATGAGTTTTAACCACGTTAAACTGAGTAAATTGATATCCTAGTTGTTAAAGTATTTTGAACATTATAGGATATATAAATCCATTAGTGTATAAGGTAATATAAATCACAAAATTGAGATTTTCATTAATTTATGGACTATATAAAATACTTATTGCCATTCATTTTGGCTATAAGTTCACCAAAATTATTCATTAGAGAGGCAAATAAACTCAATCAAAATACTTCATGTTTTATACTACATATATATAAGAGCGACAGCAGGCACCTCTTCGCCCGGTTGCGCGATGCACTGGATCCAGCCCCTTTCCTTTTTTTTTTTTTGGCTCATCCCCTGAAAACGACGTCGTTTCGCACACCCTCACAAAAATTTTTTTGCCTTCGCCTGAAATGGTCATTCCTCCGGTCGCCAGCGACATTAGTTTCATTTCCACGCATTCATTATTCAGGTAGGTTTGTAAAATGCATTCATTATTCAGGTAGGTTTCTACAAATGGTTTCAAGATATTCGAATTAGGATGGGTTCATATGGGAAAATTAGGGTTTCGGATTTGCTGGTTAAATTACCTTAAAATATGAGGCGGCAAAACAGAGATACTATCCTTTCCTCTTTTTTGGTTGAAATATTGTTTAGTTAGTGGATTTGTTTGTTAATTGTTGTTCGCCTGTTTGATTTTTTTGTTCTCAATTAATTTTGAAGAGTTATATACAAACCTCTGCTCTTTCTTGCTTCCCTACAAATTGAGGACTTACTGTAGAATTTCAGCTTCTATTTGGTTTTTGGTTCATTGTTGTTTAGTTTTGGTTGTTTCGCAAAATATAGATTCCTCTGGCATTTGGGCTGACATTTTTAGGTAACAAAGTCTCAGATCAACAAGGATTTGAATTTGGAGACCACTGTACTACAGCTAGACCGAGTCATCAGTCATCACAACTGGTATTTCCCGTAAATTTTGTTTATTTCTTGATTAGTTTTTACCGTTGCTACTGCTGTGATGATTTATTGGGGGAAAATGAAGCAGTGGATGTTTGAGGTGCGGTTCGTTCAATGCTATAATGCGGATTCGCTAAAATTTTCAGGTGGAATCATTTGGTTGTATAAACTACTTGTGGGTGTGCTTCTGTGAATATTCATGGATGTATGTTTCTGTATATGTGTCTGTCAGAATGGATGAAGAGAGGAGGATTGTATAGAGAAAACTTTCAGGAAAAGCTCTATTCTGGTTCTGAGCTTCTAACTAGAACTGTACGCAGGCTCCAGTGCAAAAACTTTGAATTGTAACATGTATACGACATAATAGCTTGCTATGGAACATCGTACAGAGGATGTGTAGGACAGTTTAGATATCATTTTTTCCTGTTTTTTATTGGAAAATCAGTGTAGACGTAAAAACGCATGTATATCATTGCCAGATCTTACTTGAATCTTGTTCCTTTGATAGTGTGATGAGAAAAACAAGTTGAGATGAACATATGTTATTTGATAACTACTGTAATACATTCAGTATTCATCTACAGCAAATTATGCACCTCTTTGGCTACTTTATTTCCCACCCATCATTTTTCTTTTTCTGGATGTGGCTTCCTAACTGTTAATGCTTAATTGCAGGTATTAACAATGTCCGCAGCCAAGTTTGCCAAAGTGTGGGCGATACATGAGGACAATAATCCTGAACGACTCCACACTGCCCCAGAGCGAGTGGATGAAGTTCGAGGCAACAATGATGGTGCTTTCAAGCATGATAATAGCAGGTATTAACTATTGGAAGCGATACGATCAGAGATGTGATGGATATGAATACTCTGTATGGTGGTTTTGCTGTTGCTTTGAACGTTGCGCCTCTCTGGATTATGAATGTGGTTTCTTCGTATTCTCCGAATTCGCTTTTCATGGTGTATGATAGAGGACTCATCGGGACGTATCACAATTGGTATAAAAACTATTTAAAGATGAAATGTAATTTTATCTTTTTTTTTTATAGTTTTTTTTTTAATTGGATTGATGATTATGGTGGTTTTGTTAGGTGTGAGGCTTTTTCTATGTATCCTCGAGCGTATGATCTTCATCTTGATGGGCTTTTCACTACTGAAAGTCACAGGTGATGCTCCTTTACAATATTTCTTGTTATGTTGCCCCTAATTCTTTGTTTGAATCCTGAAAAATGTTTCTTCTCATCCATGTATCTTTTGTTGCTCAAATGTACCAATTATTCGACCCTTTTTGGACACAACCCGTCAGATTTGGTCCAACCCAATCCAGGGTTTCGGGGTCTGTACGTAGTTGAAACAAAGCTCTCAGGGATTGCTTTACAAAAACTAGGCGGCATTATCAGAACGGGTATTTTCTGTAATATTTGTTTATTTTTTTATTTCTTGATAAGTTTTTTGAGGTCTACAGTTACATAATTTTTTTTTTTAAAGGTTGATTTCCTTGTCAACAGTTGCTTCTGTTGTGATGATTTATTATGGAAAACTAACTTTTGAATTTGAATCGAACATTTGATAACTGTTATCTGGTGAACATCTCTATATGCTAACTTCTTATGCCCCATTTTCTTTTTCTTTTTTCAGTTTCAGTTTCAGTTTGTTTGGTTTGTGTGTGGATTTGTATGAGGTTCTGTGAATTAGATTTAATTTTAATTGATTTTTGCTTGACGTATTTTTGGTTTTTCTGGTATACTTATAAATTCCTATGCAATTGCAGTTGGATGAGATGAGAGCCATTGACATTATTAGGAAATAATATAAATTAATTTTATGCAAATGCTAGCGTCCAAAAACGTATTTAAACATTTAGTGTTACTTAACACTGAATACCAAACTTATAATAGGTTTTTTTGCAAAAGTTTGTGTAATATGGAGTCCAATATTTTAGTCAAATAGACACCTAGAAAAAATATTATTGAGAATTTAACATTCTAATGTTGTTAGCATATATAAAATATATAGCTAGATGTACTAGGATATGTGTATTTCAAGATTTATGTGTCAAGCACATAAACCACAATAATAAATTTGCCTTGGCTTGTCTCGATCCAGATTAATAGCGTATCAAATGACATGTATTTTTGGTTTGAATGATTCAATTTGAGATATTTTAAATAATTAATGTGAAATCACAAAAATAGATAATATAGAAAAAAGGAACTTACACTATAAATTAATTAATATATAGTATACTTTGAAAAAACAGTATTTTTAAATTAAAAAAATAAGGTTTACGGGCATCAGTACCGCGCATTGCGCGGTAACGCCCTACCTAGTACATCATAAGTAGTGATTATTATGATAGCAAGGAATACGTTCCAAAGCTTTCACGCCCCTAAAAAAATAAAAATAAAATAAAAAATTATGATAGCAAGGAGAAATGTTTTATTATGACTTCGCAACCAAGGTATATTTAGTAAGTTCATGATTTCTTAATCAGAGCATGGAAAAAATAAAAAATAAAATACATAAGTTATAAAAAATATTTGATTGCAAGAATTAAAAAATAATGTTTTTTTAGCATAAAAGATCATAATAATAATTTTAGGAGCTCAAATTTGACGTGAATGAGTAGACAATTATGAATTCGATTCAATGTAACTAATTTACACCCTAATCATTATTTTCATTAATATTCTATTTCCTCATGTTTTTTACTATAAACAAATATGTCTCAAATGAAAATTCTAATACAAATAAATATAGCAAAAACAATTCACATTTCTCATTTTAGGTACGAATTGTTCAGAATTTCGTCTAATTGACCTAAAACAGTTAAATACAACAAATAAAAACAAAATTATTTCTATATTTCCACCCTCAAAATCTCACCAGAAATTAATAACTACCATAACCAAGAAGAAAAGGTACAATTTTTTGTAACCGTAGGATCAACATTCTAAACTTAATCATTTCAAAATTGAACGGTGATCCTCGTTTCTCTCTCCTCTCATATCCAGAAGAGAGAGAGAAGAAAAGAACAACCTTTCCAGTGTGGTTACATGTTTCCTCATTTTCTTTCAATTTCTTTTTTGATTTCTTTTATCCTTTTGAATTTAACAAACCTGAATAGAAGAAACCAAAGAAAGTGAAGGAAAAAGAGAAGCAATCAACCCTCAAATTGAAGAAACATTGGGTTTTCTGAAGTGGGCATTTCAGATTTTCTGTCAGAAATCAAAGATTTTCTATGTGACAATTGTATGTATCTACAAATTATTGTGTTTCTGGAAGTGGGTTGTTGAGATATTGCAAAAATATTGAATATAGGCAAGAGGGTATCTCTTTTTTAAGCCAAAGATTAGATTTTTATCAGAGGGATCTCAGATTTTCCTCAAAAACCAGTATTTTTCTGCATGGGAATCAGATTTCCTGATTTTGGAGAAGTGGGTTCTTGAGATTATTCGAAAAGTGGTTTTTGGCAAGTGGGAATTTGATATTTTTGGAAACAAATTAAAAAGATTGGATCTTTGTGATTATCAGAATCCAGATTATTGAAAGTGGGAATTATTTCAATTGCCCTAAATATGGAAACAATTGAAATAGAAAGTATGGAGTGTGTTTTTTCATCAGATGGAATTGTAGATGAAGAGATCCACTCATCAATGTCTCCACATTCTCATCAATATTCTTCAAAGCCTCATAATAAAAACCCTTTTGGAATTGTTCCCACAAGTGTTAATGAATTGCTGGAATGTCCTGTTTGCACTAATTCTATGTATCCACCAATCCATCAGGTTTTGCTCTTTATCTATCTTTGTTTTCAGTTTCTAGTGTTTTGTGTTTATTTTTGTGCTTCAATTTTGTATGTGTTTTGATTGGTGATTTAGCTTAACTGGGCTTGGAGATTGGGTTATGTGGTGCAAATGATATTCAGGACTTGTATATGGCCTCTTTTTGTATAACCACGTTTGAACCTTTTTTCGTTATAAAACCACGTTTTGGCAAGAATCGATTGTCCTATAATCAGTTATGTGAGAACACCATTGAACTCATCCATGGTGTGAGAAGAAAACCAGACATTCAAGCTTTATCATAATCAATTTTACAAGAATCATTTCTCCTAATTATGTGATAGCACTGCTGAACTCACCTGTAGTGTGAGAAGTAACTAAGCTTGTTTTATGTACTTTTTTTTGTTAAAATAGTGTGCATTATTGGGGATATCAAACTTTGGAGCCTCATTGAGAAGAACTATGAGTCCGTTAAAAGTGAGAATTTCGTTTGTGATAATGAATCTGCGAAAATGTAAGAAGGGAGCTTTAAGAATCTCAGTCATGTAGTAGGGGTACTCCGGATGGTAATTTTTTTAACTTAAAGTTGATGATTCATGGAGGTAATGTTTCCAGAATGGGGCTTCTCAATAGCTTTCATAATGAATCGAGCGAAATGATTTCTATTAGGCTTTCAGAACATTGCATTCTACACAAGCCAAATATTTAAAATCTGTGTGTTTTTTGGGGGCCGGAGTTACTTTTTGAGGTTTGTCTAGTTAGGAACTTTAATTGCTGGGTATAGAGATAAAGGAACGTGAACCAATAAGGTTGCGTTGGATCGAAGGATTTGGAAGCTCAGATTGCAAATCCATAATAACAAATCAATTGAGCATATGTGGATAATTTCGTGTTGGAATGGACTACATTCATTTTTGGCTGATAGTAAATTCATTAATGGTGTGTTTGGATCGAAGGATTTGAAAACTATGGATTTCAAATTTATCGACAAATCCATTTAAATTTGTTTGGATGAATTCATGTTATGATGGATTTCAAATCCCTTGGCATTCATTTTAAGCTATTTTCTCCACAACTAAGGTGTATTTCAAATTACTCCATTTTAGAGTCATTTGAAATCCTTCATCCAAATCTCTTCCTCAAATCCAAATCAGTCGATCCAAACACACCCTAAGTGGATTTCAAGTCATCCATATTCCAAATTTTAGCACCTCATTGATGTATTCCTTTTCATCTTTGGTCTCAATCATTCAAAACCAAATGGAAACCATTAGTTCGTCCACGTGCAAAATCATCTGTTTTTAACGGACGGGACTGAAATTTGACAAAAAAAATTCCAATACGACTATATTTACAACTTTGAAAGCAATGTGATTAAAATTGCAAACCCCATGGGATCAAATTTCACAATTTTCCTAAAAATGAACTAGTTGGAGTAACTAGTTGTCGAAAAATAATTTCGATTTCGTTAAAGTCGCTTCGAATGAAGAATTTTTGATTGATTATTTTCTTTTCGCAGTGTCACAACGGGCACACTCTATGTTCCACTTGTAAGACTAGGGTTCATAATAGATGTCCTACATGCAGACAAGAGCTCGGGGATATAAGGTGCTTAGCATTAGAGAAAGTCGCTGAGTCACTCAATTTTCCATGCAAATTCTACTCATTGGGATGTGGCGAAATATTTCCTTATTACAGCAAACTAAAACACGAGGACATTTGCAATTTCAGACCGTACAATTGTCCGTATGCTGGATCGGAGTGTGTAGTAACGGGCGACATTCCTTGTCTCGTTTCGCATTTGAGAGATGAGCACAAAGTGGATATGCACACGGGGTGTACTTTTAATCATCGATATGTTAAGTCGAATCCTCGTGAAGTTGAAAATGCGACGTGGATGTTAACTGTGAGTTTTCAACGGTTTCAAAATAAATACATTAAATTCACGGAAAAAAAAAAAGTATTTTTTGTGGTATATTTTGTGAACCATATCCCTAAAATACACCGCCGATTTACACATTAAATACTTGCATTCTCATACTGTAGTTTGAGAACTCGGAGATTTTCACATAAATAAACCATCTCTAACTTATTGTCTAATTTCTTCTTCTGTAATAACTAATGAGATGTTTACGTTCGAGTTTATTAGTTTATTAGTGCATTGAGCCTAGCATGTGGAATTGCAACTATTTCAAAATTACATCTTTATTTTCATTTTCGTTACGCATAACTTATCGAAATATAATTTGCTTTAGGTAGAATACACAAGAATATTTACAATTTCCTTATGGTGTGTTTGGATTGAAAAATCTGAAATCTACATATTTCAAATTCGTCGACAAATCTATTGAGTTTGTTTGGATGTATCCAAGTTATAAGAGATTTCAAATCCCTTGGCATTCACTTTGAGCTATTTTCTCCATAACTATAGTGGATTTCAAATGACTCCATTTTACATGCCATTTCAAATCCTTCCTCCAAATCCCCTTCCCAAATCCGAATCACTCAATCCAAACACACCATTATTATAATCTGACTCTGACTCGGGCTCTTGTTTTCATTAGGTATTCAATTGTTTCGGAGAATATTTTTGCCTTCACTTTGAAGCATTTCATCTCGGGACATCCCCCGTTTACATGGCGTTTCTTCGTTTTATGGGCGACGAAATCGAAGCCCGTAACTATAGCTACAGTTTAGAAGTAGGGGGAAATGGAAGAAAGCTCACATGGGAGGGTACCCCTCGGAGCATACGAGATAGCCACCGTAAGGTACGTGATAGTCACGATGGTCTTATTATACAACGAAATATGGCACTTTTTTTCTCGGGTGGTGATAGAAAAGAGCTTAAGCTTAGAGTTACCGGGAGAATATGGAAAGAACAACCGAATCTAGAAACCGGGGTTTGCATACCTAATCTTTGTAGTTAAAAATTTTGGTGTTGAAGTTTGTTTGGTTTGCGCTTTTGCGTGGTTTTTGTGTATCTATTTGAACGTGTTGTATTGTACCCGATCCGTATGCTTGTGAATGTGTCAATTATCGAATAGATTGTAACCACTCAAGGGCCTTTGGTTGCTAAAGATTTAATATGATTTTCGCGGGATTACATGCAAACCCTCTCTTCTATGGGTACTTATCATGGGTCGACCCAGGTTTTGCAAAATTACTAAGATATCTCATGTCAGATTCTAATTAGGGGTGTAAATGAGTCGAGTCGAGCGCATAGGTGTTCAAGCTTGTTTGAATTATAATCGAGCTTTGAAAATTGTGTTTGAACTTGATTTGATTGTTCATTTAGCCGAGCTCAAACGAGATTTAGTCGAGCCAAATACTAGTCGAGCTCGAGTAGTTTGAATATTTGTACATGTTTTTTGTTATTTTTTGAGTCGAGCTTCAAAATTTATCAAATACAAAATGATTTTCAAGCTTGTTTGGTAAATGATCGAATTGAGCTCAAATTGAGCTTTTAGCGATCTAGCTCGAGTCGAGTATCAAGTAGTTTTGTTCAATTTTCAGCCTTAATCCTAATAACTCAGACAAACATAGCTGAAATTTTAATCCTTGACATATTTTTCTTAATTTGTTTAAGTAATTCACACAACTTTCAAACATTCTCAATACTAGTGCATATTCCACTTTTTTAGAATACTCAAATCAATTATATCAAAAGTAGATTTTACATTCAACCAAAAAATATAAAGTGATTGAAGCTTATTTTTCGAATAGATGATCAATTATAAAGTAAATATAACAATGGTATAAGTGGTTGAGTATCAACCAAATTAGATAAGTACTACTTGTGTCATTCAAGTCGAAAGTCCCGCCAAAAAAGCCACCCCGGTGGAGGGCAACCACGACGACCCATAAATGAATTTTGCCACCGTAAACCTTTTAGCCTCCACCTCGGATGTAATCACACGATACCCGGGCCATTTCACGCGCTCACTCACCCCACCGCCCGGTCCATAGTTCATATACTCGCCATAGTACAATGTTTCCTTTGCAAACGTTTCGTTCCACTCTAGCCACCCACTCGGGTGAATATGATCGCCCATATACGAAAGCATGTAAACCGTTCGAGAATATGCCTTCCAAGGTCTCCCCAAGTACGTTGGATAGTCCTTTTTTTCGATTTCCAGATCAGGTTCAGGTACAATCCTGCAGTCGTGGATAGAAATACCAGTGTTTTGGTTAGGGTCTTTTCGACCCTGGGCCGTGATGGTGTTCTTTTGAAGTTGCATGGGCTTTCGCGCATGGATACTACAGTTTTGGAACACGACAGCTGCGTTGCCAAATATGAAGTCTACTGTGCCGTAAATGTCACAATCACGATAAAATTGTCTTTGCGAGTGCGTGTATAATGTATCTTGGTACCCGAGGATGGCGCATTTGTAGACCACTGCGTGGTCGGCCCCAACACGGAGGGCCACCGCTTGGTGCTTGCTTGGGCCGGCCGAGTTCTCAAATGTTATGTCCCTAGCAATGAAACCAGCACCAGTTGCAGCTGCAACACAAGGAAACCAAGTACAAATACATGTAAACATATTGTACAAAGATAAACTATAATAAGTATAAGTTATTTCTCATATACTTATTTCTCGCTAGGGTACATAAACTCACCCAACCGATCTGAACCACTCAAACCGAACCGACCAAAGATTTATATCTATATATCTATAGTGGCTATAGTGGCTGTTGATATGCTTTCCACCTACCACTTTCAAGTCGGGCAATAAGTTTTTAAATTATTTAACTCGCCTAAAGCGCAACCCGACCACTAATTATATAGAACACACAAATATGTATTATAGAGATTAAAAAACAAACTTTAAAATAATAGATAGATATATACTCTCTAATAATAATAATTTTATTCATATTATATAACACACTTTACTTTTATTTGGGGAAAATTTAAAACCATGTTTGAACACTTATTTTATTTTATTTGAACAAAGTCTTATTATTTTCACAACCAACGAAATATGTTCCATATATTTAGGATTGAAATTTTATGATATTTTATTTTTAATAATATTAGAGTTTTCACCCATCATAAATTATGATCATATGATTTTTATTTATAACACCACTTGATTTTCTACGTCATACCAACTCAATTTTTTTAATTAAATGTACAAAATGTAAATATATTTTATTAGTATATTACTAACTAGTTAACACCAACAAAAAATGAAAAAAAAAAACTAAAACCGTCAGCCCGCCCGCTAAATTTATTAATCGACCGAACCGAACCGTTCGGTTTGGAAAAATAAATATATAATTTCGGGTTGCTATTTTGTCCACCCGCTCATGTTGAGTCAGGTTGTTTTTTTCGGTTAAAACCGTCCGAACCTGACCGCGTACAACCTTATTTCTCACCAACATACATGAACCAATGATAGCCTCAAATTTAATTGAACCAAATTCGAAAACTAAGTTGTCCTCAAACTTGAAAGTTCAAAACTAATCCTCGACATATTATCGAGGAAATTGTGGAGATCTCTCTCAAAGAAATTTCCTACATTAAGGGTTCGATCAACTTTTTTTGGATAATGAAATCAATCATGAGCCGACGTAATAATTTTATTTTTGCGTTTGTCTATTTTTATTATAAAAATTATTCTTCTTACGTGGTTGATTGAGCTGCTCCAAATTATATATTATAAAAAAAGAAGAATCTGTATTTGTTTGCATATATTCACGTCAATTTGAAAATATAAACAATTAGGT
Source organism: Verbascum thapsus (assembly GCA_963669365.1). NCBI lineage: Eukaryota > Viridiplantae > Streptophyta > Magnoliopsida > Lamiales > Scrophulariaceae > Verbascum > Verbascum thapsus. The sequence goes on along the minus strand of OY770107.1, from coordinate 8,838,047 downwards.
CGCTATTATTATTCTTGCATGGGACACTGCTCACCGACAGAAAAATAATTCTAAAAATCCTCTGAAAAATTTAGGACCTTCATAACGTATTGCAACTCCATGTCGGAGAATTGTTTTATACAACAAAAATAATAATTCAAAATTTAATATATAAAAAATAAGATGTTATTAAAAATGTGTTTATAATGATTATAGTTAATGTTTATGTTTTTCCTTTTAAGGGATTTGTTCGGTTTTCATGTTTATATATAAATTTTTCAGAAATATTTTAGTTAAACTCATCAATTTAGACATACGAAATAGGTTAAATAAATTTTATTTCGCATTTTGTGTTATTTTATATTAGAATATAATATTAATTTAATTATTGGTGTTCAAAAATAGCAAGAATACATGTTTTTAATTGATTAGTAAATTTGACTCGTAGATATTTATTTTTTTCCTTTTTTTTTTTTTACAATAAATACTTTAGACTTAGTTAAAACTTTGAGATTTTTATTTTAGTTGATCATCTGCAAATCAAACACATTATTCAAAAAAAAAAAATTTATCTCCTAAAAATACTATTTAATAGATGGAGTTACCATCAAATTATGACCTTATTTAAGGGCATATAATTCATTTCTTGACTTATTTAAGGATCTGAAGTCTGAACACAAATTGAAAGTGAAAGTATGTGTCCCAGACAGCCTTGAACACTCAACAAAGACAGCCATGTGCATGTTCAACTACATGTATCAAATAAATGCCTAATTTTGTTAGTTATGATTGAAAAATAATTCAATTTATTTGTTTTTATAAATTCAATAGTTAACAAAGATTGATTTTCATCGTTATTTAGGATCATAAAATAAGAATAATAAGGCTAATGGGGAGAAAAAGGTAAATTGCGAAAAAGAAAGGGAATAAGGAATTTACCAAAGGAGGCTGTATGGAATGTTGTGATGTTATCTTGTATACTTTTTCTACCTGTAATGACCGTCTTGCCCTTACCATCTCCAATAAACATTATATTAGTCTTCTTCCTTCCCACCTTTAAGTTTTTCTCCTCGTACCTAAATCAATCAAATATTACAATTAGTTTTAGTATTTTAGATAATTCGTAAATGTCTAATGATAATTTGATAATATTATCAATATATATATATATATATATAATTGGCTTATTTTGAAAAAACGTCGTTATCTTATGGGTAATCAATCGTAATCTAACAATTAAAAAGTGGAAATATTATAATCCCTTGATTAAATAAAAATATATCATGATGACGACAAAAAGTTTTTTCATGTTAGATATAATTAAAGTCATTAAATTAAACATTATGATTGAACTTAAGTCAACATCCCTAATCATCAAAACCTGTAATTACAACAAAAAAAAAAAATAGAGTCAGGGGCATTATAGTCATTTCACGAATGATGAAAAAGCAATCAAAAAGAGTAGATGCTACCTTTTCCCAATCTTTCCAAAAACTAAAGTATGAACTTACTTTCCTGCCCTCACGTAGATGATAAATCGCCGATGACTGAACTCCGGCGCCTTTTTAATCGCCGCCGTGATCGTTTTGTACGTACCGTTGCCGTCTTTTGAGACGATTATATCGGCATTAATCGCCGACACCGGCATGTCAAGTAAAACTCGTTCTCGCCGTGATAACCACACCGGAAAATGCTCGTGCTCTGTAGACTCTGTTACATCGCTCAATAACCGCCGGCGATTCTGAATTGGAATATCGGAAAAATCGGCGGAGTCGTAAATCGCGAGCGCATTACTCGCGTGCTCGGATAAATTTTCTAATTTTTCGGATATTTGATTTTTCAATTCGCCGTTCAGTTCATCGAAGCCTGAAGTACACGTGTCCTGGTTCGTTAACGCGGCGGAGAGCCAGGTCAGCACGTCCTGAGTAGATACGGCGCCGGCGCCGTCGGCGGTGGTGCCGGCGAGCGATTGAGAGAGAAGATCGGTCGAGTGATCGAGGAGCTCCAGGCAATCGGAATACGCCGACCTGACATGAGGATCCATATCGAGATTGGTGAAATCGGATGCGAAACTGAGCGCGCGATCGAATTTCTGGAGCGTGACGTTGACGGAGATGTGGACGAGGTCTTTCTCGGAGGCGGTGATGGCGCCGGGGAAGTCGAGGAGCGAGTTGAGGCAGAGAGATTGGTACAGAGTTCGGCTACAGGTACGTGACATGGCTTGCGATGGCCGTCGATTTTGTAGGCTTGCCTTATCGCCGGAAATTGATTTATTTCTGAGAATTAGTACCACAGCGGCGGCGGTCGTGGCGGCAGCGGCGATTATTATGGCGGCAAGGATGAGTAGAAGTTTGAGTTTGGATAGTTTGGGGTTGCGGTTAGGTTCGGTGGTTAGGCTACGTGTTGAGGAGGCAGCAGGCTCGGCTTTTCCGAGCCTCCCGTAGTCCATTGTGTTGGGTATGAGATTGAAGAGAGTAGTGAATCTTTTTGGTGAAAACTAGGAGGAATTATGAAGGCTTAAAAAGGGATGTATGATGATATATATATATATATATATATATATATATATATATATATATATATATATATATATATATATATATATATATATATATATATATATATATACTAGTGTGTAACCCGTGCTACGCATGGCTTGAGTTGAAAAAAAATTGGTTACAAAAAATTTCTGAATTTTAAAAGCCTTGATGTGGTTGAATTCTTTTTTTATTAATTAAAGATGTTGATTATAAATGAAAAAATAATGAAATATATTGTTAATATTATGTATCACAAATATTCAGTCACATAAAACCAACATTAAATGCTTTATATTATTTATAAACACTATATAGTAAATCATAAATGTATATTGAAATCTTTAACAACTAATTTATTATATACAAAACAGAAAACAAACATTGTTAAGTTCAACCAAAAATACATAACCAAAAGTTATATGAATCTTAAAAGACTTAATGGGGTTGTATTCTCTTTTCATAAAGTTGAGATGTTAATTATAAATGTAAAATAATGAAACATTACTAATATTGGGCATCAAAAATATTTATAAACCCATGAAACTAACAAAAACACATTATCATTACTTATAAAAACTATATAGTAAAATCATAAATGTCTCTGAAAAATTTAAGCAACTACTAAATGGTAATACACTTTAAAAAACAGACGTTGAAGAGTTTAGTTATTATAAATTATGGGGAAATTCATACGATTTGAAATAGCGAACAATTGTGGGAGAATTTATTCACGTAAGACGAAAAAAATTGATACATTGGAAGATATTCACGTAAAATAATGCAAAGTTAATAACTTAAGTTCTTTGCTCATATTACAATGAAAAACTCTTTCATGAAAATAATGCAAAATTGTTAACTTATTATTATATTAAATGTTGATAATATTACATTAAATAATAAATAGCAATATATTAAAATAGATGTACAATTTTAGAAATACCTGATAAAGTAAAAAAGCAACTTCATTGATTTATCTTCTCTACAAACTTCTCAAGCCCCCCTTCAAACCTCAATTTCTACATTTTTAATTGAAGGAAATTGATTATTAGTGAAACATATCCACCAATAAATAGCCAAACAAAAAAGAATTTGATCGTAATTTGCCGTTTCCATTGAAGATGACTTCATACGTGTAAAGAGAGGGTTAGATTGATAAGAGAATGCATTTAAATCAAACAATTATAATATTAAAAAAACGATAAGACCACAATTTTATATCAGTAAAAAGTAATAATATATTTTTTTGTTAATTATGATGGAATCTGTAGAATTGATTTAAATAGAAAGAAAATGTCTATGTCAAAGATCAGAAAACATCATCAAGAAGAATAATGAATTCAAATCATCAATTATATTATCAATCATAATAGAGAAATCAACATAAGAATAAATATCACAAAAAACATCAATAACAAAAATATCATCAATAATCAGAAAGTAAAATATTGTTCACCATAAAAATGTACGAATGGCGGCTGCGTTGGTCATTACGGTCTCTTCTTTTCATCATTTTGGTAGAGTTCATTTCATGGAGTTGTTTTCCATTTTTCCTTAAATAATTGAAAACCCATTTGAATCACTAATCAGACATGCATTCAAAGTCATCAAATTAGATTAAATTAAAAATGACTAAAAATAAGCTATAACCAAGAACACCAAATAATAAATAAAAAACATTGTAAACATTGACTAAATAAAAAAAAAATGTACGTACCTGTGGTTTTGCTGGGATTGTGAGAGCAACAAATATTTTTGAAGAAAATGAATTTCAATTATATTATGGTGGTAATTTTTGAATTTTAAATTTAAAAAATAACTATAAATCATCTTATCCAAAACTATTAATTAATAGTGGGAAGTTACACGTGGTAATGGAAGTTGCAATTTGGAAGTAATTAAGTAAAGTGCTATAACAATATAAGTAAAGTGAATTGTTTAATTTATATCTTAAAAAACATAAACAAACATCCGTAATGCAGAAATCAGAAAATAATTATTCAATGTTTCCTCTGAAATTCCCATATTAAATAGAAAATTTATAATTAGAAATAACTTAACATCGATTTTTTTGGATAAACAACAATAAAAAAAATAAACTTACTGAAATGCATAAAGTGTTCCAAGAAAAGCTCTAAAGTGTGTAATAAAAGAAAGAGCTCTATGGAACTTTTTATGTGTAAAAGGGTTTGACAAACGAATCAAAATAAAAGGCATATGCTATGTAAGATTAATCACAAAAGATGAGAAAAAGTAACACGAAAATTCGTAGAATAAATTGAAGCTCAACGATAAATAAAATAAAGAATATAAATCTAGAAGTTAAAAAACAACCAAATGTATAAAAATGAACTAAATATAGCATGAGAAATGAAAAGTTCCCAGGAGAATGATAAATGAGAACCTCAAAGAAAAATTATTATGAAAGAATAATATGAAACAAAAAAAAAATACTAATTAAAAGAGATGCATGTCATTCATTGATTTACAAATTAAACTAACTAAAAATAAATTAACAAACCGAAGAAGAGAAATTTATACAAAATCATAATAATTGGTACAAACTTATGGAAAAATAAAAAAAAAACATATGGAGCAAATCTTAAAAAAATGTAGAAATATAAAAAAAAATTAACAATCAAAATACCTTTAGTATCCCAAATCAAGCAAACCAAATTGATTCATGTAGAAGAAGTGGATTTTTGAGAATCATCAAATTGAATTTTTGAAACAAAACATTAAAAAATACTAATTAAAAGAGATGATATTTTGATTGATTTAAAAATTAAACCAACTAAAAATAAATTGACAAAACGAAGAAGATAAAATTTATACAAAATCATAATAATTAGTACTAATTTATGAAAAAATCAAACAAAACATATGGAGCAAAACTGGAAAAAAGTAGAAATATTTTTTTTGAAAATGAAATTAACAATCAGAATACCTTATTATCCCAAACCAAGCAAACCGAATTGATTCATGTAGAAGAAGTGGACTTTTGAGAATCATCAAATTGAAATTATGAAACAAAATATAAAAAAAAAAACTAATTAAAACTGATGAATGTCTTTTGATTGATTTAAAAACTAAACCAACTAAAAATAAATTAACAAAACGAAGAAGAGAAAATTTATGCAAAATAAAAAAAAAGAATAAGGAGCAAAACTAAAAAAAATAGAAATATAAAGTAATAATATGTAACTAAGTCTATCTATATTGTTCATGGGATATGGGCTGAATAAGATATGGTAACTAATTAATAATTAATGAATAAAAACTATTAATTATTAATTAACTAAATATTAACTAAAATTATTAATCTATCTATATTTTATACCAAGTCCACGTGAGTTGATAAGAAGGTAATTAATTCAAAATAGGCATGTAATTAATCCCAATAGATATGGATAATCTTTTGTTGCTGATTTATCGAAGGTGAGAGAAAAAGTGTATATCTTCTGATATGGTGTATCTATATAATATATATTATTATTTTTTTAGGTAAGTTAAGATAATGGGAAAATTGAGATAGTAGGGAATTAATTAAGAAAGAATAATTATGAATAACTATAAGGCTATGTTTGTTTATGTTTTTTAGTAAAATATTTGAAATTTTCTCGGGAATGGCGTACCACCGAAATTCGTGTGAAAATGGTAGATGTTTGTTTATGTTTTTAGAATTTGGTTGAAAATTGTAATGTGTCAAATCAATGATGATTGGTTGATGTTTAATAATGATTGAATTAGTTATTTTTGTAATGATTATTTAAATAAATAAATATATATGAGTGTAAAATAATGTATATATTAATTGTAATTGATGGATGTGTAGAATGATTGATGTGTTGATTGATAGGTAGTTAGTATTGGAGATTGAAAAAGTAGAGTTGAAAAAAGGAAATTGAGATGAAAATTTGGTGTGTTAAGTAGATTTAAGATTTTGTGATTTGAAATTTGAATATTGGATTTCAAAAACATAAACAAACATAGCCTAATTAAAAAAAATTCAAAATTCTGAGAAAATTCTATTTGGTGAATAGTAATCATAACCTTGTTTTAATATAGAGGAAGATATGGTTCAAATCTTCTAATTATTGGAAATTTGATATTTCTTATATATATATATATATAATATAAATTGTATTTTGTAATCTAAAATATAAGTAAAATAAGTAAGAAAAAACTGGGTCGAGATTTAGATTTGTTTCAGGATACATGATAAGGTAATGCGAGTGTAACGTTAAGATAAATTGTTTGGGTAATTTGTGTAAGATTATTTATGTAAAATTCTATTTCGAAACAATTTAATTAAAGTTAGAGATAATGTATAAAACAATGTTTAAATGTCTTTGGTTAAATCATGCAAAGTTAATAGAACATTGAGTGACTTTGAGATTAGGACATATTGTTCTATGTATTCAGATTCTTTCGTACATAATAAGTGTTATTGTATTTGTTATGTGATTGACAACTCATTATACAGTTTGAATTTTGTATCAATCCTGTGATAAATGCTACTTATTAGATAATAAGTGTTATTATATTTATTATATAATTGATCCAATAGAATTTTGACGATAAATTTTTTAGATAATGATATCCATAATAGAATAGTGTTTCTTCCACTTTCCATACTTACAATTGGAGTGGAGGACTTTGTTTGGTGTGAATTCAACATTGAGCAAGCTAATAGATGAACCATTTTATAATAATAAATTAAGGCAATAGAGTTTATATACTTTTCAAATCATGATACTATATTTAATCATGGTTGTTAAACTCGGACCGGACCGGCCGGTTCGACCGGTTTAACCGCGAACCGGCCGTTTATCCGGTCCGGTTGGTACAGGATGCGGGTCAGCATCTGACCCAAGTCAAACCGGCCGGTTTTGCTTTAAACCGGGTTGAACCGTCCGAACGGGGTTGAACCGGTTGACCGGTCTTGATGAATATTCCATCATTTTTTAAAATGTGGCAAAATAACATCTTAACACCACCATGGAGATTAGAACCCAAGACCTCCTCTTAAATATTAGAATGGACTACCATTACACTAGAGGCATAATTGTTATTCAGTTCTGATATAGTTTTTACATATTGTTTATGCTTCAAGACTATTATATGATAATTAAAATGTTATATTGATATACAAAGTCGATATAATATTTGAAATATTTAATTGAATTAGAAAAATAGTTGTTACTAAATTGTGTTGTATTTTATTTATTGTTGTTGTACTCTTAAATTCTACTATTATATATAAAAATTTATTATTTGTATAATATTATAATTAAAATGCAATCAATCTACAGAATTAATATATTTTCTCAGATATAATGACATAAAGTGTACTATAAAATGCATATATATTTAAAAATGTATTAATTTTCACTATATTGTGTCTATATATATTAAATTATTTATAATATAAATACTTAGTATTAATATATGTATATAATATAAATAATCCGGGTCAACCGGTTATTTTACACCGGTTGAACCGGTCGAACCAGTGATCCAATGACCCAGTTGGTTGTCCGGTTCGACCACCGGTCCGGTTTTAAAAACATTGCGCATAAGTTAAATGTAGCCAAACAAAGTTTACGCATCTCTTACTATTTTTCTTCACTTTTCCACTTAACTATCTGTTAGTGATTAACTCTAGTAGGTACTTGGACCAAAATTTTGCTTTTTGTTTCATTTTGAAGTCATCATTTAGCTACAATTTTACCAAATATAATGCTAAGTTGGCATGAATCCCACAAATATGTGTTCGGTTCGGCTCGACTCAACTTATTTACAACCTTATGTGTGGTCAAGTAAATGAAAAGAACATTTATTCTTTAGTACCTTAGAATGTACTTGAACGGATGTGATTCAAAAGTTCGTTCGAAGTTATGATCTATTATAATTTGTTTGTATGTACCATTCTCGTGGGTCAGAGACATATGAACAAATGTGGATCAACGATGACTGGATTGAACTATTCTATTAAGAATTCATATTGGTGATTGTGTCGATTATAAAAGTTCAAAGATCACAAAGGCATGTGATGATTCCCACAGCTTGATGAATTATGATGCTCAAGTACATGACTCATTATACTTTGATCTAGTTCAAGATACGAGAATCACAAAATGAATTATTTTTAGCTTGATTTGATTATATGATTTGATAAATAATTCTAACATATGATATGTCTCTCATCTAACATTAATGAATTTTCTATATTTTCTTAATATGAAATATGACTAATGAATCTTTAGTGGAATCAATCAATGAGAACGTCTTGTCCTTACTCATTTGGAACAATTGATGACTAATCACAATAATATTAGTAATATTTGGACTAACAACCAAGTTCTACATTAATATATTTGATAGAAGAATGAGATACATTATATCATATTCATCTAAAAATATCTATTTGAAATTATTCAAATCTAGGTGTTGAGCTATATGAGTTATAAATTAATTAGTGAATAATTCATAACCCAATCAACTATTTGACATGATAATATTTGAGATAATTACTAAATTATTGAGTCACTATTAGCTCTTGTGAGAAGTTAAAGAGTCAACCAATTTTTTTGGTTATGTGCTTTTAATTAATTTTTTTTTAAAAGACTAAAATGAAATTAATTAGCAATTAATTAATCATAATGGATATCTAATTAATTATATGGGCATTGATTAATTAATGAGTTTTGCCCAAAAAAATTATTGATTTATAAGCCAATTAATAAATTCCGGTAGTTTTTAATTTTTATTCCTTGATAATTCATTTTTTAATACTCGTATGTTTATGAGCCCGTTAATGCCGGTACAACCTGCGGGTCTTTTCTGCAATTTCGGCAAAGTGTAAGGACCTTGTGTAATTCTCCTTTCCTCTTTTAAATTTCCAGAAACCCCCTCCCTTTCGAAGTCAATTAAAACGTTTAAACCCTAAAGCTGACAAGTCCCGCATCAACCTCGATTCAATCTCTCCAATGGCGATACTATCCGAGTACGAAGAAGAAGACCACAAGAAGCCGTCATCATCCGCTTCATCATCTAAGCCGTTCGCCGCCGCTTTCGATACATCAAATCCGTTGGATTTTCTAGAGAAGGTTTTCGAGTTCGTCGCAAAAGAGAGCGATCTGTTCAAGAGTGATTCGTTGGTGAGTGATGTGAACGCGGTGGTGAGAATGGTGAAGGATAAAGTTGAGGCTGAGGAGAAGAAGAAGCAGCAGAAGAAGAAAGAAGTGAAAATCGAAGCGAATAGTAAGGTGGAGAGGAAAATTAAGGAGGAGATTACGCCGCCGCCGCAAGTTAAAAAGGAGGAGAAGATTGAAAGTGAGAGTAAAGATGAAGAGGAGAAGAGTGGGCGTCGAGGTAAGTTTTGTTTTCTATTGCAATACTTGCATAGATTTTCGTTCTTTTACCTTGAATTGTTTTGCTGTTTGTGGAATAGAAGCGTTGATATTTGTGCTGGTTTGATATAGGTGAATTTTGTTTGTTTCTTTGTTTGTATGGTGATATACTGATATCGTATGGCTGTGGCGGCGTTAGCTTGTCTTTGGAGTTATATTGTGTTTTTCTTTTACGCCAACTATTCACATGAATATAATTCGATCTGTATCAATCATGAGATTTATGTAGTTAAGGTTTGTTTGCCTCTGGATTGTGGTGAAAAAGATCAGTACAGTAATTCCCTACTTAGTCAGTTGGTTCTCTAGAATTCTGTTTTGCTTCTATTCAAAGGAAGTGGATTAAGAAGTTTTTGTTATAACTTATAACTGAGATATATGTAATTTACAACATGGCTTGTGTAGAAGTTTCTGGCTTTGCTATTGCATTATTATCGATTTTTGCTGCTTTGTTCATCATCATGATATCCATGGCCTCTTTTCATCAAGAAGGGCAAAGTGATCATTTAATATCTTCACCTTGAAGTAAATATTTGAGATGGTAACCTAAAGTTGTAACTGTGTGCTGCTGTGTGAATTGCTAGTATCTGGAAAAGCATAAGGAAAAAGGGGTTTTCGTGGTAGTAATTCTACGGATGAACATGCTGGGTCCTTATATCAGTCAGCATGCAATTTCTTTCCTCTTTCTTTTTTAACTTGGATTGTTAGTTCATATATAAAAAGTACTATTCAGTGAGATATCGCACGACTTATTCTTGATATTTTTGCTGTTCTATTCTTTTGAGCATTTTAATACACCTTTGATTTCTAATGGCTGACTTGTCTCTGAGCAGCTCCTAACAAAATCAATGGCCTTGATATGGATAATTACTCTTGGGGCCAATCTTTACAAGAGGTCAACATCACTGTTCCTGTTCCTCCGGGAACAAAGTCGAGATTCATTGCTTGTGAAATAAAGAAGAACCGTCTTAAAGTTGGGCTCAAGGGTCAGCCTCCGGTTCTTGACGTGAGTCTGTCCTAATATTCTGTTTTCATAATTATTCTGTTATACTTTTTTTGTGTTCAAGTTTCTAATGACAGGTGATGCATCCTTTCTCTTAAAAGAATTTTTTTTTTTTTGGCTTTTTATGTAATTGCAGGGGGAACTTTTCCAGCCAGTCAAGGTTGATGATTGCTTCTGGAGTTTAGGTAAGAATTACTCTTCCAATGAATACCATGATTTTTTACTATGGTGTCGTGCATTAGCATTCTTGTTCCGATGTTACTGCAAGCGATAAAATGTTGTCTGACTAATTAAATTAAACTATTTGCAGAGGATCAGAAATCTGTCTCCATTCTCTTAACAAAGCAAAACCAAATGGAATGGTGGAAGTATTTGGTGAAGGGTGAACCCGAGGTTGACACCCAGAAAGTAGAACCTGAAAACAGTAAATTGTCTGATCTGGACCCTGAAACACGTTCTACTGTGGAGAAAATGATGGTTAGTGTAAAATAACTCCAGTCAGCTTCTCTCTTATGGCCCATTTAATCGAAGGGTGTGTTTGGATTGAGTGATTTGGATTTGGGGAGGAGATTTGGAGGAAGGATTTGAAATGACACCTAAAATTGAGTCATTTGAAATCCACCGTAGTTATGGAGAAAATAGCTCAAAGTGAATGTCGAGTGATTTGAAATCCATTATAACTTGGATACATCCAAACGAATTTCATGGATTTTGTTGATGAGTTTGAAATCCATAGATTTCAAATCCTTCAATCCAAACACACCCTAAGAGAATTTTTATTCAGAATTGCATTGACAAAAATTGTTTGATTGACAACCCTCGCAAGATAAGGTATTAAAGTCCCCCGTTTGAAGAGGTACGAGGCAAAAAAGTAACATATAACATAGGAAATCACTTTTATTTGAAGTTAATAAGACATTTACTTTCATATTTTCCTCACCAAATCCAAGAACCCAATATAGTTTTAAGTCATCTCATACTCTGATATCAGGTTTTCTTTCTACCATTGTTTTTTTTTTCTTCATGTAGCTACTTTACGCTCATATCAGTTTAATACAACATTTTTATTCCTTCTTTATAACTGTTTTCTCCATTTTTGTCTAACATTCGACTTTTTACTGATGACTGAAAATCTGTTTCTCAGTTTGATCAACGACAAAAACAAATGGGCCTCCCAAGTAGTGATGAGATGCAGAAGCAGGATATATTGAAGAAGTTCATGGCTGAGGTAAAAACTGAATTGATCAATTATCCCTAATGTGTTTAAACTTACCTTCTTTTTGTCTCGACCGTCCCTGATTGAAATTCGTTACTGGTATGCAGCATCCAGAAATGGACTTTTCGAGGGCGAAAATTAACTAAAAAATTGGTCTTTCTCTAAAGTTCTCAAGTAGATGCAACTTTTGCAATTCGACTGAACCAGATCGGGTATTTTAATTGCATATGGTGTTTCTTGCTTGAATTTTTGCTAAAACTATCACATTTAATGGTATATCCTGATCGTACTGTTTTTAATTCATTCGTAAATGTTTCTTATAATCTCTTCCTTTGACCATCATTTTTCCTCGTATTTATGTGGGTTGAATTTGCAATTTCGAGTTGGATTAGTCGTCTTTGTTAAGTTTAGACTCTTAAAAACTACGTTTTTATTGCCATAAAACTTTCGACTTGGACATTTTAGTACATCAATTTTTGTTCCAAAGAGCTGGACAGTTTACAATTTCATTTTTTTAAGGACCAAAATATTCCTTAGGACTTTTATTGTGAGAAATGGACTAATTGTGTTCTGGTATATTGGGTTTCTTTGATTGGTAACTTAAAATTCCTTTATAAAATATATTGGGAAAATTACATACAAATTTATTTTAGAGGTTGTTTAATAAATTTTCCAAAAAATCATTTTCAGAGGTCTTTTTCCTCAAAAAGGTATGGAGCCCCGACCTTATGTCGTTAAGTTAGGAAGATTCTAGTCAAAATAGTTTAACTGGACGGAAAATTCTATCTTGGTCCGGGACCAACGGTCCCGGCCATTATAGACCACATATTAGGGGGTGGTTTTTTAACCCACCCACGTGAAAACCACCCCCTCTGCTGTAACGGTCCCGGTCCAAGATAGAATTTCCAACTGGATACATATTCTTTTGTTTCTTTTTTCCTCGTTTACACGAAAATTCTTATTCAAATTTATGCATTTACAGTTTAACCCACGATTTGAATTACACTCGATCTATAATTAAGTTATATTTATTTGAAATACTTCAGTCTAATTCAAACTAGAAAAAACGATGTAATAGCATAGTTTTTATCAATTGTTTTCGAGAATATATATCACATAATAAATATAATCCACACATGAGTTGGATAATGTATTTCATGCCATTAAAAAAAAGTATGTGAGTTTTGTAAGTAAAATCATTTAAAGTTAGAAAATGAAAATCTCATCAAATGATGAAATAAAAATTTGAGGACAAAAAATGATGTGACCTTAAAAGACCTTATGGAGACAAAAAAAAAAAAACAAAAGTTGACAAACTTCAGAGTCTATCATTATTGATGTTACCTCAGCCATTGATTGAAAATTACATCATTTCAAGAGTAGATGGCATATTCCATGGTTTTTAATATGTTGTTTCTTTTGAATTATGGTATTTCATTATTAATGATTTACATTTAACATTTTTGAAAATTAATAATAAATTAAAGATGAATTTGAGCCTTAGTGGTCATTATTGATACGAATTATTGATAACTTTAGGGATCAGAATGCAATTAACTAATTATTCCGACCAACATAATTAAAATAGGATTAAAGTGAGATTAAATATAATTTTGGGAACAATATAATATAACAAAATTTACTTTATAAAGTGAGACAAATTTAATTTTAAAAACTATTAATGATAATATCTCATATCTATAAAATTTATAAATGATTGGGATCTATTTAAATCATAAACTATGGTCAAGACTAGTCTTTAGATTTTTTTGGTAATTGACTATAATTTATATTGTTAAAGATTAGAAATAATATTTAACTATTAAAAGTAAGAAGAGCTATATACATGTCTTTATCTACATGACAATTTGTCACATACTATTAATATTATATCCTATAATCATTGTAATTATAATAATATCACATTATTATGTTATTGATACGAATTTATTTAAAATTAAATTTATATAATAATTCAAATAAATTAACACTTATCAGTTTTAAAATAATATAAAAAATTATGATACACTATTATAAAATAAAAAATATATCATTTCACGGAGCAATTATAGGACCTAGATTGATTGATTGATTATAGTTTTGGTTGATCAAATACCTAAGTAGGTAGTAGTAAATGTAATTTTATATGTTTATTTGATATATAATGTATCATTGTGTAACATTGACATTTTCCCTTCATGTCTTTTAATGTTGACATGAGTTGTTGCAATACAATTTTTAAAAATGAAAAAAGATGCAGATGAATTTTTAATTTATTTTAAATTAAAAAATGAATTAAATTTTATTTTCCCAGAAAAAGAGAGAATTCGCCACGACTTGCAAAAAATCAAAATTTGCATGATGTGAAAAGACAAGAAAAGCTTGTGTGTCAAAAGAGTTCATTATAAGTTTTTCTTATGAATCATTCTTATATTTTCGGACAAAATCAAATATCCAATTTTCCCAAACAAATTTCTTATTTATGTCCCACGAAATATGTTACTATTTTTCACTCATTATAATTTATTATATTTTAATATGAACTTTTTTTCATTATTTGTTGTATTAATTGATGTTTTTAACATCATTTAGGTAGAATTATTATTTTTTTCGTGATTATATGAATCGAATGAAGCCATGGCAATAAGATAAGTTAATGACTAATATAAATCAAGTGAGCAATTATACTTATTTTTTTAGATAATTTATATATAATATATATATATATCAATATGTATTATTTTCAATTGTGAAGAAGGCTTACCATGCCACTTTTGTTTCTAATATGTTTTAGTATCTTATTCCACATTAACATGATCCAATTGGAATAAAACTATATCCAAATGAATTTTAAATTTTAATTGATACAAACTAGAATATTTTAATTTCTTACACATATTTATTATTTTTCAATTCCTCCTATCAAATTTCAAAGTCTATTTAAAAAAAAACATACCAACATTTTGTCACATTCTCCACTTTTCTAATTAAATAATGAAGCACCTCTAATAAACTTAACCATTAATATCAATTTAAATAAGCTCAATTTTAATTTCAAAATTTATCAAAAAAATTACTAAAAATTAAAATTCTATCGAATCAAATATTAATAATTTAATTTATTTATGGACCCTACTAATAAATGAGTCTCTCCACCCCCAAGAATCAACCAAAATAAGATTCTTCATTCATCTCTCTCTCTCTCTCTCTTAGTTACGTCTGTGTTCTGTTCTGTAGCTGCTCTGTTTCTTGCTCTGTTCGACACCTATAACTATAACAATATCTCCACACCTCCATTAAAGCACGT
The DNA here is from genome assembly GCA_963669365.1 of Verbascum thapsus. Taxonomy (NCBI): domain Eukaryota; kingdom Viridiplantae; phylum Streptophyta; class Magnoliopsida; order Lamiales; family Scrophulariaceae; genus Verbascum; species Verbascum thapsus. The sequence continues at coordinate 8,822,593 of OY770107.1, read as the reverse complement.
CTCTTACAAACACTACTCTTTTTAAGTGATTAATTACACAGAAATAAGCTACAACTCAAGCAAAAATGTATGAAGAATCTGGGCTAGTGTTCCCATATTTCCACAGCTTTGCTCAAGAAGTTCAACAGTTTGATGATTTTTGCTGCTCGCAAAAGGCCAATGCTTGTTTGGTAATTGAATTATCTTTTCTCTTTTGGGTTTCTTTTATTGTCGAAATTAGAATGCAAAGTTTTCAGCTTTTTATGTTTCTTATCTGTCTGTGTAATGGGTGTTCTGATCTGCAATGTTTTGTTATTCTTCAAGTTATTAATTTTTTTTTTGCTATAATTTTAGTATTTTTGTTGTGGGTTTCAATTTTTTTTAAAGATTACTGTTTGATTGTCTTCTTTTGAGGGGGTGGGTGGGTTGAATTAAATGGACATTTTCAAGAATATTTTTTTTTTTTTTGTAAATATTACTGCAAAACTTAAAAGAAATTAATGTTAGCATGAAACACAATACAAGAATTTCTCTCTGGTTGCTGCTGCAAAAAAGGTTTTATTACAAAAAATATCTTTGTAGATTCGAGTTTTATTCTTATATTCTGTTTTTTATTGTGGCATCAAAAGAGCTTCAATTGGAAGCACTTTGAATTCCATTTATGGAAAAATAAGTATTTTTTGGAAAATAAATATCACAATCAATAGTTCCGTGAAGTTTACTCACCAATCAATTTCTTCTTCCACTACAAAATACATAAACAGGGCTTGAGTTCATTTACTGTTTTGAAAGTTTCTTTTCTATAAAGCTTTAATATTGTGATATCAACTAGTTAAAGATTCACTTTTTAATGGCACTAAGCTGATTAAATATGGAAAAAGTGGGGTAGAAGCTAAAGCTAAGGCAAAGCTACCCATTAATGGTTGTTATTCTCGGAAAATTCTTGTATCAATTGTTGAGTTATGGAGCCTGAAGGACTGTAAATAGAGCCACAACTTCGCCGATCCAACTTTTGAGGGGTATTTTAGTCTTTCCGTAATCATTCTCATATTAGGGTTACGTATCTTGTATTATAAATAGCTCCAATATCATTGTAACTAATTATCTTAATTTTCAAAATATAATGAATATTTTGGCTTGGCAGCGCCCCCAGACGTAGTGAAACGTGTTCTTTTATTGTTTTTCTTTCGAGCGATTATTTTCATCATTGGCATTATATTCTTAACATCGACCGGGGTTTGGCCAAACTCAATCCAATTAGATGACAAATGCTATAGTGCTTGAATTATGATTGATAACTCTCCTTGGAGTATACACTGTATAGCATGTTTTCATTTTGCCATGAAATTGGATTCAGTTCGGTTGAGCCTCGTTTGTGCTAAAAGGGTTTTGTTTTTCAAGTGCGATTTTCCGTATATGTGAAACATTTTGTCAAAAAAATTTAGTGGAAGTGTACTTTTGTCCAAAAAATGGCTATGAAAACTCAATTCGAGACATTTTAAAGGATTTCCTTGCGAACCTCTTGATGACAGTAGGTTTAATGAAGGGTTTATTGTTTCGAGGCGTAAATTGTTGTATAATTAGTCAAGGCGAATTAGTGTGTTATACCCTTTTCCCTAAAAGGATTAATCTGAATTTCTCTTGCTTTTCATGTGCTACAAGATTTGGAAGACTTTTATGGTGTGTTTGGATTGAAGGAATTTCAAATCCGTCGACAAATCCATAAAGTTCGTTTGGATGTATCCAAGTTATAATGGATTTCAAATCCCTCGACATTCTCATTGAACTATTTTCTCCATAACTACGGTGGATTTCAAATGAATCCATTTTAGTGTCATTTCAAATCTTTCCTCCAAATCCCCTCCCCAAATCAAAATCACTCAATCCAAACACATCCTTAAGGATTAGTTTGGTGATTTCAGTGAGTAGATACTAAGAAAATGATTTCCCCACATCTCTAGTAATACTTTATGCATATTTTCTTCCTCTTTTAAGTTCTAATGTTGCATATTGACTATCATGTATTGGCTAATATTCTCTACTAACTACGCACATATATCTCGAACTTTCACATTTTCCAAGACGTTAAGAAAAACTGACACCTCTATACACATCTCGTCGTTTCCTTTGGAAATTAAAACAAATCTAGCAATTTCACTTTTTTCGTTTCAAAAATTTGAATACAGGGCATACCAAGCAGCACATCCACTATATCTGATTACAACCTCGGACGAGAAGGTGATTTCTTCAGTGCCCCCGAGCCCGTAATTCAAGAACCATTGACGGGCTTTGATCCAATGACTATATCTAATATCGAGTCATCTATCGAGAATGAACAAATCCTTAGTGAGGTTTTCTATGCATGCAAGAACGATATTTTGGCAAAGGAAGGGACAAATGAGACGCCACTTTCCGAAGTACTTGATATCGAATTTCCTAATGTGAAGATGGATGAAAACTTTATTGCAGATGACGGGTTGTTTTTTGAGGGCTCGTTTCAGAAAAGTGTTAGTTTGAGTAGTTTAAGGTCGATGGAACGTGTGCATGATGCCCCATTGAGGCCAAATTTTTTGGATTTACCGATTATGGACTTTGAGGAGGTTTATGGGATGCGAAGAGCGTTTAGTGAAAGCGATATAAAGGTTAACTTTTTCTTACACTTATAATTCGCATTTGTTTTTGTGGTCTCCTGTTTAGGGGTGTTCAAAATCAACCGAACCGAAAACCGAAAATTCGTTTTCCGGTTTTTCTTTTTTCAAAATTTCGATTTTCGGTTCGGTTTCTGTTTTTAGGTGCGGTTAACCGAACCGAACCCTAAAACCAAAATATATAATGTATATTAATTATTATTTTAATTTATATATAATTAATAAGTATTATATATTAATAAAAATTAAAAAATATATATAAGAGTAGTAGGTTGAAAATCGAAATTACAAAAAAAATTGAAAAACCGAACAGAACAATGTCTTTTTTCCTTCTTTTTTTCCCGAAATTCGGTTATTCCGGTTCGATTTTCGGTTTGTAATTTTAAAAATCGAAAATTCGGTTAACCGAAAATTAGGTTCGATTTTCGACCGAACCGAACCGATGCACACCCCTACTCCTGTGTTTGTGTTTTTGCTACTGAGTTATATATATATATATATATATATATATATATTGTGCATCGGGAAAATTGCAGCATTAGTCTAAAGTATGGTCCATTTTTGCGATTTTAACTCTATTGTTTACAAATTTACAGTATTTGTCCCATGCGAAGTATTCTTTTGCATTTTAGTCCCATCCGTTAAAAATGGATGATAATAAATTAAAGGATGTTTTTTCGAAAAAATGGACTGAAAAAGTGATTTTTTTATAAATTTGGGATTTAGAGAGTATAATCTAGCTAAAATCTTATATATCATAAGGACATAATCACTGGTTTCGAGTTTTTATGACAGAATCTTGGTAATGATCGTATAAGTCTCGTACAATCACCAACGGAGAAACCTAGGATTATGAGCAGCAGCATTTCTGAAGAGCGTAAAGATAAGCTCGCGAGGTATTGGAGTAAGAAGTCAAAGCGAAACTTTGGCAGGAAAATAAAGGTGAGTTTTCGGTTATTTAATCGTTATTGATTTGTACTAGAGCTCTAAGTTGGTGTTCACGATTTGATTAGTACGAAGAACACTCTTCAAAGATGCGAAAAACCGCAACAATTTTACGCAAGAATCGAAATAATACGGCCTTGAGTTAAACGCAATCGAAACCACTCAATTTCTACTTGGGCAATACTTCCAATAACTATCATATCGCGTATGCCATAAACCTCGGAAAGATTTGCCTTAAAATGTATGTAATTATGATACTTAACTCCTCCCAAATAAAAAATATTTTTAGACGTCTCAGAAACAGTGTTCAAGCTTGTTTGAATTACAATCAAGCTTTAAAAATTGTGTTTAAATTTGGTCTGATTGTTCATTGAGTCGAGCTCGAATAGTTTGAATATTTGTTGTTGTTTTTTGCTAATCGAGCCGAGCTCGAGTCGAGCTTTAAAATTTATTGAACAGAAAAAGTTGTTCAAGCTTGGTTTGTAAAATGTCGAACCGAGCTTTTAGCGATCGAGCTCGAATCAAGTATCGAATATCGAGTTAAATTTTCACCCATACTCAGAAACTTACAAAATTAAAATTCTGGGCATTTTGTTGGCTGACTAGCTAGAATCGGGGCGAGTTAGTCTAGTGACCACGGGATTTGTGTAACCTCAGCAAACGAAGTTTCGGCCCGTGACATTTGGCTTGAACCCACTATCAATCTCTCTCTATTTATCACCCGAATTTCCAAAATTTGATGTGGAAATTTGTCTTTATACCGAGTAAAAATCACTTTCGAGATTCCTCATGGCAAGTCGAAATTAGACGCTAATGTTATGTTTCGATGCAGTATGCTTGCAGGAAGGCTCTAGCTGATAGCCAACCAAGAATCCGTGGAAGATTTGCTAAAACTGAAAATTCCCAATAATCGGACATGATCGTTGGACAGTAATTCGAGATCTAATCGTGGTAAAATTAGCGGGTTTTTAGTTAATCGAAGATTCGAAAAACTAGTTTGTGTCTTCATAAGTTGTAATAATCCTGTTTGTAGATCAAATTCTAAACTATTAATATATTGTAAATATAGTTTGTTTAACAGTAAACCTGCATAAGATCTGTGTTATGGTTATTGAAGCTATTTCTATTTACCCTTAGTAACAAATGTAGCCTGTAAGGTCTTCGATTTTGGTACAGTTACAATATTTTCTTCAAATCTTATAATGCCTATACAAAATAATACTAGTTGGTTTAATCCTTAATATTATATATAATATGATATATAAATAAGCTAATAAAATAATTTACATTACGAATTTATTGACATCATTTTTATGACGTCCAAATTCTTAACCATCCCGACAAATTAGCTAGTAATATCATATTCACTTATATTTGTATAGTTATTGCAAGTGGTATCAAATTTGTATAGTTATTTATGTAGCAAAATGTAATTTTTGTTTTTGCCAGTTTGCAACGTCATCAGAATGTACTTGAATGGGTATTTATGTCTTTCCAATGTATTAGGTAAACGTGCAAGTTACCATTATTAATACTTAGAAATTAGAAAGAAAACATAAGTTGACATTTTTGTCGGTGAATAATTAGTATGATTGGATAGAAATTAAGTTGACATCAGTCGATAAAAGTTATTTAAAGACTAATAACGCTTTTGTCAACTATATGACCAAAAAAAAAAAAGAATTACAATATAAGTTTGATCATGAATTTATAAACATAGAAATAATAATAATAATAATAATATACTAATTAAGAGTGTTTATACGATTTCAAATTAGGAATCCTTTTTAATGGTTAAATGAGGGGGATAATTGCAATTTAACTCTTTATGAAATTTCATAAATGCGTAAAAATGTTAATAAAATTAAAATATGCAATTTACATTCCTATGTAAAAATAATGTACCACACTGATATAAAAACTAAAACGCCCTAGTGTTTTAAAAATATTTACCCTATGTTTTATTTTATTTTTCACTGATTTTAAATACTTGTATTAAATTTTTTAGTTTCTTTAGTCTCCTTCCCCAACTCATCATCTTCCCAAAATCCAAACCCTAATTTATTTTACCGGGATTTTTGTACACATCGCTTGCATAAAGTGTTGTTAATTCCACGTATTGTTAAAGCTACGCTTTTATTTACACTTTAATTTATTTTTGTCACATATTTCAAAATTGTTTTATTACCAATTCTTTAATTTTCTTAATTATTGCTCAACCATACTAATCTCCTCATAAATTATAGTCACTTGTAATTATCTTATATAGAATATAAAAGTAAATTATGTTAAATAATTTACCAAAGTTGTGTACACGGTACAATAATTCCAATTTCATCATCTTTTTTTTGTGTGTGTTTTACGCGATGTTTATAGCCTCATTACTCATTGACTTGGATCTTTTCTACTCTATATGCATGTAAGCATGCATCTCAACTTGTTTTATTTTAACTTTTATTTAATTCTATATATAGAGAGGATTTAATTTGCTACATGAGAATATAACAATAATCTCCTGTCAAAAAGAATTCTGATCTTTCAGGTAATTAACTAATTTAATCAACTTTGTAAGTATTGAATTTTTTTGCATGCAATATGTATCTGTTTATGGATATTAGATCGAGTGTAATTTTTAAAACGATTGAACATTTATGAATATTCTTAGCTAAGTGTTTTTAAATCCTATGGTAATAGTAGTAGTTGAATTTTGGCATGCTATATATGATGCACGAGTATTTCTACAAATAACACAGTGCAGCTTTTTATTCATATTGTATTTTGTGTTCGTTGTGGTGGATTCTCTGGATACCGATATTTTTGACATGTTTCAAAATATAAAGGTAACATAAATTTTTAGATAGCGTATTTGTTACAAAATTTGAAGTATATACCCGATAGAGTATTTTTAAAATACTATGATACAATACCGTTTTTGGGTTAAATTAGAAAAAAAGAAAATATAGTCGATCTTTCTTTAAAAATCAAACAGAAAGTTAAACAAATGACGAATAGATTTAAAGAACTAGACAAGATTATATTTATATATATTAATGAATCTCTTAATCAAACTGTATATAAATATTGTACATGTATATACCGAGTCTTATCATTTTCAATATAATTTTTGTTTGTCTATTTATAGAGATTCCACGGTGTAATATTAGGGTTTGTGGGTCGGGTCAAACTAGTCTGAATAAAACAAGTAGATCCTTGTTATTGTAGGGTAATATTTCCTATTATCGAGTGGTATATTAACAGTATAAGAATTAATGATTGAAATTACACATTAATGAGACAATTATAATTTCGTATAAAATGAGATCTGGGCTAAAATTTTCCGTATAATGTATTCATTTTATGTGACAGTTTACATAATTTTTTAGAAGGAAAATTGAAGGACTGATGGGCATTAAGAAGCAAACCTTCCACCTTGTTGGACCATCATTTCTGAATAATGTTGATTGGTAAGATCAATATTTATTTTGAAATTTTATTTCATTTCGTATTTCATTTCACGTTCACACTTTGTCTTAAAAAATATGTTTTTTTACTCGGGTCTGACTTAGTTTTATAGTGCCTTTCTTTTTCTTGCTGGATGTTCCAAGGGGTGGGAATTGGGTTGAATGAGTTGGTTTGGGTCGGGGTCCAATTGGGTTCAATGTCAAAAAATGTGCATTATAGTTGGACCTAACAAGGACTCAAAGTGGACCCAATAAAGACCCATTATGAATCAAAATAGTGTAAGAAGTAGCTGTTGAGTTTAAAATATAGATTATTGACTCAAAGTAAAAAATATGTTAGACCCAAATTGGGCCCAATTTAAGATTCAATTGGACCTAAATATTATTAAAAACAACTTAGTTCGAACTAAAATGCTAAAATGTTAGGACTCAACTCATTGAAAACTTAGTTTGATTTGGGTCCAAATATATACATGGACCCAAATTGCCACTCCTATTCCTGAGTAAAGAGAAAGTAAGCGGAGGTAGAATATGTACTAAATAGAAGATAGATGATATTATTGTAATATTATTACGTCGAAATAGTTAAGAACAATGTATAATTCAACCTTTTTTTTGTTCATTTATTTTGATTTTAAAATGTTATCTAAATAAGATCTAAACTGGCCTTTTGGGCTAACAATTTGAACACTATCATTGCTTAACAAGACATATTTCCCACAGGAACAACTTAGACCACAGAAGGTCCATTGCAGCCAGCCTAGTGAAAGGAGTCGAAATCAACGAACGTGATCGACAGAAAAACCGGCAAGGCCCCACAGCCCTCGCTCATTCGTGGTGGGAATTCTTCGGTTTCAAATTGAAAACGGTACTCATTGATGACCACGATAGCTCCATTTTTGGCGCCATTTACGAGTTCACAATCTTCAAACCCGAAAACCCTAATGCGGGCCCACCACAATTCGTCGTTGCATTAAGGGGCACGATGAACAAACGACGAAACATGGTTCAAGATTACATTCTAAACGTCAAATGTCTCGCCAACAACCTCAACAAATGTTCGCGTTTTAGGATCGGGTTCGAATCCGTTAACGAGCTCGTACAACGGGTCGACCCTAGGCACGTTTGGCTCGTCGGGTACTCACAAGGGGCGGCAATATCGTTGAATATAGGACGACGTATGATCAAGGACACAAGGATTCTTCTCGAGACGTACCTCTTCAATCCACCGTTCATATCTCTGCTAATCGGACGGATAAAAAGCGAAGACGTGAGGCGCCATTTGAGGGTTATTAAGAGCTTGTTTGTAACTGAGATTTGCCATACGGTGTGTTGTATAATTCTGGCCGTTTGGAGCGCTGTCTGGTTCCTACGATGTTTCGTAGTTGCGCATCTTTTGTCACAAAATCTCCGACATGTGGCATCGGCATATCTTGTGTTACTCCTGAGGATTCAGCCATCATTGGAGGTGGTTGTGGTGGTTGTGGCGCCGTATAAATCGGTGGCGGTCCGTCTCTTGGCACTAATGCTGAGGATTCATCTCCAGCATTCATTTTTAGGTCTACAAGTCCTAATCCTGAAAAAGATTCGGCAAGATCTTGTAGGTCTTGTAGGTTGATTTTATCCATTTATTTGATAATGGATTTTCCTCTAATTAGAGCACTAAGCTTTTCATCGTCGGTCATCTTTCTCGTAACTTTGGTTGGTTTTCCATCTTGGTGTAGATATGGAACTCTTCCGAAATCGATCTTTCTTCTACCACTGGCTGGGATTTCCAAGGTAGTTACTCTCTTTTGAACATCTATAAGGATTTCATAGATCTCCTTTTGATGTTTAAACATGTCGTCCAACTTATTTTGAATTTGTTGAACTTTTATCGGAACTATGTATTGTTGTTCTCCATTGTTCTGCACCGTCTTCTGGACTTCTCGTATATCCCTAGACGTCTTGTTTGTTGAATCTGGAATTATTTCACTCCAGCTAATTCTTCCTCTATTACTGGGCTCCATGATCATAATGAGCCTCTTCTTGATAGTAAAGAACTCTTTCTCTTTTCCATTGAATTTCTTCAATGGACATCATATGATTCGTCTTTTGATCCATGCAGTATTGTAGGGTTATCCTACTTACTCCTGCTAGGGCTTGTTCAACATATCGGTTATTCCAATATGTTACCATCTCCTGATGGTTTTGTTCTTGTGTCTTCAAAATTTGAAGACAATTCCTGAAATACAAACATCTTGAACATTCGTCCAGATCCATGTTTGGATATAATTTCTCCTCCACAAAAGTTAACTTATCCTATATAATAAATATTTTACTAAGTTCATAATAAACCTAGGCTCTGATACCATTTTGGGGTCCCGATTTGCATTCATTTAAAGTTAGGGATTTAACTAACAATTTTCCACATCTTTTAAAGCTTCCAAAATAAAATTTTGTCATAAAGGGTATTTTTGGTAAAACAAAGTTTTGCTATATTGGCCTTTTGTGTGAAAAACCAAAAGTGTGTTAATTTTTGAATTAAATGGTATGTGGGTACATTTTTGCAATTAAAATCACAAAATATATTATTTTTTGAAATCTTTCTCATTTGTAATCATTTGATCAAAACAGACATGGTCACTTTAATTTATTGTTTATTACCAAATTTTTTATTTTCTTAATTTTTGCTTAACCATACTAATCTCCTAATAATTATTGTCACTTGTAATTATTTTATATAGAATGTAAAAGTAAATTCTGTTAAATAATTTCCCAAAATTGTGTACACGGTAAAATACATTCCAATTTCATCATCTTAATTTGTGTGGTTTATAAATCCCATTGACTTGGACTTTTCTACTCTAAAGTCTATACGCATTTAAGCATATATCCAGCTCCAGTTGTTTTATATAAACTTTTATTTAATTCTATATATTTCCTATATGAAAATCGAATAGAAAAATAATCTCCTGTCGAAAAGAATTCTCATCTTTCAGGTAATTAATTGATTTAATCAACTTTGTAATTACTTCTTTGTTTCTGTGGTGGTTTATTATAAGTATTGAATCTTTTGCATGCCATATGGTTATTAGATCGAGTGTAATTTTCGAAACTATTGAACTTTTATGTGTGTACGATATGAAATTTTTAGCTAAGGGTGTGTTTGGATCAAATGATTTGAAATCTATGAATTTCAAATTCATCGACAAATCCATTTAAGTTCGTTTGGATGATGATGAATTTCAAATCTCCCGTCATTAATTTTGAGCTCTTTTATCCACAACTACGGTGGATTTCAAATGACACCATTTTATGTGTCATTTGAAATACTTTCTCCAAAGCCCCTCCTCAAATCCAAATCCATCGATCCAAACGCACCGTAGGGCTATTTTTGGATTAAAAGATTTGAAATTCATGGATTTCAAATTCATCGATAAATTCATTTAAGTTCGTTTGGATGAATTCATATTACGATGGATTTCAAATCCCTTGTCATTCACTTTGATCTATTTTCTCCGAACTACGGTGGATTTCAAATGACACTATTTTATGTGTCATTTCAAATCCTTCCTCAAAATTCAAATCCTTCAATCCAAACACACCCTAGGAGTTTTGAAATATTTTTGAAAACTGTTTTAGAATAAAAAAAAAAGAGAAATTTTGGATACCGTACCTAATACGAAATTTAAGGTATTAAATTGTGATACTAGATAGAGTATTTTTTTCAATTTTCATACAATATTTTTCAGGGTTTAATGAGAAAAAAAGAAAGAAAGAATATAATCGTTCTTTTGTTAAAAATCAAACAAAATGTTAACAAATGACAAATAGATTTAAAGAACCAGACAAATTTTTTTATTTATATTACTGAATCTCTTAATCAAATTATATTTTAAATATTGTACATACAATGTGTGGTATCTTAAATTTTTCAAATTTGTCATATTTCGTGTCCGATTGAGATAATATATGTACCATCGTATCGAGCCAAACTTATTAAGGTTGACCCTTGCTTTGATACTAAAATGGGTTATTTGTATTTGGAATTTCAATATAAGTTTTTGACAGTCTATTTTTATAGAGTTTCGACGGTGTAATATTAGGGTTGGTGGGTCGGGTCAAATTATTGTATAGTAATATTTCCTATTATCAATTGGTATATTAGCAGTTTAATAATGACTGAAATTAGACAATTATAATTTCGTATAGAATTAGATTTGGGCTAAAAATTTCCGTATAATGTATTTCTTTTATGTGACAATTTACATAATTTTTTGGAAGGAAAATTGAAGGATAATGGGCATTAAGAAGCAAACCTTCCACCTCGTTGGACCAACATTTTTGAATAACGTTGATTGGTAAGATCAATAATATTTATTTCAAAATTTTGTTTCATCTCGTTTAAGGTTGTCTAAATCAGAAGATCTAAGGCCTTCTTTGTTTATGTTTTCAAAATTCATTTTCAACTTTTTAAACAAAATTTAAAAATAAATTTAACATGTCAAATTTTCATCCAAATTCTCGTTTTTTTTCAACTTTACTTTCGAATCTCCTATATAATTAACTACCAATTATATATACAACATTTCACACATTTAATCAAATCAATCATTATTTCACTTTATCTTTCATACTTCATAATTTTTTTAATCTATATTTTTAATTTTTTATTCACATAATCATTATATATACACAACTTACACAAGTATTCTATACATCACCCATCAATCTATCACTATTAATTTGACATATTTTACAACTTTCAACATATCTTTAAAAACATAAACAAACAGCTACCATTTTCACATGAATTTCTATAATATACAATTCTTGATAAAATTTCAAATTTTTATCTTGACAATTTTCCCATAGGAACAACTTAGACCACAGAAGGTCCATCGCAGCCAGCCTAGTGAAAGGCGTCGAGATCAACGAATGTGATCGACAGAAGAACCGTCAAGGCGCCAAAGCCCTTGCTCATTCATGGTGGGAATTCTTCGGTTTTGAATTGAAAACGATACTTGTTGATCACCATGATAGCTCCATTTTTGGCGCCATTTACGAGTTCAAAAACTTCAAACCCGAAAACCCTAATGCGGGCCGAAAGGGCCCTCCGCAATTCGTCGTTGCCTTTAGGGGCACGATGAACAAACCAAGAAACATGGTTAAAGATACCATTCTAAACGTCAAATGTCTCTTCAACCATCTTAACAAATGTTCGCGTTTTAGGATCGGGTTCGAATCCGTTAACGAGCTCGTTCAACGGGTCGACCCTGGGCACGTTTGGCTCGTCGGGTACTCACAAGGGGCGGCTATATCGTTGAATATAGGAATACGTATGATCAAGGACACACGGATTCATCTCGAGACGTACCTATTCAATCCACCGTTCATATCTCCGCCGATCGGATGGATAAAAAGCGACGAGTTGAGGCGCCATTTGAGGGTTATTAAGAGCTTGTTTGTAACCGGCATTGTTCATGTTACGGGCCAAAAAGTAGTGTTTGATGAAAATGAGCCGTTTAACGTGCTGTCGAAGTGGGCCCCATACTTATTTGTCAACTTGTCGGATCTCATTTGTTCGGAATATGTGGGCTATTTCGAGCATAGGGACACTATGGAGTCGATTGGTCTCAGGGAAATTGAAATGATTTCGACAAGGTATAGTTATATAGGGAGCTTGGTGTTAGCTATAGCACAAAAGGATTTTGAAAGAGCAGCACATCTTATTCCTTCTGCTCATCTCACTATTAACACATCAACTTCTGTGTGGGAAGCTCATAAGCTTAAACAATGGTGGAGAAACGATCTTCGATTCGACTCAAAACGTTACGAGTTTAATCAGTCGTGCTTCAGCTCGACTGATTAGCAACGCTCTCGATTCGAATAACAAATATTGCAAAAAGTCGTATGTAATATAGTTTTATATAAGTTTGAACATTCATGTACGTTAGGAGAAGTTTCCAAGGGCGTGAGATAATTAGTAGTATTGTGTGTGCGCGTGAGATGGATATTTATTTTAGACAGTGATTCAAAATATTATGGCTATGTATGTTTATGTTTTTGAAATAAAATTTTAAAATTTTCTCAGGAAATGCGCATTATGGAAGTTCGTGTGAAAATGGTAGGTGTTTGTTTATGTTTTTAAAAATAGATTAAAAGTTATAAGGTTAACTTTTCTTAAACTCTTATAATTCGCATTTGTTTTTGTTGTCTCCTGTTTTGTGCAATTGACGATATAAATGTATATTGTGCATCAGGAAAATCGCAATATTAGTCTCAAGTATGGTCCATTTTTGCGATTTTAGCTCTATTGTTTACAAATTTACAATATTTGTCGCATGCGAAGTATTCTTTTGCATTTTATTCCCATTCGTTAAAAATGGATGTATTAAATTGAAGGATATTTTTTGGAAAAAACGGACTGAAAAAGTGATTTTTTTTATAAATATGGGATGTGGAGAGTATAATCTAGCTAAAATCTTATATAGTAACCATAGTGGCGTTTTTAGGACATAATCACTGATTTCGAGTTTTTACAACAGAATCTTGGTAATGATCATATAAGTCTCGTACAATCACCAACGGAGAAACCTAGGATCATGAGCAGCAGCATTTCCGAAGAGCGTAAGGAAAAGCTCGCCAGATATTGGAGTAAGAAGTCGAAGAGAAACTTTTGGCAGAAAAATTAAGGTGAGTTTTCTGTTATTTAAGTTTTTTAATAAGATTTTCGTTATTGATTTGTACTAGAGCTCTAAGTTGGTGTTCACGATTTGATTAGTACGAAGAACACTCTTCAAAGATGCGAAAAACCGCAACAATTTTATTCAAGAATCGAAATAATACGGCCTTAAGCTAAACGCGATCAAAACCACTCAATTTCTACTTAAGACAATACTTCCAACAACTATCATATCGCGTATGCCATAAACCTTGGAAAGATTTGCCTTAAAATGTATATGTAATTATGCTACTTAACTCCTCCCGAATAAAAAATATTTAGACGTCTCAGAAATAGTGTTCAAGCTTGTTTGAAGTACAATCAAGCTTTTTAAATTTGGTCTGATTGTTTATTGAGTCGAGCTCGAGTAGTTTGAATATTTTGTACATATTTTTGTTATTTTTTGGTATTAGAGCCGAGCTCGAGTCGAGCTTTAAAATTTATCGAACATAAAAAGTTGTTCAAGCTTGGTTTGTAAAATGTCGAACCGAGCTCGAATCGAGTGTCGAATATCGAGTTAAATTTTCACCTATACTCAGAAACTTACAAAATTAAAATTCTGGGCATTTTGTATGGTACTCGGCTGACTAGCTAGAATCGGGGCGAATTAGTCTAGTGACACACGGGATTTGTGTAACCTCAGCAAACGAAGTTTCGGCCCGTGACATTTGGCTTGAACCCACTATCGATCTCTCTCTATTTATCACCCGAAATTCCAAAATTTAATGTGGTGGAAATTTGTTTTTCTTACCAAGTAATCAACGCCTTCGAGATTCGTTATGACATGTCAAAATTAGACGCTAATGTTATGTTTCGATGCAGTATGCTTGCAGGAAGGCTCTAGCTGATAGCCAACCGAGAATTCGTGGAAGATTTGCGAAAACTGAAAATTCCCAATAATCGATTAGTCTCATGATCGAGAACGTGCGTTTGGCAGTAGTTTCGAGATCTAATTGACGTAAAAATTAGCGGGTTTTTTGTTAATCGAAGATTAAGGGTAACTACTCAATGTTTGAAACTCGAAAAACTAGTTTGTGTCTTCATATGTTGTAATAATCCTGTTTGTAGATCAAATTCTAAACTATTAATATATTGTAAATATAGTTTGTTTAGCAGTAAACCTGCACAAGATCTGTGTTATGGTTATTGAAGCTCTATGTGAAGCTATTTCTAAACATTATTACAGTTACAATATTTTCTTCAAATCTTATAATGCCTATACAAAATAATACTAGTTGGTTTAATCCTTAATATTATATATAATATGATATATAAATAAGCTAATAAAATAATTTACATTACGAATTTATTGACATCATTTTTATGACGTCCAAATTCTTAACCATCCCGACAAATTAGCTAGTAATATCATATTCACTTATATTTGTATAGTTATTGCAAGTGGTATCAAATTTGTATAGTTATTTATGTAGCAAAATGTAATTTTTGTTTTTGCCAGTTTGCAACGTCATCAGAATGTACTTGAATGGGTATTTATGTCTTTCCAATGTATTAGGTAAACGTGCAAGTTACCATTATTAATACTTAGAAATTAGAAAGAAAACATAAGTTGACATTTTTGTCGGTGAATAATTAGTATGATTGGATAGAAATTAAGTTGACATCAGTCGATAAAAGTTATTTAAAGACTAATAACGCTTTTGTCAACTATATGACCAAAAAAAAAAAAGAATTACAATATAAGTTTGATCATGAATTTATAAACATAGAAATAATAATAATAATAATAATATACTAATTAAGAGTGTTTATACGATTTCAAATTAGGAATCCTTTTTAATGGTTAAATGAGGGGGATAATTGCAATTTAACTCTTTATGAAATTTCATAAATGCGTAAAAATGTTAATAAAATTAAAATATGCAATTTACATTCCTATGTAAAAATAATGTACCACACTGATATAAAAACTAAAACGCCCTAGTGTTTTAAAAATATTTACCCTATGTTTTATTTTATTTTTCACTGATTTTAAATATTTGTATTAAATTTTTTAGTTTCTTTAGTCTCCTTCCCCAACTCATCATCTTCCCAAAATCCAAACCCTAATTTATTTTACCGGGATTTTTGTACACATCGCTTGCATAAAGTGTTGTTTTTTTTGGATGACGAGGGAAACCCGCAGCCGCTACCGTGAGGTGCGCACTGGGTAAACCCCGCTCTTGTGTAATAGCCTGCAAACCACACAAGAGAGATAAACCAGCCTAGGTTGCCCATAGCTGACAGGCTCACAGTAGAGAAGGCAAATAGGCATTCCCTCATCAGGATTCGAACATGTGACCTAAGCCACAAGTTCAGATGCCCTTACCAACTCTACCGGGGGTTGCCCCCTGCATAAAGTGTTGTTAATTCCACGTATTGTTAAAGCTACGCTTTTATATTTCATTTATATATTATATATAGAGAGAGCATTTACACTTTAATTTATTTTTGTCACATATTTCAAAATTGTTTTATTACCAATTCTTTAATTTTCTTAATTATTGCTCAACCATTTTTTGGATACATTTGGATATATGGGGGCCCTATAAAGAGCCTACCTACAATAATGAGAGATATTTTTTGACTATTGTAGATGACTATTCAAGAAATACATGGACTTTTTTGATGCAACACAAATCTGATATTCTGCACATTATTCAGAAATTCTTTAGTTTTATTCAAAAACACCTCAGTGCACAAATTAAGAAAATCAGAACAGATAATGCCTGGGACTTCTTTAAGCATGAATGTAGATCCTATTTTGATTCTTTGGGGATTTTACACCAAAGTTCTTGCCCATATACACCCCAACAAAATGGGGTGGTTGAAAGGAAATATAGACACATTTTAAATGTGGCTAGGGCTATTAAATTTCAATCTTGTGTTCCTATAAAATATTGGGGTGAATGCATCTTAACTGCCACTTATATCATTAACAGAACACCTACACCCCTGTTAAAGGGCAAAACTCCTTATTTCATGTTAACTAGACAAGAACCTAATCTGTCACACCTGAAGGTTTTTGGTTGTTTATGTTATGTTAAAATTCTACCTCAAACAGACAAGTTTCAACCTAGATCAAAATCTTGTGTCTTTATGGGGTATGCTATTAATCAAAAGGGATACAAAGTTCTAGATTTACACAACAACACTTTTTTAGTCTCTAGAGACATTATTTTTAATGAAAATGTCTTTCCTTTTAAGTTGTCTACAACAGGATCTTCTGTTTTTTCTAACATTGATACTCAAAGATATTATGATGAATTAATTGATCCTTATGTGAGTATCCAAGACAATATACATACTATGAATGAGCCTACAGAAGAAGCTGCTTTGCCAGCCACACAAACACCACACACACATGCAGATACATCTTCTGTTAATGAAGAATTAGCAAATCAGGTTCCTGAAGCAGGTGAATTAAGGAGGTCTGGCAGACATGTCAAACCCCCTGTTTGGTCAAAGGATTATGTATCCTCACAGGTTTGTTCTACCAAGCATCCTATTTCTGACCATATATCTTATCACAAATGTAATCCTTCATATGTATCTTTGTTATCTTCTACTGATCATACTATTCCCAAACATTATAATGAAGCTATTAAACATGAACAGTGGAGAAAAGCTATGGAAACAGAAATAAAAGCCCTGGTTCTGAATAAAACATGGGCAGTGGTTGATTTACCTAAAGATAAAGTCCCTATTGGTTGTAGATGGGTGTACACCATTAAATATAATTCTGATGGTAATATAGAAAGATATAAAGCCAGATTAGTGGCCAAAGGCTATAACCAAAAAGAGGGATTGGATTATACAGAAACATTCTCACCAGTTGCAAAACCAGTGACTGTGAGAACTGTTATAGCCTTAGCTGCTAATAAAGATTGGCCATTATATCAAATGGATGTCACTAATGCTTTCTTGCAGGGAGATCTAGAAGAGGAAGTATACATGGAGATTCCTCTAGGATTTGGGGCTGGTATGGATCAGAAACATCAGAAAACAGGTACAGGTAAAGTGTGTAAGTTACTAAAATCCCTTTATGGCTTAAAACAAGCTAGTAGACAGTGGAATGTTAAATTCACTGAGGCTATGCACAAAGCTGGTTTTAAGCAGTCCTTAAATGATTATTCTCTTTTTACCAAAGTGCAAGGTAATGATATGGTTATCTTACTTGTTTATGTAGATGATATTTTGATAACTGGTTCTAATGAATGTTTGATTAATGAGTTAAAGCAATACTTGCAAGATACCTTTTATATGAAGGATCTTGGTATTTTAATTTTTTTTTTGGGGATAGAGGTTGTTAGGTCTAACAAAGGGATCTATTTGAACCAAAGGAAATATGTTCTTGAGTTGCTTTCAGATGCAGGAATGCTTGGCTGCCGACCGGTGAATACTCCAATGGAACAAAATACAAAGTTTACTTCAGCTGCATATGATGAGGGACTGAAATTGAATGAAAATGATCCAGTGGTTGAAGATGTATCCTACTATCAGAAAATTGTAGGCAAGCTGATTTATTTGTGCATGACAAGACCGGACATCAGTTATTCGGTTCAGGTCTTGAGCCAGTTCATGCATCAACCAAAGAAGTCTCATATGGATGCAATGTTCAGAGTATTACGGTATTTAAAGGGCAGGCCGGGGCTAGGATTACTTATGGCTTCAGGGGGAGTATTCAAGCCTAAAGGCTATTGTGATTCGGATTGGGCTTCATGCCCAATGACACGGAGGTCTCTCAGTGGTTTTGCTATCATGATTGGCAACTCTATGGTTTCTTGGAAAACCAAGAAACAGAAAGTTATTTCTCGATCTTCAGCCGAGGCTGAGTACAGGTCTATGGCTACTACTGTTAGTGAGCTTGTTTGGATTATTAGTTTACTGAAAGACTTGGGTATTCAACAAGATGACCAGCGCGATTATTTTGTGACAGCAAGTCTGCTTTGCACATTGCTGCGAACCCAGTTTATCACGAACGCACAAAACACATAGAAGTCGACTGTCATTTTATACGAGAGAAGTTGCAAAACAAGACAATCACTACGGCTTACATTCCAAGTCATGAACAGCCGGCAGATTTATTTACAAAAGCTTTGGGCCGACAACAATTTGAGTTTTTACTTGACAAGTTGTATGTCTTTGATTTGTATAAGCCAACAACTTGAGGGGGAGTATTAAGCGTATTTAGAAGCCTAGAGTTGTTATATAGATATATCATAGAAGCGTGTTTTACATCAAGAACTATAAATACCCTACGGGTATTCTTTGTAACCATAACACTGAATATTCTTCTTCTAAATCAATACAATGAATTTGTTCAATTCTTCATATCCGCTGCTTCAATCTTATCACATACTAATCTCCTCATAAATTATAGTCACTTGTAATTATCTTATATAGAATATAAAAGTAAATTATGTTAAATAATTTACCAAAGTTGTGTACACGGTACAATAATTCCAATTTCATCATCTTTTTTTTGTGTGTGTTTTACGCGATGTTTATAGCCTCATTACTCATTGACTTGGATCTTTTCTACTCTATATGCATGTAAGCATGCATCTCAACTTGTTTTATTTTAACTTTTATTTAATTCTATATATAGAGAGGATTTAATTTGCTACATGAGAATATAACAATAATCTCCTGTCAAAAAGAATTCTGATCTTTCAGGTAATTAACTAATTTAATCAACTTTGTAAGTATTGAATTTTTTTGCATGCAATATGTATCTGTTTATGGATATTAGATCGAGTGTAATTTTTAAAACGATTGAACATTTATGAATATTCTTAGCTAAGTGTTTTTAAATCCTATGGTAATAGTAGTAGTTGAATTTTGGCATGCTATATATGATGCACGAGTATTTCTACAAATAACACAGTGCAGCTTTTTATTCATATTGTATTTTGTGTTCGTTGTGGTGGATTCTCTGGATACCGATATTTTTGACATGTTTCAAAATATAAAGGTAACATAAATTTTTAGATAGCGTATTTGTTACAAAATTTGAAGTATCCAATTCTAATACCCGATAGAGTATTTTTAAAATACTATGATACAATACCGTTTTTGGGTTAAATTAGAAAAAAAGAAAATATAGTCGATCTTTCTTTAAAAATCAAACAGAAAGTTAAACAAATGACGAATAGATTTAAAGAACTAGACAAGATTATATTTATATATATTAATGAATCTCTTAATCAAACTGTATATAAATATTGTACATGTATATACCGAGTCTTATCATTTTCAATATAATTTTTGTTTGTCTATTTATAGAGATTCCACGGTGTAATATTAGGGTTTGTGGGTCGGGTCAAACTAGTCTGAATAAAACAAGTAGATCCTTGTTATTGTAGGGTAATATTTCCTATTATCGAGTGGTATATTAACAGTATAAGAATTAATGATTGAAATTACACATTAATGAGACAATTATAATTTCGTATAAAATGAGATCTGGGCTAAAATTTTCCGTATAATGTATTCATTTTATGTGACAGTTTACATAATTTTTTAGAAGGAAAATTGAAGGACTGATGGGCATTAAGAAGCAAACCTTCCACCTTGTTGGACCATCATTTCTGAATAATGTTGATTGGTAAGATCAATATTTATTTTGAAATTTTATTTCATTTCGTATTTCATTTCACGTTCACACTTTGTCTTAAAAAATATGTTTTTTTACTCGGGTCTGACTTAGTTTTATAGTGCCTTTCTTTTTCTTGCTGGATGTTCCAAGGGGTGGGAATTGGGTTGAATGAGTTGGTTTGGGTCGGGGTCCAATTGGGTTCAATGTCAAAAAATGTGCATTATAGTTGGACCTAACAAGGACTCAAAGTGGACCCAATAAAGACCCATTATGAATCAAAATAGTGTAAGAAGTAGCTGTTGAGTTTAAAATATAGATTATTGACTCAAAGTAAAAAATATGTTAGACCCAAATTGGGCCCAATTTAAGATTCAATTGGACCTAAATATTATTAAAAACAACTTAGTTCGAACTAAAATGCTAAAATGTTAGGACTCAACTCATTGAAAACTTAGTTTGATTTGGGTCCAAATATATACATGGACCCAAATTGCCACTCCTATTCCTGAGTAAAGAGAAAGTAAGCGGAGGTAGAATATGTACTAAATAGAAGATAGATGATATTATTGTAATATTATTACGTCGAAATAGTTAAGAACAATGTATAATTCAACCTTTTTTTTGTTCATTTATTTTGATTTTAAAATGTTATCTAAATAAGATCTAAACTGGCCTTTTGGGCTAACAATTTGAACACTATCATTGCTTAACAAGACATATTTCCCACAGGAACAACTTAGACCACAGAAGGTCCATTGCAGCCAGCCTAGTGAAAGGAGTCGAAATCAACGAACGTGATCGACAGAAAAACCGGCAAGGCCCCACAGCCCTCGCTCATTCGTGGTGGGAATTCTTCGGTTTCAAATTGAAAACGGTACTCATTGATGACCACGATAGCTCCATTTTTGGCGCCATTTACGAGTTCACAATCTTCAAACCCGAAAACCTTAATGCGGGCCCACCACAATTCGTCGTTGCATTAAGGGGCACGATGAACAAACGACGAAACATGGTTCAAGATTACATTCTAAACGTCAAATGTCTCGCCAACAACCTCAACAAATGTTCGCGTTTTAGGATCGGGTTCGAATCCGTTAACGAGCTCGTACAACGGGTCGACCCTAGGCACGTTTGGCTCGTCGGGTACTCACAAGGGGCGGCAATATCGTTGAATATAGGACGACGTATGATCAAGGACACAAGGATTCTTCTCGAGACGTACCTCTTCAATCCACCGTTCATATCTCTGCCAATCGGACGGATAAAAAGCGAAGACGTGAGGCGCCATTTGAGGGTTATTAAGAGCTTGTTTGTAACTGAGATTTGCCATACGGTGTGTTGTATAATTCTGGCCGTTTGGAGCGCTGTCTGGTTCCTACGATGTCTCGTAGTTGCGCATCTTTTGTCACAAAATCTCCGACATGTGGCATCGGCATATCTTGTGTTACTCCTGAGGATTCAGCCATCATTGGAGGTGGTTGTGGTGGTTGTGGCGCCGTATAAATCGGTGGCGGTCCGTCTCTTGGCACTAATGCTGAGGATTCATCTCCAGCATTCATTTTTAGGTCTACAAGTCCTAATCCTGAAAAAGATTCGGCAAGATCTTGTAGGTCTTGTAGGTTGATTTTATCCATTTATTTGATAATGGATTTTCCTCTAATTAGAGCACTAAGCTTTTCATCGTCGGTCATCTTTCTCGTAACTTTGGTTGGTTTTCCATCTTGGTGTAGATATGGAACTCTTCCGAAATCGATCTTTCTTCTACCACTGGCTGGGATTTCCAAGGTAGTTACTCTCTTTTGAACATCTATAAGGATTTCATAGATCTCCTTTTGATGTTTAAACATGTCGTCCAACTTATTTTGAATTTGTTGAACTTTTATCGGAACTATGTATTGTTGTTCTCCATTGTTCTGCACCGTCTTCTGGACTTCTCGTATATCCCTAGACGTCTTGTTTGTTGAATCTGGAATTATTTCACTCCAGCTAATTCTTCCTCTATTACTGGGCTCCATGATCATAATGAGCCTCTTCTTGATAGTAAAGAACTCTTTCTCTTTTCCATTGAATTTCTTCAATGGACATCATATGATTCGTCTTTTGATCCATGCAGTATTGTAGGGTTATCCTACTTACTCCTGCTAGGGCTTGTTCAACATATCGGTTATTCCAATATGTTACCATCTCCTGATGGTTTTGTTCTTGTGTCTTCAAAATTTGAAGACAATTCCTGAAATACAAACATCTTGAACATTCGTCCAGATCCATGTTTGGATATAATTTCTCCTCCACAAAAGTTAACTTATCCTATATAATAAATATTTTACTAAGTTCATAATAAACCTAGGCTCTGATACCATTTTGGGGTCCCGATTTGCATTCATTTAAAGTTAGGGATTTAACTAACAATTTTCCACATCTTTTAAAGCTTCCAAAATAAAATTTTGTCATAAAGGGTATTTTTGGTAAAACAAAGTTTTGCTATATTGGCCTTTTGTGTGAAAAACCAAAAGTGTGTTAATTTTTGAATTAAATGGTATGTGGGTACATTTTTGCAATTAAAATCACAAAATATATTATTTTTTGAAATCTTTCTCATTTGTAATCATTTGATCAAAACAGACATGGTCACTTTAATTTACTGTTTATTACCAAATTTTTTATTTTCTTAATTTTTGCTTAACCATACTAATCTCCTAATAATTATTGTCACTTGTAATTATTTTATATAGAATGTAAAAGTAAATTCTGTTAAATAATTTCCCAAAATTGTGTACACGGTAAAATACATTCCAATTTCATCATCTTAATTTGTGTGGTTTATAAATCCCATTGACTTGGACTTTTCTACTCTAAAGTCTATACGCATTTAAGCATATATCCAGCTCCAGTTGTTTTATATAAACTTTTATTTAATTCTATATATTTCCTATATGAAAATCGAATAGAAAAATAATCTCCTGTCGAAAAGAATTCTCATCTTTCAGGTAATTAATTGATTTAATCAACTTTGTAATTACTTCTTTGTTTCTGTGGTGGTTTATTATAAGTATTGAATCTTTTGCATGCCATATGGTTATTAGATCGAGTGTAATTTTCGAAACTATTGAACTTTTATGTGTGTACGATATGAAATTTTTAGCTAAGGGTGTGTTTGGATCAAATGATTTGAAATCTATGAATTTCAAATTCATCGACAAATCCATTTAAGTTCGTTTGGATGATGATGAATTTCAAATCTCCCGTCATTAATTTTGAGCTCTTTTATCCACAACTACGGTGGATTTCAAATGACACCATTTTATGTGTCATTTGAAATACTTTCTCCAAAGCCCCTCCTCAAATCCAAATCCATCGATCCAAACGCACCGTAGGGCTATTTTTGGATTAAAAGATTTGAAATTCATGGATTTCAAATTCATCGATAAATTCATTTAAGTTCGTTTGGATGAATTCATATTACGATGGATTTCAAATCCCTTGTCATTCACTTTGATCTATTTTCTCCGAACTACGGTGGATTTCAAATGACACTATTTTATGTGTCATTTCAAATCCTTCCTCAAAATTCAAATCCTTCAATCCAAACACACCCTAGGAGTTTTGAAATATTTTTGAAAACTGTTTTAGAATAAAAAAAAAAGAGAAATTTTGGATACCGTACCTAATACGAAATTTAAGGTATTAAATTGTGATACTAGATAGAGTATTTTTTTCAATTTTCATACAATATTTTTCAGGGTTTAATGAGAAAAAAAGAAAGAAAGAATATAATCGTTCTTTTGTTAAAAATCAAACAAAATGTTAACAAATGACAAATAGATTTAAAGAACCAGACAAATTTTTTTATTTATATTACTGAATCTCTTAATCAAATTATATTTTAAATATTGTACATACAATGTGTGGTATCTTAAATTTTTCAAATTTGTCATATTTCGTGTCCGATTGAGATAATATATGTACCATCGTATCGAGCCAAACTTATTAAGGTTGACCCTTGCTTTGATACTAAAATGGGTTATTTGTATTTGGAATTTCAATATAAGTTTTTGACAGTCTATTTTTATAGAGTTTCGACGGTGTAATATTAGGGTTGGTGGGTCGGGTCAAATTATTGTATAGTAATATTTCCTATTATCAATTGGTATATTAGCAGTTTAATAATGACTGAAATTAGACAATTATAATTTCGTATAGAATTAGATTTGGGCTAAAAATTTCCGTATAATGTATTTCTTTTATGTGACAATTTACATAATTTTTTGGAAGGAAAATTGAAGGATAATGGGCATTAAGAAGCAAACCTTCCACCTCGTTGGACCAACATTTTTGAATAACGTTGATTGGTAAGATCAATAATATTTATTTCAAAATTTTGTTTCATCTCGTTTAAGGTTGTCTAAATCAGAAGATCTAAGGCCTTCTTTGTTTATGTTTTCAAAATTCATTTTCAACTTTTTAAACAAAATTTAAAAATAAATTTAACATGTCAAATTTTCATCCAAATTCTCGTTTTTTTTCAACTTTACTTTCGAATCTCCTATATAATTAACTACCAATTATATATACAACATTTCACACATTTAATCAAATCAATCATTATTTCACTTTATCTTTCATACTTCATAATTTTTTTAATCTATATTTTTAATTTTTTATTCACATAATCATTATATATACACAACTTACACAAGTATTCTATACATCACCCATCAATCTATCACTATTAATTTGACATATTTTACAACTTTCAACATATCTTTAAAAACATAAACAAACAGCTACCATTTTCACATGAATTTCTATAATATACAATTCTTGATAAAATTTCAAATTTTTATCTTGACAATTTTCCCATAGGAACAACTTAGACCACAGAAGGTCCATCGCAGCCAGCCTAGTGAAAGGCGTCGAGATCAACGAATGTGATCGACAGAAGAACCGTCAAGGCGCCAAAGCCCTTGCTCATTCATGGTGGGAATTCTTCGGTTTTGAATTGAAAACGATACTTGTTGATCACCATGATAGCTCCATTTTTGGCGCCATTTACGAGTTCAAAAACTTCAAACCCGAAAACCCTAATGCGGGCCGAAAGGGCCCTCCGCAATTCGTCGTTGCCTTTAGGGGCACGATGAACAAACCAAGAAACATGGTTAAAGATACCATTCTAAACGTCAAATGTCTCTTCAACCATCTTAACAAATGTTCGCGTTTTAGGATCGGGTTCGAATCCGTTAACGAGCTCGTTCAACGGGTCGACCCTGGGCACGTTTGGCTCGTCGGGTACTCACAAGGGGCGGCTATATCGTTGAATATAGGAATACGTATGATCAAGGACACACGGATTCATCTCGAGACGTACCTATTCAATCCACCGTTCATATCTCCGCCGATCGGATGGATAAAAAGCGACGAGTTGAGGCGCCATTTGAGGGTTATTAAGAGCTTGTTTGTAACCGGCATTGTTCATGTTACGGGCCAAAAAGTAGTGTTTGATGAAAATGAGCCGTTTAACGTGCTGTCGAAGTGGGCCCCATACTTATTTGTCAACTTGTCGGATCTCATTTGTTCGGAATATGTGGGCTATTTCGAGCATAGGGACACTATGGAGTCGATTGGTCTCAGGGAAATTGAAATGATTTCGACAAGGTATAGTTATATAGGGAGCTTGGTGTTAGCTATAGCACAAAAGGATTTTGAAAGAGCAGCACATCTTATTCCTTCTGCTCATCTCACTATTAACACATCAACTTCTGTGTGGGAAGCTCATAAGCTTAAACAATGGTGGAGAAACGATCTTCGATTCGACTCAAAACGTTACGAGTTTAATCAGTCGTGCTTCAGCTCGACTGATTAGCAACGCTCTCGATTCGAATAACAAATATTGCAAAAAGTCGTATGTAATATAGTTTTATATAAGTTTGAACATTCATGTACGTTAGGAGAAGTTTCCAAGGGCGTGAGATAATTAGTAGTATTGTGTGTGCGCGTGAGATGGATATTTATTTTAGACAGTGATTCAAAATATTATGGCTATGTATGTTTATGTTTTTGAAATAAAATTTTAAAATTTTCTCAGGAAATGCGCATTATGGAAGTTCGTGTGAAAATGGTAGGTGTTTGTTTATGTTTTTAAAAATAGATTAAAAGTTATAAGGTTAACTTTTCTTAAACTCTTATAATTCGCATTTGTTTTTGTTGTCTCCTGTTTTGTGCAATTGACGATATAAATGTATATTGTGCATCAGGAAAATCGCAATATTAGTCTCAAGTATGGTCCATTTTTGCGATTTTAGCTCTATTGTTTACAAATTTACAATATTTGTCGCATGCGAAGTATTCTTTTGCATTTTATTCCCATTCGTTAAAAATGGATGTATTAAATTGAAGGATATTTTTTGGAAAAAACGGACTGAAAAAGTGATTTTTTTTATAAATATGGGATGTGGAGAGTATAATCTAGCTAAAATCTTATATAGTAACCATAGTGGCGTTTTTAGGACATAATCACTGATTTCGAGTTTTTACAACAGAATCTTGGTAATGATCATATAAGTCTCGTACAATCACCAACGGAGAAACCTAGGATCATGAGCAGCAGCATTTCCGAAGAGCGTAAGGAAAAGCTCGCCAGATATTGGAGTAAGAAGTCGAAGAGAAACTTTTGGCAGAAAAATTAAGGTGAGTTTTCTGTTATTTAAGTTTTTTAATAAGATTTTCGTTATTGATTTGTACTAGAGCTCTAAGTTGGTGTTCACGATTTGATTAGTACGAAGAACACTCTTCAAAGATGCGAAAAACCGCAACAATTTTATTCAAGAATCGAAATAATACGGCCTTAAGCTAAACGCGATCAAAACCACTCAATTTCTACTTAAGACAATACTTCCAACAACTATCATATCGCGTATGCCATAAACCTTGGAAAGATTTGCCTTAAAATGTATATGTAATTATGCTACTTAACTCCTCCCGAATAAAAAATATTTAGACGTCTCAGAAATAGTGTTCAAGCTTGTTTGAAGTACAATCAAGCTTTTTAAATTTGGTCTGATTGTTTATTGAGTCGAGCTCGAGTAGTTTGAATATTTTGTACATATTTTTGTTATTTTTTGGTATTAGAGCCGAGCTCGAGTCGAGCTTTAAAATTTATCGAACATAAAAAGTTGTTCAAGCTTGGTTTGTAAAATGTCGAACCGAGCTCGAATCGAGTGTCGAATATCGAGTTAAATTTTCACCCATACTCAGAAACTTACAAAATTAAAATTCTGGGCATTTTGTATGGTACTCGGCTGACTAGCTAGAATCGGGGCGAATTAGTCTAGTGACACACGGGATTTGTGTAACCTCAGCAAACGAAGTTTCGGCCCGTGACATTTGGCTTGAACCCACTATCGATCTCTCTCTATTTATCACCCGAAATTCCAAAATTTAATGTGGTGGAAATTTGTTTTTCTTACCAAGTAATCAACGCCTTCGAGATTCGTTATGACATGTCAAAATTAGACGCTAATGTTATGTTTCGATGCAGTATGCTTGCAGGAAGGCTCTAGCTGATAGCCAACCGAGAATTCGTGGAAGATTTGCGAAAACTGAAAATTCCCAATAATCGATTAGTCTCATGATCGAGAACGTGCGTTTGGCAGTAGTTTCGAGATCTAATTGACGTAAAAATTAGCGGGTTTTTTGTTAATCGAAGATTAAGGGTAACTACTCAATGTTTGAAACTCGAAAAACTAGTTTGTGTCTTCATATGTTGTAATAATCCTGTTTGTAGATCAAATTCTAAACTATTAATATATTGTAAATATAGTTTGTTTAGCAGTAAACCTGCACAAGATCTGTGTTATGGTTATTGAAGCTCTATGTGAAGCTATTTCTAAACATTATTACAGTTACAATATTTTCTTCAAATCTTATAATGCCTATACAAAATAATACTAGTTGGTTTAATCCTTAATATTATATATAATATGATATATAAATAAGCTAATAAAATAATTTACATTACGAATTTATTGACATCATTTTTATGACGTCCAAATTCTTAACCATCCCGACAAATTAGCTAGTAATATCATATTCACTTATATTTGTATAGTTATTGCAAGTGGTATCAAATTTGTATAGTTATTTATGTAGCAAAATGTAATTTTTGTTTTTGCCAGTTTGCAACGTCATCAGAATGTACTTGAATGGGTATTTATGTCTTTCCAATGTATTAGGTAAACGTGCAAGTTACCATTATTAATACTTAGAAATTAGAAAGAAAACATAAGTTGACATTTTTGTCGGTGAATAATTAGTATGATTGGATAGAAATTAAGTTGACATCAGTCGATAAAAGTTATTTAAAGACTAATAACGCTTTTGTCAACTATATGACCAAAAAAAAAAAAGAATTACAATATAAGTTTGATCATGAATTTATAAACATAGAAATAATAATAATAATAATAATATACTAATTAAGAGTGTTTATACGATTTCAAATTAGGAATCCTTTTTAATGGTTAAATGAGGGGGATAATTGCAATTTAACTCTTTATGAAATTTCATAAATGCGTAAAAATGTTAATAAAATTAAAATATGCAATTTACATTCCTATGTAAAAATAATGTACCACACTGATATAAAAACTAAAACGCCCTAGTGTTTTAAAAATATTTACCCTATGTTTTATTTTATTTTTCACTGATTTTAAATACTTGTATTAAATTTTTTAGTTTCTTTAGTCTCCTTCCCCAACTCATCATCTTCCCAAAATCCAAACCCTAATTTATTTTACCGGGATTTTTGTACACATCGCTTGCATAAAGTGTTGTTTTTTTTGGATGACGAGGGAAACCCGCAGCCGCTACCGTGAGGTGCGCACTGGGTAAACCCCGCTCTTGTGTAATAGCCTGCAAACCACACAAGAGAGATAAACCAGCCTAGGTTGCCCATAGCTGACAGGCTCACAGTAGAGAAGGCAAATAGGCATTCCCTCATCAGGATTCGAACATGTGACCTAAGCCACAAGTTCAGATGCCCTTACCAACTCTACCGGGGGTTGCCCCCTGCATAAAGTGTTGTTAATTCCACGTATTGTTAAAGCTACGCTTTTATATTTCATTTATATATTATATATAGAGAGAGCATTTACACTTTAATTTATTTTTGTCACATATTTCAAAATTGTTTTATTACCAATTCTTTAATTTTCTTAATTATTGCTCAACCATTTTTTGGATACATTTGGATATATGGGGGCCCTATAAAGAGCCTACCTACAATAATGAGAGATATTTTTTGACTATTGTAGATGACTATTCAAGAAATACATGGACTTTTTTGATGCAACACAAATCTGATATTCTGCACATTATTCAGAAATTCTTTAGTTTTATTCAAAAACACCTCAGTGCACAAATTAAGAAAATCAGAACAGATAATGCCTGGGACTTCTTTAAGCATGAATGTAGATCCTATTTTGATTCTTTGGGGATTTTACACCAAAGTTCTTGCCCATATACACCCCAACAAAATGGGGTGGTTGAAAGGAAATATAGACACATTTTAAATGTGGCTAGGGCTATTAAATTTCAATCTTGTGTTCCTATAAAATATTGGGGTGAATGCATCTTAACTGCCACTTATATCATTAACAGAACACCTACACCCCTGTTAAAGGGCAAAACTCCTTATTTCATGTTAACTAGACAAGAACCTAATCTGTCACACCTGAAGGTTTTTGGTTGTTTATGTTATGTTAAAATTCTACCTCAAACAGACAAGTTTCAACCTAGATCAAAATCTTGTGTCTTTATGGGGTATGCTATTAATCAAAAGGGATACAAAGTTCTAGATTTACACAACAACACTTTTTTAGTCTCTAGAGACATTATTTTTAATGAAAATGTCTTTCCTTTTAAGTTGTCTACAACAGGATCTTCTGTTTTTTCTAACATTGATACTCAAAGATATTATGATGAATTAATTGATCCTTATGTGAGTATCCAAGACAATATACATACTATGAATGAGCCTACAGAAGAAGCTGCTTTGCCAGCCACACAAACACCACACACACATGCAGATACATCTTCTGTTAATGAAGAATTAGCAAATCAGGTTCCTGAAGCAGGTGAATTAAGGAGGTCTGGCAGACATGTCAAACCCCCTGTTTGGTCAAAGGATTATGTATCCTCACAGGTTTGTTCTACCAAGCATCCTATTTCTGACCATATATCTTATCACAAATGTAATCCTTCATATGTATCTTTGTTATCTTCTACTGATCATACTATTCCCAAACATTATAATGAAGCTATTAAACATGAACAGTGGAGAAAAGCTATGGAAACAGAAATAAAAGCCCTGGTTCTGAATAAAACATGGGCAGTGGTTGATTTACCTAAAGATAAAGTCCCTATTGGTTGTAGATGGGTGTACACCATTAAATATAATTCTGATGGTAATATAGAAAGATATAAAGCCAGATTAGTGGCCAAAGGCTATAACCAAAAAGAGGGATTGGATTATACAGAAACATTCTCACCAGTTGCAAAACCAGTGACTGTGAGAACTGTTATAGCCTTAGCTGCTAATAAAGATTGGCCATTATATCAAATGGATGTCACTAATGCTTTCTTGCAGGGAGATCTAGAAGAGGAAGTATACATGGAGATTCCTCTAGGATTTGGGGCTGGTATGGATCAGAAACATCAGAAAACAGGTACAGGTAAAGTGTGTAAGTTACTAAAATCCCTTTATGGCTTAAAACAAGCTAGTAGACAGTGGAATGTTAAATTCACTGAGGCTATGCACAAAGCTGGTTTTAAGCAGTCCTTAAATGATTATTCTCTTTTTACCAAAGTGCAAGGTAATGATATGGTTATCTTACTTGTTTATGTAGATGATATTTTGATAACTGGTTCTAATGAATGTTTGATTAATGAGTTAAAGCAATACTTGCAAGATACCTTTTATATGAAGGATCTTGGTATTTTAATTTTTTTTTTGGGGATAGAGGTTGTTAGGTCTAACAAAGGGATCTATTTGAACCAAAGGAAATATGTTCTTGAGTTGCTTTCAGATGCAGGAATGCTTGGCTGCCGACCGGTGAATACTCCAATGGAACAAAATACAAAGTTTACTTCAGCTGCATATGATGAGGGACTGAAATTGAATGAAAATGATCCAGTGGTTGAAGATGTATCCTACTATCAGAAAATTGTAGGCAAGCTGATTTATTTGTGCATGACAAGACCGGACATCAGTTATTCGGTTCAGGTCTTGAGCCAGTTCATGCATCAACCAAAGAAGTCTCATATGGATGCAATGTTCAGAGTATTACGGTATTTAAAGGGCAGGCCGGGGCTAGGATTACTTATGGCTTCAGGGGGAGTATTCAAGCCTAAAGGCTATTGTGATTCGGATTGGGCTTCATGCCCAATGACACGGAGGTCTCTCAGTGGTTTTGCTATCATGATTGGCAACTCTATGGTTTCTTGGAAAACCAAGAAACAGAAAGTTATTTCTCGATCTTCAGCCGAGGCTGAGTACAGGTCTATGGCTACTACTGTTAGTGAGCTTGTTTGGATTATTAGTTTACTGAAAGACTTGGGTATTCAACAAGATGACCAGCGCGATTATTTTGTGACAGCAAGTCTGCTTTGCACATTGCTGCGAACCCAGTTTATCACGAACGCACAAAACACATAGAAGTCGACTGTCATTTTATACGAGAGAAGTTGCAAAACAAGACAATCACTACGGCTTACATTCCAAGTCATGAACAGCCGGCAGATTTATTTACAAAAGCTTTGGGCCGACAACAATTTGAGTTTTTACTTGACAAGTTGTGTGTCTTTGATTTGTATAAGCCAACAACTTGAGGGGGAGTATTAAGCGTATTTAGAAGCCTAGAGTTGTTATATAGATATATCATAGAAGCGTGTTTTACATCAGGAACTATAAATACCCTACGGGTATTCTTTGTAACCATAACACTGAATATTCTTCTTCTAAATCAATACAATGAATTTGTTCAATTCTTCATATCCGCTGCTTCAATCTTATCACATACTAATCTCCTCATAAATTATAGTCACTTGTAATTATCTTATATAGAATATAAAAGTAAATTATGTTAAATAATTTACCAAAGTTGTGTACACGGTACAATAATTCCAATTTCATCATCTTTTTTTTGTGTGTGTTTTACGCGATGTTTATAGCCTCATTACTCATTGACTTGGATCTTTTCTACTCTATATGCATGTAAGCATGCATCTCAACTTGTTTTATTTTAACTTTTATTTAATTCTATATATAGAGAGGATTTAATTTGCTACATGAGAATATAACAATAATCTCCTGTCAAAAAGAATTCTGATCTTTCAGGTAATTAACTAATTTAATCAACTTTGTAAGTATTGAATTTTTTTGCATGCAATATGTATCTGTTTATGGATATTAGATCGAGTGTAATTTTTAAAACGATTGAACATTTATGAATATTCTTAGCTAAGTGTTTTTAAATCCTATGGTAATAGTAGTAGTTGAATTTTGGCATGCTATATATGATGCACGAGTATTTCTACAAATAACACAGTGCAGCTTTTTATTCATATTGTATTTTGTGTTCGTTGTGGTGGATTCTCTGGATACCGATATTTTTGACATGTTTCAAAATATAAAGGTAACATAAATTTTTAGATAGCGTATTTGTTACAAAATTTGAAGTATCCAATTCTAATACCCGATAGAGTATTTTTAAAATACTATGATACAATACCGTTTTTGGGTTAAATTAGAAAAAAAGAAAATATAGTCGATCTTTCTTTAAAAATCAAACAGAAAGTTAAACAAATGACGAATAGATTTAAAGAACTAGACAAGATTATATTTATATATATTAATGAATCTCTTAATCAAACTGTATATAAATATTGTACATGTATATACCGAGTCTTATCATTTTCAATATAATTTTTGTTTGTCTATTTATAGAGATTCCACGGTGTAATATTAGGGTTTGTGGGTCGGGTCAAACTAGTCTGAATAAAACAAGTAGATCCTTGTTATTGTAGGGTAATATTTCCTATTATCGAGTGGTATATTAACAGTATAAGAATTAATGATTGAAATTACACATTAATGAGACAATTATAATTTCGTATAAAATGAGATCTGGGCTAAAATTTTCCGTATAATGTATTCATTTTATGTGACAGTTTACATAATTTTTTAGAAGGAAAATTGAAGGACTGATGGGCATTAAGAAGCAAACCTTCCACCTTGTTGGACCATCATTTCTGAATAATGTTGATTGGTAAGATCAATATTTATTTTGAAATTTTATTTCATTTCGTATTTCATTTCACGTTCACACTTTGTCTTAAAAAATATGTTTTTTTACTCGGGTCTGACTTAGTTTTATAGTGCCTTTCTTTTTCTTGCTGGATGTTCCAAGGGGTGGGAATTGGGTTGAATGAGTTGGTTTGGGTCGGGGTCCAATTGGGTTCAATGTCAAAAAATGTGCATTATAGTTGGACCTAACAAGGACTCAAAGTGGACCCAATAAAGACCCATTATGAATCAAAATAGTGTAAGAAGTAGCTGTTGAGTTTAAAATATAGATTATTGACTCAAAGTAAAAAATATGTTAGACCCAAATTGGGCCCAATTTAAGATTCAATTGGACCTAAATATTATTAAAAACAACTTAGTTCGAACTAAAATGCTAAAATGTTAGGACTCAACTCATTGAAAACTTAGTTTGATTTGGGTCCAAATATATACATGGACCCAAATTGCCACTCCTATTCCTGAGTAAAGAGAAAGTAAGCGGAGGTAGAATATGTACTAAATAGAAGATAGATGATATTATTGTAATATTATTACGTCGAAATAGTTAAGAACAATGTATAATTCAACCTTTTTTTTGTTCATTTATTTTGATTTTAAAATGTTATCTAAATAAGATCTAAACTGGCCTTTTGGGCTAACAATTTGAACACTATCATTGCTTAACAAGACATATTTCCCATAGGAACAACTTAGACCACAGAAGGTCCATTGCAGCCAGCCTAGTGAAAGGAGTCGAAATCAACGAACGTGATCGACAGAAAAACCGGCAAGGCCCCACAGCCCTCGCTCATTCGTGGTGGGAATTCTTCGGTTTCAAATTGAAAACGGTACTCATTGATGACCACGATAGCTCCATTTTTGGCGCCATTTACGAGTTCACAATCTTCAAACCCGAAAACCCTAATGCGGGCCCACCACAATTCGTCGTTGCATTAAGGGGCACGATGAACAAACGACGAAACATGGTTCAAGATTACATTCTAAACGTCAAATGTCTCGCCAACAACCTCAACAAATGTTCGCGTTTTAGGATCGGGTTCGAATCCGTTAACGAGCTCGTACAACGGGTCGACCCTAGGCACGTTTGGCTCGTCGGGTACTCACAAGGGGCGGCAATATCGTTGAATATAGGACGACGTATGATCAAGGACACAAGGATTCTTCTCGAGACGTACCTCTTCAATCCACCGTTCATATCTCTGCCAATCGGACGGATAAAAAGCGAAGACGTGAGGCGCCATTTGAGGGTTATTAAGAGCTTGTTTGTAACTGGCATTGTTCATACAGGCCAAAAAGTATTGTACGATGAAAACGAGCCGTTTAAAGTGCTGTCGAAGTGGGCCCCGTATTTATTTGTCAACTCGTCGGATCCCATTTGTTCGGAATATGTGGGCTATTTCGAGCATAGGGACGCTATGGAGTCGATTGGTCTCGGGGAAATCGAGATGATTTCGACGAAATATAGTTACATAGGGAGCATGGTGTTGGCTATAGCACATAAGGATTTTGAAAGGGCATCACATCTTATTCCTTCTGCTCATGTCACTATTAACACATCCCCTTGTGGTGTTTTGGAAGCTCTTATGCTTAAACAATGGTGGAGAAACGATCTTCGATTCGACTCAAAACATTACGAGTTTAATCCGTCGAGCTTGATCAGTTCGACTGATTAGCAAAGCTCTCAACACGAATACTGCAAAAAATCATATGTAACTTAGTTTTATATACATTAGAAGAAGTTTCTAATGATGTGAGATAATTAGTAATATTGTGTGCGCGCGCGAAATGGATATTTACTTTAGGCAGTGATTCAAAAATCTTGATAATTTTTTTGGGTAAATTTGAGTTCGTGACAGTTTAAATAATAACCAGCTCTCTTTAACCAATTGAAATACAAAATTGGAACAGAAAATTCAGTCCCGTCTTTTCTGTATCTCGAACTCAATTGAAAGCCTGTATAAGTCGAGCCCGGGCTCGTGTCAAACGAGCTCGGCTCGAGCTCTAGCCGAGCTTAACAAGCTCGAACTCTTAATCGAGCTCGAGCCCGAGCCCACTTGACTCTGAAAAAAGCTCGTGAGCCGGGTTCGCGAGCTTTTTTATTTTTTAATATATAATTATTTTTATTATTATATTAATAAATATATATTAAATAATTAAAAAATAAAAAAAAATTCAGTTCGGATCGAGTTCGGGCTCGAGCTCGAACCCAAGCTCACGAGCTCTAGCCTAGACATGCCCAACCGGTTCCGGTTCCCGGTTCCGGGAACCCCGGAACCGTATTCGAACCGGTTGGGCATGGTTCCGTCGAGCCTCAGCTCGACTGATTAGCAAAGCTCTCAACACGAACACGTATGTAATATTGTGGGTGCGCGCGAAATGGATACTTTGTTAGGAATATAATGCCAATGATGTAACGCTGAGCATTCAATTTTAAAAGGAACAAACCTATCCTTCATATCCCAAGAAAATAGGCACCATGAATTATGAAAAGTTGTATTGGAACAAATCTCAATTATTAAGAAAACATTTATTGATTTATTTCAATCAAACTTAATGGCAGTTTCCTTTTCTTAAAAAAGAAAAAAAAAAAAAAACTGGAAATCAAGGGCAATTAATGGCGTAACTCAAAGATCGTTTCTCTACATTATTCTATCGGTATGACATTATTTTGTCACTTTTTATTTTATTTTATCATAAGTCAATTCTTTATCTATTTTTACTTGATGATTTGTTATTATTTAAGTATATATTATTATTCAGTTTTGTTTATATTTTTATTGTTGCACATTACATTTTCCTCTTTTGTCATTTTAAAATGATCATACTTTTTTCTTAATATTTTGTTTATGAGATTCCTGAATTGCTTGAAATATATAGATAGTAATCTCCAGTTATATTTCTCTATTTTCTCTATGTTTACATGAATTTAGCACTTTAACATTTTCTCTTAGATTTTAGTTTCTTATTTGGTGTTCGTAATTAGATTAATTGTGTTTTGTTATCTTACAATTCTTTGAAAAATCATTGTAAGATGAATTGAATTATTGATAATATTATCAATATTATTTTCTAGATTATAATCATGCGCACAATTTTAGTTATCAACATACAATAGTTCATTGTATTTATTATTACAATTTTAGTTGTATTATTACTTCAGATGAGTTTCTTTTATTTTTTTTATTTTTCTTACACAAAATTATTTCATTATTTATGGACTAATAGTCTTCAATACAAAATCTAAAACTATATTATCCATGAAACCTTATAGGGCAATGGTGTATTTTGGTTTCATGTTTTTATACATTTAAGTATTCATTAGCCATTAGTCTAATACAATTCTTCTTATATATTTTAATATTTTAAGTAAAAAATTCTTTAAATTATTTTCAAAAGAGTGTGATAGACTTGACATAATTATTATATCATCATAATATATGTATATTTTTTATATATATTAGTCTTTTCTTATATATTTTTTTTATATAGTTAGATTCGAGTTTTATTCTTATATTCTGTTCTTTATTATGGCATCAAAAGAGCTTCAATTGGAAGCACTTTGAGTTCCATTTATGGAAAAAGTTGTATTTTTTGGAAAATAAATATCACAATCAATAGTTCCGTGAACTTTACTCACCAATCAATTTCTTTCTTCCACTACAAAATACATATAAACAGGCCTTGAGTTCATTTACTGTTTTGAAAGTTTCTTTTCTATAAAGCTTTAATATTGTGATATCAACTAGTTAAAGATTCACTTTTTAATGGCACTAAGCTGATTAAATATGGAAAAAAGTGGGGTAGAAGCTAAAGCTAAGGCAAATCTACCCATTAATGGTTGTTATTCTCGGAAAATTCTACTACGGCCAAACTCGATCCAGTTTGATGACAAATGGTATAGTGCTTGAGTTATGATTCATAAGTCATAACTCTCCGTCTAGTACACACTGTATTATAGCATGTTTTCATTTGCCATTAAATTGGATTTAGTTTTGTTGAACCTCGTTCGTGCTAAAAGGGTTTTCGTTTTTCAAGTGGGATTTTCCGTATATGTGAAACGTTTTGTCAAAAAAAAAAATTAGTGGAAGTGTATTTTTGTCCAAAAAATTGCTATGAAAAACTCAATTCGAGACATTTTTAACGGATTTCCTTGCGGAAATCTTGATGACAGGAGGTTTAACGAAGGGTTAATTGTTTCGAGGCGTAAATTGTTGTATAATTAGTCAAGGCGAATTAGTGTAAAAGGATTAATCTGGATTTCTCTTGCTTTTCATGTGCTTGAAGGTTTGAGCTTCTAGGTATATCAATCATTGAGTTAGTATGAGACGCATTTGTCTCAAACCGAAACTAGGTGACAGTTTGCAGCGGCCAGTAACTTAGGCTTTGTTTGTTTATGCTTTTGAGATAAAATGGTAGGTTTTGTTTAAGTTTTTAGAAATATATTAAAAGTTGTAAGACATGTCAAATCAATAGTGATAGGTTGATGGATGATGTGTATAATAATTGTGTTAGTGGTGTATTTAATGATTAAAATAAAGAAATATAGATAAAAAAAATATAAAGTATGAAAGAGAAAGTGAGATAATGATTGATTTGATTGGTAAATGTGTGAAAAGTTGTATATATGATTGATAGTTAGTTATATATGAGATTGGAAAGTAGAGTTGAAAAAAAGTAGAATTTGGATGAGAATTTGATGTGTTAAGTTTATTTTAAATTTCGTGATTTGAAAAATTGAAAATGGATTTTGAAAACATAAACAAACAAGGCCTTAGTTTCTGGAAAATCTTCTATTTTTTAGCAACGATTTGGAGTATAGTAACAGATTCCAGTGAAGAAAATGACTTCCCCGATCTTTAATAATACTTTATGCATATTTTCCTCCTCTTTTAAATTCCAATGTTGCATATTGACTATCATGTATTGGCTAATATTCTCTACTAATTACACACTTAACTCGGGAATTTCACATTTTTCAAGTATTTTTCAAGACGTTAAGAAAAACTACCACTCCTTATACACATTTTGTTGAAACTAGAACAAATACAGCTATATCACTTTTTTCGTTTCAAAAATTTGAATATAGGGCATACCAAGCAGCACATCCACTATATCCGATTACAACCTCGGACGAGAAGGGGATTTTTTCAATGCCCCCGAGCCCGTTATTCAAGAGCCATTGACGGGCCTTGACCCAATGACCATATCTGATATCGATTCGTCTATCGAGACTGGACAACTCATTAATGATGTTTTTTATGCATGCAAGAACGATATTTTGGCAAAGGAAGGGTCAAACGAGACGCCACTTTCTGAAGTCCTCGATATCGAACTTCCTAATGTGAATATGGATGAAAACTTTATTGCAGATGACGGGTTGTTTTTTGAGGGTTCGTTTCAGAAAAGTGTTAGTTTGAGTAGTTTAAGGTCGATGGACCGTGTGCATGATGCTCCGTTGAGGCCAAATTTTCTGGATTTACCGATTATGGACTTTGAGGATGTTTACGGGATGCGAAGAGCGTTTAGTGAAGGCGATATAAAGGTTAACTTTTTCTTACATTCTTCTAATTTCGCGTTTGTTTTTGTTGTCTCCCATTCTGTGCTAATGAGTTAGATACATCATACATATGTATATCATGTATCGGGAAAATTGCAACATTAGTCTCGAGTACAGTCCGTTTTGCAATTTTAACTCTATTGTTTACAAATTTACAATATTTGTCCCATGGGAAGTATATTCTTTTGCATTTTAGTCCAATCCGTTAAAAATGGATGGTATTAAATTAAAAAGGATGTTTTTTTGGAAAAAACGGACTGAAAAGTGATTTTTTTTAATAAATTTGGGATGTAGAGAGTATAATCTAGCTAAAATCTTATATTAACCATAGTGGAGAATAAGACATAATCACTGATTTTGAGTTTTTACGACAGAATCTTGGTAATAATCATATAAGTCTCGTACAATCACCAACGGAGAAACCTAGGATCATGAGCAGCAGCATTTCCGAAGAGCGTAAAGAAAAGCTCGCGAGATATTGGAGTAAGAAGTCGAAGCGAAACTTTGGCAGAAAAATTAAGGTGAGTTTTCGGTTATTTAATAGTTATTGATTTGTACTAGAGCTCT
Organism: Verbascum thapsus; assembly: GCA_963669365.1. Taxonomy (NCBI): domain Eukaryota; kingdom Viridiplantae; phylum Streptophyta; class Magnoliopsida; order Lamiales; family Scrophulariaceae; genus Verbascum; species Verbascum thapsus. The sequence goes on along the minus strand of OY770107.1, from coordinate 8,782,769 downwards.
AAGTTGGTGTTCACGATTTGATTAGTACGAAGAACACTCTTCAAAGATGCGAAAAACCGCAACAATTTTATGCAAGAATCGAAATAATACGGCCTTGAGTTAAACGCAATCGAAACCACTCAATTTCTACTTAGACAATACTTCCAACAACTATCATATCGCGTATGCCATAAACCTCGGAAAGATTTGCCTTAAAATGTATGTAATTATGCTACTTAACTCCTCCCGAATAAGAAAATATTTTTAGACGTCTCAAATAGTGTTCAAGATTGTTTGAATTACAATCAAGCTTTTTAAATTTGGTCTGATTGTTTATTGAGTCGAGCTCGAGTAGATATTTTTGTTATTTTTTGGTATTAGAGCCGAGCTCGAGTCGAGCTTTAAAATTTATCGAACATAAAAAATTGTTCAAGCTTGGTTTGTAAAATGTCGAACCGAGCTTTTAACGATCGAGCTCGAATCAAGTATCGAATATCGAGTTAAATTTTCACCCATGCTCAGAAACTTACAAAATTAAAATTCTGGGAATTTTGTCTGGTACTCGGCTGACTAGCTAGAATCGGGGCGAATTAGTCTAGTGACCACGGGAATTGTGGAACATCAGCAAACGAAGTTTCGGCCCGTGCCATTTGCCTTGAACCCACGATCAATCTCTCTCTCGATTTATCACCCGAAATTCCAAAATTTAATGTGGTGGAAATTTGTTTTTCTACCGAGTAATCAATGCGTTCGAGATTCCTTATGACATGTCAAAATTAGACGCTAATGTTATGTTTCAATGCAGTATGCTTGCAGGAAGGCTCTAGCTGATAGCCAACCGAGAATCCGTGGAAGATTTGCGAAAACTGAAAATTTCCAATAATCGATTAGTATCATGATCGAGAACGAGCATTGGGAACTAGTTTCGAGATCTAATTGACGTAAAAATTAGCGGGTTTTTTGTTAATCGAAGATTAGGGGGTTGAAACCCAAAAAACTAGTTTGTCTGTTCGTAAGTTGTAATAAATCCTGTTTGTAGATCAAATTCTAAACTAATGTATTGTAAGTATAGTTTGTTTACCAGTAAAACTGCATAAGATCTGTGCTTATGTTTATTGAAGCTCTGTGTGACAATATTCCTGGCTTATTGAATCGACTTATATAGCGAGATATTATTTACCCTTAACAAAATCGTACTCTACTGTGAACATGTCAGCTAGGGGGTGACAATTGGGTGGATTGAGTTGGTTTTGGGTCGGTTTTAATAGGTTGGTTGTTAAATAAATTTGGGTTTTAAATGATATTAAGATGGGACCAAATTCAACCCAAAATGAAACCAAAATCAATTCAAAAAGGAACCAAGCCCAACACAGTTTAATACCTTATATTTTGTTCATTATAGTTTAGATTATTGGCAAATGGTTTGGGCCTAATTTGAAATTTAGTTGAACTCAATTTGGAACCAATTAAGAACCAAATAAATTTTTCTTATAAACCAATTCAACCCAAATTGGGTTGGAATCGTTGTTCCGAATCCATTTTATCACCCCTACTCTCAGCTATGGACACCATAGGCTGGTTGAAATCTCTTGTGTGGTTTGCAGGCTATTATACAAGAGCGATATTTACCTAGTGTGCATACTAAAGGTAGTGGTTGCGGATTTTCCTGTCATAAAAAAAAACAATTGTAGGTTTTGGATTTGGTAAATTCACCACCAAAATTATTACAGTTACAATATTTTCTTCAAATCTTATCATTTGACTATACAAAATATAATAGTTGGTCAAATCTAGGGCTGTCAATGGGCGGGTCCGACCCAGACCAATGTTGTGGGTCTGCAGCTAGACCTAGACCCAATGGGTTTGGCGCTTGGGTCTGGCATACAGACCCAATAGTTTGGGCAGGTCTGGGTCTGGACCCAAAAGTTTTGGGTCCAGACCTAGACCCAATAATTTTGTTGTTTTTTTTTGGGCCTACTATTTAGTTATTTATTTTTAGTTTGGACCTTTTATTTATTTTTAGTTTGGGCCTTTTATTTATTTATCCTTTGAAATGTGATTGAACCTTTTATTATTTATTTCTTTTTTTGGCCTTTTATTTATTTTTTCTTTGGAAATATATTTGGGCCTTTTATTTTATTTATTTATTTTTTATTTTACATTTTTAAATTTTTTAAAACTCAACAAATCAAACAAAAAAACATTATTGAACAACTCAAATGAAACCCAGAAAATCAAAGAAAAAATATTTTTCAGTAACTCAAATAAAATTGAAAACTTTATATTCTCAATTGAGATATAAATAATTAGCCTTTTAAGAGAGCAAAAGAATCAAACATTAATAAACACATTATTATTATTATGTAGATCTAAAGTCCACATCACAAAATATAAAAAAAAATGAAAAAAAAAGCTTAAAATTTGAATATCACATCTCCAAATCATGTAAATTAATATATCAATAAAAATAGCCCCTATATTAGAGAAAAGAAAAAAAAAACAGAAAAATCATATACAATGTTTTGGCTTTCGCAGCTGTGCAGATTGCTTGAGTGTTGGGTCTATGGGTCTGTGGGTCTGGACCCAGACCCAGACCCAAATAAATTTTATTTGGGTCTGGGTCTGGGTCTAGACCCAATAATATATTTGGGTCTAGGTCCGGACCCAGACCCAGACCCAATAATATATTAGCATATTTATATATAAATATGCTAATAAATAATTTACATTAGAATTTATTGACATCATTTTGGTGACGTCCAAATCCTTAAATTTATTGACATCATTTTGATGACGTCCATCCTTACAAATTTGCTAGTACTATCATATTCACTTTATATTTGTATAGTTATTGCAACTTGCAAGTGGTATCAAATTTGTATAGTTCTTTATGCGCAAAATGTAATTTTTTTTCTAATTTTTTGCCTATCAATTATATATATATCCCTTCATTTGTAGAATTTTTTCAAGAAATAATACACTTTCCAAAACTAATTCCAAAAATAGAACACGTCTAAAACTAATTCAAGAAATAGCACACTTTTACCTTTGAAAAGTCAACAACCAATATATAGCATTATTTTAAAACCACAAAATACCAAAACACCATTGTGAATAACAAAAGAGGAAAAATTGCACAAATAATCCCATAACTTAGAAAATGTTGCAAATTAGTCCATAAAATTTTTATCAGGCCCAACATGCTTCCGTACAGAAATTAAATAATCCCTTAAAATACCATACCTTGTTTTGACCGAAAACAGTACCGGGTGAGATGGTTTGCAACACCACCAGTCGGAAAATCAGTGCCCCCAGATCGTTTTACGAATGGCTCCTCACCACCCAACTTCGCACCTTGGGAAGTTGATCTGCAAGTTATCCGACTCCTTCAGCAACTGCTCAGCACAACCTTGGTTCGTTTCCTACTCCAGGCGTGAAAAGTAGAGTATTCCAGGGATTAAATAATAAAAATACTAAAAGAACATGTTGAAGCAAAAAGCCTTCTTTTTATTATGAACTTAGATAAATATTTATTACATAAGTAATCTCCTTTTGGGAGGAGAAAACTTGTTTAGCCTCTCATAGAAAAGAGACGACTCTTGATACAATACATGCACTCACTACTATTACAAACTGAATAATCAAGACTTAAAATATTACAATGTTTTTATTTTTGAGAAAACTGAAGAGAATGTTCGATGTCTCCTGCTTCCTCCAAATCTTGTTTATATAGAGGCTGGATTGCTGCATTATTGCTTGAATTATTGCCTCCATTATAAGCTTGAATTATTGAATCCACTTGTGATTGTGGATCCCTCCATTATTACTCCCACTTTGAATAAAGTTGTGGGAATTCTTTTCAGTCACATGCCTTGGTCCTACTTTTGTCTGGTATCCAAGGTAAGTGATGAGGATGCTGACTCACATCCTTCGTCTTTTTCTTCTAGTGGATGGTCCTGTAAAAGTCACCCACTCATTTTTGTCGGGGCATCTTTTGTTTTTGATATGCCCGTGACTTTGGTGGTCCCTGACCACTATCACTTGTTTTGGCCCCTTTGTCCTTTATTGATTTGGACTTGGTACCAAATTCTGGCTCTTTCTGGTTCGGGCAGTCCGGACAGATCCGTTCTGACCATCGCCAAACATGGGCCATGTTGCATATTTTCCGGCGAGTTTCTTTGCTCCCCGGCAGCTTGTTTAACCATAGCATATTTCTTTTTTGTTCAAATAAATTCTCTGCAAAGCTTGTAGTGGTTCCTGTCATCGTATTAAGTAGGAACGATTCATTCACCGTATTTTGATAATACTTGAATGAAAACTTAACTTTGTCCATCTCTGTAAGACAGACCCAAATTCCCCATGCTCTTCTGGTGGAGATATCATCTTCAGTGAATGTTGTAACAAGTTGAATATTTTCTGAAGATGGTGCTTTAATTCTTTTCAAGGCCTCTGTGTCTGGCCTTCTGAGCTTGATAAAGTGGAATGCTTCATGCATCCCTTTTCCTATTGGTTCTGGTGCTGCACTGATGAAGTATAGCTCCAGTATGTCTCCTCGTGCAAGATGAGGGTTGTTCGCCCAAGTTTCATGCACAGAGTTTTGTATCCATTTCGGAAGTTGAGAGATTTCCGAAAAGCTAGGTGATCTAGTAGAGATCGAAGCCAGTGCTCCAAAGTCATACCAGTACTTGACATCCTTAGGATTGGATTCTGGGAGCATCCATACCCTTGGATATTTTCCTGAAACATCAACCAAGCATTTAGCTGGATTGATTCCCATTCTTGTGTTCAGTTTCTCCCACTTCTGCTGATATTCCTGAAAGGCTGAAGAAACTAAATTTTGGTTAATATCAACCTTAGATTTGCCCGTCTGTGGCCTAAGGTTGATCTCTCCCTCTTTAACCCCTGAGGTGGTGGGTTGACTCGATGACTCAAGATGTGATTCCGGAGCATCGATTTTTGCTTGAGGCAGATCATCGTAAAATGAGACCATCTCAGCACTTGTGCTAGGGGTACTTGAATCCCCTGCTACAGGTATAGAGCCCTGTACTCGAAGTCGCTCATTATCTCTGTTACAAGATATTGCCCTGAGCAAAGGCCTTTGTAATACCGAGAACAGTTGTTCGTCGGCTAATCTGCATCCTCGAATGCGATCAGACACTTTGGTCCGATCAACTTGTTGTAGCCTGCCTGCTACTTCGGCATTAAGTACTAATGCATCGAAATCCTTTTGAAGCATCTCTAGATGATCTCCTAGATGCCTCGACAGCTTGATGAGAGAATCAATTTCACTTCCCTCCATCTCTTGTTAGAAAATCTGCAAGAACATTTTCATGAGACTTGATTAGAACAATATCATAGATATAATATTGACACTCAGCCTGCCACCTAAGTAGCCTCGCTTTTTCTGGCTTAGACTCTATTTTATTTGTAAGAAAAGCCTTAACACTTGAATTATCTATTTTTAAGATAAATTTCTTTGCTAGTAAAAATAGAGGCCATTTTTTAAACGCCTTTCGAACTGCAAAGAATTCTTTTTCGTTAATGTGCCACCGATTTGCTTCGGCTTCTGAAAAGAGGCCGCTGCAGTATATGCATGGAACTTCCCCTGTAGGAGTGATCTTTGTAAGCACTGCTGCCCACCAATAATCACTGGCATCTGTATAGAGGACTAAATTATCCTCGTCATTAGGAATTGCTAGCTTTGGAAGCTTTTTACAGACTTCTTTTAGCTTATTTATTCCGGCTTGGTGTTCTTCGGTCCATATGAATGCTGCATCCTTTTTAAGCAGTGGACTGAAAACTTTTCTGTGAAATGCAAGGTTGTTGATGAACATCCCTGCGAAATTAACAACTCCAAGAAAACTTTGAAGCTGTTTCTTGTCTTGTAAGACATCTGGAAATCCTGTAATTTTTTCTACAATATGGTTTTGTAGGATGATTCCAGATTCATCGATCTCGATTCCAAGGAATTCGATCTTTCTTGTGGCGATTACTGCTTTCTTTTCTGATAGCACTAATCCTTCTTTGTGGCACACATCTGAAATTTTTTCCAAATGTTTCAAGTGTTCTTTCATATTCTTTGATGCAACAAGGATGTCGTCGATGTATACGAACATGAAAGAGAAGTAATCTTTGAAAAGATTATCCATTTTCCTTTGGAATATCTGGGGCGCATTTGCCAAACCCATTGGCATAACATTCTAGACATAATGTCCTTGTGGAGTGGAGAAGGCTGTGTATTTTTTGCTTTCTTCTTCCATTTTGATCTGGTAGAATCCAGACTTACAATCGAACTTTGAGAATATCTTGGCTCCTCTGATACAGTTCACCAGATGTTCTCTACTTGGGATGTAGTATCCGTCGAACTCCAGAATGTTATTAATCCCTTTGTAATTAATAACAAGCCTTGGCTTTCCTCTCTTGATCTCACTATGATTTCGGACCAGAAATCCTGGACTGCTGTATGGTGAGACTCCTGGGAATATCAACTTAAGGTCTAGGTGTTCCTTAAGTATATTCCTCATATCCTTACAATCTTCCATGTTCATAAGGATTGGCTTGTACCTTACAAATTCGTGTTCCTTTCCAACTTTCACCTTTAAAGAAGCTTTGAGTTCGTTTTTATCCCACCAGGCTAGAGAATCTTCGTTATAGTTCCTCTGAATCCGTTTCTTGATGTCCTCAAGCGAGATGTGCTCTTCAAAAGTAACATCAACCTGAGGAGTGTCCATGAGGCTCATACTAAGGGTTTGTATAACCTTTGGTGGTACTCTTTCTTCTTTACTCTCTCTGAAGGAGTAATCTTGATCTTCCCATCTGCAGTTCTGTTTCCTATTGGATTTAGAACCATGTTGTCGATAGGATAACAAAACATTGCCAAATCTTCTTTGATCCCTCATTTTTGGATGTCGAAGTTTAGCATCATCACCACGCTTGCTGCGAAAAAACAGTGGCATTTTTCGATGAAATGCCTGGCGTAGTCTCTGAACAATAATCTTATGATCACATTGAGTTGTGAAAATAAGACGCTTTGTTTCATTTTCTTGTGTGAACCTTTTGAACGTCTGAAGGAAATTGTTTCCTAGCAGAATATCAGCACCTATATCATGAAAATAGATAGGTGGAGTCTTGACTTTGTACCATGGAGTACCTCCTACTCCGCCGATCATAATTTCTGCCTGTTTGATTCCTCTTTTGAGGATAAGAATCCTTTTTGAAAAATCTCTCCCAGCAATGGGGGTAAGTCTTCACAGACGTCTGTAGGGAAGACTTCTTGTTTCGCAGTGCAAATTCCTGCTCCTGAATCAATATAGGCAGCAAAGTATTCTGCACGATATTTTTCATATAACATTCCGATTGAAATGTATATGGAAAATAGGCTGGTGGTCATCGGATTCGATAACGTTTCTCTCCTATCGTGAATTCCATTCCATCCGGCAGTCTTTCCCAAGGCTTATGTGCCTCAAGAAATTCAAGTCCTAAAACCACTTGTTCTGCGGTTCTTCCTGCTTTTCCCGTAATCGTTGTTTCAATTTCTCCTATTTTAAGGAGTCCTTGATACCTGCCGACTGTAGGCTGCTGTAAATAATATAGGACATCACATGGAAATAGATTTTCAGTTTGAGTGATATCAAATATTATTTTCACTTCTCGCCATCCTTCTGGGCATTTAAGTTCTCCTTGCGTAGTGATCACATTAAGAACTTTAGCTTGCTGTATAGCCTTTGGTTCTTCCCATCGATGGCTACTCATCATCCTTTCTTGCTGAAAGGACATTCTTCTTGGTTCGATCATGAGACTTTTGCTTCTGTTTAACACTGGAAGATTCTGAATTCTCATATCGATGTCTTGTATTGTCGGAAGTTCAATAATGTCCGGAAATACCGCTCTTGCAAAGTCTTCGAAGATCCTTGGAACTTCGATGAAATCTTTTCTGAGAAACACATCCGAATGGTGTGTATTCGAGAGTGCATAAGAAATCTTGTAAGTGATCGAGTAGGGTCTGTTTCCTTCCATCATCAGTTCACTTCTTTTAAAATCTTGATGAAGGGTAAGAACCTTATTAAAATCTCGATCATTTAAGTTGTATGCAATGCGGGGATAGACATTGAACGCCAGTTTTCCTGCATACAAATTTCCTGTAATGGCTCCGAGATATGAATCTTTGAGGTTTGAGATTCTTTTGTCGAATAGGGCCAGGTTTAGTGGTGAATCAATCCCTTCTTTGAAGGTTGACTTGACTACAACTCTAATGGCTCCAATATGGATCCATGAAAGTGTATTCGCCACTTCTCGTTTGAGCTTGCTCTTAATCTCCTGAATTTCTCGGTATGGGATTAATTGCATCTCGATCTGATTTCCTGTGAGTTCCATAGGAATACCAAACTCTCCATTTGAAACTCGATGGATAATCTGGTGCTTTCTGTTTCTTAGCCCCATTTTATCCATTGCTTTTTCCAATGTTCCGATAGTAAACCCATCATACATCTGGAGTTTGGCTTCGTCCTTCATAATCCTCATTAGAGTTTTATGAGACACGGTCGTGTGAGAGAGGAATCCTGACATATCCTCTCGGACTAGATTTTGAAGGAATTCTCCTTCACCCTGATTCTGATTCTGAGCTTCCTGAGTTATTTCCATACTCAGAATCGATTTCTTCTTCTTCATAGATGCTTTCATCTGAGGGGATGTCCTCAAACTGATACACCTGAATCAGGTCTTGGTAGTAGACAGCTTCGTCGAATTCTGCCGTGGCCTCGAACTGTCTGACTCTTCGCCTTTCATTGTTTGGACAATCTGTAGAGATGTGTCCTCTTGCACCGCATGTCCAACAATTACAGTCTTTGAAACTTTCATTAGACCTTGCTTGTGTTCTCCTAAACGTCCTTTTTATAGGTGGTCGTCTAGAGCCTCTGTTCGAGTCTGTGGTGATAACTCGGCTTTTTCTTGGTCCCGGTCTTTGCCTTGATTTGTAGCTTCGGGCCTTATGTTTAGACCAGAATTTCCTTGGTTTCCAAGAAGATTTTCTTTCTCCTTTTCTGGAATAAGGATGACTCTTGTGGAATCTCCTCTTTTCTTTCCTTGGTGCTCTTCCAACGACTGTTGGAATATCATTCTCTACACAACATAGAGGAACTGATTTATTGATTCCTCGTAGTCTTTTGTAGTTCTTGTATAAAGTTGCTTGGTGACACCATTCAGATAATTTGGCTTTCAGAAAAGACATCCTTCTTGCCACTGTGTCCATTTCGTCTACAACTTTGTATTCTCTGATGAGCATTTCTCTCCAAGGACTTGGTATCTTTGCAAAGAAAAGCTGCGAAGCTTCACCGTTATTCACCTTAGACTTCCATCTGTATTCGGTGAATAGTTTGATATATTCGTCTATATGACAAATATCATGTAATTCGAGGCAATAGAGAGCTTGTCTGTATTTTTCTCTCTTCTCATTTTCCATGCCTTCGAAGTATCCTGTGCCGATAAAATGGATTTTGAATAATTTTGCCATGTTATCGACAATTCCTTTTAGGGATTCTCCCGTTGTAACATCTTGTTTGATGTTTGGCGGTGTCAGATCCCATGCGATTTTCACCGATCCTTCGAGACTCATTTCAAGAAGCATGATGAAACCATCTTTTTCTATTCCGAGCGTTCCTACTGCAATTCTCATGGCTGAGGCCCACTCATCAATTAGGACTTCTCGATTTTTGAAGTCAAGGATATCCAAATTGAGCATAAGTCCATACGGATGTATGGGGTCGAGCTGAGATTTGCCATACGGTGTGTTGTATAATTCTGGCCGTTTGGAGCGCTGTCTGGTTCCTACGATGTCTCGTAGTTGCGCATCTTTTGTCACAAAATCTCCGACATGTGGCATCGGCATATCTTGTGTTACTCCTGAGGATTCAGCCATCATTGGAGGTGGTTGTGGTGGTTGTGGCGCCGTATAAATCGGTGGCGGTCCGTCTCTTGGCACTAATGCTGAGGATTCATCTCCAGCATTCATTTTTAGGTCTACAAGTCCTAATCCTGAAAAAGATTCGGCAAGATCTTGTAGGTCTTGTAGGTTGATTTTATCCATTTATTTGATAATGGATTTTCCTCTAATTAGAGCACTAAGCTTTTCATCGTCGGTCATCTTTCTCGTAACTTTGGTTGGTTTTCCATCTTGGTGTAGATCTGGAACTCTTCCGAAATCGATCTTTCTTCTACCACTGGCTGGGATTTCCAAGGTAGTTACTCTCTTTTGAACATCTATAAGGATTTCATAGATCTCCTTTTGATGTTTAAACATGTCGTCCAACTTATTTTGAATTTGTTGAACTTTTATCGGAACTATGTATTGTTGTTCTCCATAGTTCTGCACCGTCTTCTGGACTTCTCGTATATCCCTAGACGTCTTGTTTGTTGAATCTGGAATTATTTCACTCCAGCTAATTCTTCCTCTATTACTGGGCTCCATGATCATAATGAGCCTCTTCTTGATAGTAAAGGACTCTTTCTCTTTTCCATTGAATTTCTTCAATGGACATCATATGATTCGTCTTTTGATCCATGCAGTATTGTAGGGTTATCCTACTTACTCCTGCTAGGGCTTGTTCAACATATCGGTTATTCCAATATGTTACCATCTCCTGATGGTTTTGTTCTTGTGTCTTCAAAATTTGAAGACAATTCCTGAAATACAAACATCTTGGACATTCGTCCAGATCCATGTTTGGATATAATTTCTCCTCCACAAAAGTTAACTTATCCTATATAATAAATATTTTACTAAGTTCATAATAAACCTAGGCTCTGATACCATTTTGGGGTCCCGATTTGCATTCATTTAAAGTTAGGGATTTAACTAACAATTTTCCACATCTTTTAAAGCTTCCAAAATAAAATTTTGTCATAAAGGGTATTTTTGGTAAAACAAAGTTTTGCTATATTGGCCTTTTGTGTGAAAAATCAAAAGTGTGTTAGTTTTTGAATTAAATGGTATGTGGGTACATTTTTGCAATTAAAATCACAAAATATATTATTTTTTGAAATCTTTCTCATTTGTAATCATTTGATCAAAACAGACATGGTCACTTTAATTTACTGTTTATTACCAAATTTTTTATTTTCTTAATTTTTGCTTAACCATACTAATCTCCTAATAATTATTGTCACTTGTAATTATTTTATATAGAATGTAAAAGTAAATTCTGTTAAATAATTTCCCAAAATTGTGTACACGGTAAAATACATTCCAATTTCATCATCTTAATTTGTGTGGTTTATAAATCCCATTGACTTGGACTTTTCTACTCTAAAGTCTATACGCATTTAAGCATATATCCAGCTCCAGTTGTTTTATATAAACTTTTATTTAATTCTATATATTTCCTATATGAAAATCGAATAGAAAAATAATCTCCTGTCGAAAAGAATTCTCATCTTTCAGGTAATTAATTGATTTAATCAACTTTGTAATTACTTCTTTGTTTCTGTGGTGGTTTATTATAAGTATTGAATCTTTTGCATGCCATATGGTTATTAGATCGAGTGTAATTTTCGAAACTATTGAACTTTTATGTGTGTACGATATGAAATTTTTAGCTAAGGGTGTGTTTGGATCAAATGATTTGAAATCTATGAATTTCAAATTCATCGACAAATCCATTTAAGTTCGTTTGGATGATGATGAATTTCAAATCTCCCGTCATTAATTTTGAGCTCTTTTATCCACAACTACGGTGGATTTCAAATGACACCATTTTATGTGTCATTTGAAATACTTTCTCCAAAGCCCCTCCTCAAATCCAAATCCATCGATCCAAACGCACCGTAGGGCTATTTTTGGATTAAAAGATTTGAAATTCATGGATTTCAAATTCATCGATAAATTCATTTAAGTTCGTTTGGATGAATTCATATTACGATGGATTTCAAATCCCTTGTCATTCACTTTGATCTATTTTCTCCGAACTACGGTGGATTTCAAATGACACTATTTTATGTGTCATTTCAAATCCTTCCTCAAAATTCAAATCCTTCAATCCAAACACAGCCTAGGAGTTTTGAAATATTTTTGAAAACTGTTTTAGAATAAAAAAAAAAGAGAAATTTTGGATACCGTACCTAATACGAAATTTAAGGTATTAAATTGTGATACTAGATAGAGTATTTTTTTCAATTTTCATACAATATTTTTCAGGGTTTAATGAGAAAAAAAGAAAGAAAGAATATAATCGTTCTTTTGTTAAAAATCAAACAAAATGTTAACAAATGACAAATAGATTTAAAGAACCAGACAAATTTTTTTATTTATATTACTGAATCTCTTAATCAAATTATATTTTTAATATTGTACATACAATGTGTGGTATCTTAAAATTTTCAAATTTGTCATATTTCGTGTCCGATTGAGATAATATATGTACCATCGTATCGAGCCAAACTTATTAAGGTTGACCCTTGCTTTGATACTAAAATGGGTTATTTGTATTTGGAATTTCAATATAAGTTTTTGACAGTCTATTTTTATAGAGTTTCGACGGTGTAATATTAGGGTTGGTGGGTCGGGTCAAATTATTGTATAGTAATATTTCCTATTATCAATTGGTATATTAGCAGTTTAATAATGACTGAAATTAGACAATTATAATTTCGTATAGAATTAGATTTGGGCTAAAAATTTCCGTATAATGTATTTCTTTTATGTGACAATTTACATAATTTTTTGGAAGGAAAATAGAAGGATAATGGGCATTAGGAAGCAAACCTTCGACCTCGTTGGACCATCATTTTTGAAAAACGTTGATTGGTAAGATCAATAATATTTATTTCAAAATTTTGTTTCATCTCGTTTAAGGTTGTCTAAATCAGAAGATCTAAGGCCTTCTTTGTTTATCTAAGGCCTTCTTTGTTTATGTTTTCAAAATTCATTTTCAACTTTTTAAACAAAATTTAAAAATAAATTTAACATGTCAAATTTTCATCCAAATTCTCGTTTTTTTTCAACTTTACTTTCGAATCTCCTATATAATTAACTACCAATTATATATACAACATTTCACACATTTAATCAAATCAATCATTATTTCACTTTATCTTTCATACTTCATAATTTTTTTAATCTATATTTTTAATTTTTTATTCACATAATCATTATATATACACAACTTACACAAGTATTCTATACATCACCCATCAATCTATCACTATTAATTTGACATATTTTACAACTTTCAACATATCTTTAAAAACATAAACAAACAGCTACCATTTTCACATGAATTTCTATAATATACAATTCCTGATAAAATTTCAAATTTTTATCTTGACAATTTTCCCATAGGAACAACTTAGACCACAGAAGGTCCATCGCAGCCAGCCTAGTGAAAGGCGTCGAGATCAACGAATGTGATCGACAGAAGAACCGTCAAGGCGCCAAAGCCCTTGCTCATTCATGGTGGGAATTCTTCGGTTTTGAATTGAAAACGATACTTGTTGATCACCATGATAGCTCCATTTTTGGCGCCATTTACGAGTTCAAAAACTTCAAACCCGAAAACCCTAATGCGGGCCGAAAGGGCCCTCCGCAATTCGTCGTTGCCTTTAGGGGCACGATGAACAAACCAAGAAACATGGTTAAAGATACCATTCTAAACGTCAAATGTCTCTTCAACCATCTTAACAAATGTTCGCGTTTTAGGATCGGGTTCGAATCCGTTAACGAGCTCGTTCAACGGGTCGACCCTGGGCACGTTTGGCTCGTCGGGTACTCACAAGGGGCGGCTATATCGTTGAATATAGGAATACGTATGATCAAGGACACACGGATTCATCTCGAGACGTACCTATTCAATCCACCGTTCATATCTCCGCCGATCGGATGGATAAAAAGCGACGAGTTGAGGCGCCATTTGAGGGTTATTAAGAGCTTGTTTGTAACCGGCATTGTTCATGTTACGGGCCAAAAAGTAGTGTTTGATGAAAATGAGCCGTTTAACGTGCTGTCGAAGTGGGCCCCATACTTATTTGTCAACTTGTCGGATCTCATTTGTTCGGAATATGTGGGCTATTTCGAGCATAGGGACACTATGGAGTCGATTGGTCTCAGGGAAATTGAAATGATTTCGACAAGGTATAGTTATATAGGGAGCTTGGTGTTAGCTATAGCACAAAAGGATTTTGAAAGAGCAGCACATCTTATTCCTTCTGCTCATCTCACTATTAACACATCAACTTCTGTGTGGGAAGCTCATAAGCTTAAACAATGGTGGAGAAACGATCTTCGATTCGACTCAAAACGCTACGAGTTTAATCAGTCGTGCTTCAGCTCGACTGATTAGCAACGCTCTCGATTCGAATAACAAATATTGCAAAAAGTCGTATGTAATATAGTTTTATATAAGTTTGAACATTCATGTACGTTAGGAGAAGTTTCCAAGGGCGTGAGATAATTAGTAGTATTGTGTGTGCGCGTGAGATGGATATTTATTTTAGACAGTGATTCAAAATATTATGGCTATGTATGTTTATGTTTTTGAAATAAAATTTTAAAATTTTCTCAGGAAATGCGCATTATGGAAGTTCGTGTGAAAATGGTAGGTGTTTGTTTATGTTTTTAAAAATAGATTAAAAGTTATAAGGTTAACTTTTCTTAAACTCTTATAATTCGCATTTGTTTTTGTTGTCTCCTGTTTTGTGCAATTGACGATATAAATGTATATTGTGCATCAGGAAAATCGCAATATTAGTCTCAAGTATGGTCCATTTTTGCGATTTTAGCTCTATTGTTTACAAATTTACAATATTTGTCGCATGCGAAGTATTCTTTTGCATTTTATTCCCATTCGTTAAAAATGGATGTATTAAATTGAAGGATATTTTTTGGAAAAAACGGACTGAAAAAGTGATTTTTTTTATAAATATGGGATGTGGAGAGTATAATCTAGCTAAAATCTTATATAGTAACCATAGTGGCGTTTTTAGGACATAATCACTGATTTCGAGTTTTTACAACAGAATCTTGGTAATGATCATATAAGTCTCGTACAATCACCAACGGAGAAACCTAGGATCATGAGCAGCAGCATTTCCGAAGAGCGTAAGGAAAAGCTCGCCAGATATTGGAGTAAGAAGTCGAAGAGAAACTTTTGGCAGAAAAATTAAGGTGAGTTTTCTGTTATTTAAGTTTTTTAATAAGATTTTCGTTATTGATTTGTACTAGAGCTCTAAGTTGGTGTTCACGATTTGATTAGTACGAAGAACACTCTTCAAAGATGCGAAAAACCGCAACAATTTTATTCAAGAATCGAAATAATACGGCCTTAAGCTAAACGCGATCAAAACCACTCAATTTCTACTTAAGACAATACTTCCAACAACTATCATATCGCGTATGCCATAAACCTTGGAAAGATTTGCCTTAAAATGTATATGTAATTATGCTACTTAACTCCTCCCGAATAAAAAATATTTAGACGTCTCAGAAATAGTGTTCAAGCTTGTTTGAAGTACAATCAAGCTTTTTAAATTTGGTCTGATTGTTTATTGAGTCGAGCTCGAGTAGTTTGAATATTTTGTACATATTTTTGTTATTTTTTGGTATTAGAGCCGAGCTCGAGTCGAGCTTTAAAATTTATCGAACATAAAAAGTTGTTCAAGCTTGGTTTGTAAAATGTCGAACCGAGCTCGAATCGAGTGTCGAATATCGAGTTAAATTTTCACCTATACTCAGAAACTTACAAAATTAAAATTCTGGGCATTTTGTATGGTACTCGGCTGACTAGCTAGAATCGGGGCGAATTAGTCTAGTGACACACGGGATTTGTGTAACCTCAGCAAACGAAGTTTCGGCCCGTGACATTTGGCTTGAACCCACTATCGATCTCTCTCTATTTATCACCCGAAATTCCAAAATTTAATGTGGTGGAAATTTGTTTTTCTTACCAAGTAATCAACGCCTTCGAGATTCGTTATGACATGTCAAAATTAGACGCTAATGTTATGTTTCGATGCAGTATGCTTGCAGGAAGGCTCTAGCTGATAGCCAACCGAGAATTCGTGGAAGATTTGCGAAAACTGAAAATTCCCAATAATCGATTAGTCTCATGATCGAGAACGTGCGTTTGGCAGTAGTTTCGAGATCTAATTGACGTAAAAATTAGCGGGTTTTTTGTTAATCGAAGATTAAGGGTAACTACTCAATGTTTGAAACTCGAAAAACTAGTTTGTGTCTTCATATGTTGTAATAATCCTGTTTGTAGATCAAATTCTAAACTATTAATATATTGTAAATATAGTTTGTTTAGCAGTAAACCTGCACAAGATCTGTGTTATGGTTATTGAAGCTCTATGTGAAGCTATTTCTAAACATTATTACAGTTACAATATTTTCTTCAAATCTTATAATGCCTATACAAAATAATACTAGTTGGTTTAATCCTTAATATTATATATAATATGATATATAAATAAGCTAATAAAATAATTTACATTACGAATTTATTGACATCATTTTTATGACGTCCAAATTCTTAACCATCCCGACAAATTAGCTAGTAATATCATATTCACTTATATTTGTATAGTTATTGCAAGTGGTATCAAATTTGTATAGTTATTTATGTAGCAAAATGTAATTTTTGTTTTTGCCAGTTTGCAACGTCATCAGAATGTACTTGAATGGGTATTTATGTCTTTCCAATGTATTAGGTAAACGTGCAAGTTACCATTATTAATACTTAGAAATTAGAAAGAAAACATAAGTTGACATTTTTGTCGGTGAATAATTAGTATGATTGGATAGAAATTAAGTTGACATCAGTCGATAAAAGTTATTTAAAGACTAATAACGCTTTTGTCAACTATATGACCAAAAAAAAAAAAGAATTACAATATAAGTTTGATCATGAATTTATAAACATAGAAATAATAATAATAATAATAATATACTAATTAAGAGTGTTTATACGATTTCAAATTAGGAATCCTT
The DNA here is from genome assembly GCA_963669365.1 of Verbascum thapsus. NCBI lineage: Eukaryota > Viridiplantae > Streptophyta > Magnoliopsida > Lamiales > Scrophulariaceae > Verbascum > Verbascum thapsus. The sequence continues at coordinate 8,765,815 of OY770107.1, read as the reverse complement.
TTTAATGGTTAAATGAGGGGGATAATTGCAATTTAACTCTTTATGAAATTTCATAAATGCGTAAAAATGTTAATAAAATTAAAATATGCAATTTACATTCCTATGTAAAAATAATGTACCACACTGATATAAAAACTAAAACGCCCTAGTGTTTTAAAAATATTTACCCTATGTTTTATTTTATTTTTCACTGATTTTAAATACTTGTATTAAATTTTTTAGTTTCTTTAGTCTCCTTCCCCAACTCATCATCTTCCCAAAATCCAAACCCTAATTTATTTTACCGGGATTTTTGTACACATCGCTTGCATAAAGTGTTGTTTTTTTTGGATGACGAGGGAAACCCGCAGCCGCTACCGTGAGGTGCGCACTGGGTAAACCCCGCTCTTGTGTAATAGCCTGCAAACCACACAAGAGAGATAAACCAGCCTAGGTTGCCCATAGCTGACAGGCTCACAGTAGAGAAGGCAAATAGGCATTCCCTCATCAGGATTCGAACATGTGACCTAAGCCACAAGTTCAGATGCCCTTACCAACTCTACCGGGAGTTGCCCTCTGCATAAAGTGTTGTTAATTCCACGTATTGTTAAAGCTACGCTTTTATATTTCATTTATATATTATATATAGAGAGAGCATTTACACTTTAATTTATTTTTGTCACATATTTCAAAATTGTTTTATTACCAATTCTTTAATTTTCTTAATTATTGCTCAACCATACTAATCTCCTCATAAATTATAGTCACTTGTAATTATCTTATATAGAATATAAAAGTAAATTATGTTAAATAATTTACCAAAGTTGTGTACACGGTACAATAATTCCAATTTCATCATCTTTTTTTTGTGTGTGTTTTACGCGATGTTTATAGCCTCATTACTCATTGACTTGGATCTTTTCTACTCTATATGCATGTAAGCATGCATCTCAACTTGTTTTATTTTAACTTTTATTTAATTCTATATATAGAGAGGATTTAATTTGCTACATGAGAATATAACAATAATCTCCTGTCAAAAAGAATTCTGATCTTTCAGGTAATTAACTAATTTAATCAACTTTGTAAGTATTGAATTTTTTTGCATGCAATATGTATCTGTTTATGGATATTAGATCGAGTGTAATTTTTAAAACGATTGAACATTTATGAATATTCTTAGCTAAGTGTTTTTAAATCCTATGGTAATAGTAGTAGTTGAATTTTGGCATGCTATATATGATGCACGAGTATTTCTACAAATAACACAGTGCAGCTTTTTATTCATATTGTATTTTGTGTTCGTTGTGGTGGATTCTCTGGATACCGATGTTTTTGACATGTTTCAAAATATAAAGGTAACATAAATTTTTAGATAGCGTATTTGTTACAAAATTTGAAGTATCCAATTCTAATACCCGATAGAGTATTTTTAAAATACTATGATACAATACCGTTTTTGGGTTAAATTAGAAAAAAAGAAAATATAGTCGATCTTTCTTTAAAAATCAAACAGAAAGTTAAACAAATGACGAATAGATTTAAAGAACTAGACAAGATTATATTTATATATATTAATGAATCTCTTAATCAAACTGTATATAAATATTGTACATGTATATACCGAGTCTTATCATTTTCAATATAATTTTTGTTTGTCTATTTATAGAGATTCCACGGTGTAATATTAGGGTTTGTGGGTCGGGTCAAACTAGTCTGAATAAAACAAGTAGATCCTTGTTATTGTAGGGTAATATTTCCTATTATCGAGTGGTATATTAACAGTATAAGAATTAATGATTGAAATTACACATTAATGAGACAATTATAATTTCGTATAAAATGAGATCTGGGCTAAAATTTTCCGTATAATGTATTCATTTTATGTGACAGTTTACATAATTTTTTAGAAGGAAAATTGAAGGACTGATGGGCATTAAGAAGCAAACCTTCCACCTTGTTGGACCATCATTTCTGAATAATGTTGATTGGTAAGATCAATATTTATTTTGAAATTTTATTTCATTTCGTATTTCATTTCACGTTCACACTTTGTCTTAAAAAATATGTTTTTTTACTCGGGTCTGACTTAGTTTTATAGTGCCTTTCTTTTCTTGCTGGATGTTCCAAGGGGTGGGAATTGGGTTGAATGAGTTGGTTTGGGTCGGGGTCCAATTGGGTTCAATGTCAAAAAATGTGCATTATAGTTGGACCTAACAAGGACTCAAAGTGGACCCAATAAAGACCCATTATGAATCAAAATAGTGTAAGAAGTAGCTGTTGAGTTTAAAATATAGATTATTGACTCAAAGTAAAAAATATGTTAGACCCAAATTGGGCCCAATTTAAGATTCAATTGGACCTAAATATTATTAAAAACAACTTAGTTCGAACTAAAATGCTAAAATGTTAGGACTCAACTCATTGAAAACTTAGTTTGATTTGGGTCCAAATATATACATGGACCCAAATTGCCACTCCTATTCCTGAGTAAAGAGAAAGTAAGCGGAGGTAGAATATGTACTAAATAGAAGATAGATGATATTATTGTAATATTATTACGTCGAAATAGTTAAGAACAATGTATAATTCAACCTTTTTTTTGTTCATTTATTTTGATTTTAAAATGTTATCTAAATAAGATCTAAACTGGCCTTTTGGGCTAACAATTTGAACACTATCATTGCTTAACAAGACATATTTCCCACAGGAACAACTTAGACCACAGAAGGTCCATTGCAGCCAGCCTAGTGAAAGGAGTCGAAATCAACGAACGTGATCGACAGAAAAACCGGCAAGGCCCCACAGCCCTCGCTCATTCGTGGTGGGAATTCTTCGGTTTCAAATTGAAAACGGTACTCATTGATGACCACGATAGCTCCATTTTTGGCGCCATTTACGAGTTCACAATCTTCAAACCCGAAAACCCTAATGCGGGCCCACCACAATTCGTCGTTGCATTAAGGGGCACGATGAACAAACGACGAAACATGGTTCAAGATTACATTCTAAACGTCAAATGTCTCGCCAACAACCTCAACAAATGTTCGCGTTTTAGGATCGGGTTCGAATCCGTTAACGAGCTCGTACAACGGGTCGACCCTAGGCACGTTTGGCTCGTCGGGTACTCACAAGGGGCGGCAATATCGTTGAATATAGGACGACGTATGATCAAGGACACAAGGATTCTTCTCGAGACGTACCTCTTCAATCCACCGTTCATATCTCTGCTAATCGGACGGATAAAAAGCGAAGACGTGAGGCGCCATTTGAGGGTTATTAAGAGCTTGTTTGTAACTGAGATTTGCCATACGGTGTGTTGTATAATTCTGGCCGTTTGGAGCGCTGTCTGGTTCCTACGATGTTTCGTAGTTGCGCATCTTTTGTCACAAAATCTCCGACATGTGGCATCGGCATATCTTGTGTTACTCCTGAGGATTCAGCCATCATTGGAGGTGGTTGTGGTGGTTGTGGCGCCGTATAAATCGGTGGCGGTCCGTCTCTTTGCACTAATGCTGAGGATTCATCTCCAGCATTCATTTTTAGGTCTACAAGTCCTAATCCTGAAAAAGATTCGGCAAGATCTTGTAGGTCTTGTAGGTTGATTTTATCCATTTATTTGATAATGGATTTTCCTCTAATTAGAGCACTAAGCTTTTCATCGTCGGTCATCTTTCTCGTAACTTTGGTTGGTTTTCCATCTTGGTGTAGATATGGAACTCTTCCGAAATCGATCTTTCTTCTACCACTGGCTGGGATTTCCAAGGTAGTTACTCTCTTTTGAACATCTATAAGGATTTCATAGATCTCCTTTTGATGTTTAAACATGTCGTCCAACTTATTTTGAATTTGTTGAACTTTTATCGGAACTATGTATTGTTGTTCTCCATTGTTCTGCACCGTCTTCTGGACTTCTCGTATATCCCTAGACGTCTTGTTTGTTGAATCTGGAATTATTTCACTCCAGCTAATTCTTCCTCTATTACTGGGCTCCATGATCATAATGAGCCTCTTCTTGATAGTAAAGAACTCTTTCTCTTTTCCATTGAATTTCTTCAATGGACATCATATGATTCGTCTTTTGATCCATGCAGTATTGTAGGGTTATCCTACTTACTCCTGCTAGGGCTTGTTCAACATATCGGTTATTCCAATATGTTACCATCTCCTGATGGTTTTGTTCTTGTGTCTTCAAAATTTGAAGACAATTCCTGAAATACAAACATCTTGAACATTCGTCCAGATCCATGTTTGGATATAATTTCTCCTCCACAAAAGTTAACTTATCCTATATAATAAATATTTTACTAAGTTCATAATAAACCTAGGCTCTGATACCATTTTGGGGTCCCGATTTGCATTCATTTAAAGTTAGGGATTTAACTAACAATTTTCCACATCTTTTAAAGCTTCCAAAATAAAATTTTGTCATAAAGGGTATTTTTGGTAAAACAAAGTTTTGCTATATTGGCCTTTTGTGTGAAAAACCAAAAGTGTGTTAATTTTTGAATTAAATGGTATGTGGGTACATTTTTGCAATTAAAATCACAAAATATATTATTTTTTGAAATCTTTCTCATTTGTAATCATTTGATCAAAACAGACATGGTCACTTTAATTTATTGTTTATTACCAAATTTTTTATTTTCTTAATTTTTGCTTAACCATACTAATCTCCTAATAATTATTGTCACTTGTAATTATTTTATATAGAATGTAAAAGTAAATTCTGTTAAATAATTTCCCAAAATTGTGTACACGGTAAAATACATTCCAATTTCATCATCTTAATTTGTGTGGTTTATAAATCCCATTGACTTGGACTTTTCTACTCTAAAGTCTATACGCATTTAAGCATATATCCAGCTCCAGTTGTTTTATATAAACTTTTATTTAATTCTATATATTTCCTATATGAAAATCGAATAGAAAAATAATCTCCTGTCGAAAAGAATTCTCATCTTTCAGGTAATTAATTGATTTAATCAACTTTGTAATTACTTCTTTGTTTCTGTGGTGGTTTATTATAAGTATTGAATCTTTTGCATGCCATATGGTTATTAGATCGAGTGTAATTTTCGAAACTATTGAACTTTTATGTGTGTACGATATGAAATTTTTAGCTAAGGGTGTGTTTGGATCAAATGATTTGAAATCTATGAATTTCAAATTCATCGACAAATCCATTTAAGTTCGTTTGGATGATGATGAATTTCAAATCTCCCGTCATTAATTTTGAGCTCTTTTATCCACAACTACGGTGGATTTCAAATGACACCATTTTATGTGTCATTTGAAATACTTTCTCCAAAGCCCCTCCTCAAATCCAAATCCATCGATCCAAACGCACCGTAGGGCTATTTTTGGATTAAAAGATTTGAAATTCATGGATTTCAAATTCATCGATAAATTCATTTAAGTTCGTTTGGATGAATTCATATTACGATGGATTTCAAATCCCTTGTCATTCACTTTGATCTATTTTCTCCGAACTACGGTGGATTTCAAATGACACTATTTTATGTGTCATTTCAAATCCTTCCTCAAAATTCAAATCCTTCAATCCAAACACACCCTAGGAGTTTTGAAATATTTTTGAAAACTGTTTTAGAATAAAAAAAAAAGAGAAATTTTGGATACCGTACCTAATACGAAATTTAAGGTATTAAATTGTGATACTAGATAGAGTATTTTTTTCAATTTTCATACAATATTTTTCAGGGTTTAATGAGAAAAAAAGAAAGAAAGAATATAATCGTTCTTTTGTTAAAAATCAAACAAAATGTTAACAAATGACAAATAGATTTAAAGAACCAGACAAATTTTTTTATTTATATTACTGAATCTCTTAATCAAATTATATTTTAAATATTGTACATACAATGTGTGGTATCTTAAATTTTTCAAATTTGTCATATTTCGTGTCCGATTGAGATAATATATGTACCATCGTATCGAGCCAAACTTATTAAGGTTGACCCTTGCTTTGATACTAAAATGGGTTATTTGTATTTGGAATTTCAATATAAGTTTTTGACAGTCTATTTTTATAGAGTTTCGACGGTGTAATATTAGGGTTGGTGGGTCGGGTCAAATTATTGTATAGTAATATTTCCTATTATCAATTGGTATATTAGCAGTTTAATAATGACTGAAATTAGACAATTATAATTTCGTATAGAATTAGATTTGGGCTAAAAATTTCCGTATAATGTATTTCTTTTATGTGACAATTTACATAATTTTTTGGAAGGAAAATTGAAGGATAATGGGCATTAAGAAGCAAACCTTCCACCTCGTTGGACCAACATTTTTGAATAACGTTGATTGGTAAGATCAATAATATTTATTTCAAAATTTTGTTTCATCTCGTTTAAGGTTGTCTAAATCAGAAGATCTAAGGCCTTCTTTGTTTATGTTTTCAAAATTCATTTTCAACTTTTTAAACAAAATTTAAAAATAAATTTAACATGTCAAATTTTCATCCAAATTCTCGTTTTTTTTCAACTTTACTTTCGAATCTCCTATATAATTAACTACCAATTATATATACAACATTTCACACATTTAATCAAATCAATCATTATTTCACTTTATCTTTCATACTTCATAATTTTTTTAATCTATATTTTTAATTTTTTATTCACATAATCATTATATATACACAACTTACACAAGTATTCTATACATCACCCATCAATCTATCACTATTAATTTGACATATTTTACAACTTTCAACATATCTTTAAAAACATAAACAAACAGCTACCATTTTCACATGAATTTCTATAATATACAATTCCTGATAAAATTTCAAATTTTTATCTTGACAATTTTCCCATAGGAACAACTTAGACCACAGAAGGTCCATCGCAGCCAGCCTAGTGAAAGGCGTCGAGATCAACGAATGTGATCGACAGAAGAACCGTCAAGGCGCCAAAGCCCTTGCTCATTCATGGTGGGAATTCTTCGGTTTTGAATTGAAAACGATACTTGTTGATCACCATGATAGCTCCATTTTTGGCGCCATTTACGAGTTCAAAAACTTCAAACCCGAAAACCCTAATGCGGGCCGAAAGGGCCCTCCGCAATTCGTCGTTGCCTTTAGGGGCACGATGAACAAACCAAGAAACATGGTTAAAGATACCATTCTAAACGTCAAATGTCTCTTCAACCATCTTAACAAATGTTCGCGTTTTAGGATCGGGTTCGAATCCGTTAACGAGCTCGTTCAACGGGTCGACCCTGGGCACGTTTGGCTCGTCGGGTACTCACAAGGGGCGGCTATATCGTTGAATATAGGAATACGTATGATCAAGGACACACGGATTCATCTCGAGACGTACCTATTCAATCCACCGTTCATATCTCCGCCGATCGGATGGATAAAAAGCGACGAGTTGAGGCGCCATTTGAGGGTTATTAAGAGCTTGTTTGTAACCGGCATTGTTCATGTTACGGGCCAAAAAGTAGTGTTTGATGAAAATGAGCCGTTTAACGTGCTGTCGAAGTGGGCCCCATACTTATTTGTCAACTTGTCGGATCTCATTTGTTCGGAATATGTGGGCTATTTCGAGCATAGGGACACTATGGAGTCGATTGGTCTCAGGGAAATTGAAATGATTTCGACAAGGTATAGTTATATAGGGAGCTTGGTGTTAGCTATAGCACAAAAGGATTTTGAAAGAGCAGCACATCTTATTCCTTCTGCTCATCTCACTATTAACACATCAACTTCTGTGTGGGAAGCTCATAAGCTTAAACAATGGTGGAGAAACGATCTTCGATTCGACTCAAAACGCTACGAGTTTAATCAGTCGTGCTTCAGCTCGACTGATTAGCAACGCTCTCGATTCGAATAACAAATATTGCAAAAAGTCGTATGTAATATAGTTTTATATAAGTTTGAACATTCATGTACGTTAGGAGAAGTTTCCAAGGGCGTGAGATAATTAGTAGTATTGTGTGTGCGCGTGAGATGGATATTTATTTTAGACAGTGATTCAAAATATTATGGCTATGTATGTTTATGTTTTTGAAATAAAATTTTAAAATTTTCTCAGGAAATGCGCATTATGGAAGTTCGTGTGAAAATGGTAGGTGTTTGTTTATGTTTTTAAAAATAGATTAAAAGTTATAAGGTTAACTTTTCTTAAACTCTTATAATTCGCATTTGTTTTTGTTGTCTCCTGTTTTGTGCAATTGACGATATAAATGTATATTGTGCATCAGGAAAATCGCAATATTAGTCTCAAGTATGGTCCATTTTTGCGATTTTAGCTCTATTGTTTACAAATTTACAATATTTGTCGCATGCGAAGTATTCTTTTGCATTTTATTCCCATTCGTTAAAAATGGATGTATTAAATTGAAGGATATTTTTTGGAAAAAACGGACTGAAAAAGTGATTTTTTTTATAAATATGGGATGTGGAGAGTATAATCTAGCTAAAATCTTATATAGTAACCATAGTGGCGTTTTTAGGACATAATCACTGATTTCGAGTTTTTACAACAGAATCTTGGTAATGATCATATAAGTCTCGTACAATCACCAACGGAGAAACCTAGGATCATGAGCAGCAGCATTTCCGAAGAGCGTAAGGAAAAGCTCGCCAGATATTGGAGTAAGAAGTCGAAGAGAAACTTTTGGCAGAAAAATTAAGGTGAGTTTTCTGTTATTTAAGTTTTTTAATAAGATTTTCGTTATTGATTTGTACTAGAGCTCTAAGTTGGTGTTCACGATTTGATTAGTACGAAGAACACTCTTCAAAGATGCGAAAAACCGCAACAATTTTATTCAAGAATCGAAATAATACGGCCTTAAGCTAAACGCGATCAAAACCACTCAATTTCTACTTAAGACAATACTTCCAACAACTATCATATCGCGTATGCCATAAACCTTGGAAAGATTTGCCTTAAAATGTATATGTAATTATGCTACTTAACTCCTCCCGAATAAAAAATATTTAGACGTCTCAGAAATAGTGTTCAAGCTTGTTTGAAGTACAATCAAGCTTTTTAAATTTGGTCTGATTGTTTATTGAGTCGAGCTCGAGTAGTTTGAATATTTTGTACATATTTTTGTTATTTTTTGGTATTAGAGCCGAGCTCGAGTCGAGCTTTAAAATTTATCGAACATAAAAAGTTGTTCAAGCTTGGTTTGTAAAATGTCGAACCGAGCTCGAATCGAGTGTCGAATATCGAGTTAAATTTTCACCTATACTCAGAAACTTACAAAATTAAAATTCTGGGCATTTTGTATGGTACTCGGCTGACTAGCTAGAATCGGGGCGAATTAGTCTAGTGACACACGGGATTTGTGTAACCTCAGCAAACGAAGTTTCGGCCCGTGACATTTGGCTTGAACCCACTATCGATCTCTCTCTATTTATCACCCGAAATTCCAAAATTTAATGTGGTGGAAATTTGTTTTTCTTACCAAGTAATCAACGCCTTCGAGATTCGTTATGACATGTCAAAATTAGACGCTAATGTTATGTTTCGATGCAGTATGCTTGCAGGAAGGCTCTAGCTGATAGCCAACCGAGAATTCGTGGAAGATTTGCGAAAACTGAAAATTCCCAATAATCGATTAGTCTCATGATCGAGAACGTGCGTTTGGCAGTAGTTTCGAGATCTAATTGACGTAAAAATTAGCGGGTTTTTTGTTAATCGAAGATTAAGGGTAACTACTCAATGTTTGAAACTCGAAAAACTAGTTTGTGTCTTCATATGTTGTAATAATCCTGTTTGTAGATCAAATTCTAAACTATTAATATATTGTAAATATAGTTTGTTTAGCAGTAAACCTGCACAAGATCTGTGTTATGGTTATTGAAGCTCTATGTGAAGCTATTTCTAAACATTATTACAGTTACAATATTTTCTTCAAATCTTATAATGCCTATACAAAATAATACTAGTTGGTTTAATCCTTAATATTATATATAATATGATATATAAATAAGCTAATAAAATAATTTACATTACGAATTTATTGACATCATTTTTATGACGTCCAAATTCTTAACCATCCCGACAAATTAGCTAGTAATATCATATTCACTTATATTTGTATAGTTATTGCAAGTGGTATCAAATTTGTATAGTTATTTATGTAGCAAAATGTAATTTTTGTTTTTGCCAGTTTGCAACGTCATCAGAATGTACTTGAATGGGTATTTATGTCTTTCCAATGTATTAGGTAAACGTGCAAGTTACCATTATTAATACTTAGAAATTAGAAAGAAAACATAAGTTGACATTTTTGTCGGTGAATAATTAGTATGATTGGATAGAAATTAAGTTGACATCAGTCGATAAAAGTTATTTAAAGACTAATAACGCTTTTGTCAACTATATGACCAAAAAAAAAAAAGAATTACAATATAAGTTTGATCATGAATTTATAAACATAGAAATAATAATAATAATAATAATATACTAATTAAGAGTGTTTATACGATTTCAAATTAGGAATCCTTTTTAATGGTTAAATGAGGGGGATAATTGCAATTTAACTCTTTATGAAATTTCATAAATGCGTAAAAATGTTAATAAAATTAAAATATGCAATTTACATTCCTATGTAAAAATAATGTACCACACTGATATAAAAACTAAAACGCCCTAGTGTTTTAAAAATATTTACCCTATGTTTTATTTTATTTTTCACTGATTTTAAATACTTGTATTAAATTTTTTAGTTTCTTTAGTCTCCTTCCCCAACTCATCATCTTCCCAAAATCCAAACCCTAATTTATTTTACCGGGATTTTTGTACACATCGCTTGCATAAAGTGTTGTTAATTCCACGTATTGTTAAAGCTACGCTTTTATTTACACTTTAATTTATTTTTGTCACATATTTCAAAATTGTTTTATTACCAATTCTTTAATTTTCTTAATTATTGCTCAACCATACTAATCTCCTCATAAATTATAGTCACTTGTAATTATCTTATATAGAATATAAAAGTAAATTATGTTAAATAATTTACCAAAGTTGTGTACACGGTACAATAATTCCAATTTCATCATCTTTTTTTTGTGTGTGTTTTACGCGATGTTTATAGCCTCATTACTCATTGACTTGGATCTTTTCTACTCTATATGCATGTAAGCATGCATCTCAACTTGTTTTATTTTAACTTTTATTTAATTCTATATATAGAGAGGATTTAATTTGCTACATGAGAATATAACAATAATCTCCTGTCAAAAAGAATTCTGATCTTTCAGGTAATTAACTAATTTAATCAACTTTGTAAGTATTGAATTTTTTTGCATGCAATATGTATCTGTTTATGGATATTAGATCGAGTGTAATTTTTAAAACGATTGAACATTTATGAATATTCTTAGCTAAGTGTTTTTAAATCCTATGGTAATAGTAGTAGTTGAATTTTGGCATGCTATATATGATGCACGAGTATTTCTACAAATAACACAGTGCAGCTTTTTATTCATATTGTATTTTGTGTTCGTTGTGGTGGATTCTCTGGATACCGATATTTTTGACATGTTTCAAAATATAAAGGTAACATAAATTTTTAGATAGCGTATTTGTTACAAAATTTGAAGTATATACCCGATAGAGTATTTTTAAAATACTATGATACAATACCGTTTTTGGGTTAAATTAGAAAAAAAGAAAATATAGTCGATCTTTCTTTAAAAATCAAACAGAAAGTTAAACAAATGACGAATAGATTTAAAGAACTAGACAAGATTATATTTATATATATTAATGAATCTCTTAATCAAACTGTATATAAATATTGTACATGTATATACCGAGTCTTATCATTTTCAATATAATTTTTGTTTGTCTATTTATAGAGATTCCACGGTGTAATATTAGGGTTTGTGGGTCGGGTCAAACTAGTCTGAATAAAACAAGTAGATCCTTGTTATTGTAGGGTAATATTTCCTATTATCGAGTGGTATATTAACAGTATAAGAATTAATTATTGAAACAATTATAATTTCGTATAAAATGAGATCTGGGCTAAAATTTTCCGTATAATGTATTCATTTTATGTGACAGTTTACATAATTTTTTAGAAGGAAAATTGAAGGACTGATGGGCATTAAGAAGCAAACCTTCCACCTTGTTGGACCATCATTTCTGAATAATGTTGATTGGTAAGATCAATATTTATTTTGAAATTTTATTTCATTTCGTATTTCATTTCACGTTCACACTTTGTCTTAAAAAATATGTTTTTTTACTCGGGTCTGACTTAGTTTTATAGTGCCTTTCTTTTTCTTGCTGGATGTTCCAAGGGGTGGGAATTGGGTTGAATGAGTTGGTTTGGGTCGGGGTCCAATTGGGTTCAATGTCAAAAAATGTGCATTATAGTTGGACCTAACAAGGACTCAAAGTGGACCCAATAAAGACCCATTATGAATCAAAATAGTGTAAGAAGTAGCTGTTGAGTTTAAAATATAGATTATTGATTCAAAGTAAAAAATATGTTAGACCCAAATTGGGCCCAATTTAAGATTCAATTGGACCTAAATATTATTAAAAACAACTTAGTTCGAACTAAAATGCTAAAATGTTAGGACTCAACTCATTGAAAACTTAGTTTGATTTGGGTCCAAATATATACATGGACCCAAATTGCCACTCCTATTCCTGAGTAAAGAGAAAGTAAGCGGAGGTAGAATATGTAGTAAATAGAAGATAGATGATATTATTGTAATATTATTACGTCGAAATAGTTAAGAACAATGTATAATTCAACCTTTTTTTTGTTCATTTATTTTGATTTTAAAATGTTATCTAAATAAGATCTAAACTGGCCTTTTGGGCTAACAATTTGAACACTATCATTGCTTAACAAGACATATTTCCCACAGGAACAACTTAGACCACAGAAGGTCCATTGCAGCCAGCCTAGTGAAAGGAGTCGAAATCAACGAACGTGATCGACAGAAAAACCGGCAAGGCCCCACAGCCCTCGCTCATTCGTGGTGGGAATTCTTCGGTTTCAAATTGAAAACGGTACTCATTGATGACCACGATAGCTCCATTTTTGGCGCCATTTACGAGTTCACAATCTTCAAACCCGAAAACCCTAATGCGGGCCCACCACAATTCGTCGTTGCATTAAGGGGCACGATGAACAAACGACGAAACATGGTTCAAGATTACATTCTAAACGTCAAATGTCTCGCCAACAACCTCAACAAATGTTCGCGTTTTAGGATCGGGTTCGAATCCGTTAACGAGCTCGTACAACGGGTCGACCCTAGGCACGTTTGGCTCGTCGGGTACTCACAAGGGGCGGCAATATCGTTGAATATAGGACGACGTATGATCAAGGACACAAGGATTCTTCTCGAGACGTACCTCTTCAATCCACCGTTCATATCTCTGCCAATCGGACGGATAAAAAGCGAAGACGTGAGGCGCCATTTGAGGGTTATTAAGAGCTTGTTTGTAACTGGCATTGTTCATGTTACAGGCCAAAAAGTATTGTACGATGAAAACGAGCCGTTTAAAGTGCTGTCGAAGTGGGCCCCGTACTTATTTGTCAACTCGTCGGATCCCATTTGTTCGGAATATGTGGGCTATTTCGAGCATAGGGACGCTATGGAGTCGATTGGTCTCGGGGAAATCGAGATGATTTCGACGAAATATAGTTACATAGGGAGCATGGTGTTGGCTATAGCACATAAGGATTTTGAAAGGGCATCACATCTTATTCCTTCTGCTCATGTCACTATTAACACATCCCCTTGTGGTGTTTTGGAAGCTCATATGCTTAAACAATGGTGGAGAAACGATCTTCGATTCGACTCAAAACATTACGAGTTTAATCCGTCGAGCTTGATCAGTTCGACTGATTAGCAAAACTCTCAACACGAATACTGCAAAAAATCATATGTAACTTAGTTTTATATACATTAGAAGAAGTTTCTAATGATGTGAGATAATTAGTAATATTGTGTGCGCGCGCGAAATGGATATTTACTTTAGGCAGTGATTCAAAAATCTTGATAATTTTTTTGGGTAAATTTGAGTTCGTGACAGTTTAAATAATAACCAGCTCTCTTTAACCAATTGAAATACAAAATTGGAACAGAAAATTCAGTCCCGTCTTTTCTGTATCTCGAACTCAATTGAAAGCCTGTATAAGTCGAGCCCGGGCTCGTGTCAAACGAGCTTGGCTCGAGCTCTAGCCGAGCTTAACAAGCTCGAACTCTTAATCGAGCTCGAGCCCGAGCCCACTTGACTTTGAAAAAAGCTCGCGAGCCGGGTTCGCGAGCTTTTTTATTTTTTAATATATAATTATTTTTATTATTATATTAATAAATATATATTAAATAATTAAAAAATAAAAAAAATTCGGTTCGGATCGAGTTCGGGCTCAAGCTCGAACCCAAGCTCACGAGCTCTAGCCTAGACATGCCCAACCGGTTCCGGTTCCCGGTTCCGGGAACCCCGGAACCGTATTCGAACCGGTTGGGCATGGTTCCGTCGAGCCTCAGCTCGACTGATTAGCAAAGCTCTCAACACGAACACGTATGTAATATTGTGGGTGCGCGCGAAATGGATACTTTGTTAGGAATATAATGCCAATGATGTAACGCTGAGCATTCAATTTTAAAAGGAACAAACCTATCCTTCATATCCCAAGAAAATAGGCACCATGAATTATGAAAAGTTGTATTGGAACAAATCTCAATTATTAAGAAAACATTTATTGATTTATTTCAATCAAACTTAATGGCAGTTTCCTTTTCTTAAAAAAGAAAAAAAAAAAAAAACTGGAAATCAAGGGCAATTAATGGCGTAACTCAAAGATCGTTTCTCTACATTATTCTATCGGTATGACATTATTTTGTCACTTTTTATTTTATTTTATCATAAGTCAATTCTTTATCTATTTTTACTTGATGATTTGTTATTATTTAAGTATATATTATTATTCAGTTTTGTTTATATTTTTATTGTTGCACATTACATTTTCCTCTTTTGTCATTTTAAAATGATCATACTTTTTTCTTAATATTTTGTTTATGAGATTCCTGAATTGCTTGAAATATATAGATAGTAATCTCCAGTTATATTTCTCTATTTTCTCTATGTTTACATGAATTTAGCACTTTAACATTTTCTCTTAGATTTTAGTTTCTTATTTGGTGTTCGTAATTAGATTAATTGTGTTTTGTTATCTTACAATTCTTTGAAAAATCATTGTAAGATGAATTGAATTATTGATAATATTATCAATATTATTTTCTAGATTATAATCATGCGCACAATTTTAGTTATCAACATACAATAGTTCATTGTATTTATTATTACAATTTTAGTTGTATTATTACTTCAGATGAGTTTCTTTTATTTTTTTTATTTTTCTTACACAAAATTATTTCATTATTTATGGACTAATAGTCTTCAATACAAAATCTAAAACTATATTATCCATGAAACCTTATAGGGCAATGGTGTATTTTGGTTTCATGTTTTTATACATTTAAGTATTCATTAGCCATTAGTCTAATACAATTCTTCTTATATATTTTAATATTTTAAGTAAAAAATTCTTTAAATTATTTTCAAAAGAGTGTGATAGACTTGACATAATTATTATATCATCATAATATATGTATATTTTTTATATATATTAGTCTTTTCTTATATATTTTTTTATATTGTTAGCTAATGAAAAGGAAATCAACCCATAAGTTAAGGAATGTATTTATGACACAAAATAGACTCTGAAGTTTTACTTTTATTGACCATTTCCAACGCACTAAAACGAAAATCCTATTTTGTACTATTTTTTAATTAGTTTAATATCTGCCTTAACCCATTTTTATTATGTCTTTTCAAAATTAAAAATGACCGGCCCCATTTCTACATCGTAATCAACATATTTTTTATCCATTGACGAAAGAAATATTTTTTAACTTGCAATATTTGCTTAAATGGAGATATTATAAAATTTTGGTGTTCATCATTTTAAATGTGGAATAGTTTTATGATTAAGGTAATACTCATAATTTTGTTTCTACTTATGAATCTTTATACGATTTTTATTAAACAAAAGAAATTATTTATTCTCTATATCTCGCTGGATAAGCTTTGGGAACTAGGATTATATTCTATATAACTTCACAATGTCTGTTTTCTGTATTGTATATAATAGTTAATTGTTAAAAAATTTAGAAGACATTTATGATTTACTATAAAGTGTTTATAAATAATATAATGTATTGTTGTTAATTTTATGTGTCGTTGTAAAAATACAATGTCTTCCAAATTTTAAAAGTCTTTTAAAATTGATAAAAAAAATACAATCACATCTTAAATTGATAAAAAAAAAAAAATACAATCACATCAAGACTTTTAAATTTTTTAAAAAAATTGTAATTAATTTTTATTAAATTCAGGTAGTGCATAACACTAGTTATACATTAGTGTATATATATATATATATCCCTTCATTTGTAATCATTTGATCAAAACAGACTTGGTCTTCATTTGTAATCATTTGATTGTAATCATTTGACCAAAATAGACTTGGTCTTCATTTGTAATCATTTGATCAAAACAGACTTGGTCACTTTAATTTACTGTTTATTACCAAATTTTTAATTTTCTTAATTTTTGCTTAACCATACTAATCTCCTAATAATTATTGTCACTTGTAATTATTTTATATAGAATGTAAAAGCAAATTCTGTTAAATAATTTCCCAAAGTTGGTAGTTGGTACAATAAATTCCAATTTCATTATCTTCGTTGTGTGGTTTATAAATCCAATTGACTTGGAATTTTCTACTCTATAGTCTATATGCATTTAAGCATGCAGCTCGACTTGTTTTATTTGAACTTTTATTTAATTCTATATATAGAGGATTTAATTTCCTATACGAAAATCGAATAGAACAATAATCTCCTGTCAAAAAGAATTCTCATCTTTCAGGTAATTAATTGATTTAACCAACTTTGTAATTACTTCTTTGTTTTGTGGTGGCTTATTATAAGTATTGAATCTTTTGCATGCAATATGGATATTAGATTGAGTGTAATTTTCGAAAATAGCTAAGTGTTTTTTTAAATTTTATGGTAAAAATAGTTTTTTATTAGCCAAATTTTGGCATGCTACGATGCACGAGTACTTCTACAAATTATGAAGTGTAACGTTTAATTCATATTGTATCCATATTTGCTATAAATACTCTAGGAGTTTTGTAATATTTTTGAAAAGTGTTTCAGAATAAAAAGAAAAGAGAAATTTTGGATACCGTACCTAATACGAAATTTAAGATATTAAATTGTGATACTAGATAGAGTATTTTTTCAATTTTGATACAATATTTTTCAGGGTTAAATTAGAAAAAGAAAGAAAGAATATAATCGTTCTTTTGTTAAAAATCAAACAAAATGTTAAACAAATGACAAATATATTTAAAGAACTAGACAAAAATTTTATTTATATTATTGAATCTCTTAATCAAATTATATTTTAAATATTGTACATACATATATATATATATATATATATATAGTCCTATCATCAATGATCAATGTGTGGTATCTTAAATTTTTCAAATTTATCATATTTCATGTCCGATTGAGATAATATATGTACCATCGTATCGAGCCAAACTTATTTAGGTTGACCCTTGCTTTGATACTAAAATGGGTTATTTGTATTTGGAATTTCAATATAAGTTTTTGACCGTCTATTTTTATAGGGTTTCGACGGTGTAATATTAGGGTTGATGGGTCGGGTCAAATTAGTCCGAATAAAAAAAGTAGATCCTTTTTATTGTATAGTAATATTTCCTAATAATTATCAATTGGTATATTAGCAGTTTAATAATGACTGAAATTAGACAATTATAATTTCGTATAGAATGAGTTTTGGGCTAAAAATTTCCGTATAATGTATTTCTTTTATGTGACAATTTTACATGATTTTTTAGAAGGAAAATTGAAGGATAATGGGCATTGAGAAGGAAACCTTCCACCTGGTTGGACCATCATTTCTGAATAATGTTGATTGGTAAGGTCAATATTTATTTAGATATATTTTGCTTCATCTCTTATTTCATTTGACCTCTAATCTAAATCGGTCTTTTTGAGCTAACAATTTGAACACTGTCATTGATTAACAATAGGAAATATTACATTTTTGGTACATTGATGTGGTATGCACGCTTCTTTGATACACTAATATGGAAGCGGCAATTTGAGTACATGAGTATGTCTGACAATTTAAATACAATCAATTTTGACTAGAATTGGGAATTTTGACTTAATTTGGGGATTTTGTCTAAAAATAGGAAAATTGGCCGATTTTTACCCAATTTTCCGGCGAATTTGTACTCAAATTGGCAGACCTACCTTACATCAGTGTACTCAAATTGTCACCCATCATATTAATGTATCAAACAAACGTACATGCTACATTAGTGTACCAAAAATGCAATATTCCAATTAACAAGATAATACATATTTCCCACAGGACCAACTTAGACCACAGACGGTCCATTGCAGCCAGCCTAGTGAAAGGAGTCGCAATTAGCGAACGCGATCGACAGAAAAACCGGCGAGGCGCCACAGCCCTAGCTCATCCGTGGTGGGAATTCTTCGGTTTCAAATTGGAAACGACACTCATTGATGACCACGATAGCTCCATTTTTGGCGCCATTTACGAGTTCAAAAACTTCAAACCCGACCAAAAGGGCCCACCACGATTCGTCGTTGCCTTAAGGGGCACGATGAACAAACTACGAAACTTGTTTCAAGATTACAGTCTAAACGTCAAATGTCTCTTCAACGAGCTCAACAAATGTTCGCGTTTTAGGATTGGGTTCGAATCCGTTAATGAGCTCGTTCAACGTGTCGACCCTAGGCACGTTTGGCTCGTTGGGTACTCACAAGGGGCGGCTATATCGTTGAATATAGGAAGACGTATGATCAAGGACACAAGAATTCATCTCGAGACGTACCTCTTCAATCCACCGTTCATATCTCTGCCAAGCGGATGGATAAAAAACGACGAGTTGAGGCAAAATTTGAGGCTTACTAAGAGCTTGTTTGTTACCGGCATTATTCATGTTACGGGCCAAAAAGTATTGTACGATGAAAACGAGCCGTTTAATGTGCTGTCGAAGTGGGCCCCGTACTTATTTGTCAACTCGTTGGATCCCATTTGCTCGGGATATGTTGACTATTTCAAGCATAGGGAGGATATGGAGTCGATTGGGCTCGGGGAAATCGAGAGGATTTCGACGAAATATTGTTACATAGGGAGCATTCTGTTGGCTATAGCACATAAGAAGGATTTTGAAAGAGCAGTACATCTTATTCCTTCTGCTCATGTCATTATTAATACATCACCTTGTGGTCTTTTGGAAGCTCATAAGCTTAAACAATGGTGGAGAAAAGATCTGCGAGTCGAATCGAAACGTTACGAGTTTAATCAGTCGAGCTCAGCAAGTTCAACTGATTAATGCTTTATCTACTGTGAGCCTGTCAGCTATGGGCAACCTAGGCTGATTTAACTCTTTTGTATGGTTTGCAGGTTATTACAGAAAAGCGAGGTTTACCTATTGCGCACCCTATAACTGTAGCGGCAGCGGGTTTCCCGTCATTAAAAAACAGATTAATCATATGTAACATAGTTTTATATACACTAGTAAATAACACGTGCGTCGCACGTGAATCATATAATCTCGTTAAATTAGAACATAATTAAAAGCAATGGGTTTTGTATGTTTGAATATTTGCTAAAGTAATATATTTATTATTCCAGGTACTAATTAGTGTTTCAAGGATTATATACTAATAATGTCATGCACTTTTTATTAGTGCTACACTAAGAAATGTGAATCTAAGAAATACTTGTAAGCACTCACTTTTACTTAACAAACTAACATTTAAATTTTTGGAATATATTTTATTCAAACACTTAAACAAATTATTTTCAAAATAAGATAGAGAGTTCATAATTAGCTTCAGAAATATGTTGTAAGCACTAAGCATTTTGAGAGCTGGCGAGCTTCCGGTTTGACGAACAATGGTTCATTTATAAGATTTTAAAACTAAGTTTAGTGAAATACTATAATATAAAACTATAAATGATACAATATTCATGCAAAGAGATTATTAACAAATATTATGGAATCAAAAATTGTGAAAGAATTCATAGATGATTAATTAACTAAATATGAACATTAAATCTAAAGTTTGAAGAGATATATGAATAAAAGAGCAAATAAAATAATGTGTATATTATTAAAATATTTATTAAAAAATTAGTGTAACACACTTCCAAAAATTAGATTAAAACTTTTGTTTTGAATTTATGCTTCATTCATATTTTCTGTTACATTTAAAAGTTATTTATACAAAATTTTAACACATTGTTTTAGAAGAATGACACTTGCAATGTTTGAGAGCAGAAAATAAAACACAAATTTGAACAAATAATTCAAAATGTCAAAATCATTATATATTTGTGTGTATAATTGTATGTGTATGCGCTATACTCTTGTGACATAAAAAGCTTGATATAAATAGATATTTTAGGCATGTCAAAAAATCTAAAAAAAATAACGTTGTATTTTTGTAACTCCCATAATAATTATATTGTAGCATATATGTTTGTAGAGTGAAACACGTATGAAATGGTGTATTATCTATAAAAATATACTATTCAATATATAGAAATTGATGGAGTCTTGTGTTAACTACATACCAATCCCTTTTTGTGTAAATGTTTACTTCTAGTCTTAATTCTTACGTGTCTTTATTTTGTTTTTCTTTTATATTTATATATGTATAGTTTATAAATAATTGATTGTGATGTTCTTATTTAATTATATTTCTTGTATCTATATGTGATTCTATTTTAGAGTTCTAATGCAACTAATCATCTTATTATTAAAGATATCTAATTTTATGTAAATTATTTATTATTGGACTCTTTTGCAATTTTCTACATTATATTAACTTTTCAAATATTAGTTTTTGAATTTTAAAATATTAAAATTTTACTTTATTTTCAATTGCATATAAAGTTGAACATTAAAATACTTTTTATGAAAGATATAATGGGCTCATAAGAAAATTTGAGTTTAAAATAACTTTCTTTATATGTATTTAATTAAACTATTTTACATAAGTTTAATTGACTCAAATTAATTTTCTTATACAATTAATAGCATAATATATGTGTAAACCGACAAGTAATATATATAATACATATGTATATATAATTCGGGTTACCCGGTTTTTTTATAACAGTCCGACCGGTCGAACCAGTGACCCAGTGACCCGATAAATTTCCCGGTTTGATCACCGGTCCGGTTTTAAAAACATTGATTTCAACCTCAAATTGAAAGTGCATATAGGCTAAGGAAATAAATGGAGATGTGTTGATATATATTTTCTCTTTGCATAGCCAATCATCTAATAAAATTGCCATTTTATTACCTTTTCAGACTAAGATAGCTAAAATTTGTTAAAATTTCAAGATTACAATATCATCCCTTCACCACCGTCTCCGATCATTCCCTCCACAACTGTCTCCTCCTAGCACCGCCACAGCCATGGCGGCAGTCACCACTTTTCCCAATCCCCACCAGTTGCACATCCACACTCCCATAAAAATAAACCTCCACCATTGCCGGAATAATACCTCCGGCGAACGGTGTAATGTAAGCATATGTTATATGTATACATAACACCCCTATATACACACAACAACGCATATAAAAAAAAAATTAAATTACTATGCCAATAATTGAAATTCAATAATTCCACAAGAACCCATTAATCCTAACCAACAAATAAATAAAATAAATCAACTAAAAGTTATTTATTACATATATATGTGTATATATATGTACATACATATATATATATCAACAAGAACAAGGAAAACCTTAAAAAAGGCGAAGCCATGTCCGTGCCAGGTTGCCACCATGACGGCCACATTGGGTTCTCAGCACGTATGGCGCAACTTAGCATATCACCGTTTTACGTAAAAAAAATCTCAGATTTATACATACACATTCTGTATCTATATATCCAACCTTAACTGAAATTAAATTAGGAAATTTGCCAAACAGATATATGCTAATAAAACTGTGTAGTGTATTACACGCCTATAGATACAACACACTACTGTATGTATCTATATGTATATAAAATTGTATATATTATTATTTATCTCTTTCTCTCTCATCGTCTCGGAGTTCAGTTAGAGAGAGAGAGAGTTTTAGAACAGAGATCCCCTAATTTTAATTTTTACAATTCTCTCTTAACATAAAATTTTTTTGGGGGAAATTCAAATTCTTCACCAAGAAGATCAATTTTTTCCTTTCAAATTTCATTAATTAAGTTGAATTTAGGTTAATTACGGTTAAAATTCATGCATATCTGTTCGCCGAAGTTCATAATCGTGGTTAGGGTTAGGGGTTTGAATTGAGTGAAATTAGGGATGATAATCAAGAAGAGCTTGAAATGTGTTGTATTGCCGAGTTTGAAACGGTACCGACGTGGAGACGACGACGTCTCATCGGCGAAACGAAAGAAGCGCAAAATCGCGAGTGGTTGTTATCCTTTTCATCTTCTTGGAGATGTTGCCGCCGGTATAATCCGGTTCAACGGCTATGGAATGCACAAAGTCGTACCTGCCGACGGCGTGAGAGCTGCGGAGTCGTGCCGTGAGAAGCCGGAGCCGACGGAGGTTTTGCGGCGGCCGCTGCCGACGAGAACTTCGCGGGGGAGAGTTCAGGTGTTGCCTTCTCGATTTAACGATTCGATTCTTGATAATTGGAAGAAAGAGAAGAGTAGTAGTAAGAATTCGGATTCAGATTATGATGATACAGTTGTGAAGAAGGATAATAAATTGATCTCAAAAGAGCTACGGATTCGTGGTGATGGGGGTGTGAATAAGAAGATGAAAAAGGATAAGAATAACACTTGCCAATTTCGTAAGTTTGCACCATTGTCAATTGATGAGATTGAAGAATTGAAGAACGATGAGTTGGAGGATGATGAGGAGCTTGAGGAGTGTGTAGGATTGAGTGGTACTGATAAAGTGTTTAGTTCAAAGGATTTTGTTGAAGGTGATATAGTGTGGGCAATATCAGGGAAGCAATGTCCTGCTTGGCCAGCTATTGTTCTTAATCAGGTGTCGCAGGTTCCCCAGCAAGTTTTGAATTTTCGGGTTGCTCGTGCAGTTTGCGTTATGTTTTTTGGTTATTCGGGGAATGGGACACAAAGGGTAAACTTTGATTTCTTTCTAGCGTATTTATTCAACTGATTCTTTTTTTTTTCTTTTGGTGCAATTAGTGGGTGTATATTTATTTCAATCATGTCTTCTTTTGAGCAGGATTATGGATGGATTAAACGCGGGATGATATTTCCATTTGTAGATTATGTAGACAGGTGATTAATTGTTGGTTCCATTTGTTTATTTATTATTCATCCCCTCTTAACTGGAGATGGTTTTGAATTTGGATCAATATGAATTTGTTGGTTTAGGTTTCAGGGGCAAACAGAATTGAATGATAGCAAGCCTAGTGATCTTCGTTCAGCTATAGAGGAAGCGTTCCTAGCCCAAAATGGCTTCAACGACATGTTGATAGTTGAAATCAATGTTGCAGCTGGCAACATGGGTTATATTCGTTCTCTTACAAAAGGCCTCTTTGATGCTTCAGATTCAAATCAGGATCAAGATTTTAATTCTGTAAAACAGGTAAGTTTAATAAAATTGTGCTTGTTGGAACACTGATAACAATAGTGGTTTAGTAGTGACTTTAAACATGTCTTTTATGGTGGTTGTTATTGGTAAAATGTTTTGAATATTAGTTAGAGCCTCATTGGCGGATCAGAATCATGCAATCAATTTCCTATAGAGATAATTACACTTGTACCCGCCTCCATTAACATCCGTTGTACACATACTTCCCGTCAGGTAAAATTGTGATTTCACTTATAAGAGGTGGTATGTGTAATTACACATATTAACAGTGGGTCTAGGTGTAATTATCCCTTTCCTATATGTTTTAAAACAGTTCAACAAATATTAAAGACTGGCATTTTTTTGAAATTAGTTTAATTTGTCTTCTTTGAGCAGGATGTGTTTATGGAGAAAGAAACACAATCTTGTGAAGCCTGTGGCGTGAGTATTGCATCCAAATTTTCAAGGAAATTGAATAATTCAGTTGCTAAAACCAATCGATTATGTACTTCTTGCGCCAGGGTATGTGTTTCTTGTTTTTTGTACCAATTTTTTCCGAGTCACGGTCCAATAGCTATCCTTGTTGCATTTGTTTCGGTTGGTGATTATGTCTTTCTTGTTTCAGTTGAAAAAGATAAAACACTATTGCGGCATCTGCAAAAAGATTCGAAATCAATCGGACAATGGAACTTGGGTCAGATCATGCTTAATGTTTCGATAGTTCTTTCTATTCTATTTTGGTGATTTACTCTTGATTTGTGATTGTTATATTCTTCTGGTGTTTCCCTTTCTACAAAATATTCAGGTGCGCTGTAATGGTTGTAAAGGTTGGGTCCATGCGGAGTGTGACAAATTTTCAAAAGACAATCTCAAGGTATCGTATCATGCCAAGCATTCAAATTTACTCCGTCTTTTCCATATGCGCACATGGTTACATGCGTTGTTTCGTAGGGGATCTGATATTTATTCATTTTCTATTACCAATTTGTGCTGGTTTTAGGATCTTGAAAACAATGATTATTACTGCCCTGAATGCAAAGCCAGGTTTAATTTTGAACTATCAGATTCAGAAAATTTGCTGATTAAGTCTAAGTAAGTTCTGCTATCCATATGGCTTGAAAATGTTTGTTTTTGCTGTTAGCATAATCACTATGTTATTTCCAACTTTCTGATGTAAACATAATTCTTGATGCAGAAATAACAAAAAGAATGGCAAGTATTCCTTGCCCGATAAGATTGTCGTTGTGTGCTCAGGCGTGAAGGGAATATATTTTCCAAGTCTTCATTTGTAAGAATTAATTACGTTTCCATTTCCTTTGCATGCAGGCTTTATTAAAGCTCTGTTTGGTTCTTGAATTTTGGCGAGGGAAAAAAAGAAAAAATAAAATGATCAAAAGATGAAGCGCAAATTACTATAGTTTTTCTTTTTACTTACCAGAATCCAACAACCAAACATGGCCTTAGAATTCCTAAGGGGTATTCATTTGCTGAAAGCAACAATGCTATGTTCTCTGTTTCAGAGTTGTTTGCAAGTGTGGATCTTGTGGAACACAAAGGCAGGCTCTCAGTGATTGGGAGCGACACACAGGTTCCAAAACCAAGAACTGGAAGTCTAATGTCAGGGTGAAAGGTTCCATGATACCTCTTGAACAATGGGTCTGTATAAGCTGATCTTTTATTTTATACTTGTCGGTTAAGCACAGTCGATGCTTGTGACAAAAAAAAAATTAAACTTAATTAGGAGATTTTGGATTAATATATAAAATATTAAAATTAACTACAGGGGAGAGAACAAAGTAAAAATATAGGAGAAGAGAAAAGAGACGACCGAAGAAAATTCAACGTGACTTGAAGAAACAATTCAAAGGACCATGTGATTGTTGTTAAGCCACCTCACTAAAACATAAAATGTTGCATTCTAATAGTTACATAGCGTATAAACTCTTGATTTATGTAAAAAACTTGTTGCCTCACCAAAACCGTTCTCTAAAACCTTCTTCGTTCTTCATAGTTTAGATTTTGTGTAACCAAGACATGTATGGTGGGTTATTCTCGCATAGGTAGTTCAATTTAGGTGTTCATGCAGTGGTGATAGAAATGTTTTACTTTGTTGATAACTGACTTTTTCACGATTTATTGCATATAATACATCATATATAAAAGAGATTTTGTTACCCGACAGATGCTACAGATGGCTGAATATCATGAGCGTACTCTTATTGCTGCAAAATCGGTCAAACGACCTTCTATTAAAGTACGGAAGCAGAAGTTACTTAACTTCCTTCAAGGTTCACTCTTAATCCCTGATGTTTTGAAATTTTGGTTGAGATGTTTCATTTGCTGTATCTCTTGAATAAATCAAATAATTAACTTTGTTTTTTATTGTGATAGAAAATTATGAACCTGTTTGTGCCAAGTGGACAACAGAGAGGTGTGCAGTATGCCGATGGGTTGAAGATTGGGACTACAACAAAATTATAATATGCATTAGGTATTGTTATATTTGAGCTTCATGTCTGTTGTTATATGCATACTAAATAAGAAATATACTGCTTGCACTAAAATTTAAGTTGCATTTTTTTACCATGCTAACGTAATATCTCCAGAACTCATATAAGGTTTCTGGTAAAGTTGCATAATCGGATTATTGATCACTTAATTGTTCCTTTGCAATTATCCTAGGGAGATTCTCTTGAAGGTTATTATCACATCAGAGATATTTGATTGATATTGGGACTTCATTAATAGTTTCTCTTATATTGGACAGTTCTTGATTGTATTAGCATGCTAAATAAAAACTATCAGGATATTTCTTGTTGTTTTTCTAACACATTACTCTTGTTGTGTAAAGATTATAATCATGGTGTTCCCTTGTACCTCAGATGTCAAATAGCAGTTCATCAAGAATGCTATGGCGCGAGACATGTTCGTGATTTCACTTCATGGGTCTGTAGAGCTTGTGAGACACCTGATATCGAGCGAGAATGTTGCCTCTGTCCTGTAAAAGGCATATATCTTACATCAATCATATATCGTTTAATGATATTTCTACATTACTTTTTGGATAAGCACTGTTTTGAAATTGAATTTATTGCATCTTACTACTATCAACCTATAATTGGACAAAAATCCATTATCTTTAGTATTATAATATAGAACGAAGCATATATTCCTTTGAGCTTATCTTAAATTTTTCTGGAATGATATAGCTTAACTTGTATGTGTTGGGAAATGTAGGGGGTGCTCTGAAGCCTACCGATGTTGCCCCATTATGGGTTCATATTACGTGTGCTTGGTTTCAGTCGGAAGTTTCTTTTGCTAGCGATGAAACTATGGAACCTGCCCTTGGAATCTTGAGAATTCCATCTAGCTCCTTCATAAAGGTACATTTTCTTACGAGTCATTTTACTTTTAATTGTTTATCGATGCCTTTCCTACTGAGTGATATTCTTTTCCTTTTATATTTTCTGCTTAATATTACTCTGATTTTTAATATTTCAGATTTGTGTAGTTTGCAAGCAAATTCATGGTTCCTGCACACGATGTTGCAAGTGCTCTACTTATTACCATGCAATGTGTGCTTCAAGGGCAGGATATCGCATGGAGGTGAGATCACTTAATTAACTTCGTATATATGTTTAGACCTTTATCTTCATTTTCAAGGATTACATACATATATATATATATATATATATATATATATATGCATACCTTCATTTATATATTTTGTCAAAATGCAGTTGCATTCCCTGGAAAAGAATGGTAAACAAATTACAAAAATGGTTTCATATTGCTCTTATCACAGGTACTGCTCCGTCTTTTAGAATTTTTTAATTTTTTTGTGAGGAAAAGTGAGTTACCGAGGGCTCATTGGTCAAGCTGACATTTTATGCAGGGCTCCAAATCCAGATACTGTTCTAATCATGGAGACTCCGAAGGGAACTATCTCTGCTAGAAGCCTGCTTCAAAACAAAAAACATACTGGTTCACGACTAATTTCAACAAGCAGGTTGAAACTCGAGGAACCTTCTTTGGTGGAGATTGATGAGGTCGACCCATTCTCCGCTGCAAGATGTCGTGTCTTCAATAGAACAAAAAACAAGGTTCATGCAAAGATATTACTATAGGTTATATTAATATGAGAAATGCTATATACCACTGTTTTCATACCACCGATTTTTCACCACCCCTTAATTTAGAAAGTATGAATGTATTAAATTCAGTTGAATTAATTAAAACCAAACGATAATTTACCAATAATAGGAGTGAAAAATCGGTGGTATAAAAACGGTGGTATATAGCATTACTCTATTAATATTATCAGCATATTAGTTGGAAAAGATAAAACAAGAACGAAGATCATTGCCGTTCACATTTTTAATGGAAAGTACAAATTTTAGAGAAATAGTGGTAGCTCGTTCATAATGTTCTAATCTTCAGTATGTTCTCTTGTTTTCTAGCAGACAAGAAAGGAGGCCGTTGCTCACCATATAATGGGACCCCGTCATCATTCTATCAGTGCCATGCTAAGCTTGAACTCAAATAGGGTAAATTTCCTCTTCCATTATGTGGCTCATACAATTGATTTGGAACTAGAAGTTGAATGCTTATTTAGCTTGTTTCTTCCCATATACTTGCAACCTTCACCCAAACATAACACCACAAAAGTAAAAGGATAATACATGTACACCCTTACTTGTTAAGTAATTACTGTGGTTCCCTAAGATTTCGCGAATTATCAAGAACGCCCCCAATCAAATTCTTCTGACAACTCGAAAAAAGATAAGAGAAAAAATGGAGTATGTGTTTACTGAATATGGTGTGATACCCTTTTACTGAAAGGGTAAGTTGTGATAAACTTAGGGTGTTTTCATAATTAGAATCCCGCACAGGGGTGTCTATATAATTTACCTGAAGGAGGGGGGGTAGATCAGAAAACTAAATGCTTATGCTTTCCCTTACTGGAACAGAAAATAGAGAAACCAAAGAGCTTCTCCACCTTCAGAGAACGACTTCACCATTTACAGGTAATATTTTGTCATTGTATTTCATACGTTTTTTCGCCATTTTCTCGAAATTAATGATTTTACCCTACAAACATGTTACAAACCTATTAAACGCATGTGAGGTATAAATCATGACATAAAAATGATATAAAAATGACTAATCTTAGGCTAGAAAACACGTATAATCGAGGTTTATCAGTCTGGTCCTTGATTTTTGAAATTTTGTCTTTACACCTGTTTTCCTTAACATTCATATTGGTCTGCAGAGGACAGAGAAGGATAGGGTGTGCTTTGGTAGATCCGGCATTCATGGATGGGGCCTCTTTGCTCGTAGAGACATCCTCGAAGGAGAAATGGTATTTCTTTTAAACTTAATCAAGTGATTTATAGTAATTTAAGACGGCCAAAACAAATACAACGAAAATGAAGTATCATTTGCAGTCTTTCGAGAAGTCATTATAATAAATGATTATTTGTATAATTTTATGTAAGGTTGTGGAATATCGTGGTGAGCAAGTTCGAGGCAGTGTGGCAGATCTTAGAGAGGCACGCTATCGTAAAGATGGCAAGGATTGCTATGTGAGATAATTTCTTATAAAATTATTTTTGCCACATATTCATTTTTGTGCTTCTCAAATAAATCTGTGCATTTGCATATCTAAATTCTTGAAAATTTTCTCTGCAGCTATTCAAAATCAGTGAAGAAGTTGTGGTTGATGCCACAGATGCAGGAAATATTGCTCGGTTGATCAACCATTCGGTAAGTACTGTAAAAATTGGACCCTTTTCTATCCGTTGCTGGGGAATTTTATACTGCCCACTTGAAGAGTGCCCGAGTGGAATTATGAACTTTTAGGAAAGAGTATAAATGGTGTCATAAAATAAAGAGATAATTATAAATGCACTTTCACTTATTGCTTAATTACCACAATAAAGTCACAGCCAATAACCTGAGAAAAACAGAGGATGAAACTGTAATATACTTTTCTGATGAAATAAGTTATGGTAATTTTTCAAATTTCATGGTATCTTTTTGTAATTAGAGTTTCACGCAAGGTTGTTTATGCAATTTACTTAAAGTGTTAATATCGGCATGTGTAAATGTAATCTAACAGTTCATGGTCTCACTTGATAAAACTAGAGTGCGTGATATCTCATGAGCCAATGAAAGGAAGTTTCTTCATATGTATGGCATCCATGTCTAATTTGTCAATGGGTTTTAAAGCAATTAGCCGGAAGTTATTTTTTGACGCTTCGTTTCTAGTGTTACCTATTGTTAATTCATTTTTACAGTGCATGCCTAATTGCTATGCGAGAATCATGAGCGTGGGTGATGATGAGAGTCGGATTGTACTTATTGCCAAGGCAAA
This sequence comes from Verbascum thapsus, assembly GCA_963669365.1. NCBI lineage: Eukaryota > Viridiplantae > Streptophyta > Magnoliopsida > Lamiales > Scrophulariaceae > Verbascum > Verbascum thapsus. Next base: position 8,735,728 of record OY770107.1, on the reverse strand, counting down.
CGTGCCCGCTGGTGATGAACTAACGTAATCTCTCTCTCTCTCTCTCTCTATATATATATATATACATATTATATGTGTGTATATATTATACGTAAGCTAATTTGTTTTGGTGAATGATGGCAGGTATGATTATCTGTTTGATCCTGATGAGCCAGATGAGTTTAAAGTTCCTTGCCTGTGTAAAGCTCCAGACTGCAGAAAGTTTATGAATTAGGTTACCAACAAACAAATTATACTATTCACCATTCTTCATTCAACAGGATTTCTAACCACTTCCCTTTGGCATCAACATCTCACAACTACACAATAAGTTCTCATTTTCATTTCATTTCATCTCTTTCTTTTTTGTTTCAAAGGAAAATGCAATTTTATTGATTTATTTTTTATAAGGGTGAAATTAGAGGTTGAGATTCAGACATTCTTTTGTATATGGCAATGAAAAGTTGCTCTAATTTGCTATATTTATGTAGTTACCATCATTTGGGCAGTGTTTGGCATCCTTGTAAAAACATCTAATATATATATATATATATATGAAGCAATAATGCTAAACAACAGTTATGTATTAAATTAAAGAATTTTTCACAAAAAAACGAGCTTTCATAAAATCGTGACGGAAAAAGTTTATCATATAATTTTAATTTCTTGGCTCATGAATTTAGGAAAAAACATAAGCTCAAAAAATGAGTTTTTTTTTTAATAAATAAATATAAAACGAAATAAATTGAGTGCGCTTTTATTTGGGCAGGCCCAATCCCAGTAGGCCCAATTGAATCTAATTCTGGTAGGCCAATATTCTGTAGCAAACGTGTCGCCTATATGTCCCCAACACGTCGTCGTTTCATTCACCACATAACCATCCTATTCTACTCACTCGTAGGTTTTGAAATTGTCGAGAAGAAAATTTTCAGGAGAAGAACAAAATGGCGAGTAATCTGTACCGTAGATTCGCATCAAGGATCGTGCGATCTGAGATCTCCAGCTCCGGTAGCCGCCGTTCGATTGGCACGACGGCTCAGCTATTGCAAGCTCAGGAACCAGTGAAAAATGATTCGCAGATATCAGACGATAAAGAGAAGATCCAAAATCAAATCGAAGATGAAAAGAAATACGATTCGAAAGCTGAAGAAGAAATTGACGGCGGAGATGAGCTTGTGAATAAGCAGACGGGTGAGATTGGTGGACCGAGGGGGCCGGAGCCGACTAGGTACGGCGATTGGGAGAAGGGCGGCCGGTGCTGTGATTTCTAATTACTATTTTTTATTTTGTTTAATGCTTATTTTAAATTACAATAAAATGGATGATGATATTTTAATATTTTTCATTTGATAGTAGAATATTTTTGATCCTGCTTTAGAAAATGAAATCCAGAAAGTTACATTATTTTTCATTTATATTTATTTGGTGAATCCATTAATTTTTTAACTTTTTTAGTTAAATGTAATGTTAATCTCAAATTACCATATAATAATGCTTAGTTGAACACTTTAATCAAGTGGAATTTTTTGGCTTAATTCTTCAGTTGCATTACCTAGAGAATCGAGTTGAATCAAATACATGTTCGAGCTTCAAAGATTATAATGATTATAATAATTTTGGTTGAATGAGTAACCAAATAAAGTTCAAATTAATTTTAATTTTATAAAATACGAAATAAATTCGAACTAATTTTAATTTTATTGAATACGAAATAAATTCGAAGGAGGAAGTATGGTCTATGCCTCTTTGTTATTCAAATAAATTGAGTTCTAATCAAATTAGCTCCTAAAATTTGAGTTTGATCAAACCACTGAATAGAGTAATTTGTTCTCCAAACAATGCCTCAAATCAATCCACTTGCCAATTGATGAGTTTAAGTTCATCATTCAACCCCTATATTTTTGTAGCTAAGATACACAAAATGAGCACAAATTCTATAGTTACACTCTTGTACAACAATCAATCACAATCTATTCAAGTTTATACAATTCAAATAACATTTCAACTCAAATCACTACTCATACTTGCATCTCTTCCTTACACTTGTGTTGATAGATCAAGAAGCCGCAAACGGATTAGGCGGCATAACCGGCATCCGTTCATCTTCGAGCATTCGAATCACGACTTTGGTCGAGGGTCGACCGGCCGGGTACCATTGAATACACCAAAGCCCAACTATTATAAGCCTCTTCACTATATCACTCTCATCCTCTTTCTCTATTTGGATTGCTAAATCCTCACCTTTATCGAGTTGATTATACATCCACTCGGGAAAATACACTTGGCTACTCTCCTCGGGCCCGTTCACATTCTTCCGCCCGCCAACCATATCGAGCAACAACATACCGAAACTATAAATATCAGATTTATAAGTCACATTTCCAAAGTTCCTAGAGAAAACCTCGGGCGCTATATAGCCTATTGTTCCCCTAGCGGCCGTCATTGTGATTACGCTTTGATCCTTGGGACGTAATTTTGCCAACCCGAAATCGGCCACTTTCGAGTTGAGATTATGGTCTAGCAAGATGTTTTGAGGTTTGATGTCGAAATGAAGGATCCTTTGGTTACATCCTTGGTGAAGATAGTCGATGCCTCGGGCTATACCTAGTGCAATATCGTGAAGCTTCTCCCAACCGAGGGTTTGGCTTTGGTTGCCCGAGGAAATGTACTTCTCGAGCGAGTCATTTTCTAGGAACTCGTATACTAAAGCCCGTTTGTATCCATCCGCACAATACCCGACCAAACGGACCACATTCACGTGGTGGATTTTGCCTATGGTTCCAACTTCATTGATGAACTCTTCACCATTGCCTTTCAAGTTATTTAGTACTTTTATTGCTACAAAGATGTCGTCCGAGAGCTTCCCTTTGAACACCGTCCCGTAACCACCTTGCCCTAGTTTGTGCTTAAATCCGTCGGTTATTCTCTTGATTTCCGCGTAAGTGTATCTCATGGGACGAAGGGCTTTATAATCGTCTAAGAATTGTTGAACCCTTCGTTGTCTTGTCTTCACGGTGTAGACTCGATAAAATGCCGCGAGAGCAAGCACCATTAGGAAAACACCGACTACTACAACCGCGATAATGATGTTTCTCGAAATACCTGCAAGGGATGACAAGAGGATCAAATATCAAAGTACGTACGGAATCTCGAGATTCTATGGACAATATAACCGTACATGTACGGTGGAGTGCACATGATGGTACTAATTAATGATTGAGATTGTTCGAAATAATCAAAGATTTGAAAGGCACCAATCTAAAGTGCATAGATCAAATTATGAGTGATTTTTATGGAGTCTCGTATGGGATAACACACAATTGTTTGTGTACGAGTCCACACAAGACCCCCCCCCAAACAACGATTGACACTATCCCCCAAAATCAACAAGATCCAAAAAACGAAAGTGCATCAAAACAAGAGTGATTCTTTTAAGAGTCTCGGGATTCCACACCCGGGACAACAAAATCGTACGTATACAATGGAACCCATATGATCCCACTACATCAACGATTTATGGGAAAGTCTATGCTAGTCTGGGACTATTAGACCAATAGTCTCAGTATTGGTCCCGGCCTAATATACACCATGATGGTTTTTCACCTATTATTTGGAAAAACTATCCTCATGAGGAATGTGTGGTGTAAGATGGACTAGTATAGATGGACGGACTAGAATGATGGTCCTAGTCCAATGATAATCCTCAAAGATGTACCTTCATTCATTTGCCGTTGCTCTTCGGGCATTACTAAACACTCGGTTCGATTATTCCTCAACCTACAATGCCTCCCTCTCGATTCGCACCTCCCACAATCCGGTTCCGGCCAATGCAATCGAGTACCCTCAATTTGGCCCCTAACGACAAAAAACTCCTCTCCGTCGAAAAACGCCACCGGAACATCAGAAACATTGTACATTTTCATACAACCCGGCAAAACCAGAGTCATAACGGAAAGATACGATCTATAAGCAAAAACTTGGAACTCTCCATGGCCGAGACACGTCACCGTGCTCGGAGAGTAACCAGGGGGAGGGCTAGAACAGTTGAAGAGAGTGTACCCTGCGCTTGGCGAGTTGGACCCGTAGTACATTTGGAACGGAGATGCAGGGGAGCTGACGTCAGCGATCCGGGTCGGGAGACACGACCCGTTTTGGACACTGACCCGGATAACTTGATTTGAGTAATCGATTTCATGAACTGTGGCTGTGGCTGTGATTGGGATGATGATGTTTCGGGCCTCGGCTTGAACGGGGAATTGGAAATTGAATACAGGGGTGTTGTTGGAATTGCAGGAAAGATCGAAGCCTGGGTAGCCGCAGTGTTGGGGCTGCCGGCCGATTAATCGGAATGGGAACCGGATAATCGGGCCGATGCCGTTATTGCAGGTTGTGGGCTGGCATTCGTCTTGGGCTGCTGCGAGATCTAATGTACAAATCAAGAGAATGAACAGAATAATCATTGCTGTAAGAAAAACAGAGAAGGTGAACTGGAGAAGTTGAAATGGTGGTTTGAGTTAAATTTGATTTTTGTTTGAAGTTTGGGGAATCTTGTTCCCATTCGAAGCGTGGTATTATAATATTTTGAAGATGAATTATAGCAGTTTTTAACAGACGCCATGGCTGACCATCAAAGAGTGATGAAACTTGGGACCAATGGGCCAGTCCCACTCTGTTTTCTGCTGCTTGTGGTCTATGTAGACCTACACACGATCCCCTATAATGTACATATAATGACATGTTTTAACACATCGTGTAATGTATATTTTTCTACATGTGAAAACCCTTGTAGCTATCAATTATCGACTCACATGGCAATATGTCGAATTTTCTGTCCAAAATTTAGCGATTGACTCCAAATTCTTTTAGAAAGAGTTTGTACATGAGTGGCTCTAGATATCAAATAGAAAACATGTTGTATTGAATATAACTTACTAGTACATTCATACATGAATTTTATATAAAAAAAATAGATTGAAATATTGATTAACAAAAGTGACATTCAATTTTAGACCAAAAAATTAGTTGAGACAAACTGTTAATTTAAACAGGATACAATGTCAATATCCTGGATCAAACTTGAATCTCAAGAGTGTAATTTTTCAATACTTAAACTATAAACTATTATGATTATTGAAAAATTACATTTTTTGTCATGTAATTTAACCAAGGTTCAATTTTGGTTTAGTTTGTTATAAATTTCTCACATATAATTTTGTGACTTTTAAAATGTCTCACATTCAATACCCAAAATGTAAGATCAATCCGATTAGTCAATTGAACAGGCTTTTTGGGGAGATTTTATAAATAAAAAACACGTAATATTTAAGTACAATTGAAATATATTCAACGTGTGAGTGTATTCACGCATGAATTGTTTAAAAAATATGGATTAAAGTGTTGACAAAGGAGTTGACAGTTAGATTTTAGATTATAGGATTAAATGTGAAACACTTTGAAAGTTATGGGATAAAATATGGTAAATTTATAATGAATTGAACTAAAAGTAAATTTGGGCTAAGTTAGGGGATTAAATATTATTCAACCGTGTAAGAATGCATGGGCCTTTGTACATCTGAAGTAGGGTAAAATACAGTGTGTATGATCTCGTTATTGGTGACTCACTCCTCGTTTGCAATAATTATCCACTTGTACTAAAGAACTCAAAGTTGACTGAAAAATGGGCTCACCCCATTTTCATATTCATTTTTTCAGTAAACCCAGCCTATCCTGAATTTTGAAATGTTGAAAAACAATATTAAATTTAGCCCACCACAAGAAAATCAAATCAAGTGTACTGCATCATCTTCCTGATAAAAAAGACTGATGATTTCACCAAAACCCAGAAAAATTCTAACCAAGAATCGCAAAAATGTCACATAAGAAACCCTCATCTCCAATTTCAAAAAGAATCTCCATTTTCCTGCTTTTCTTTACAGTTACTTCCACAGCCCAGAACAGTTCATCCTGCCCTTCTTCATCTTGTGGCAACATTAGAAGCATAAATTTCCCTTTTAGGTTAAGAGGGGACCCAGTTTCATGTGGGTATAACGATCCCAGATTTCTGCTGGATTGTGACAACAATCAGACGGTACAAACTCAAAGATCGCGAACATATAATGTTCAAGAAATCAATTACGATGAATATTCGATTAGGCTAGTTGATCCCAACATAAACAGGGCAAATCTTTCTTCTTGCCCTGTATATGACAACAACAATGAATATTTGCCAAGCTCAATTTTCGATAGATACTTCGATTGGAATATGCCTGTGGTGTTTATGCATTGTTTGGTTCCTGTGACTTTATCGAATTATATTGAGTCTTCTTTTTGTGGTAATAGGAGCTACATTTACTCTAATTCTTCGCAAATTTATAGTTATGTTGTTATGGGTGATATTGAAGTATCGAATTTGGAAAATACGTGTACGGTCGATAGAGTGGGTCAAATCTCGACCCGAAGGGCTGTGAGGGATTATTCTTCTTTGGCAGGCACTTATGATGGATTGGCTTACGGGTTTGAGGTCTCGTGGTATAGAGTCCTCTGTGGAGAATGTGTGAGCAGTGGTGGATTTTGCAGCTTGGAGTGGAATAATGTTATATGCAGGCATTATTGCACTCAGGATGTACCACTTTCACAACTTCCTTTTAGATGTGAGTAATATAAATTCATATTTTGCTTGATCTCGAATTTATATCGCAAAAAAATGTTTGTTTTTTGAGTGTTTGTTGTATGCTTTGATGTAGTTATTGTTTTCATTTGTTTGGTTTATCATGATCTTGGTTTTGTAGTTATAGTGATGGAGTTGTAGTGGTCTAGAAGGGTATTTCATTTTGGAAATCATTCGCTTTTGCGTATTTGTTCATCGTGTGATTTAGTTAGTATGGTCATATGTTTGGTTTTGTTCTTTGTTTGGTATTTGTTCAATGATTGATGTAGTAATTAGGTTCAATGATTGGTACTTGTGTCGCCTTGTGATTTTGATTCATTACTGTTTCTAGTTGGCTAACGATGCTTTCACTTGATCAATGCAGGTCAATTCCGGTTCTGGGGCAGTGAGTGCTTAACTTTTTCCCAAAATCGACATTTTTTGTTTAAATCTTGAACTATTTGATACTATTGTCTAATTTCTTAATTTGCTAATTTTTTACAGTTACCATTGGATCATACGGCTCACTAGTAACTTGTAAGATTCATAACCTTTTTTTACTTTGCTTTTACGGGAAAAAAATGCTTAAATTGCGTCTTTTCAATTACGTTTCCCGATTTGAATAGCTGTTATAATCATGATCATGCAGCTGGAATTGTAGCTCTGAGATTTCTATTTGGTTTCTCGTTCTTGATTGGACTAGTGGTGTATAAATGTAGAAGAAGGCATTTATCAATGGATGAAACGATCGAAGAGTTTTTACAAGGCCAAAATAATCTAACGCCCATAAAATACACCTACTCTGAGGTCAAGAAAATGACGAACAATTTTAACCAGAGATTGGGCGAAGGCGGATATGGAACCGTATATAAAGGAAAGCTTCGAAGTGGCACTTACGTTGCGGTAAAACTAATGGGAAAAACCGTAGCTAGTGAGCAAGAGTTTATAAGTGAAGTCGGCACAATTAGTCGCATTCACCACGTCAACGTAGTGCAATTAATCGGTTTTTGTGTGGAAGGTTCAAAATGTGCTCTAGTATATGAGTTTTTGCCAAATGGTTCACTCGATAGATGCATTTTTAGCCCACAAGGGTTAGGTGGCCTAGCATTGAAGTACGAGAAAATGTTTGAAATCGCGCTTGGGGTTGCTCGTGGGATCGACTATCTACACCACGGTTGTGACATTCAAATCTTGCATTTCGACATCAAGCCTCACAATATCTTGCTCGACGACAATTTGAACCCAAAGATCTCGGATTTTGGGCTCGCGAAATTGTATCCATCGGATGGCGGTGATATAGATCTAACGTCCGCGAGAGGGACGATGGGTTACATGGCCCCGGAGATGTTCTACAAGAATATAGGAGGGGTGACGTATAAAGCCGATGTTTATAGTTATGGTATGTTGTTAATGGAAATGGCGGGTCGAAGGAGAAATATGAACCCTTGCGCAGAGGATGTTTGCCAAATTTACTTCCCTTCGTGGGCTTACGATCAATATTCCACCGGAAAGGAGATAGAGATGAATGGTGCCACGGACGAAGAACGGAAGATGGTGAAGAAGATTATCATAGTGGCTTTGTGGTGTATACAAATGAAGCCTAGTGATCGGCCTCCGATGAACAAAGTCGTTGAGATGCTTGAAGGAGACTCGGAACTAGAGATGCCTCCGAAGCCTTTCATGGCGCCTTCGGAAATGGCGGAAGATCAAGAAATGTAAGAATACTATATAATCTAATTTATAAAATTGGGTCATAGTTTGTTAATACAATGTAGTCAATGGAAATTCATAACTAGTGTTTGTACTGAATGGATTTTTTTCTCACAGTGATGTACCATAACAGTGTCACATCATTGTGAGATTGACAAGTGTCCATTTAAAAATAAACGATAAATAATAATTTAAATAAATTGACATTTGTCAGTCTTACAATAATATGACAGCTGACAGTGTGGTACACTATTATGGGGATAGAATATATGGTGTTTGTATTACCCTTCTTTTAGTATTGGAATGAAAACATTGCTCTCGAGTATTACATTATGACGGCTTAATTCATGTCGACAACCTCGGTAGTACCTTAGTCACTCCGAAAACAACTAGGTACATACTCGATCGATGATGTTATAAATTGAAATTACGACATGCACCGCTGTGCTAAACGATCGATATGAACTAGAATTTTTTTATAACTTAGATACACAAAATGAGCACAAATTCTCTAGTCATAATCTAGTACAAACTATCATATGCACATACTATTTAGGCTTATACAAATTCACTAAGATACAAACTCAATCACCACTCAAAACTTGTTTCAACACTAGCAAACAGGGTTCCACTTGAACTTACATATTTCTTAAGCTTTGTATTGGCAGATTCTGAAGCGGCAAATGGATTAGGCGGCATAACCGGCATTCGCTCATCTTCAAGCATTCGAATTACTACTTTGGTCGAGGGCCGATCCGCCGGGTACCATTGGATACACCAAAGCCCAACAATTATAAGCCTCTTCACTATATCACTCTCATCCTCTTTCTCTATTTGTATTGCTATATCCTCTCCTTTATCAAGTTGATTATACATCCACTCCGGGAAGTACGCTTGGCTATTCTCCATTTCCGCCGCGGCAAAATTTTTTCGCCCGCCAACCATATCGAGCAACAACATACCGAAACTATAAATATCCGATTTATAAGTCACATTACCAAAGTTCCTCGAGAACACCTCGGGCGCTATATAGCCTATTGTACCCCTAGCGGCCGTCATTGTGATTATGCTTTGATTCTTAGGGCGTAACTTTGCTAACCCGAAATCGGCAACTTTCGGGTTGAGATTTTGGTCGAGCAAAATGTTTTGAGGTTTAATGTCGAAATGAAGGATCCTTTGGTTGCATCCTTGGTGAAGATAATCAATGCCTTTGGCTATACCTAGTGCAATATCGTGAAGCTTCTCCCAACCGAGGGTTCGGCTTTGGTTACCCAAGGAAATGTACTTCTCGAGCGAGTCGTTTTCCAAGAACTCGTACACTAAAGCCCGTTTATATCCATCCGCACAATACCCGACCAAACGGACCACATTCACGTGGTGGATTTTGCCTATGGTTCCTACTTCATTGATGAACTCTTCACCATTCCCCTTCAAGTTATTCAGTACTTTTATTGCTACAAAGATGTCGTCTGAGAGCTCCCCTTTGAACACCGTCCCGTAACCACCTTGCCCTAATTTGTGCTTAAATCCATCCGTTATTGTCTTAATTTCCGCGTAAGTGTATCTTGTGGGGCGAAGGGCTTTATAGTCCTCCACAAACTGTTTAGCCCTTCGTTGTCTCTTCTTCACGACGTATATCCGACAAAATGCAGCTAGGGCGAGCGCTGTTAGGACAGCACCGACTACTTCAACCGTGATAACAACATTTCTCGAAACACCTGCAAGGGGAAATAAGATAATCAAAGATCAGAATACACTAAACCAAAGCAAGAACGAATCTTAAGGAATCTCGGGATTCTACATCTTCGACAATAGAATCCATCGACTCCACAAATCAACGATTGAGATTATACCGGACAATCAAATATCCAAATCTAAAGTACCAAAATCAAAACAAAGAGTGATTCTTAAGCAGTTTCAAGATTCCACACGGTTGAGCCCATGTGGGCCCCACGCATTAGCGATCTAGATTGCCTCGGGACCCGAATCACAGGACCTCATTAGAATAATAACTCTCAAAAGGGTACCTCTGTTCGTCTGTTGTTGAGGTTCTAAGCATTCAGTTTGATTGTTCCTCATCCTGCAATACGTGCCATTTGATTCACACCTCCCACAAACCGGTTCGGCCCAATGCAATTGGGTCCCGTCACGAATATTATCTGTCGATGCGTCGAAAATCGCTTCTGGAACATCAGAAACACTGTAAATCTTCACACAGTTCGTCAATCGCAATTCTGCAATAGAGTCATACGATCCATACGCGAAAACCTGGTAAACCCCACGACGAAGACAAGTAACCGGGCTCGGAGAGTATCTGTCACCAGGCCTGCCTGAGCAATTGAATAGGGTGTACCCAGCGCTTTGAGGGTCGTACTGCATTTGGAAAGGAGATGCAGATGAGCTGACGTCAGGTACCCGGGTCGGGAAGCACGACCCGTTTAGAACGGTGACCCGGATAACTTGATTTCTGTAATCGATTTCTTGAACTCTGGCTCTTGCTGTAATTGGGATGATGATGTTTCGGGCCTCGGCTTGAACGGGGAATTGGAAGCTGAATTCAGGGATGTTGTTGGAATTGCAGGAAATATCGAAGCCTGGATAGCCGCAGTGATGAGGCTGACGGCCGATTAATCGGAAAGGGAACCGGATAATCGGGCCAGTGCCTTTGATGCATCTCGTGGGCTCGCATTCGTCTTGAGCTGCTGCAAGATTTGAAGAAGAAATCAACAGAATCAATAGAATAATCATCGCTGTAAGAAATAAATTTCTGAAATTTTGATACAAATTGTGAAAAAAAACCCAGAGAAGTTGATATAGTTGCTGACTTGGTTTCAAGTCTTTTGAGTCAATTTGATTTTTGCGCATTATTTTTGAATAAGTGAACAGGATTATATGAGTTGATAAAGTTGGGCACTTGGGAAGGGGACCAATGTAAAATTATGACGACTCATACTCTCAGTATTCTAGTGTGTCCGGTCTGTAGACCAAAAAATCTATGCTAGATTAAATTTTATAGTTCTGGTATTTATATGTTGTAATAAAGTGTATTGTGTATTGTCGTAAAAAATATTATGTGTGGAAAAAAATGTATACATAATAGAAATTCGAATAATAGAATAATATAATAATATAATAAATAAAGATATTTGATACTTGATTTAATTTAATTTGCTCTTGCTTTTCTATTGTAACATAACCAAAGATGAAAAATAAATAAAGTTATTTTATATCCAATTTAATATCGTTTAAAAAATAGTTTATGTTTCATTTTTTTTAACAATTAAGCTTGAGTTTAACTCGTATTCCACTCTTCTAATCGAAATAAAATTAGTGTGGACCCAATTAGAACGGTTCAAATTCTAGTAAATTATATTTGGATTGAGTAATTTGGATTTTGTGGAGGGGGTTTGGAGAAAGTATTTGAAATGACACTGAAAATTGAGTAATTTGAAAGTAATCATAGTTATCAAGAAAAAAGTTCAAAAAGAATGACAATGGATATGAAATCAATTATAAAATGAATTCATCCAAACAAATTTAAATGAATTTGTCGATAAATTAAAATCCATAATTTTCAAATCCTTCGATTCAAACATACAAGCAGTGATCAAATCAAATTCATATACATTTTCTAAAAATTAATAAATTACAAATAAATATAAATAAAAACTTATTCAACTTGACTTGATTCGACTGCACACTATTGGATGGATCTTTGAACACCGGGAGTAGGATTATTGACAACCCTGTGGCCCGTGTGATGTAGAGGGTGTTTGGCTAAGCTTATTTAAAACATCTTATAAGTTCTTACAACTTATAAGATGTTTTAAGAGCTTATAAGATGTTTGGTCTTATTTAAAAAATAAGTTCTCAAGTGTTTGGATAAAATAAGTTTATTGGACTTATAAGATGTTTTTAAATGTTATAAGAGAGAATTTGTGCAACAATAAAAATAAAAAAAATTCGAAGAAGGATATTGTTAGAAAGGAGAAAATTAACTAAGGTTGTTATGTCTTTTAGAATATAAACAACATCCCAAATTTAAGATTTTGAAATAAGTTGGGTTCGGCTAACTTATTTCTTATTTGCTTATAAGACCCAAACATCTTATTTTTGGGTCTTATAAGATCTTATTTAAAAAAATTATCCAAACACTTTTGTAGAGCTTATAAGCTCTCAAACATCTTATAATATGTTTAAAAGAGCTTATAAGCTTAGCCAAACGCCCTCGTAGTCGTCAATGGTGAGTATGCAACAAGTTATCCATTGACTCAAGAAAAAGTTCGGTCTTCTTTTTCATTAGAATTCAGCTCGATTTTGAATGTTCAACACGGTATTATAGAAAAATCAATTCAAGAAGATAGAAAAGAACTGATACAGTCTCAGAAAAAATTCACACATTTGCCTTCATCAACAATCCCAAACATGTCTCCAATTTCAAGAAGAATCTTCATTTTCCTGCTTTTCTTTACAGTTACTTCTAAAGCCCACAGTCCATCGTGCCCCCCTTCGTCTTGTGGCAATATCAGAAACATAAGATCCCCTTTCAGATTAAGGGGAGACCCAGTCTCCTGTGGGTACAATGATCCCAAGTTTCAGCTGGATTGTGAAAACAATCAGACGATTTTTACTATAAGATCAAGCAGATATAATGTTCTAGACATTAATTACACAGAAAATTCGATTAGATTAGTTGATCCCAGCATAAACAGGGGCAATCTTTCTTCTTGCCCTGTTTATTTCGATCCTTATGATGATTGGGGAAGATTAAATTTTTATAGATTCCTTAGATGGAATGTGCCTGTGGTGTTTACCCATTGTTTGGTTCCTGTTAATTCTTTGAACTATGTTGAGCAGTGGCGGAGCCAGGAATCGAAAGTTGGGGGGCGAAATGTTAAATTTTTTAAAAAATACACATGAAAATAAAAAAAATTTAAAATTTTAAAATTTTGGGGGGGGCGGTGGCCCCCCGCGCCCCCCCTTAGCTCCGCCACTGATGTTGAGTCTGCTTTTTGTGGTAATAGGACCAATTTATTCTCTAATTCTTCAGAAATTCATAGTTATGTTTTTGTTGGTGAAAGTATTTTGGATTTGGAAAATTCGTGTACGGTTGATGGGGTGGCTCAGGTCTCGTACCGAAGGATTATGAATCACTCTTCCTTGGCCAGCATTTATGATGGTTTGGGTTATGGGTTTGAGCTGTTCTGGTTTCTCCCAATTACGGAACTTCCGTTTAGATGTGAGTCATATAGATTTTAATCTTGAATATTGAACATCGTTTAGCTTGATTTAGTTATTATGTTTGGTTTTATGATATTGTCAAACGAAGTGTATTTTATACCATTTTCACTAGTTTGCTGACCCTGCTTTCATTTGATCAATGCAGATCTATTCCAGTACTGGGGAGGTGAGTGCTTAATATTTTCCAATCGACTTTCTTTGTTTTTGTAAACTTTTAACTATTCATACTATCATCTAATTTCTTATTGGCTAATTTTTACAGTTATCATTGGGAAACGTTGCTCATTGGCAATCGGTAAGATAAGAACTTAATTTTCTGACTTTTTGAAAATTACTAGTAAAAAGCACGTGCTTTGCACATGATTATATGAATGTATTAAAATCAATATGTAAAATAATTGAATTAAAATAATAATATGTATATACAATAAACAATTAAATAGGAATAAAAGGCTTAGCATCTCTGGGCTTTTTATCAAAATAATATAAAATAAATAAAAAAAATCTCAAACTAATTTGATTTAAAAACAATTATAGAAATAATATAAAACGGCAATGGAGTTGACGTCTTCAAATTCAAACACCACATCCCCATTGCCGTCTTCACAATAGAAAAGTAGAAGATGACATCATCTTCTACTTTTCATTTTTTTGCCTTTCATGTCAGTTTTTGTTGGGATCCATGAGCTTTCATGTCGAAATGTGTGTGGTGTTAACTTGGTTGTACAATTTTCATTTGCTTTGTTTCCGTTACTCATTTTTGAGATTAATTACATATAGTAATTGAGGATATCATATGAACATAAAACTACGTCCCCTTTTTCTTTTTACATATTTGACACAAATAAAATTTTATGAGTTTTTTTAGTAAAATAATGTATTATTAATTTTTTTTTTGAAAATGATAATGAACGAAAAGGATTGATAAAATAATATAAAATAGATATCGTCTTAATTTTCTTCTTGTTATATTATTTTTGTGTGAAGACGGCATGCATGATGCTTTCTTCAAACAATTTATTTGGTGAGCAATACAGAAGTTACATACGAGTGTTACTAATGTGAGGGCACCAATGAAAAAAGTGATAGTAGAAGAACAAATTGTTATAAAACAAATAAACTAGAAAATTATTAAGTTTGATACTGTCTTTCAGCTATAATTAATTACTACAAATCTCTCTAAAATAAAAAATATCGAAATGATGCCATCTTTAAAAAAGAAAAAAAGTTGGACATAACGAATTTTATAGCTAGTGCATTTTAAAGTAGTATATATTAGGGGTGTACATAAACTCGCTCAACCCGCCCGAACCGCTCAAACCGAACCGATCCGCCCGCAAACCATCGGTTTTAAACTTTTTAATAATAGTGGCGGGTTGATATTCTTGCCACCCGCCACTTTTCCATCGGGTGGTGGGTTTAGAATTTGCAACCCGCCTAAACCGCAACCCGACCGCTAATTATATAAATACACATAAATGTATATTATAGAGATTAAAAGCAAGCTTTAAAATAATATATAGATATATAATCTGTAACAATAATGATTTTATTCATATTTATATATATAAAAACACTTTATTTTTATTTTGGGGGAAATATAAACCTTGTTTGAACACTTATTTATTTTATTTGAACAAAGTTTTATTTTCACAACTAATGAAATATGTTTTACATATTTATGATTTAAATTTTATGATATTTTATTTTTAATAATATTAGAGTTTTCACCCATTATAAATTATGATCATATGATTTTTATTTATAACACCACTTAATTTTTTACATCCTACCGACTCAATTTTTTCAACTAAATATACGAAAAGTAATATATTTTATTAGTGTATTTCTAACTAGTTAACAACAAAAAGTGAAAAAAAAAACTAAAACCGCCAACCCGCCCGCTAAATTTATCAACCCGACCGAACCGAACCGCTCGGTTTGGAAAAATAAATATGTAATTTTGGGTTGCTATTTTGTCTACCTGCTCATGTCGGGTCGGGTTGATTTTTTTCTTTAAAACCACCCGAACCCGACCGCGTACACCCCTAGTATATATTCATTTGGTGAGGTTCAACTTAAGAGGGTGCATGGGATGTTGAGCCTCGACAGTTGAGGTGGATGCCATTGATTAAAATATAACAGAAAAAAAAAAAAAAAAGTAGAAATTTTAAAAAAATATAAAGTTTTTCAATCTTTCATGGCATGGCATGAGACAGATAATACAAATTTAAATAACCTATTAAATTCTCATCTTATTATTTTTCCTTCTACGCCTTTTTACATGTTAATAATTTGGCAAGACCTAGTTTACAATTTTATCAATCAATATGCACTTCTTTCAAATTCAACTACTCATCCATATTAGGTAAACTACATATGGTCGTGCATCTTCCTATTCTTTTCGCTATCATCACTCTTTCTTATCGTAAACTTAGCGAACTAATCCCCCTAAAAAGTTTTTTTTATATTTCGATGGACTGAAAATAGTACAAGACTAAGAAAAGGTATGTCAACTATCAACCTCCCTTGAAATTTTGTTGTTTGGCAAGAATATCCCTAATGTTTAAATTCTTGAGACTCATTCCGTAATGTTTGAATAACCACTTATTTGTAACAAAAGAAATATTATTTCAATAAGTTAGCTATTTAAAAATATTTCAATAACCAATTATTTTCACCATCAATTAAGAAAGTGAGAATGAAATAGTATATAATATGATTGTTAGAAATTGTTTAAATGCTATTTTTTCGATATATAAATCTTTATTTATATCTCTCATATAAAATAATCATTGCATTTATCATCTTCATTTGTACAGAAAGTATGCACATGCACTTTTATTTCAATAAAGTATAATATAATACATTGATATACTAAGATGTTATATTTAAATTTCCAGATGTATTTTTTAGAGATAAGTGTAAGATGTGATCAATTACATATTAAATAAAAAATATATATAATTAATGGTGTGTACCAAGGAGCTAGTCGCATGATTACAAATTACAAAACTGATGTAATAGCAAGTAAAAAAAATGCACTAATTAATTGAAAATTTTCAATATCCACAACGGAACTATGAAGATTGCAATTGGAGGAGTAACTACATGTGGAAAGTACTATTCCAATATGAAATGCATACTTTTAGATTCAGATTTGCATGCAACATTCATGGAAGAAGCATTACCTGAGTAAACATCTCATCTAAAATTTTCGCAACATTAATGAAGAATACATCAGTGTACTCTGGAAGCTACCCTCAAATACAACCTCTTAAAAGAGTCTATTAAAAATTTTGTTTGAAAGAGCTAAAATTTACACATATAATATTAATTATTTAATATATAAAGTTATAATAATAATAATAATAATAATAATAATAATAACATATACATTGAACAACCTTATTTATTATTAATTTGAAGTTTATGCACTTATTAATTATTTTAATTAATAACATTATTGAATGATTACTAATATGATATGAGGGTATTTTGGTCTTAATTAAAAAGTGTAAATCATTTACTTGGTAAATCATTTACTTGGTAAATAAGGACATTAACTTGGCAGTCATTTTTCTAATCAAAATATACAAAATATAAATGATCAAAAAGTAATGTATATATAAGTACTTATGAATATAATCCCAAAAGTACCAAATTATCTCACTTACATTCCTAAAGTAATTTGTCAGCTTACCGTTGTCAAAATCATGGTTCAAAGTTTCTAAACGTTTCCGCCGAAACAGCCGAAACGTTTCGATTTTAGAAGTAATGGAAACAAAATCATTCAACATTTTCGAAATTACTTGGTTTCCTAAGAAACTCACGGAGTTTCCATGTTTTCCATGGAAACTATGGAAACTTTTAGAGTTTCCTAGAAACTATTATAAACAATCCCAAAAAATCAGGAAAAAAAAGGAATTAAAAATCTTTTATATATTATTAAATCTACGAAATATAATTTGAATCAAAATTGAACTCTTAAATCCTAAATAAAATTAAAACAAAATCGCCCCTACAAAGTTCTCTGCAGCAAAAAAATTGAAGCACAAAATTAATTTCTAGGAAGCTAAATTTACTTTATAATATTTTGTAAATTTATTATAGTGATTTCGATACGTTTCCGAAACGTTTCCGAAATGTTTCCAATATTTTACTATCCGAAACTCACCTTCAAAACGAAACTTTGAACCATGGTCAAAATTATACTTTATCTTACTTCAGTCCTTTTCTGTAAATTTTACTGAATTAGCTAGTTTATTTGTACTTTGGTTCCTAAAGTCTCATGTTTGTATAACTTTGGTTCCTAAATCAAATAAAATTTGTAAAACTTCTACTTATATAAATTAAAACTAACTAATTTAATAAGTAAGTAATATTTATTATTTCATGAGTAATATAATTAATTTTTTTTCATTTTACTTAGACATTAATTATTAGCATATACTTGTGAAACCCAAATCAAGGATGTAAAACTAACGTACAAAAAAAAATCACAATATTATAATATAATTTATTTATTTAAAATATCATTACAAAATAAACTTAGTTCAAGAAAAAACAATATATGATTGAACAATTAAATAAGAAATAAAATGATCAATGAACATCATCTATAAAGAAATATATACAGAAAAGCCAAAGTTTTATTTGAATGTAAATTATATTGGTAACTACTTTATCTTAGAATTTTAAATTCTAAATATTTTAGTTCACACTTAGTAACTCTATTTTTCAAAATTAGATAAAAGATATATAATTAAAATTATTAATGTAGCACAATTGAGTTTAATAATGCCATCCACATGTTTGCATATTTGGATTATGTCAAAAATTATATTTTATTATATATAGATTAACTATTATTTTTACATTTTAATAAATTTCTTCCTAATTATCCATTATTGTTAATTTTGCAATTTAAATAATAAATTATTAAATTTGCTTTTATGTTTGTAGTTTTTTATCGCATGAAAAATATTAAATTGAACTTGTTATATATTAATTGGATATGTCATTATCCTATATTTAAATTAAATTGCTTATGTGTTCATAAATTTGAGATTTTTTGAACTTAGTTTTTTCTCTTTTATGTGTATATATATATATATATATATTAGGGATTAGTGATATACATAATGTATTTTTATAATATGGATAAATATTATTGAGAAATTGAAAAGTTAATATCATATTTAAACTTTTTAATGAGTGTTGAATATTGGACATGAAAAATTATTACTTAATTAATAAAATATTATATTTAATTAGTATTTATTGTGAAGGAGTTACAAATGCATACTAATTAACTAAACTTCTATAGTAGTATAGATAGGGGTAAAATAGTACATTCACAATTAGGAGAAACACTTTCCAATATCCATGGTTTTATAGTAGTATATAGATATAGATATAGATATAGATCATGCTTCAGCTGACAGTTATATTCTTCATGAATCATGATCATGCAGTAGTTCTGAGATTTCTATGTGGATTCCCATTCTTGATTGGACTAGTGGTATATAAATGGAGAAGGCGTCATTTATCAATGGACGAAACAATTGAAGAGTTTTTACAAGGCCAAAATAACCTCACTCCGATAAAATACACTTACTCTGAGATCAAGAAAATGACGAACAATTTCAGCCAGAGATTGGGCGAAGGCGGATATGGAACCGTATGTAAAGGAAAGCTCCGTAGTGGCCCATACGTAGCCATAAAACTAATGGGACAAACTATACCTAGTGAGCGTGAATTTATAAGCGAAGTTGGTACAATCGGTCGTATTCATCATGTCAACGTTGTTCAACTCATTGGTTTTTGTGTCGAAGGTTCAAAATGTGCTTTGGTATACGAGTTTTTGCCAAATGGTTCACTCGATAGATACATTTTTAGCCCACAGGGTTTAGACGGGGCCACGTTGAGCTATGAGAAAACGTTCCAAATTGCCCTCGGAGTGGCTCGTGGGATCGACTATCTACACCATGGTTGTGACATGCAAATCTTGCATTTTGACATCAAGCCTCACAATATCTTGCTCGATGAAAGTTTCAATCCAAAGATCTCCGATTTCGGGCTCGCAAAACTTTATTCGTCCGGTGGTAGTGCTATAAATCTAACGTCCGCTAGAGGGACGATAGGTTACATGGCCCCGGAGATGTTCTACAAGAATGTAGGAGTAGTTTCTTATAAAGCCGATGTTTATAGTTTTGGAATGTTGTTAATGGAAATGGCGGGCCGAAGGAGAAATATGAACCCTTTTGCGGATGATGTAAGCCAAGTATTCTTCCCTTCGTGGGCGTACGATCAATATTCCGCCGGGAAGGAGATAGAGATGGATGGTGCCACGGACGAAGAAAGGAAGATGGTGAAGAAGATTATCATAGTGGCTTTGTGGTGTATACAAATGAAGCCTAGTGATCGGCCCCCGATGAACAAAGTTGTTGAGATGCTTGAAGGAGACTCGGAACTAGAGATGCCTCCGAAGCCTTTTGTGGCGCCTCGGGAGATTTCGGAAGATCATGGTATAAGTAAGAATCCTCTAGTCTAATTTATGAGATTGTGTCTATACAATGTAAGAATCTTCTTGTCTGATTTATACAATTGTGTCATAGTTTGTTAATACCATGTAGACATGGAACTTCATTTTTGGGTATTACCCTTCTTTTATATATATCAACGATCCTTCAATCACATCGAAAGATAAAAAAACTCGACTAAAAACTCAAACATCCATTTGGCTAGTGTAAAATTTGTGTTTCTCGAGATTCTCGTTTGCAAAAGCCTTCAAGCATTTGAATATCTTCGTTCATAGAAGGACGATCAGAAGGAAACCATTGAATGCACCAAAACCCGACAGATGAAAGTTTCTTAATTATATGATCTTCATTCATCCATTCTAAAAGGTTACATTTACGTTTTCCCACAATATCCATCAATAACATGCCGAAGCTTGGAGTGGAATACTGTTAGATGCAGGCATTATTGCACTAAGGATGTACCACTTTCACAACTTCCTTTTAGATGTGAGTAATATGAATTCATATTTTGCTTGATCTCGAATTTATATCGCAAAAAAAAGGTTTGTCTTTGGGTGTTTGTTGTATGCTTTGATGTAGTTATTGTGTTGATTTGTTTTGTTTTCGTGATCTTGGTTTTGTAGTTATAGTGATGGGAGTTGCAGTGCTCTAGAAGGGTATTTTGGTCATTTCGAAAATCATTCGCTTTTGCGTATTTGTTCAATGCGTGATCTAGTTATTACGGTCATATGTTTGGTTTTGATGATCTTGTCTTGGAATTATAGTGATGGAGCTTTAGTGTTCTAGAAGAGTATTTTTGGTCATTTTGTAGCAACTGAGATATCAACTCTAACATTTATATGTTTGTTTATGTTTTTGAGTAAAATATTTGAAATTTTCTCGAGAATGGCGTATCACCGAAATTCGTGTGAAAATGGTAGATGCTTGTTTATGTTTTTAGAATTTGGTTGAAAATTGTAATGTGTCAAATCAATTATGATTGGTTGATGTTTAATAATGATTGAATTAGTTATTTTTGTAATGATTATTTAAATAAATAAATATATATGAGTGTAAAATAATGTATATATTAATTGTAATTGATGGATGTGTAGAATGATTGATGTGTTGATTGATAGGTAGTTAGTATTGGAGATTGAAAAAGTAGAGTTGAAAAAAGGAAATTGAGATGAAAATTTGGTGTGTTAAAGTAGATTTAAAATTTTATGATTTGAAATTTGAATATTGGATTTCAAAAACATAAACAAACATTATACTGTTTTGGAAGGGTATTTCTTGAGTTTTTGCGTTCTAGAGGGTATCTTGGTCATTTTATAGCAAGGGAGAAATCTACACAAACATTTATAGTATTCTACAAGGATATTTCTCGTATCTTTCTCTACAAATTTATATTTATATTTATACTACTATAAAAGTATGGATAATTTATGGTGTTTCTTCCCATTGTAAAATGACAATGGTGCTCTTATTCAAATAACATTTAATATCAATTAAAAAAATAAAATGTGACTCTTCAATTCTCAACTATTCATTTGAAATTAAGTGCAATTTAGTATATATTAAATACACCACTTTCTTACAAAATAAATGAGTGAATAAAAATGCTTTTCATTTTATATTAAATTGATGACCTAAAAGTTAGAGATAAACCTTTTATATTATCCATGTCTAAAAGCCAAATATAAAAATATGGATAATTTAGGGTGTTTCTTCCCATTGTGAAATGACATTAGTGACCTTATTCAAGTAACATTTAATATCAATTAAAAAAATAAAATATGACTCTTCTATTCTCAACTATTCATTTGAAATTAAGTGTAATTTAGTATATATTAAATTCACCACTTTCTCACAGAATCAATGAGTCAACAAAAATGCTTTTCATTTTATATTAAATTGATGACCACTAAAAGTTAGAGATAAGCCTTTTATATTATACAGGTCTAAAAGCCAAAATTTAAATCACATGTACTATATCACATGTCCTATATATATAAAAAGTCTTGATGTTTTTTCTAATTGTGCAATGAAATTATTGCAATTATTAAAGTAATCTTTAGCAATAATTAAATAAAATTTATAACCATTCTATCCTCAACTATTCTAACATCAATCTTTACTTAAATCAAATAACTAAATAGAAATTCTGACCCTTTATCTTCAATATTTGTATTGAAAATAAATATATTATAGTGTTTAGAATAAATTTATATCTATTATATATAAAATCATCCACTTTCCTCTCACAAAATTAATGAATTATGAATTTACACCCAACTTCCTCTAAATAAACGGAACTAAAAGCCACTAACCCAATTTTAACTTCCAAAAAGCCTAATAGTCACAATGAATATATAAGTCCTATTAAAATTCCACTACCCCACTTCCCATCCAAGTTAATGTTTTGGTAATCCCCAACTAATATACAATTCATATTGGTGTGTATAAAGACCACTTCATATATTGTATAAATAGAGACTGAGAAGTCCTGAAAATGTGAATGATTTATCCCGTTTTGCTTGCTTTCACATAGTTTTCTAGAGTTTATTTTAATATTTTCCCATGAATTCTTGCTTATTTCACGATTCTTCGTTTGAAAGCTTGCACCAGTTGCAATATCATAATGATTTCCTACTCATTAAAATCTCACATTGCTCCAACGGTTAGCCAATTCTTATTTTTCATTTTTAGTAATTTGAACAATTTGTTTTAATTGAAGCTTTGATTTCTAGATTACTTTTGTGAAAATGTTGAACTTTGTAATTCTAATTAGTTAGGGAGTCATTAAGAATAACTTCAGATGAGAAAAAAAAAGCACTTACTTACTAAGTATATGTTATTGTTATTATGGCAATTTCATTACTGCAAGTTACTCTAACTAATATATATTTGTTTAATTTATAAATACAAAAAATAAGATACATTATTTGAATATATCATGCAAAATATTTGGGAGCTTAGTATAAAAAACATAATAGTTTTTTATTTATTTAATTATGTACAAAAGAATATGTATATACTACAATAATAGAGATAGAGTAATTATGTATAAATTTTCAATAATATATACATATTTGTTTTAGTCCCAAAACCAAAGCTTTCGGAAAATAATGTATCGATTTTCGGGCAAAATCTAAAATTTTGCTGTACTGACTAAATTTGAAGTGAATATCCAATGACTTAAAGCATGAAATTCGTTGGAAAACATATAAATGTCTTATTAAAATAATATGGACTTTGAAGTACTTATAAGAAATCGTGATTTATCCCCTGAAATGTAAATTTGTTTATCTACGGTCCTTAAAGTAATAATTCAATCTTATATAGTCATTTCGGTTATTTGAGATCGGAATTGTCGGTTTTGAGTTGCATTTCCATCCTTGGAGTATTGAAACTTGTATCGGTTTAGTCCCTGATTCAAAAAATACAAGAAAAATAGTCTCTTTTTTTTTTTTTTTTTTTACAATCTACCTTATTTTAATAATAATACATATTATTTAATTAAATATATATTAGTATATACGTATGATAATATCGAATAGAAAGATAATAACTTATTTATATAAATAGTTTATAAAAGTAGTCCATGTTTAAATAAAATGATAAAAGTATGAAGTAGTTTTTATTTATTAAAGAATTAAATAGTTACTTAATTATTTAATTAATTAATTTTAATTACTAAAAATAAATAATTTCATAAATTACAAGATAATTATAAATTTATTTTATTGTTAATAATAAGATCAATTAAGTAGTTATTAGAAAAACGAAATAAGGATATCAACAAATAAAATTCGTTAAGAATTTCAAAATAAAATAAATCATAAAAGAAAAATTAAACATACAAAATACTTAATACTTTAGGTACTAAGTACTAAGTTTAGTGTGTATGTAAAATTTCTATTGTCTATATATATGCTTATTGAATTATTTTAATATGGCAATTTGATCAAACAATTTGTTTCATCAACTTCTTTTTTGCAAATTTATAAGTCGCTTCAACTTTAAAAGAAATAATGAATGACAATGACTTTATTTTATGTTTGACATGTTAATGGAATGGAATATTGATATAAGTAAAAAAACATCAATGCTTTTTTATTGAAAACCATGATTTTATAAAAATGAAAAAAAAAACGTATGACAAATTTGTTAATAGTCTAAAAATATGCTTTAAGTTTCCTGAGTTATGATAAAATTTTAATGATTTTGGTAATTATTGTGAATAAATTTTATTAATACATTATTCATTAATGTAATAAAATCACTAAATGCCAACTCTTTCTCCTAATATGTGAAATATACCTCAAGATACACTATTTTCTAGGGGTGTTCAAAAATACTCGAACCGACCGAACCGAAAACCGAAAATTCGGTTCGGTTCCGAACCGAAAATTTCGGTTCGGTTTTCGGTTTTGAATTTTCCAAAAGTTCTGTTTTCGGTTCGGTTTCGGTGTGTGGTGTCTGCTAACCGAACCGAACCGAAAATCGAATTTTTTTAATTTTATTAAATTAAAATATAGTATATTATTAGTAATTGATAAAAATAAACAATAATCTATTATAGTCTAGTGGTTAAGATGCTTGATTGCCCCCCAAAGGTCACAGGTTCAATTCCTGGGAGCAGCAGAATATTTTTATTTTGGTTTAGAATGAGAAAAGTAGGTAAAAAAAAATCAAAAAAAAAATCGGTTATTTCGGTTTTTAACCGAACCGGTTCGGAAAATTACCGAACCGAAATTTCGGTTAACCGACATTTCGGTTCGGTTTCTAACCGAACTGGACCGATGAACACCCCTACTATTTTCATAGTAATTAGAACAATGTATTATTAAATAATTCATGGAGACTTTCAGTGATTTTTAATATAGACATTAATAACAATTTTAATTTATTTTATTTTATTTTATTTTTCTATATGAAATAAAAGTATAAAAAATGTATGTTAGTATAACACATGAAAGTTTGCACAAAATTTATGTTATTTGGTTATATCTTAGCTCTTTTGAGTTTGTAATAGTATTTATTTTTAATACTGCTTTTAATAAATTTTAAATCTCAGCCATTTCAGTCTTTAACAATATTTCTTTCAGTAGTAAAATGCACTTCTATATAAAATGTTCTAAAAGATAAAAAAAAATCATTTTAATATTACTTTTAATAATTATTTTTTGTATAAAGTTTGTAAAATTGAAACTTTTCCTATCTCCAATTCTTTTTCATTATCATCAATAAGTGTCACTACTCATATTTTAGAAAATTACTTGAAACCTCAAGTCCTTTTTCATTTATATAACAACACTCAAAATACTTAAAAGTAACAATTAAAATTCGTTTTACAAAATTACCAAATTTGAAAGTTTAAGACATTCTGGTTTCTATTCGATGTGAATCAAAGATAATTTAGTCCAAAACAATTTTAAATAAAAAGGCTATAAAATGAATATTTGAGATCAAAAGATACTTTCATTGGTCTTTGCGTATACAAATATATTTTTAGGTAATTTTTCGTAATTTTTTAAAATTAATTATGAAAAAATCGGTAATTTAAAATTTTGAATTAGTTAAAAACTCTATATTTGGTTAATCAAAAAACTTCATATATATTGAGTAACAAATAAGCTTTTATATAGGGAAATAACATTTACAAACTACCTAAATATTGACCAAATATGTGAAAATATAATTAACATAAAATCAAATTTATATATGACGTTAACTGTGTTACTTTATCAAACTAGTAAATAACACGTGCGTTGCACGTGGGTCATATGATCTTATTAAATAATTCATATATGCAGATATTATTCATTTCAAGCATCAAATTCTTACACAATAACTCAACTTAGTTATTTTTAATCAATATATTATACTTACTATAATCTCAAAAATATTTGATGAAACTATTATAACCCTTAATTTCATATCAATAAGTTGACAGAAAGGATGTTTTTTATTTCCTTTGTTAATATCGAATATGTCTTTTTGCAATTTAATATTAAAGTTTTATTGATAAAAATTAAGTAGTAAAACACATGTAATATATGTACGTAAAATATAATGCATAAGAAATAGCAAGAATAATTAAAACATAGTGGAGACTATTTGTTCTTTATTAAGTTGATAATTGTTATTGTTGTTTTTGTTTGCAATTGCTAGTTTGTTATTTTACAAAACAAAGTGTTGGCCTTGTTACAAATGCCTATTTTCCTATTATTACTGATACTTTAATTTAAATTGATTTGATAAAATTAGCCCTGTTAATTTATCTTTTCTAATACAAAATTTTAATGTATGAATCATAAATTTGAAACTTTTTTATACAATGCATTTTCAATTGAGAACATATATTATCATTAGTTTTGAAAACGTCATACAATCATATCAGTAATTACATTTCAAAAATTGAGTTGATAATTTTAACATCAAAGTTAATCACGTGCATGCCATGTGACTAATTTTTCAACCAATATTGATAAGAAATTGACCGGATGGATCACTCTTTAAGTTGATGGGCTAAATCAATGTGATTGGAAGTTGAGGGGTTGAAAATTTCAATTGAAAAATTATAAGATCATATGGGGAAATTATTTTATTAAGCGAATGCTCTCAATTTCAATTTTGAGGGGCTAAAGTTGAAATGCTCAACCAAGGTGGAAATATTTTTCTTAAAAAATTTAAATGTACACATGAATTTGAGATAATAATTTATATATGAACATGCATATTCATAATAAATACATGTAATAGGAAATAAATATTTTTGTTAATATCAGTATTAGTTCTTGAAATTTCATAGTTGTATCAATTTAGTCCTTAAAAGGTCAAATATCACACTATTGTTCATTAGGTTTAGATTTTATTTCCATTTCGGTCTTTTGGTAATTTTTCGGTGTATTTTTGGAACGGATCGGACATCATGTCCACCTCACATATGCAACAACATATGCATGCCACAATTGCCCATAAAGATAATATTTTCGGTGCAGATGTTGCTCAACTCGATCAAATCCACCAGAATATGGTCAAAATGACGAAATTGAAACTATAATTGAACATTAAAGACAAAGGAACAATATTTGATACTTGAAAGATTAAAGCGATAGTTGAAATGTTATGTAGTAATAGTGAAATATACACTTAATATTTTAAGTTCCAAGTTATGTGCTCAATAAATTTAAAGCTCAATTTAAAGAATTTTTTTAAAAAGATTATTTCTAAAGGCTTCGACCACGCCTTTGCCAAAAGCGTTGTCAGAATATGTATTTGCCAATGTGTTTTGGTGTACATTTTCAGTCCTCCCCAAATCTAGTACATTTTTCAAAATTAATAATTTTTTAAATGTTCCCCATTAATTGATTATTAAACTACATATGAATTAATAATCAACTTATTAAAATAAAAGATGTGTTTGAAGCAATTGATATTTGAGCTCCAGAAATTATTATAGTAGCTCGACTCACATTTCTATCTGTAAGCAAACAACAAAAAATACCCATATGTAAGCAATAACCAAACTTTTTACTTTTTAGTTTCAACTGGGTTGACTTTTAATAATATTTGGGTTCAACTGGGTTTTAAATTGAGCCCAATTTGGGTCTAAATTGGGTCTAACCTATTTCCACTTTGAGTAAATAATCTATATTCTACAGTTTACAACAACCTCTTACACCACTTTGATTCATAATAGGTCCTTATTGGGTCCATTTTGGGTCGTTATTGGGTCCACTTTGGGTCCTTATTGAGTCCAACTATAATGCATATTTTTTGACATTAGAATCAATTTGTTCTAACCCACTTTAAGCCCAACCCAAATGGCCCCGACCCAAACTCAACACATTCAACCCAATTGCCACCCTAGCGTAAAATATATACTTTTATACTATTGAAAAATAATTTAGCAAGACTTATTGAAATAAAAGATGATTATTTGGTGGGAATGGATGTAGAAGCTTCAAAAGTTATTATAGGAGCTTCACTCAAATTTATCTCTATAAGCAAACGATAAGAAATACTCATCAATAAACAATAGCCAAACTTTATTTATATTTATATTTGAAATAATTTTATTATGAATAAAAAATTTGATATATTCCAAGTGAGTTTGTATAAAATTATATATAAATATCTACATGTTATATCTTTATCTCTGTATATATTATTATTATATTAGATATTCAAAGAATAATAAAAGAAATTATTGTTAAATACCTTAAATTTAAGATTAACTAAATAGATATTGTTTAGTGTTGAGCTAAAATAATAAGGATTAATGAGATTCCCTATTTTTAGGCATTCCTTTTTAATCATTGTTGACATGTTGATTCTAATTATGTTTATTGATCGTTTCTTTAATTTTATGGAGTAATTTCTTTTAGTTTAGAATTGGCGATAGCCCAATAATATGTTATCCAACTAATTTACGTTTTTCTTGATTTCGTGAATGCGTATGCTTATGATTTTATTTCTTGTTGTTTAATGCTTGTGAATTTGCTGGCCACTTATTTGCACCATCGTATATATTAGGTGAAAATTCTGAAAGGTGTCATATTGATATCAGAACCCATAGAAATCGAAAGTAGGTTTAGATCTTTTGAGGAATCCATACATTATCACAGAGATTAATGAACTTAGATTAAGCCTAATCATCACGAAAGTATGTGATTGATTAATTTATGTATGCTAATATACTTTGAAAGAAGATAATAGTTAAAATTGGATAATATCCTTCATAAGTACCATTCACGTTCGATAGTGAAACATAATGAGGTAGATAACGTTTATTGTGGTGAATTCCAATTCTAGAATCTTTAATCAATCGTTTAGAACTCGTTTTGAATTCTTACTTTACTTTTGCTAGATTAATTAAATATCTATATAAGAGTACGATTGGGTAATTCTTAACCTAAAAGAGTAAGTACAATTTCGTATATTTACTTACCCTAAGTATTGGCCTTTTCTAAATGAAAAATATATAAAATAGGTTTTTTGTTTGAAAATATTTTCATGATTTTTAGATGAAAAATATAATTTTTAAATGATGAGTCAGCCGAAAAAAAAAAAACAATATCAATTCCCTCTTTCGTGTGTATTGAATTTGAATTTTGAGTGCTATGGGAATGCATATGATTTTCACAACTTTTATGTGAAAAAAATCTTATGCACAACTTTTATGTGCTTTTAAATTTAAGGTATTTAAGAATAATTTCTTTTATTATACCTTAAATTTAAGGTATTTAAGATTAACTAAATAGATATTGTTAAATGTTGAGCTAAAATAATAAGGATTAATGAGATTCCATATTCTTAGGCATTATAAAGTAATGTCAAAGTATAGAATTAAAAATTTTGTATAGGGCTAATTTGAAAATATAAAAGTATTGTGGTACTACAAATATTGTGGCTATAAACTAAGGTCAAATTATAGAATTTAAAATTTTGTATAGAGCTAATTTGGAAAGACAAAAGTATTGTGGCCAAGAATGTGAAGAAACTACAAATATTGTGGCCAACTATACAAAGAAAATAGACTAACACTTGGGTACCCAGCTCTTTCCAGCTTTGCGTAAGCTTTAGTATCATTTAAACTTTTTCTTTAACTAAATAAATTAGATATGGATATATTTCATTATCTTGTGAAATCCTTATCTAACTCAATCTCTATTACTTACATTATATAATTCCATTGTAGAGTCCTAATCTTATTTTGATTGTTGGTTTTGACTTTTTTGTCATTAAAGTATTTTATATTAATTTATAATTCACTTATAGAGTTCTACTCAAATTATATATCTTATTATTTAGTTCATTTGTATAGTCCTCATCAAATTATATATTCTTAATGTATTTTATATTAATTTATAATTCACTTCTATAGTCCTACTGAAATTAAATATCTTATTATTTAATTCACTTCTAGAGTCCTCATCAAATTATATATCTTATTGTTTGACTATTTTACCATTAAAAATTAAAATCGGGATATTTTAGGTACTTCAAAAATGTAAAAAAACAACTCGTCCTTTTATAATAATAAATATATATATAGATAAATACAAAAATAACAATATTTGGATATAAACTGTTTATGTTGTCTCTGTACTTCTAGTGATGGAGTTGTTGTGCTCTAAAAGGGTATTTTCGTCATTTTGTAGCAAGAATGTATCGGCTCGTGCTTTAGATTAATTACTAATTCTAGTTAGCTAACGATGCTCTCACTTGATCAATGCAGGTCAATTCCGGGCCTGGGGCAGTGAGTGCTTAACTTTTTCCCACAAAATCGACATTTATTGTTTAAATCTTCAACTTCGATACTATTATCTAATTTCTTAATTTTCTATTTTTTACAGTTACCATTGGATCATATGGCTCACTAGTAACTTGTAAGATCCGTACCCTTTATTTATTTTGCTTTTGCGGAAAAAAATGCTTAAAAATTGCGTCTTTTTAATCATGCAGCTGGAATTGTAGCTTTGAGATTTCTATTTGGATTCTCGTTCTTGATTGGACTAGTGATGTATAAATGTAGAAGAAGGCATTTATCGATGGACGAAACAATCGAAGAGTTTTTACAAGGCCAAAATAATCTAACTCCCATAAAATACACGAGATTGGGCAAAGGCGGATATGGAACCGTGTATAAAGGAAAGCTTCGAAGCGGACCCCACATTGCGGTAAAACTAATGGGAAAAACCGTAGCTAGTGAGCAAGAGTTTATAAGTGAAGTCGGCACAATTAGTCGCATTCACCACGTCAACGTAGTGCAACTAATCGGTTTTTGTGTGGAAGGTTCGAAATGTGCTTTGGTATACGAGTTTTTGCCAAATGGTTCACTCGATAGATACATTTTTAGCCCACAAGGGTTAGGTGGCCTAGCATTGAAGTACGAGAAAAAGTTCGAAATAGCACTTGGAGTGGCTCGTGGGATCGACTATCTACACCGGGGTTGTGACATTCAAATCTTGCATTTCGACATCAAGCATCACAATATCTTGCTCGACGACAATTTGAACCCAAAGATCTCGGATTTTGGGCTCGCGAAACTATATTCGTCGGATGGGGGTGCTATAGATCTAACATCCGCGAGAGGGACGATGGGTTACATGGCCCTGGAGATGTTCTACAAGAATATAGGAGGGGTGATGTATAAAGCCGATGTTTATAGTTATGGTATGTTGTTAATGGAAATGGCGGGTCGAAGGAGAAATATGAACCCTTGCGCGGAGGATGTTTGCCAAATTTACTTCCCTTCGTGGGCTTACGATCAATATTCCGCTGGGAAGGAGATAGAGATGAATGGTGCCACGGACGAAGAACGGAAGATGGTGAAGAAGATTATCGTAGTGGCTTTGTGGTGTATACAAATGAAGCCTAGTGATCGGCCCCCGATGAACAAAAGTCGTTGAGATGCTTGAAGGAGACTCGGAACTAGAGATGCCTCCGAAGCCTTTCATGGCGCCTTCGGAAATGGCGGAAGATCAAGAAATGTAAGAATACTATATAATCTAATTTATAAAATTGGGTCATAGTTTGTTAATACAATGTAGTCAATGGAAATTCATAACTAGTGTTTGTGCTTAATGGAATTTTTTCTCACAATGGTGTACCATAACAATGTCACGATCATTATGAGATTGACAAATGTCTATTTAAAAATAAACTATAAATAATTCAAATAAATTGACATTTGTCAGTCTTACAATAATATGATAGTTGACAGTGTGGTACACTATTATGGGATAGAATATCTAGTGTTTGTATTACCCTTCTTTTAGTATTGGAATGAAAACATTGCTCTCGAGTATTACATTATGACGGCTTAATTCATGATGTCGACAACCTCGGTACTGTAGTACCTTAGTCACTCCGAAAACAACTATGTACATACTCGATCGATGATGTTATAAACTGAAATTACGACATGCACCGTTGTGCTAAACGATCGATATGAACTAGAATTTTTTTATAACTTAGATACACAAAATGAGCACAAATTCTCTAGTCATAATCTAGTACAAACAATCATATGCACATACTATTTAGGCTTATACAAATTCACTAAGATATGAACTCAATCACCACTCAAAACTTGTTTCAACACCAGCAAACAGGGTTCCACTTGAACTTACATATTCTTAAGCTTTGTATTGGCAGATTCTGAAGCGGCAAATGGATTAGGCGGCATAACCGGCATTCGCTCATCTTCAAGCATTCGAATTACGACTTTGGTCGAGGGCCGATCAGCCGGGTACCATTGGATACACCAAAGCCCAACTATTATAAGCCTCTTCACTATATCACTCTCATCCTCTTTCTCTATTTGTATTGCTATATCCTCTCCTTTATCGAGTTGATTATACATCCACTCCGGGAAGTACGCTTGGCTATTCTCCATTTCCGCCGCGGCAAAAATTTTTCGCCCGCCAACCATATCGAGCAACAACATACCGAAACTATAAATATCCGATTTATAAGTCACATTACCAAAGTTCCTCGAGAACACCTCGGGCGCTATATAGCCTATTGTACCCCTAGCGGCCGTCATTGTGATTATGCTTTGATTCTTAGGACGTAACTTTGCTAACCCAAAATCGGCAACTTTCGGGTTGATATTTTGGTCTAGCAAGATGTTTTGAGGTTTAATATCGAAATGAAGGATCCTTTGGTTGCATCCTTGGTGAAGATAATCAATGCCTTTAGCTATACCTAGTGCAATATCGTGAAGCTTCTCCCAACCGAGGGTTCGGCTTTGGTTTCCCAAGGATATGTACTTCTCGAGCGAGTCGTTTTCCAAGAATTCGTACACTAAAGCCCGTTTATATCCATCTGCACAATACCCGACCAAACGGACCACATTCACATGGTGGATTTTGCCTATGGTTCCTTCATTGATGAACTCTTCACCATTCCCCTTCAAGTTATTCAGTACTTTTATTGCTACAAAGATGTCGTCTGAGAGCTTCCCTTTGAACACCGTCCCGTAACCACCTTGCCCTAATTTGTGCTTAAATCCGTCCGTTATTGTCTTAATTTCCGCGTAAGTGTATCTCGTGGGGCGAAGGGCTTTATAGTCCTCCACAAACTGTTTAGCCCTTTGTTGTCTCTTCTTCACGACGTATATCCGACAAAATGCAGCTAGGGCGAGCACCGTTAGGACAACACCGACTACTTCGATAACAACATTTCTCGAAACACCTGCAAGGGGAAATAAGATAATCAAAGATCATAATACACTAAACCAAAGCAAGAACGAATCTTAAGGAATCTCGGGATTCTACATCCTCGACAATAGAATCCATTGACCCCACAAATCAACGATTGAGATTATACCGTACAATCAAAGATCCAAATCTAAAGTACCAAAATCAAAACAAGAGTGATTCTTAAGCAGTTTCGAGATTCCACACGGTTGAGCCAATGTGGGCCCCACGCATTAGCGATCGAGATTGCCTCGGGACCCAAATAACGGGACCTCATTAGAATAATAACTCTCAGACTATGTACACCACAAGGGGAATTGGGGGGTGAAATTAAAATGATGACTTGTACCAAGTAGGGATTGTGTATGGAAAAATTCAAGAGGGAAAAAATTCCCTACGAGGGAAATCTTTATGTGGGCCCCACTTAAATAAAAAAAGGCAGCCAATGGGATGCTGCCACGCGTCCCATCCTTATTTTTTTTTCCTCTTTTTTTAAATCGTTTTTTTGAGTACTAATTATGCAAAATTAATTTTTTTTTCACCATTAATTTTCTTTTTTCAAGCTCTATAAATAGAGCCTAAGTTTGTGTCATTTGGACGCCATTTTTTTTTAGGTTTTTACTCCATATTTTTATTTCAATTTTCAATTTAAGTTTAACCTTCAATTTCCTTCATGGATCCTAGAAAAAACTACAACTTTCCTCAAAACTACAACTTTCCTAATCAAAATGAAGAAAATTCTCAAAATATGGGGATGCAACTAAAGGTGTCAAGCAGGCCTTTTAAAGGCTGCTTGACAACCGGCCTAACAGGTCGGCCTGTGAAGGCCGGTTAAGGCCGGCTCCTTAAGGCTAACAGACCAGCCTTAACCAGCCAAGGCCGGCCCGTTCCATGACAAGGAATGGGCCGGCCTGGCCCATTATTATTATTATTTAATTATTTTTGGTTTTTTATAATATTAATTTGTCTTTTTATTAATTCTTATAATATTATACTAATAAAATCAATATTTAAAATTATAATACTATTATACAAAGTTATATATTTGAAATAATTATATACTGACTATATCGATAAATTATATACTAATTTCATAATTATATACTAAATTTTTCATTTCTTTGTAATGATTTTTTTTAATTTAATGCAAGTTACTAAACGTTTATTTATACAAGAATTATTTTTACAAGTTAGATAAAAGTTAACATTAATTAAAAATAATAATAATTTTAAAATATTGAAATTAAAAAAAATCAAATTAAATAAAGAAAAAAAAAACAAAAAAACATAACAAAACAGGACGGCCCTAACACAGGCTGCCACAGGCCATTTCGGCCAATTGGCCGAAATGACCTGCCAGGCCTAAAGGGGCCAGCCTGGCCGGCTAGCTTAGGGGGCCAGGCCGGCCTGGCCCCTAAGAGAAGTGGGCCCTAACGGGTCGGCCTGTTCCGGCCTGTTAGGACCATTTTGACACCCTTAGATGCAACCTAGTTTTAAAACACCATATATGATGCCTCCAAATTTTGGCATGCAATACCCATAAAATTAATTTTTATTAAAATTAATTGTAACTATAAAATTAATTATTAAAATTAGTGACGTGGATGAAAGAAAAAGTAAAAAAACTTTAATTGATTAGCAGCTGCTGTGGAGTTGAAAGGAATGTGATAAGCAATGTGGTAGGGAATCTAATCGTGGCGGGTAAAAAGAAAGTGAAAATTTGACTTGCTGTCTTTACCTATGTCCGTCTGTTGTTGAGGTTCTAAGCATTGAGTTTGATTGTTCCCCATCCTGCAATACATGCCATTTGATTCACACCTCCCACAAACCGGTTCGGCCCAATGCAATCGGGTCCCATGAATATAATAAATATAATCTGTCGAGCCGTCGAAAAACGCCATTGGAACTTCAGAAACACTGTAAATCTTCACACAATTCGTCAATGGCAATTCTGAAATATACGATTGATACGCGAAAACCTGGTAAACCCCACGGCGAAGACAAGTAACCGGGCTGTGAAAGAAATTGTCACCGGGCCTGCCTGAGCAATTGAAAAGGGTGTACCCAGAGCGTGGATAGTGGTCGTACAATTGGAAAGGAGATGCAGATGAGCTGACGTCAGGTACCCGGGTCGGGAGGCACGACCCGTTCAGAACGGTGACCCGGATAACTTGATTTCTGTAATCGATTTCATGAACTGTAGCTCTTGCTGTAATTGGGATGACGATGTTTCGGGGGCCGGCCTGAACCGGGAATTGGAAATTGAGTTCAGGGATGTTGTTGGAATTGCAGGAAAGATCGAAGCCTGGGTAGCCGCAGTGTTGGGTCTGCCGGCCGATTAATCGGAACGGGAACCGGATAATCGGGCCAGTGCCTTTGATGCATCTCGTGGGCTCGCATTCGTCTTGAGCTGCTGCGAGATTCGAAGAAGAAATCAACAAAATCAACAGAATAATCATCGCTGTACGAAATAAATTTCTGAAATTTTTTATACAAATTGTGAAAACAAAAACAGAGAAGTTGATATAGTTGCTGACTGGGTTTCAAGTCTTTTGAGTCAATTTGATTTTTGCGCATTATTTTTGTTGACTTCGAATCAGTGAACATGATTATTGGGCATAGGGGTGGGCATCCGGATTGGGTTAATTGGGTACCGACCCGATCCGATCGGGTTCGGATTAATCGGATCGGGTAATTCGGGTGCAAATTGGGTTCAACCCGAACCGAATAGTGTTGTTCGGGTTCCAAATTTAGCTAATTCGGGTAGTTCGGGTACCCGAATTACCCGAAATTAAAAAAAAATAAAAAGAATTAATTTTTTTTTAAATGAATTTTTTTTTACTAAAATAGGTGAATAAAATATTATCTTGAATATTTTAATATGTAGTTAAATATAATTAAAACTTATAGTCAATTACAGATTGAATTTATATGTATTAGGGTATTATTTTCTACTTGATATGTATTTCATTCATTTATTGATACTCTTAAAACTATGTTATGAGTTTAAATTTTAACGCTTTTAAACTACATTGAACATTCTAAAAATATATTTTTGTAACATTTTTAACTAACTACCACACCATTTTCTATAATTTTCATACTTGAAAATTGGAATCATATTTTACTATTCTTCTATGCATCTACTAAATAAAAGTCCATTTGAAAATTTATAAAATTTGTTTTCAATCCTTATTTCAGTGAAAATCATAATTGAGGTGTCTATTTTTATCAACCCAATAAAAACGACCAATTTGTTTTGACAAAAAAATTTTAAAAAAAATTAGTCGGAAAACCCGAACCTGAACTATATCCGAACCCGATTAACCTGAATATAATAGTTCGGGTTCGGGTAGTAAGATTTAGGAACCCGAACCCAAACAACCCGAACCCGATAATCTAACCCGAATGCCCCACCCCTAATTGGGCACTTGGGAAGGGGACCGATGTAAAATTATGACGCCTCATACTCTGAGTATTCTATTGTGTCCGGTCTATGTAGACCGAAAAATCTATGCTAGATTAAATTTTATAGTTCTGGTATTTATATGTTGTAATAAAGTGTACTGTGTATTGTCGTAAAAAATATTTTGTGTGGAAAAAAATGTATACATAATAGAAATTCGAATAATAGAATAATATAATCTTAGGCGCTCTTAAATAATTTGAACGAAATGATAGTAACTCACAGTGATTTAATTATATATGTATATGATTGTGGTCGTACAAATTTGAATCGAAAGATTATAGAAGTACACAATCAAAGATGGAAAATAAATAATGTGTGTTTGGATTGAAGGATTTGAAAATTACGTATTTTAAATTTATCGACAAATCCATTTAAGTTTGTTTGGATAAATTCATGTTATGATGGATTTTAAATCCATTGATATTCATTTTGAGCTATTTTCTTCCCAACTACAGTGGATTTCAAATTACTCCAATTTTAGTGTCATTTCAAATCCTTCCTCCAAATCCCCTCCTCAAATTCAAATCACTCGATCCAAACACATCCTAAAGGTATTTGATGCTTGATTTAATTTAATTTAAACTGCTCTTGCTTTTTCTATTGTAACATAACCAAAGATGAAAAATAAATAAAGTTATTTGATATCCAATTTAAGATCGTTAAAAAATAGTTTGTGTTTCATTTGTTTTAACCATTAAGCTTCAGTTTAACTTGTATTCGACTCTTCTAATCGAAATAAAATTAGTGTGGACCCAATTAGAACTGTTCAAATTCTACTAAATTATATTTGGATTGAGTAATTTGGATTTTGTGGAGATGATTTGGAGGAAGTATTGAGTAATTTGAAATTCATCATAGTTATGAAGAAAAAATCTCAAAATGAATGGCAATAGATATGAAATAAATCATAAAATAAATAAATACAAACAAACTTAAATGAGTTTGTGGATAAATTGAAATCCATAATTTTCAAATCCTTCAATCCAAACACACAAATCAAATTCATATACATTTTCTAAAAATTAATAAATTACAAATAAATATAAATAAAAACTTATTCAACTTGACTTGATTAGACTACACACTATTGGATGTATCTTTGAACACCGGGAGTAGGATTATTGACAACCCTGTGGCCCGTGTGATGTAGTCGTCTATGGTGAGTATGCAACAAGTTATCCATTGACTCAAGAAAAAATTCGGTCTTCTTTTTCATTAGAATGTTCAACACGGTATTATAGAAAAAAATCAATTCAAGAAGATATCTTTTTCTTCATTGTTGACTTGGGAAGGGGACGGGAAATTCTATCCCGACCCTCCCCAATGGAGCCGGTCCTTCCCCACCACACATTTGTGGTGGGGTGGGTGGTAAAGTACAACAACCACCCATACAAATTAAGGCCTTTTTTGTTTATGTTTTCAAAATCAATTTTCAACTTTTTAAATAACAAAATTTAAAATAAACTTAACACACCAACTTCTCATCCAATTTTTTATTTTTTTCAACTCAATTTTTCAATCTCCTATATAACTAACTATCAATCATATACACAACTTTTCACACATTTACCAATCAAATCAATCACTATTTCACTTTATCTTTCATACTGATATAACTCGTAAAAAGCTTACGGGCCAAATCAAGCCAAGGCTCGAATTAGACCAATGAGGGTTGTAGAATGGATATAGACTGCACTCAGACGTACTGAGCTACCTACGTACCTTTCTAATAGGATCAAGTCTAAACGTAGTTCAATGTTAGGTTTAAGGTCATATACGAGGTTCTTAACTCGGTTTATAGAATAGTGGGAACGTACTGTCAGATCGTACAGTGTACTCTCGAGGTACTATTCAATCAGTCAAAAGTC
This sequence comes from Verbascum thapsus, assembly GCA_963669365.1. Taxonomy (NCBI): domain Eukaryota; kingdom Viridiplantae; phylum Streptophyta; class Magnoliopsida; order Lamiales; family Scrophulariaceae; genus Verbascum; species Verbascum thapsus. Next base: position 8,697,071 of record OY770107.1, on the reverse strand, counting down.
CTTTTTCTAATATTAAATGGCACTATTTATAAGCACAGTACCCAATGTACGGATGATAGCGGAACACACGGGATGTCTTACACGTGTCCCCTCAATGTACGTCCCAGATTGTCCGGGTTAGGGCTACATTGGGTCCGACCCGATAAAAACACGCGGGTTAAGTAGTGTAATGCAAATAAACACAATTAGATTAGGGGTCTTTAGGTAAATAGACCTAAGATTGAATTAGGGTCGTATGAACCTATACGAGGTTATAATGTTCGGTCATATTGCTGGGTCGTATGGACCCATACGAGATTATGCTATATCACATACTTTACAATTTTTTATCTATATTTCTCTATTTTTTATTCACATAATCATTATATACACAATTAAAACAATTATTTTATATATTATCCATCAACCTATCACTATTGATTTGACATATTTCACGACTTTCAACCTAATTTTAAAACATAAACAAATAACTATCATTTTCATACGAATTTTCATATTATACAGTTCCGATAAAATTTCAAATTTTCATCCCAAAAATATAAACAAACAGAGCCTAATAAATTACAAATAAATATAAATAAAAACTCATTCAACTTGACTTGATTAGACTGCACACTATTGGATGGGTCTGTCTTTGAACACCGGGAGTAGAATTATTGACAACCCTGTGGCCCGTGTGATGTAGTCGTCAATGGTGAGTATGCATGCAACAAGTTATCCATTGACTCATGCGGTCTTCTTTTTCATTAGAATTCAGCTGGATTTTGAATGTTCAACACGGCGGTATTATAGAAAAATCAATTCAGAAAAAATTCACACATTTGCCTTCTTCAATTTCAACAATCCCAAACATGTCTCCAATTTCAAGAAGAATCTTCACTTTCCTGCTTTTCTTTACAGTTACTTCTAAAGCCCACAGGCCATCGTGCCCTTCTTCATCTTGTGGCAATATCAGAAACATAAAATCCCCTTTCAGATTAAGGGGAGACCCAGTCTCCTGTGGGCTCAATTATCCCAGTTTTCAGCTGGATTGTGTGAACAATCAGACGATTTTTATAAGAAGATATAATGTTCTAGACATTAATTACAAAAAACATTCGATTAGATTAGTTGATCGAAGCATAAACAGGGGCAATCTTTCTTCTTGCCCAGTTTATTTCGATTCTTATATTGCCCAGTTTTTTGATAGAGACTTTGAATGGAATGTGCCTGTGGTGTTTATCCATTGTTTGGTTCCTGTTAATTCTTTGAACTATGTTGAATCTGCTTTTTGTGGTAATAGGAGCAATTTATTCTCTAATTCTTCAGAAATTCATAGTTATGTTGTTGTTGGACAACGTATTTTACTATTGGATTTGGAAAATTCGTGTACGATTGATAGGGTGGCTCTGGTCTCGAATCGAAGGATTATGAATAACTCTTCCTTGGCCAGCATTTATGATGGTTTGGGTTATGGGTTTGAGCTGTCGTGGTTTATCCCAATTACGGACTTTAGATGTGAGTCATATAGATTTAATATTTTAATCAAATATTGAACATCGTTTACTTGATTTAGTTATTATGTTGATATGTTTGGTTTTATGATATTGTCAAACGAAGTATATTTTGATCATTTTATACCATTTTCACTAGTTTGCTGACCCTGCTTCCATTTGATCAATGCAGATTTATTGCAGTTATACTTATGGAGACGTGAGTGCTTAATATTTTCCAATCGACTTTCTTTGTTTTTGTAAACTTTTGTTTTTAAAGTTTTAACCATTGATACTATGATCTAACTTCTTATTGGCTAATTTTTACAGTTAGGATTGGGGTTTTGGGCTCATTGGCAATGGATATCGGTAAGATAAGAACTTAGTTTTCGACTTTTTGAAAATTACTAGTAAAAAGCACGTGTGATTACATGAATGTATTAAAATAAGTAATGCAAAATAATTGAATTAGAATAATAATATGTACGATAAACAATTAAACATGAATAAAAGGCTTAGCATGTCACGAAGTATAAATTAAAATATTCTATATAAATAACATTTAAATATCTCAAAACAAATTCAATTGCTCAAGCTTGTATTGGAAGAATATATACTCACATTATATGTTGCTTCCAAGATAAGTTTCTCCATTCTCATTCAAACTATTAATAAACATAATTTAAATATTGAAACCATGAAAATTCAAAATCTTGGCAGTATATCACAAATAAAGTAATGAGATACGATAAAGTACTAAAATCATAAATAACAGGCAAAATATAAATAATAACGTTTGATTATAACAATGTTTGATTGATGTTTTTTTCCTTATGATTTGATGAATGTCATAAACTTATTTTTACTTTATTTCTTGAATTAACTTTTACATTTATCTCTCAATTGCTTAATTTCTCATCATTGTCACCTGAGATTATATTTCACATGTCTCTTTCCTATTGTTCATTGTCAACTTTTTATTCTTCTTTACATACTTTCTTACGTGTTGTCTTTCAATATATAGTTTCTTATGTGCTCTCTATCACTCGTGTTAGCCAAGATAAGTTTGAATACTATTTCTCAAAATAAAGAAGAGAAAATCGTACTTATTATTAATGATTTGACAGTTCGCACCATCGATTAATAAAACAAATTCGGCTATTTTTCAACATAAAAAATCGAATCAATCACATATTTTAATACAAAGTAACACATAACGTTTAAAATAAGATTCATTATAATTAGTTTTTGACGTCTAAATTAATGAGGTTGATTAACAATATTTAATAGAAATTATATAATATATATATATATCAAAATAAACTAATTTCTTACAAAAAAAAATTAACAAATCATATCAACCATAATCATTATATATTTTTCTCAAAAACAAACCCAGCCAAACACATATCTCACACCACTAGTTTTTATTCTTACAAACACTTTTTCATCATTTGTGTCATTAAAAAAAATTCTTTCAAATGAATATTTCATCCAGTTGAGTCCTTAGTGTCTCTTCATTTTGTCAACAAATTTAGTTTTGTCCACCAATTTAGTCGCCACAACTAATGCTCAATTCAAATTGACTTGTTTCGCTTTTATGTGAATGATTCTTAAACTTGACACTCAACTTTATCACAATAAGAGTAGTGAATATATTTGTTCCGTTGGCTATCAATCTATCATCTTCAACCATCAGGTCAACTTCCATATTTAGAATTATTGACTTGATCACCCTGACAATTTCGTATTCAAGTTTTTAGCATTTAAGAATTTTATTAAGTTAGGGAGATTTATTATTATGTCATTCTAGGCAAGCGCCATCATCTACATTTTAAAATACTATAATGCCATCATCTACATTTTAAAATACTATAATTTTTTTTATAATATTGAACTTATTATAATTCGTGATTTTTCCTTAGGTTAGTTTTAATTGATTTTCGTTATTATGTTCTTTATTAGAATAGGTTCTCGCTTTCTTGTGAGTTCTAATTTTAATCTTGAATATTGAACATCGTTTGCTTGATGTAGTTATTATGTTGTTATGTTTGGTTTTATGATATTGTCAAACGAAGTATATTTTGATCATTTTATACCATTTTCACTAGTTTGCTGGTCCCTCTTTCATTTGATCAATGCAGATCCATTGCTGTTCTGGGTAGGTGAGTGCTTAATATTTTCCAATCGACTTTCTTTGTTTTTGTAAACTTTTGTTTTTAAAGTTTTAACTATTGATACTATCATCTAACTTCTTATTGGCTAATTTTTACAGTTATCGGGATTTATGGCTCATTGGCAATCGGTAAGATAAGAACTTGGTTTTCGACTTTTTGAAAATTACTAGTAAAAAGCACGTGTGGTTATATGAATGTATTAAAATAAGTAATGCAAAATAATTGAATTAGAATAATAATATGTACGATAAACAATTAAACAGTAATAAAAGGCTTAGCATCTCACGAAGTATAAATTAAAATATTCTATATAAATAACATTTAAATATCTTAAAACAAATTCAATTGCTCAAGCTTGTATTGGAAGAATATATACTCACATTATATGTTGCTTCCAAGATAAGTTTCTCCATTCTCATTCAAGCTATTAATAAACATACTTTAAATATTGTAACCATGAAAATTCAAACTCTTGGCGGTATATATCACAAATAAGGACTTTTGTATATAACCCCCCGAGGTATTTAGCTTTAGCAAATAACCCCCCAATGTATGAAATTTTGGCAAACAACCCTTTCTGTTAAGTTGACCGTTAGTCAACGGTTAAGTTAATTGGCAAAATTGTAATTTTACTTATAAAAAGAAAGAACAAGCAAAATATAAATAATAATATTTGATTAGTGTTTTTTCTTATGATTTGATGGATGTCATAAACTTATTTTTACTTTATTTCTTGAATTAACTTTTACATTTATCTCTCAATTGCTTAGGCCTTGTTTGTTTATGTTTTCAAAATCCATTTTCAACTTTTTAAATCACAAAATTTAAAATAAACTTAACAAACCAACTTCTCATCCAAATTTTCCTTTTTTTCAACTCTACTTTCCAATCTCCTATATAACTAACTTTTCACACATTTACTAATCAAATCAATATGCTCTTCTTTCAAACTCAACTACTCATCCATATTAGGTAAACTACATATGGTCGTGCATCTTCCTATTCTTCTCGCTATCACCACTCTTTCTTATCGTAAACTTAGCGAACTAATCCCCCTAAAAAGTTTCTTTTATATTTCGATGGACTGAGAAATAGTACAAGACTAAGAAAAGGTATGTCAACTATCAACCTCCCTTGAAATTTTGTTGTTTGGCAAGAATATCCATAATGTTTAAATTCTTGAGACTCATTCCCTAACGTTTGAATAACCACTTATTTGTAACAAAAGAAATATTATTTCAATAAGTTAGCTATTTAAAAATATTTCAATAACCAATTATTTTCACCATCAATTGAAAGTGAGGATGAAATAGTACATAATATGATACATTGTTAGAAATTGTTTAAATGCTATTTTTTCGATATATAAATCTTTATTTATACCTCTCATATAAGATAATCATTGTATTTATCATCTTCATTTGTACAGAAAGTATGCACATGCACTTTTATTTCAATAAATTATAATATAATACAATGATATACTAAGATGTTATATTTAAATTTTCAGGTGTATTTTTTAGAGATAAGTGTAAGATGTGATCAATTACATATTAAATAAAAAAATACATATAATTAATGGTGTGCACCAAAGAGGTAGTCGCATGATTACAAATTACAAAACTGATGTAATAGCAAGTAAAAAAAATGCACTAATTAATTGAAAATTTTCAATATCCACAACGGAACTATGAAAATTGCAATTGGAGGAGTAACTACATGTGGAAAGTACTATTCCAATATGAAATGCATACTTTTAGATTCAAATTTGCATCCAACATTCATGGAAGAAGCATTACCTGAGTAAACATCTCATCTAAAATTTCCGCAACATTAATGAAGAATACATCAGTGTACTCTGGAAGCTACCCTCAAATACAACCCCTTAAAAGAGTCTATATTAAAAATTTTGTTTGAAAGAGCTAAAATTTACACATATAATATTAATTATTTAGTATATAAAGTTATAATAATAATAATAATAATAATAATAATAATAATAATAACATATACATTGAACAACCTTGTTTATTATTAATTTGAAGTTTATGCACTTATTAATTATTTTGATTAATAACATTATTGAATGATTACTAATATGATGAGGGTATTTTGGTCTTAATTAAAAAGTATAAATCATTTACTTGGTAAATAAGGACATTAACTTGGCAGTCATTTTTCTAATCAAAATATACAAAATATAAATGGTCAAAAAGTAATGTATATATAAGTACTTATGAATAATCCCAAAAGTACCAAATTATCTCACTTACATTCCTAAAGTAATTTGTCAGCTTATCGTTGTCAAAATTATACTTTATCTTACTTCAGTCCTTTTCGGTAATTTTTACTGAATTAGCTAGTTTATTTGTACTTTGGTTCCTAAAGTTTCATGTTTGTATAACTTTGGTTCCTAAATCAAATAAAATTTGTAAAACTTCTACTTATATAAATTAAAACTAACTAATTTAATAAGTAAGTAATCTTTATTATTTCATGAGTAATATAATTAATTTTTTTCATTTTACTTATACATTAATTATTAGCATATACTTGTGGAACCCAAATCAAGGATGTAATACTAACGTACAAAAAAAATCACATATATTATAATATAATTTATTTATTTAAAATATCATCACAAAATAAACTTAGTTCAAGAAATAACAATATAAGAAATAACAATATATGATTGAACAATTAAATAAGAAATAAAATGATCAATGAACATCATCTATAAAGAAATATATATAGAAAAGCCAAAGTTTTATTTGAATGTAAATTATATTGGTAACTACTTTATCTTAGAATTTTAAATTTTAAATATTTTAGTTCACACTTAGTAACTCTATTTTTCAAAATTAGATAAAAGATATATAATTAAAATTATTAATGTAGCACAATTGAGTTTAATAATGCCATCCACATGTTTTCATATTTGGATTATGTCAAAAATTATATTTTATTATATATAGATTAACTATTATTTTTACATTTTAATAAGTTTCTTCCTAATTATCCATTATTGTTAATTTTGCAATTTAAATAATAAATTATTAAATTTGCTTTTATGTTTGTAGTTCTTTATCTCATAACAAATAGTAAACTGAACTTGTTATATATTAATTGGATATGTCATAATCACATATTTAAATTAAATTGCTTATGTGTTCATAAATTTGGGATTTTTTGAACTTAGTTTTTTCTCGTTTATATATATATATATATATATATATATATATATATATATATTAGGGATTAGTGATATACATAATGTGTTTTATAAAATGGATAAATATTAGTGAGAAATTGAAAAGTTAATATCATATTTAAATTTTTTAATAAGTGTTGAATATTGGACATGAAAAATTATTACTTAATTAATAAAATATTATATTTAATTAGTATTTATTGTGAAGGAGTTACAAATGCATACTAATTAACTAAACTTCTATAGTAGTATAGATAGGGGTAAAATAGTACATTCACAATTAGGAGAAACACTTTCCAATATCCATGGTTTTATAGTAGTATATAGATATAGATATAGATATAGATCATGCTTCAGCTGACAGTTATATTCTTCATGAATCATGATCATGCAGTAGTTCTGAGATTTCTATGTGGATTCCCATTCTTGATTGGACTAGTGGTATATAAATGGAGAAGGCGTCATTTATCAATGGACGAAACAATTGAAGAGTTTTTACAAGGCCAAAATAACCTCACTCCGATAAAATACACTTACTCTGAGATCAAGAAAATGACGAACAATTTCAGCCAGAGATTGGGCGAAGGCGGATATGGAACCGTATGTAAAGGAAAGCTCCGTAGTGGCCCATACGTAGCCATAAAACTAATGGGACAAACTATACCTAGTGAGCGTGAATTTATAAGCGAAGTTGGTACAATCGGTCGTATTCATCATGTCAACGTTGTTCAACTCATTGGTTTTTGTGTCGAAGGTTCAAAATGTGCTTTGGTATACGAGTTTTTGCCAAATGGTTCACTCGATAGATACATTTTTAGCCCACAGGGTTTAGACGGGGCCACGTTGAGCTATGAGAAAACGTTCCAAATTGCCCTCGGAGTGGCTCGTGGGATCGACTATCTACACCATGGTTGTGACATGCAAATCTTGCATTTTGACATCAAGCCTCACAATATCTTGCTCGATGAAAGTTTCAATCCAAAGATCTCCGATTTCGGGCTCGCAAAACTTTATTCGTCCGGTGGTAGTGCTATAAATCTAACGTCCGCTAGAGGGACGATAGGTTACATGGCCCCGGAGATGTTCTACAAGAATGTAGGAGTAGTTTCTTATAAAGCCGATGTTTATAGTTTTGGAATGTTGTTAATGGAAATGGCGGGCCGAAGGAGAAATATGAACCCTTTTGCGGATGATGTAAGCCAAGTATTCTTCCCTTCGTGGGCGTACGATCAATATTCCGCCGGGAAGGAGATAGAGATGGATGGTGCCACGGACGAAGAAAGGAAGATGGTGAAGAAGATTATCATAGTGGCTTTGTGGTGTATACAAATGAAGCCTAGTGATCGGCCCCCGATGAACAAAGTTGTTGAGATGCTTGAAGGAGACTCGGAACTAGAGATGCCTCCGAAGCCTTTTGTGGCGCCTCGGGAGATTTTGGAAGATCATGGTATAAGTAAGAATCCTCTAGTCTAATTTATGAGATTGTGTCTATACAATGTAAGAATCTTCTTGTCTGATTTATACAATTGTGTCATAGTTTGTTAATACCATGTAGACATGGAACTTCATTTTTGGGTATTACCCTTCTTTTATATATATCAACGATCCTTCAATCACATCGAAAGATAAAAAAACTCGACTAAAAACTCAAACATCCATTTGGCTAGTGTAAAATTTGTGTTTCTCGAGATTCTCGTTTGCAAAAGCCTTCAAGCATTTGAATATCTTCGTTCATAGAAGGACGATCAGAAGGAAACCATTGAATGCACCAAAACCCGACAGATGAAAGTTTCTTAATTATATGATCTTCATTCATCCATTCTAAAAGGTTACATTTACGTTTTCCCACAATATCCATCAATAACATGCCGAAGCTTGGAGTGGAATACTGTTAGATGCAGGCATTATTGCACTAAGGATGTACCACTTTCACAACTTCCTTTTAGATGTGAGTAATATGAATTCATATTTTGCTTGATCTCGAATTTATATCGCAAAAAAAAGGTTTGTCTTTGGGTGTTTGTTGTATGCTTTGATGTAGTTATTGTGTTGATTTGTTTTGTTTTCGTGATCTTGGTTTTGTAGTTATAGTGATGGGAGTTGCAGTGCTCTAGAAGGGTATTTTGGTCATTTCGAAAATCATTCGCTTTTGCGTATTTGTTCAATGCGTGATCTAGTTATTACGGTCATATGTTTGGTTTTGATGATCTTGTCTTGGAATTATAGTGATGGAGCTTTAGTGTTCTAGAAGAGTATTTTTGGTCATTTTGTAGCAACTGAGATATCAACTCTAACATTTATACTGTTTTGGAAGGGTATTTCTTGAGTTTTTGCGTTCTAGAGGGTATCTTGGTCATTTTATAGCAAGGGAGAAATCTACACAAACATTTATAGTATTCTACAAGGATATTTCTCGTATCTTTCTCTACAAATCAATCAATCCCCTATATAAATGTGTGAATAACAAAATTGTTTCGTCCTATGTGAAAAGACATAATCACCCCTTACTATTAATTAATAATTAATAATGTAGAAACACAATTTAATTAATAATTTATATTTCTATTGATGAGAAACACAATTTATTAGGACTCTAATTTATTTGATGTATAAAGTAAGATTAAATATATAAAGTAATTATTCTTACTGTGGTTATTAGGATTCCACCAAAAACCGTAAGAATGAATTAATTAATAAAATGTGTAAAGTACATTACAACTAATTACAATTAACCGTAAAGATGAATTACAATTAATTAATTATTACTGTAACCATGAATTAAATAATTAAATGTGTAAAGTAACTTGCGATTCCACCAATCGTGTAAACATGATTAAAGAATTAATTGGTATAAAGTAAATTATAATTATCACTATTAGGATTTCAACAATATCCTACCACCCTTTATATCCCATTTTTTTTTACACGTTTAACTAGCCATCTGCACAGGAAAAAGATGGGAGGAAATGAGAAAGAAAAGTCTCCAAAATACTTATAAATAAGAATTGATTTAAGATGCATTACATGTCTTCTAATGGACAAAAATTTTACAGTAATATATATCAACATATTCCCATCATATTGTATCCAACAATTTAAAAAAAAAAATCGTATTTTATATCCGTATCCGTGTATCATAGAATTCTAATGCACCAATTTATAGGAATAATTTTGTTCTTATTAATACTAAATCTGCACCATATATGTTATCTTAAACCTATGTAAAAACCTTTTTCGTCAGAAGATGGGCACATTTTTCATACTTAGTAATATGTAATTTAGTATTTTATATATCTTTCATATAATCTAAAAGATAGATAATGTTATTTTACTCAAAAATACACATGCAATCTATCCCCTAAATAAATGTATTCTTATAAATGTACTAATCACAAAACCTAAATATAATAAGTAATATATATAATAATAATATTTCTAAATAATATTCCTAGATAACAGTAAAAGAATGAACTCCCATTCAATTTGAATAAATTTCATATGCAGACGCGTCATTCTAAGGGTATTTGAAAAAAAAAATTAGCTCAAATTTAAAGGATATTTAAAAGATCAAAGTTGGCAAAAATATTAATTTAATTATTTCCATAAGTTCAATTCATACTAAAAAATCTAATAAACACACAAAACCTAAACAATATAATAATGATAATAGTATAATAATTAAATTATTATAATTATAAAATAACAAAATAATATTGTTTTCTTATGTGAAAAGACTTTCATACCCACCATTATTATTATAATTGAATTTGTTATATAAAAGATTTCTAATAGTAATAAAAAATTATTTATGTAGCAAAAATGATCTCTACAAGAAAAGAGACATATTGGTACCATTATAATAATAATTGAAGTTATTATATAAAAGAATTATAATAGTAACAAGAAATAATTTATGTAGCAAAAATGATCTCTAAAAGAAAAGAGACATATTAATAGTAAGATACTATTTAATAAATAACTAACTTATATTCATAACTCTTCACAATACTATCCTAAAAAATATTTAGTTGTCTAAAGTTTAATTACATTCTTGAACATAATATTATTGTGAACATATTTATATATTATATTATATATATATATATTGTAGAAAATTATTTAATAGTATGACTTTTATTGTATTAATACGACTTTGTATAAATAGTAGAGTATAAATCTTCTAGGGATTGTTGTTTAACTGATAAATTATATTTATTTGATCTTATAGTTATCTATTTTGAATGCAATTTTCAAAAAGAAATATTTTTCTAATAAATCGGAAAGAGGCATTAAATCCCCTCACCCACCATACAGTTAAATTTGGCGTTATACATATTTACTCATCTTAGGATATGACTCATTTTATTCCAATTTTCTAAGTTTATCATGACATGTTTTATGTTTTAAATGAAATTCAAAAACTAAAAGCCACTAGAATTTTGCAACGAAAATAAGAATTAAATTTATTTTGTAATAAATTAAATAATTATGAAATCATTTGATAATAATTTATTTTAATTTAGTTCATTTAAAAAAAATCACGTGCTAACCACGTGCGACGCACGTGATATTTTCTAGTTGTAAGAAAAACACAAATCATGAATAATTTATCTTATGAAATCCTTTTTTTCTTTTCAATATTTGCTCAATGCTTGATAACGTTGGGCTTATGTGATCTAGTCTCTGTACTTCTAGTGATGGAGTTGTTGTGCTCTAAAAGGGTATTTTCGTCATTTTGTAGCAAGAATGTGTCGCCTCGTGTTTTTAATTCATTATCGTTTCTAGATGGCTAACGATACTTTCACTTGATCAATGCAGGTCAATTCTGGTTCTGGGGCAGTGAGTGCTCAACTTTTTCCCACAAAATCGACATTTATCCGGTATTTGTATTACCCTTCTTTTAGTATTGTAATGAAAACATTGCTCTCAAGTATTACATTATGACGGTTTAATTCATGTCAACAACCTCGGTAAGTACCTTAGGGACTCCGAAAACCACTAGGTACGTACTCGATGATGTTATAAACTGAATTTATGACATGTACCGCTTGTCTAAACGCCCGAAATGAACTAGAATTTTTTATAACTGAGTAACACAAAATGAGCACAAATTCTCTAGTCATATTCTTGTACAACAATCATATGCACATACTATTTAAGCTTATACAATTCAATAAGATATGAAACTTGTTTCAGCACTAGCAAACAAGGTTCCACTTGAACTTACAACTTTCTTAAGATTTGTATTGACAGATTCTGAAGCGGCAAACGGATTAGGCGGCATAACCGGCATCCGTTCATCTTTGAGCATTCGAATTACGACTTTTGTCGAGGGCCGATCAGCCGGGTACCATTGTATACACCAAAGCCCAACAATTATAAGCCTCTTCACTATATCACTCTCATCCTCTTTCTCTATTTGGATCGCTATATCCTCTCCTTTATCGAGTTGATTATACATCCACTCCGGAAAGTACACTTCACTACTCTCCAATTCCGCCCCGGCAAAATTCTTCCGCCCGCCAACCATATCGAGCATCAACATACCGAAACTATAAATATCCGATTTATAAGTCACATTCCCAAAGTTCCTAGAAAACACCTCGGGCGCTATATAGCCTATTGTTCCCCTAGCGGCCGTCATTGTGATTATGCTTTGATTCTTAGGGCGTAACTTTGCTAAACCGAAATCGGCAACTTTCGGGTTGAGATTGTGGTCTAACAAGATGTTTTGAGGTTTAATATCGAAATGAAGGATCCTTTGGTTGCATCCTTGGTGAAGATAATCAATGCCTTTGGCTATTCCTATTGCAACATTGTGAAGCTTCTCCCAACCGAGGTTTCGGCTTTGGTCACCCGAAGAAATGTACTTCTCGAGCGAATCATTCTCGAGGAACTCGTATACTAACGCCCGTTTGTATCCGTCCGCACAATACCCGACCAAACGGACCACATTCACGTGGTGGATTTTGCCTATGGTTCCTACTTCATTGATGAACTCTTCACCATTTCCTTTCAAGTTATTTAGTACTTTTACCGCTACAAGGATGTCGTCCGAGAGTTTCCCTTTGAACACCGTCCCGTAACCGCCTTGCCCTAATTTGTGCTTAAATCTGTCCGTTATTGTCTTAATTTCCGCGTAAGTGTACCTTGTGGGGCGAAGGGCTTTATAGTCCTCCAAGAACTGTTTAGCCCTTCGTTGTCTCTTCTTCACGACGTATATGCGACAAAATGCAGCTAGGGCGAGCGCCATTAAGAGAACACTTCCTACTACAACCGCAATAACAACACTTCTCGAAACACCTGCAATGGAAAATAAGATAATCAAAGATCAAAACACACTAAATCAAAGCAAGAACGACTCTTAAGGCATCTCGGGTTTCGACATCCTCGACAACACAATCCTATGTTCATGATCGACCCCACAAATCAATGATTGAGATTATCCCGGACAATCAAAAATCCAAAACTAAAGAACCAAAAATAAAAAACAAAGAGTGATTCTTATGCAGTTTTGAGATTCCACACAGTTTTGAGCCCATGTGGGCCCCACACATTAACGATTGAGATTGTCTCGGGTCCGAATCACGAGACCTCATTAGAATATAACTCTCAAAAGGGTACCTCTGTTCATGTGTTGTTGAGGTTCTTGGGGTATTACTAAGCATTCAGTTTGATTATTCCTCATCCTACAATACATCCCATTTGATTCACAGCTCTCACAAACCGGCTCGGCCCAATGGAATCGAGTCCCATCACGAAAATCATCTCTCGAGGCGTCGAAAATCGCCCCTGGAACATCAGAAATATTGTAAAGCTTCACACAATTCATCAATGGCAATTCTGCAACAGTGTAATACGATCCATACGCAAAAACTTGGTAAGCCCCATGACGAAGACAAGTAACCGGGCTCGGAGAGTATCTGTCGCCGGGCCTGCCGGAGCAATTGAAAAGGGTGTACCCAGCGCTTGGAGAGTCGTACATTTGGAAAGGAGATGCAGATGCGCTGACGTCAGGGATCCGGGTCGGGAGGCACGACCCGTTTAGAACATCGACCCGGATTACTTGATTTCTGTAATCGATTTCTTGAACTGTAGCTCTTGCTGTAATTGGGATGATGATGTTTCGGGCCTCGGCTTGAACGGGGAATCGGAAATTGAATTCAGGGATGTTGTTGGAATTGCAGGAAAGATCGAAGCCTGGGTAGCCGCAGTGATCGGGCTGACGGCCGATTAATCGGAACGGGAACCGGATAATCGGGCCGGTGCCATTAATGCAGCTCGTGGGCTCGCATTCGTCTTGAGCTGCTGCGAGATTTGAAGAAGAAATCAACAAAATCAACAGAATAATCATCGCTGTACGAAATAAATTTCTGAAACTTTAGATACAAATTGTGAAAACAAAACAGAGAAGTTGATATAGTTGCTGACTGGGTTTCAAATCTTTTGAGTCAATTTAATTTTCTTTGCATTATTTTTGTTGACTTTGAATCATTGAATGGATTATGACTGAGTTGATGATAAAGTTGGGCAACTTGGGAAGGGGACCAATGTAAATTATGAGCACTCCTACTCTGAGTATTCTAGTGTGTCCGGTCTATGTAGACCAAAAAATCTATGCTAGATTAAATTTAATAGTTCTAATATTTATATAATTTATAAAATCAAGTATATTGTGTATATGAAAAAAAAAAAAAAAAAAGATAGATATAGAGTATACATTCGAAGCATCGGACAATATAAATTTAGGCGCTCTTGAGTAATTGGAACGATATGACACTAATTCACCTAATTTAATCATATATGTACATGATGATTGTGGTCGTTGTAAAAATTTGAGTAGAAAGATTACGGGAAGTTACACAATCAAAGATGAAAAATGAATAAAGTTGTCTGATACCTGATTCAATATCCGTTAAAATTTAATTTAAATTGTTCTTGCTTTTCTATTGTAACATAATCGAAGATGAAAAATAAATAAAGTTATTTAATACTCAATTTAAAATATTTTAAAAAATAGTTTAGATTTATTTTGTTTAACAATTAAGCTTGATCATATTTTTATTTTCGATAAAATTTGAAATTCAACTCAAGTTCCACCAAATTAGTTAAGAAATAAGTAATATGTATAAAAATATTTAAATCCCTTAAGATCAACTCATGTTCGACTCTACTCATCAAAAATAAAATTAAATTCAATTTAATTAAAACACGTTCAAACTCGGATGAATTAACAATCAATATCAAACTCTATTAAATTAAATTAAGAAAAATAGAAATAAACACAAATAACGTCGTATTCAATTCAATTCAACTTGATTATATTAAACACTAGTTCCAAATATGTTCTTTTGATATAATAAAAGAGACCTACTACTATTGGATGGGTCTTTGAACACCGGGAGTAGGATTCTTGATACCCTGTATTAATGTAGTCGTCAATGGTGACTATGCAACAAGATATCCATTGACTGAAGAAAAATTCGGTCTTCATTTTCAGTAGAATTCAGCTGGATTTTGAATGTTCAACACGGTATTAAACTAGCCAGCCCCACGAAAAATCAATTCAAGAAGATATCGTTTTCTTCCTTGATAGAAAAGAACTGTTACAGTCTCTGAAAAACCCAGAAAAAATTCACACATTTGCCTTCATCAACAATCCCAAACATGTCACAGAAAAAACCCTTATCTCCAATTTCGAAAAGAATCTTCATTTTCCTGCTTTTCTTTACAGTTACTTCCACAGCCCAGAACAGTCCATCGTGCCCTTCTTCGTCTTGTGGCAATATCAGAAGCGTAAGATTCCCTTTCAGATTAAGGGGAGACCCTGTCTCCTGTGGGTACAATGATCCCAGTTTTCTGCTAGATTGTGAGAACAATCAAACGATTTTTACTATAAGATCAAGAAGATATAATGTTCTAGACATTAATTACGAAGAATATTCGATTAGATTAATTGATCCCAGCATAAACAGGGGCAATCTTTCTTCTTGCCCAGTTTATTTCGATACTTATGATGATTGGCCAAGCTTAATTTTTGATAGATACCTTGAATGGAATGTGCCTGTGGTGTTTACCCATTGTTTGGTTCCTGTTAATTCTTTGAACTATGTTGAGTCTGCTTTTTGTGGTAATAGGAGCAATATGTTCTCGAATTCTTCAGAAATTCATAGTTATGTTGTTGTTGGACAACGTATTTTACTATCGGATTTGGAAAATTCGTGTACGGTTGATAGGGTGGCTCAGGCCTCGAACCGAAGGATTATGAATACCTCTTCCTTGGCCAGCATTTATGATGGTTTGGCTTACGGGTTGGAGCTTTCGTGGTTTCGTGTTCTTTGTGAAGAATGTGAGAGGACTTATGGATTTTGTAGCTTGGAGGGGAATACAATTAGTTGCACACATTATTGCAGAGAGGATACCCCAATTTCGAAACTTGGGTTTAGATGTGAGTGATATAGATTTAATATTTTACTTAAATCTTGAATTTTGAACATCGTTTGCTATATTATGTTTTTATGTTTGGTTTTTATGATATTGTCTTCGTAATTATAGTGTTCTAGTAGTGTATTTTGGTCACTTTGAAAGTCGTTCATGTTTGGGTATTTGCTCAATGCTTGATGTAAGTATTTATAATGTTCAAATATTTGGGGTTTATATGATCTTGTCTTTGTCATTATTGTGATGGAGTTGTAGCAATGGAGAAGTGAATGCAACTTTTTTGTGTGTGTTTTAGAAGGGTATCTCTCAAAAATTTCACTTTTGATTGTAAGAAAAAACAAGAATCTTCAAATTATATTGCTAAAAAATCATTCTTTTTCCGGTATTTGTTTCATGCTTGATGTAATTATTATGTTCATATGTTTCGGTTTTATGATCTTGTCTT
This sequence comes from Verbascum thapsus, assembly GCA_963669365.1. Taxonomy (NCBI): domain Eukaryota; kingdom Viridiplantae; phylum Streptophyta; class Magnoliopsida; order Lamiales; family Scrophulariaceae; genus Verbascum; species Verbascum thapsus. The sequence continues at coordinate 8,680,325 of OY770107.1, read as the reverse complement.
TGTAACTATGGTGAGTGGGAGAAACAATGTACTATAATAAGTTATGCCAAGTCAAATTGTCAAGATGTATATTTTGATCATTTTATACCATTGTCACTAGTTTGCTGACACTGCTTTCATTTGATCAATGCAGGTCAATTCCAGTTCTGGGGATGTGAGTGTTTAATATTTCCAAATCGACTTTTGTTGTTTTTGTAAACTTTTGTTTTAAAGTTTCAACTATTGATACTATCATCTAATTTCTTATTGGCTAATTTTTATAGTTATCATTGGGATTTATGGCTCATTTGCAATTGGTAAGATAAGAACTTAATTTTTCGACTTTTTTCAAAATTATCATGCTTATATTCCTCATGAATCATGATCATGCAGCTGGAGTTTTAGCTCTGAGATTTCTATGCGGATTCCCATTCTTGATTGGACTAGTGGCATATAAATGGAGAAGGCGTCATTTATCAATGGACGAAACGATTGAAGAGTTTTTACAAGGCCAAAATAACCTCACTCCGATAAAATACACTTATTCCGAGATCAAGAAGATGACGAACAATTTCAACCAAAGATTGGGCGAAGGCGGATATGGAACCGTATATAAAGGAAAGCTCCGAAGTGGCCCATACGTTGCGGTAAAACTAATGGGACAAACTATACCTAGTGAGCATGAATTTATAAGTGAAGTTGGTACAATCGGTCGTATTCACCATGTCAACGTCGTTCAACTCATTGGTTTTTGTGTGGAAGGTTCAAAATGTGCTTTGGTATACGAGTTTTTGCCAAATGGTTCGCTCGATAGATACATTTTTAGCCCACAGGGTTTAGGTGGGGTCGCGTTGAGCTACAAGAAAATGTTCCAAATTGCCCTCGGAGTGGGTCGTGGGATCGACTATCTACACCATGGTTGCGACATGCAAATCTTGCATTTCGACATCAAGCCTCACAATATCTTGCTCGATGATAGTTTCAATCCCAAGATCTCGGATTTTGGGCTCGCAAAACTATATTCGTCGGATGGTAGTGCTATAAATCTAACGTCCGCAAGAGGGACGATGGGTTACATGGCCCCGGAGATGTTCTACAAGAATATAGGAGTAGTCTCGTATAAAGCCGATGTTTATAGTTTTGGAATGTTGTTAATGGAAATGGCGGGTCGAAGGAGAAATATGAACCCTTTTGCAGACGATGATAGCCAAATATTCTTCCCTTCATGGGCGTATGACCAATATTCCGCCGGGAAGGAGATTGAGATGAATGGTGCCACGGACGAAGAACGGAAGATGGTGAAAAAGATTATCATAGTGGCTTTGTGGTGTATACAAATGAAGCCTAGTGATAGGCCCCCAATGAACAAAGTTGTTGAGATGCTCGAAGGCGATTCTCAACTACAAATGCCTCCGAAGCCTTTTGTGGCGCCTCGCGAGATTTCGGAAGATCATGGTATAAGTAAGAATCCTCTAGTCTAATTTATTAGATTGTGCTCATAGTTTGTCTATACAATGTAAGAATCTTCTTGTCTAATTTATACAATTGTGGCATAGTTTGTTATTACAATGTAGACAATGGAAATTCATTTTTGGGTATTACCCTTCTTTTATATATATCAACCGATCCTTCGAACACATCGAATGATACAAAATACGACTAAAAACTCAAACATCCATTTTGCTAGTATAAAATTTGTGTTTCTCGAGATTCTCGTTGGCAAAAGGATTTGGGGGTGTAACGGGTACGCTTTCGCCTTCGAGCATTTGAATCACTTCCTTCATAGATGGACGATCAGAGGGAAACCATTGAATGCACCAAAACCCTACATTTGAAAGTTTCTTAATTATATGATCTTCATCTTCATTTTCCTCCTCTATTTGGATCGCTCGTGCAGCTACATTCTCAGGTTCATCATTCATCCATTCTAAAAGGTTGCATTTACGTTTTCCCACAATATCCATCAATAAGATGCCGAAGCTATAAACATGTGCTTTCTTTGACAGGATGCCAAAGGTACCCGAGAAAATTTCTGGCGCAATATATTCCATCGCCCCTTGAGTACTTGACGTTGGAAAAAGTAAGATCTTGGGTTCGAAATAGTGGTCTAGGAAGATGTTCCTAGGACTAATGTCCAAATTAAGTATGTTTTTTGTGCATTCTCGATGAAGATAATCGATCCCTTTGGCTACGCCTATAGCAATCTGAAGCAATTTCTCCCAATTGAGTTTTTGGCTTTGGTTTTCTGAAGATATAAACTTCTCAAGAGACCCTTGAGGTAAAAACTCATAAACGAGGGCTCGTTTGGATCCATTTACACAAAATCCGATTAATTGAAGGAGATTCGTGTGCTGCATTAGGCCTATTCTTTCCACTTCATCAATGAAATCCTCGAGATTTAGTTCAGAATCATTAATATTGAGTATTTTTACAGCAACATGAGTTTCATCTGTGTGCATCCCTTTATGCATCGTTTCGTGCCCGAGTTTTTCGTTGAAATTATTCGTAATTTTCTTGAGATCTGCGTATGAGTACCTTCTAGGCTTCATATCCTTGTGGTTCTCCAAAACAGTTTCGATCTTTTCGTATTCGTTTTTCTTTCTTTTCATCAAGGTGATGGTGAAGTACAATGCAGTTGCAATGAACATTAGCAGTATTGCTCCTGCTGTTATACCTGAAATTGAAATTTGAAATAATAATTCAGAAGAAAAAAATCATTTTTTTTAGTTTTTAAATCATGATGCCAAAGGAGCATGATAAATGTACCTGCAATAAGCGCCTTCTGTTTTCTTGATGCACCTGTAGAGAGAAATTCAACTAGTTGAACTATTCTTTCCATAAGAAATATCCCTTCACTAAGGTCTTAAAAGAATCTACTCGAGTCAAACAATTCAAGCTCGTTTGAATTACTATCAAACTTTAAAGTTTGGATTCAAATTTTGGATCCACTGTGATTCATAACGAGCTCAAACGATTTTTAATCGAGCTGAATACAAGTCGACTTCAAGTAACCTATTTTTTTATGCTTATTTTATGATTTACTTTCATTCATCAGAGCTTCAAACTTTATGTCTAAGCTTGGTTTGTTTTGTCAAAAATCAAGATGAAACAATTTTTTAAATGATCAATCTCGAATTGAGTATCAATTTATTAAATTTTCGACTTTGATCTAAAACTTAATAAATACAAAATTTACCTTTACCCTGCTGAGTTTCTCCTTGGATGCATTCAGTTTCTTCACCAGCACCATTATCTTTCAACCTACAGTACTTCCCTTTTTCTTCACAATCCCCACAATACGGTTTTCGCCAACGAACATAAAAACGGGCCCCATACTCGTCGTCCCTCCCGTTAAACACACTATCCGGAACATACGAAACATTGTACATCTTAAAACACGACGAATACGGAGGCAAAGACGTTATGTCGTAAATCGAGGGGAAAGCCATAACTTGGTAGCTATTTCTACTAAGGCAAGTGACATTTATCCCATACCCTCTTGTATTACTACAGTTGAATAAAGTGTATCCATCATTGTATCCTAATGCTTCTACCTCAAATGCAGAGTTTGATGAGTTTAATGTTGTAGTAAGATTCTCCGGGAAGCAGGATCGAGGAGCGGCATTGGTGGCTCGAATCGTCTGTGATTTGTAGTCGATGGTCTCGACTGAGACAGTCGTGTTGAACGGGATCGCGATTTTGTTTGTCGATGCTGTTATTGGGAATTGGAGGTTGAGTTTTGTAATGCCGTTTGATGTGCATGATAGATCGAATCCTGGGGACCCACACCGTTCGGGGTGGTGATCTTTGAGACGAAATGGGAAACGGATAACGGGTCCCGTTGGGCTGCATCTGGTTGGGAGGCAATCATCTTGGCTGTTTGTGAGATGGGCTATGGAAATGAAGGTAAACAGCAAAATCTTGATCATGTTTTTTTTCTAGCTCAACTTAGCTTTTGTTCATCTTGTTTTAGAACATTTAAAATATTATCGGTCGAAAGTCTAAATGGGTACGAAACGCGTATAATGGATCAGGATTAAGGACAGATAGGTATCTTTGAACAGATCATTTTTTTATGATTTTTCTGACTTTTTTGGGGTCATAATGATGCAGGATTATTGATACATATCTTAGTCAATGATCCTTATGGAATTATTAATTCTATCTATCATAATTAGTGCCTAATCATGTGGCATTCTTAATGATTACTGAAAGTCAGAGAGATTAATCCACAAGATCATTACAACCAGTCAGAAAAACAAAACAATCTTCCTGCGAAAAAAATGTCCAAGAAATTTATTGTCTCGTTTTCGACTCTAACAATCTTGATCGTAAGCTGTTTCGCCCAAAACAACTCGTCTTGCATATCCTCTTCTTGCGGAAACATCCAAATCAGCTACCCTTTTCGCTTAAGAAACGATCCTCCAAATTGTGGCCATTTCGACCCCATTTTCATCCTCGATTGCCACGAAAATCGAACAATGATAAACTCAAGATCAAGTCCATACAATGTCCAAGCCATCTCTTACAGCAACTTCTCGATACGTTTATCTGATCCTGGCCTAGACATCCTTAACGAAACAACATGTCCAAATTACTCTTCATCGGACGACACTTTTTCCTTGAGATATATGTTTCGTGTTTCTTCTAACACCGTTTTTGTAACATTTCTGAACTGCCTTAGCCCGTTAAACGATCCGTTATATATAGAGAATCCCTTCTGTAGTAACACGACTGGTTTATTTACGACGCCTCGGGTTTTTAGTTATGTTACGGTTGGAAATATATTGGTGTCGGATTTGGACGAGTCTTGTGCCTATGATACCATGATTGAGGCCTCGTGGCCAAACCCGAGAAAAGATAGTTCTAATTATTCGTATTCGGAGATTCATGATTTGATGGCTTATGGAGTCGAGCTTTCGTGGTTTCAAGCAATGTGTGGAGAATGTGAAGAAAGCAAGGGAACTTGCACTCTTGAGGAGAATAAGATACGCTGTCGACATTATTGCTCGGAAGATACGCCATTTTCAGAGCTCAGTTTGCGCTGTAAGAGTAATTTTACGTGCTAATATTTTTTATTTTCGAACTAATTTTTTTGTATACTTTCTAATCTTTTTCATTAGATCCAAACATAGACAAGTAAAAACCAGAAATTCAATTATCCAAGAATTTATAAGCATCAAACTAACAGATTTCTTCTTTATATTTGATGATGCAGGCAAGTTTCTGTACTATTTGAGTAAGTTTGTTTTACATATCTAAGAAGTTATTACATTTAGTGTGTGTTTGGATTGAGTGATTTGGATTTGGGGAGGAAGGATTTGAAATGCCACCTAAAATGGAGTCATTTGAAATCCACCGTAGTTATGGAGAAAATAGCTCAAAGTGAATGTCGAGTGATTTGAAATCCATTATAACTTGGATACATCCAAGCAAACTTCATGGATTTGTTGACGGATTTGAAATCCATAGAATTCAAATCCTTCAATCCAAACACATCCTTAGATTTTACTTATTTTTAGTCTCTTTATCCTAATGATCTTGTCTCCTTTGTTCTCTTGGACAGTTTATATATACTTTGTCGGGCTCGCAATTGGTAAGTCTCCAACTCATCAACATACTACACGTGTAATTCTTTAGGACTTTCGGTACAATCACAATTATGCATGATAGCTCACGTGGATCATGTTATATGGACGGTTGTGATTGCCCGAGATTCAATTTTCATAAAAAAGTGTCATTTTTATATTTGAGCCCCCTTAAAAGACGATTTACATTTCCTCATTGTTTTGTTTATCCTATTCCACAGGAGGACTCATAGGACTAAGATTTGTAATTGGGATCCCGTATCTTATTGGATTGGTTGTGTATAAATGGAGACAAAGATACTCATCGATTAAGGAAAGTGAAACCATCGAAGAACTCTTACAACACCAAATAGAGCTCGTGCCAATAAACTACACCCATAGTGAGATCAAAAAGATGACAAACAATTTCAAGACGAAATTAGGTGAAGGACCTCATGGTACCGTGTACAAAGGCCGCCTTAAAAGTGGCCCTTTTGTCACGGTAAAAGTGTTGACAAATTCTTCGTTTACAGACAAAGATTTCATCAGCTATATATCCGAGATTTCGAAGATTAACCATCCGAATGTGGCTAAACTTATCGGTTTCTGCATTCAAGGCTCAAAACGAGCCTTGATCCATGAGTTTTATACTGATGGTTCTACTGATAAGTACAGAGATTGTATGAGTTATAAGGAAATATTCAAGATTTCACTAGGAATAGCTCGTGGGCTCGAGTTTTTGCATGGTATTAAAATGTGTCATCTTGGGATAAAGCCCGAAAACGTTCTACTCGACGAATGTTTTAATCCAAAGATTTTGGACTCTGGGCTTGGAAAGTTGTACTTATCAGATGATCATAGAGCTAAAGATATTGGAAAAATGGGATTTATTGCTCCAGAAGTTTTCTACCGAAAAATTGGAGATATTTCTGATAAATCTGATGTTTATAGTTTCGGGATGATGATGCTGAAAAGGGCCGAAACAATAAAATTCCGAAATTCGTATGATAACGTATCTAGCGATACGTATTTTCCATTGTGGGTTTACAGCAGATTAAGAAAAGAAAAAGACTTGGAAAACAGAGGTAATGAAGAACAAGAACATGAGGTAAAGATGGTTAAAAAGATGATTTTAGTAGCCTTTTGGTGCATTCAAATTAAGCCCGAAAATCGGCCTTCGATGAATGAAGTTATAGCCATGCTTGAAGGAGAGATTGAATTGCTGCAGATGCCTCCAATGCCTTTTCAGAGAGCCACAAATGAAGAGATGATGTAGAAAATATTTCTAATACCATATAGCTTACTTTGAGTTGTATTTCTTTACATTCAACACGTGTTTTCGATGTCTCGAAAATCTACTTAGATAACTGAAAGATTTTGTATCTAGTGTATATCTCTGATGCACTGACACTTTAAAAAATTACAACGTGTCGTGTCAGACACCTGATCGGATAGACACTCGTCCGACACTTCCCGACACCGTGTCCAATATAAAAATAATTTGTCTGTTTAATTAAATGAAAAAAATAAAATATGAGCACCGTAATGGACGTAGTTAGAGGGTATGTCTACTATATATGCATTATTTGTGATACTTAATGTTATTTCACTTATTTTTTGTGATTTTGAAAATTGAAGTATTTATTTTTCTTTCAAACATATATAACTTTACAAATCAAATACAAATTTATAATGTACAATAGTCATTCTTATAGTTTATTTCTCTAAGCAGTCATATTTAAATCAGAATGAAAATACTAATTTATATATTTTAACGTAAATTAATGAACATATATATGTATATATATTAATGTACATATATAAATATATTAATTTATATATACACATTTTAATAGAAGTTTTGAGGTCGTGTTGTGTCCTAATATTTTTAAAATGCTGTATTTCTTGTTCGTGTCGTGCGCCGTATCCCGTGTCACGTGTCCGTGCATCATAGGTGTACATCAATCATCCGACAAGACAAAGATTCTAGGAATCTTCTCCAAGGACATCATTACAACCTCCATCATCTTCACAACAACACTCGATTCCGGCCTCTTCTCCTTGTTCTCAACGACGCAACTCATAGCCACAAGCAACAATTTCCACATCTCTATGAGTTCTTTAGGATTACTTGCAGGCACAAACTCAAACACCACAAGAGTGCCCTTTTCTTGAACCATTCCACTAACCCATCTAACCAAGTTCATTGTGTTAACACCAATCGCGTTGTGAGGGGATCGACCCGTTAGAAGGTCTAGTAGAATGACACCAAAGGTGTACACATCGGATGCCTGTGACACGTCATTAGTGTACACGACTTCAGGGGCTCGGTATCCTGCTGTAAGAATGTCGAATTTTGAGACCAAAGTGTTGTCCAAACCGAGACCAAAGGAGCTTTCATCGGTTTCTAACTTGTTCGGGTTTTCTTTTGCATGAACACGAGCGATAGCCTTAGCAACGCCAAACGCAATTCTAAGACGTGATTTCCAACTTATTGAATTTCCGAATCTCTTACCTGTAAACGAGGCAAGATTAGACAAAACGACTGCAGATCGTGTATCTGAATCTGATGTTTCATCTTATATTTATGAAAAACAAAATCAAAATAGACGATATATATACGGAAAAAACAACTTCGACGTTGAAACAAGTAAGCGATTTAAGCATACCATCGCCATGTAACGTATCAGACTAGCTCCCCTGGGTTGGCTTTTAATAATATTTGGGTCCAATTGGGTTTTAAATTGGGTCCAATTTGGGTCCAGCCTATTTTTCACTTTGAGTTAATAATTTACATTTTACACTCTACAACTCCTCACATTACTTTGATTCATAATGAGTCTTTGTTGGGTCCTTATTGGGTCCACTTTGGGTCATTATTGGGTCCAACTATAATGCATATTTTTTTACATTGGACCCAACCCACTTTAAGCCCAAATGGACCCGACCCAAACCCAATCCATTCAACCCAATCGCCACCCCTATTTCATCTTATATTCAAACAGACGAAACTCGAATCAGAATAGACAACATATACGACAAAACAACTTCGACAATCGAAAAGACGTAAGAGAGTTAAGCATACCATCGCCATGTAATGTATCAGACTGGCTCCCCTGAGATTGGTACTCATATACGATCAACTTTTCATCTTCATCATACGAAAAATAAGTCTTAGGATTATTCAAATTTTTTGGGTTTTGCGCCATTCCCCTCGATCGCTTCACGACAATCGTGATTTCGTTTTCCGTTTCTGCCCATTTCTGCCTGATTGTGCGTACTAGTTCTCGTTGATCATCATCATATTTTCGAGGCACAAAAACGTCATAATCCCGTGAGATCGAATTGAAATTCGAGCTCAAGTTTAACGAAGTCGAGGAAATGCTCGTCGTTTTGATCGAATCAGCATGAAAAAGCTCCCAAAGCTGCTCCTTTTTCAAAACTGCCGCCACAAGCCTCTCCCAGTTGTCGTAGATTTTAGACATGTTTTGATAATCAGCTTGATATTAAGCTAGTTTTGAGTTTATATATAACAAAGAATCGTGTACATATTTGAGAAGATATGCATACTTTTCTATATGTTTCTTTTATGACTCAGTCAACATAGGTAGACAATTAATACCCGTGAACAAGAGATGGAAAAATGGTTTTTAAATAGTTCTTGAGGCTGCTATATTTACAATCACCTATGCAGTAAAACCATGCAATAGAATAACACTTTCTAATATAGAATAACACTTTCTAAAATAGATTGGACTTGGTTATGGGTCCGGGAAGAGAAATAAATGAGACTAGTAAACACACGAATTTTGACCTATAAATAATATCAACTAAAACTAAAGACAATAACATCAAAGAAGCTGCGAGGCAATAATGACGAAACTCACCAAGTATATAGACTAGAGAATTTTAGGCCTATAATAAAATGATTAAAATATGTTTTTATAAATTTTGATATTAATGTCAATGCTATCCTCAGCTTTGATTGTTACGGAGGATGAGGTTCAAATAAGTCTTAATTGAATTTAATTTATTATTTTTATATCTATTTGGCTCATAGATTGTTACGGAGGATGAGGTTCAAGTAAGTCTTAATCGAATTTAATTTATTATTTTCATATTTATTTGTCTTATCGAAACAAGTTGAAGTTGATAGGTTCGACTTTGATCAAATAATATTTAATAATTATTTTATTTAATCTTTATTAAATGAATAAAACAAGTTTTTCTTCAATCTAATTAATCCAAGTAAAAGAATTTCACCAAAATTGAAAATATATAAAAAAAAATTCAATTTTAATGTCTCAGCGACTTATGCAAAGTCGCTTTTCAAAGATTCTACAATAGCCTCTGATTCTATTTATACCGACTCAAAAAAAAAAGTCGCTTTTATTATAAAAGTCGCTTTTTATACTGGCCTGTACTTTTTTATTGGAAAAGAGAAAAATAAGCACTAAATTGTAACTCAAATTAAGTTATATTACTGATAAATTGAACATAATATACAGAAGAAACATATACTCATCTTAATACATTTACAAAACAAAACCAAATCAAATCAAATCAAATCAATACCTCAAAACAATTTAAAAATATATATATGATACACTTACAATCATTTATTTTCCGATGTGAAATCCGGCTCAGCCGGCTTCTGAAGTAGCATAGGCGATATCCTCTCCGGCATCCTCGCCTTTCTAACACTATTCCTTCTCAACAAACGAAGCGCATTTGCTGCAAATCTCGACGCGTAAATTGTCGCCCCTAAACTCGGCGAACTTGTACCGCCTTTCGCCAATGCATCTTGCAACCGATTTTCTTCTTCCCTTAAAGACTCTTCTAATTTCTTCCTACAATATCTCCGCCAAGCCGCCTGTATAAAAGTGGCGGCCCAAGTCCTCCATTGTTGAGAGTAAGACCGAAAAGTATGCCTTAGTTGTTTACTATGTAAACGTCTAAATTGTGAGGCCACAAATTTCAAATCATCGGCCATTAAAGCGAAAGCCTCAACTTCCGAGATGGCTTGAACCGTTCTCGTGGAGATAGGGAGATTAGTCGATGAATTGGGGTCAAGGGCCCACGTTAGAAGCTCTTCGCCGCAAAAATCGCCCGCTTTTAGGTACTCGGAGTTGAAAAAACCGGTTCGGCCTCCGTTTGTGGTCACGGTTAATAATTTGCCGCGCATGATGAAAAGCATCTCGTCTACTGGGTCGCCCTCGCGGATTATGTAGCTGTCCTCGGTGTAGAGCACGGGTTTAAGACGGTCGGACATTGCGTCCAGGAGTTGATCGTCCATTTTTTCAAACATTGGTACCTGAAAGATGGGTTGTTAAATCATTTACTAGCTTTGGAAGGAGATAGTGCAAGGTGGAAATGATAGTAGCAAGTAGGCTTGTCAAGGGCGGGGATTGCCCGGACCCGTTCAATAGAAAATGTACCTGATCCGGCCCGACCCATAGGGTCTGAGACCCGGACCCGACCTGGACCTAATGACCCTAGGTAGATTGGGTCCGGGTATAACTTTTACCCGAAATTTACCTGAATTTTACCCATTCAAAGTATCTATACCCGAAGTTTACATGTGGGCATTCACCCATCGCAACCCGACCCGATACCCGGTCCGTTGGGTCTAACTTTTTTGGACCCGTCAGGTATGCGATCGGGTCCGGGTCAGGTAAAATATTTTTTGTGGTATTTCATGGGTCTGCGTATTCTCAACCCATTGACACCCTAGTAGCAAGTAAAGTCCTTTACATACATTAAGAATAGAGGACTTGAAGTGGCAAAATGAAGTTCAAAAGTTGTTTTGGCAACAAATTTAGCAAGTATTTTCCAATTTTCATGTTATATATAATTGATCCCGACCACAAAGAAAATGTAGAATAAAGCAACTTATTATTACCACTCGCCTTGAAAAGATAAATGTAATGAATGGGCTTCGAGAGGAACTTACTCTCTTAAGTAAAGCCAAACAGAGATGTCTCTTTATATCTCTTCTGAGGTCCTTGGGTAAATTGTGGATCAAATTTTCTTCATCAACGCCCCTCGTTTCCTGCCATTTGTACTGCTCATATCTCCTTATTCGCTCCCTCAAATTCTCCGGTAGCAAACGGTGGGACATCCATTGCTCTGCATCTCGTCTTTTCACCCTCATTTCCTCTAATCTCAGCGTTGTAGACTGCAGATATGTCTGTTCTACCAATATTTACATCCCATTATTTATAGAATTTGATCAATATCAATCTAAATCAGTTTACAGAAAAAAGATGAAGATATTTATAAGTCGGATTTTATTTGTTTCGAAGGAGGAATGGTTTGCTTACCTGCATATTTCCAATCAGAAGTGAGAATAGCACCAGGCCAGATATAGATATGAAAACAGCAAAACAAATTTCCCAAACAAAGGTACTTGTTTCAAGGTTTTGGCCAAGAGAACTGCAAAAGTAAGATATGAAATAAGCATCATGTAGTAGATGAAAATATAAAAACAAGAGTACACATGATTTAAATTTAAACTAGGGGTGACAATTAGGGTTCATACAAATATATTTGGACCAAAATCTAACTAATTTTTCAAGGGGTCGGTCCTAACATTTTAGCATTATAATTCCAATTGGATTGACTTTTAATAATATTTGGGTCCAATTGGTTTTAAATTGGGGCCCAATTGGGGTCTAAATTGGGTCCAACCTACTTTTCACTTTGAGTTAATTATCTATATTTTACACTCAACTACAACTCCTTACATCACTTTTATTCATAACGGGTCCTTACTGGGTTCATTTTGGGTCCTTATTGGTTCCAACTATCATGCATATTTTTTGACAATGGACTCAATTGGACCCAATCCACTTTAAGCCCAACCTAATGGACCCGAACCAAACCCAACTGATTCAACCCAATTGCCACCCATAATTTAAACTTTGGCAACAGACATTGTAAAATCCACACAAAAAAGGTAAAAAAGTGATATTCTGATGCAAGCAAATTCAATCTAGGAGCAAAAAATACCTTAAATTCTGCAGTCCCCACCACAAACAATAGAAGAATTTCTGAGGAAAATCTCTTGATTCAACAACACCAGATTGGAGGGCATCAAGGAATATCCCGAAGTTAAAAACGGTAGCATTTGCATTCTGTATAGGGCATGATTCGTTTAGAAATTGGCTGAATACCGTATGGTCACCCTCGCAATAAAACGAATCACTTCTACAAGCAGATTGCGGCCCGCAAGCTCTCACCCAACAAGTAGTTTCACGTTCTATCGAAAGCAAATACCAAGCGGCTCCCATCACCTGATCCAGGAGCAAAAACATAATCGTCAAATAATAATATATAAGTAATTAATAAAGAAAGAGAATCTATCTCATTTTCAGGAGAAGATTCCTAGTCCCTGTCCAACCAGCAAGATTCACCCTGAACTAGGGGTGGCAAACGGGCGGTTCGGGTTGGGTTTGGGTTTGGGTTGGTTCTTAAATGGGTTGGGTTTTTAAATGTTTTTAAGGTGGAACCAAACTCAACCAGAAAGGGAACCAAGCCCGACCCAACTCAATACCTTGCATTTTGTTCTTTATAATTTTAGATTATTGGCAAACGATTTGGGTCTAACTAAATTAGTTGGACCCATCTTGGAACCAAGATGAAACCAATTAGGAACCAAATAAAAATTCTTAGGAACTAGTTTAATAGAGTTGGAACCATGGTCCCGGACCCATTTTACCACCCCTACTGGCTGAACTATCCCACCTAGCCACTAAGATTCAAAATGACTTCCATAAGTTCATCGACCTTACACCATAGAGCCACTTATATGCATATCTTTCAGCGGGGAACTGAAATACATTGATTATAAATTACATGTTTACCCTGTATGTTTATGCAGTGCCTAAACTATAATATAAATCTAAAAGGCATGGGTTAAATTTGCAGGAAGTAGTATGTCACTGCCCACCCACCCATCCTCACCCCCAATAATTATTTGTAGAGAAAAAAAAAACAAATGCAGTATAAATTTTTTTAAAAAAGAATTAAAGGAACATTATGCAGCCATATAAAATGAAACTAATCCTATTGAGCCTTAAAAGATGGCATGAATTTATAAAAGAAAGCAAAGAAGGAGCATAGTTCAGTCAAACTCAGATGATATCTTCGTAAAAGTACTTACATGACTGGCAAGCATGTAAAGAAAAAGATTGAAGGCGGCTCCTGCCCATGCTGTTTCAGTAAGGATGCCAGATGTTCTTGTGACCTCTTTATACAATGGGTAGACTCGGAGAACCCGTGGTATATATTGAAATACCACCACAAATTTTAACAAATTCTTTGTGTTTAAAGATCTTGAACCTTTCAATGCGGGAATGATAATCAGAATTACAATCTGCAAAAAGAAAAAAGAAAAAAGATGATCGGATTCACATGTACGCTCCAAAAGAAAAATCGTCTCCATATGAAAAAAGTTTTGCAAATAATGAATGCCTAAAATAGATCATACACATATGCTTTACTCAATATAAATTCACAATATTATCATCTTCGTCGTCTATATTGGTATTGAGTTACAAGAGTGAAGATTATGGGAAATTAATTTCATGCAATCAAATCATTCTTGTGCATGTGAAAAATTTTCTTACCTGTGGAAGTGGAAGAACTGCAAGAATGTCGATTATGAAGTACGAGGACAGATATCTCTTTGCTATTTCCCAGGAATCTTCAACTAGGACACCTCTTCCAAATACGCGTGAATAAGGGGCAATAAAACCAGTACGAAACTGGAAAATGATATGGGTGAGGTAAAAGATATCTGTAATGGATCTTAGAATACTAGCTGTCCGTTCCAATCTCTTGTCCAAATCCAGACATTTTTTATCACCATTGATTATGGGTATGTAGAAAAACAAGGGGTCCAAGGAGACAGCAATCACACATGACAGTACAAAAATCTTATTCCATTTCTGAAGAAATGGTCCTTGAGGGTCGAGGATTTTCTTAATAAATCCCTCGTCATTAACTCGGAGCTTGCCCAAAGAAAATGATCTTATTGATCCCGTGAACCTTTTGACTCTCTCGGAGCTAGACTCGAACCCTCTTTGAAATTTATCTGAAACTGAGTTCACTGCTGATTTAAATGATTGCCCATTGAAGCTTTTCTCTGATCTCCAATCCTGAAATCTGAAATATAAGAATAGTTAGATTGTTGGGAGGACAAAGATACTTGTCATGTCGTACTGTAATGAAGAATCTTAACTATAAGCTAAAACCCCAAAATCATTGCATACAAATGGAGATGACAAGAATTATCAAGAACTAACCTGACAAACTTCGGTTGGCCGTTACTCATAATTAGAGCTCATATGAGAAATGTAGAAACCAGAATATCAGCTTCTGATTCTTGGAAGAAGAAAAAGACTCCTTAAAATATGCTTCTTCTAGATCCAAAATTTATTGCAGATAAGCCTGGAAAAATGAATAACAATCCTCTATTTAAGACAATCTATCAAGAACAATCCAAAATTATCAAGAACTATCTATCATGTACGAATCAAAGTTGAAAGCAAATTATATTATTCAGCCACTCTAGGTAGAAACCATCATGTTCTAATAAAATTGAGTTCAGCTTCTCTTGGCACACACAATCTATGTATAATAGATCGTATTGTTCTATCTATCATCTACCAAAAACTTCTCTGCAAGTCCAGAAGTAATATATGCTTGTAATCACTTGATTGAATCATCAAGAACCAAAACTATGATCAGTTCAGAAAGTAAACTTGAAAACCTCCTGAAATTTTAAAGTCAAAACCCAATCACATGTTTACATTGATCTTGATTAGCACCACTTCCATTCTAAACTTGTGTTTTTGCCTTCAATTCAACAAATACCATTTAATTTCTAAATAAAAAACACAATATTCATAATCATATTTCAGTAGCTTATAAAAGAAAAATGCCGAATTCACACCAAATCAAGTATTCAAGCCTTAACACGAAAAGGAAACAGTCAATAAAACCAAATGTAATACGGTCAATTCAAAAATCCCCAATCCTGCACCATGATCGGACAAAAAATTATTCAAAAACAATATAAAAAAAACCCACCAGTTCTTGGCAGCAACAAAGAAAAAAAAACATATACAATAAACTCATTCCGATTATTCTCTCAACACAAAATTCCAAACAAACTAAAAAAGACAACTAAAACGAACAAATAAACAAAAAAAAAAAAAAAAAGATTAAAACACAACAATCATACCTACAGAGCTATGAGTTGTTATACAGACCAGTCCACGACGTCCTATATCACTGCGTGTACTGCGTGTGAGAGACAGATAGAGGGTAGAGAGAGAAAGTGTGGAAGAAGCTGGGGAAATTATGGAGGGAGAAGTTTCCTAGAACTTGGTTTTAGAGAGAGGAACTACAGACAGTTCAAATGAAGGTGAAGAAAAAGGGATAAAGTCGTTTGTTTGTAGGACCCACTTCAAAATTGGTAGTGGAATTTTTGTCAAGTTGACTAAATCTAAATGTATTTCACAAAGTAAATTATCACTCTGGTAACAATTATAAGTATAATTAGGGGTGTGCACCGGTTCGGTTCGGTCAAAAACTGAATTGAAATTTCGGTTTTTTCAATTTTTAATTTTCTAAAATTACAAACCGAAACCGGTTCGGTTCGATTTTAACCGAATCAGTTCGGCTCGGTTCGGTTTTTAACCGAAATAACCAAATTTCGAAAAAAATAGGAAAACTCACATATTTCGGTTCGGTTTTTCAATTTTTTTTATAACTTCGATTTTTAATCTACTCTTTTATATATATTTTTAAATTTTTATTAATATATAATACTTATTAATTATATATAAATTAAAATAATAATTAATGTATATTATATATTTCGGTTTTCGGTTTGGTTCGGTTAACCGCGCCTAAAACCTGAAACCGAAAACCAAAATTTTGCAAAAATAAAAACCGAAAACCAAACCGAAATTTTCGGTTCGGTTGAAGTTTTAGTTTTCGGTTCGATTCGGTCGGTTTGATTGATTTTGAACACCCCTGAGTATAATTCGTTCGCTTTATCAAATATAATTAGAACGTGGTCAAACTCGTTTGGACAAGAATTCTTTTTGATAAATATATATACTACTTAGTTATTTGTATCTATACTATTTGAATAATGAAAAAAGTTAAATGTATTTTGGATTGACAAATATATTCGTATATTAATATATATGGACAAGGTCTCGTAAATTTAATAGTATTGTAATGATACCGTATATGTTTTGGACTTTGGTGAATGTCGTAATAACAATCACATTATTCATAAATCAAGTGTAGTGAATTAATATGTAGGGTTTATCACTTTTTATTTGTTATATTGATATGTCAATTTATTTAAATTATTATTTATAATTTATTTTTAAATAAATATTTATTAATTTATAACAACATAAAATTATGTCTTTATTATCAATTATAATTTATATCGAGATATTCACTTGATTCTAACGTAACAGTATATTTGATTTTATTTCCTACTGTTTTTGATGAATGAATTTATGATTTTATATCAATATAGTTATGTATTACGAACATGATAAAATAGAACATATTTGATCTTATTTATGTCTAAAACTTTTTTTTTCTTTTTCTACAATTATCGAGTAATTCGAAACTTTCTTTGGTCACGGATTAGTGATTAAATTGTTATATATTGATTTATGTATGATAATTAAAAGGTATACTTTGTATTTAAAATAATGAAATTTGTGTGTATATAGTAAGTATCACATGAAATTGTAATAATGAAACTAAATAATGAAATGTAATGATTGAGTACAAAATGATGTTTTATAAGGCATAAGTACTTAATACTTATGATTATATGGCAAATATTTTTTTTTGATTATTTATTAGAAAGAAAAAGAGCCTTATAGAAATAAGAACAAATAATTTGACATAAGTATTTTAACAAATAAAACACGATATAAAATATATATTCTATATTGAGCTCGATAATGTCAATTTATTTTTTCTACCTTTAAATCAAAATACGATAATCGATTTTTATCACGAAAATTTCATATAAATCATTATAATTAAACCGTATCTCTTATATTAAATCTAGCATTAAATTATTTATTTTGTCCTCGTGCATATTTCTCTAAAATTATAAATTATAGTAGAATTTTATTTTGAATTGTTCTCCAATATTTTAATCTTAATGTTACAGCAAATTGAGTGCGATTGTAATCAATAATTAAAGATAATCATGGATATGAAATGTCCATGTCGAAATTAATTATTAATACCATATTATAATGATAATAATTATTATGACTTAGAAATTACAAATTGTTAGGGATGAAGACAACCAATAACACGAAGCTGCAGAGTTGGAATATCTTTAATCAATATCAGGAAAAAATTGCAAAAGCATACTATAGAACTTTTTTTTTAAAATTTTTTTTGTTACATATAGAAATAAATATATAGGAAGTTTTTGATCGTTGACTTATTTGACTTCTTACAACATTTTTTTTTTGGTCATCATTGCATCATTGGAAGACTTTTCTCCAAAAGCCATTTATAGGCCTTGCCATTTATAATAGGTTGAATATTAAAAGAGGTTATTTTAATGGTAAATATTTTAATTATTTAAGCAAAATATCTAGTGTTTTCTAATATTTACATTGTAGAATATAATTATTGGGTGAGGTTCTTCCAATGTTTTAAAACTCAGCCCGACCCGCCCGGTTCAACCGGTTTGACCCGGAACCGACCCTTAAAACGAACCGGTCAGACCTACAAAACCGTTTTTGGCTCAAAACCGGTCAATTTGGTCAAAAATCGTTCGACCCACAGGTCGAACCGGTGACCCGGTAAAACCGGTCATGGGTCAATCGAACCGTTCGGTTTTTATAAATACCAAAATTCAAGCTTAAAACTTAATTTTTCGCAAAAAATCACCAACCTTCTATTATTTTGGCCATCCAACATGATTCAAAGAAAATTTCTCAAGAAAATCTTTCATTCGAACAAATCAAATTAAAATATATTATTTGTAAAACTTTAGTCTTTTACGTTTTAGTTTTTGTTGGTTTGTAAATTATTAAAACTTTTAAGTTTTTTTCTTTAAAATTGTTGGTTTATTATATAATGATGTAGCAATTATGTCATTTGTGATGTACATTTGATTTTTGTTCCATGAATTCGAAAATTATATCAATTGAACATAATTTTGCTTATTTATTTAAAAAACTCTCAATTTTTTTCATGATTTTGATATAAATTTATGAACTAAAAATGATTTTGAAAATAGGAAATATCACATACCAGAATCTTGCTAGGAAGGGGTTAGCTGTGAACCCGTATTGTCCGTTATGCGGGCAACAAGAGGAATCGGTCATACATGCTCTACGAGACTGTTCGTGGTCCACCAACATATGGAAGCAACTTGTCCATCCGTTATTGCATACTAACTTTTTTTCCAAATCTATTCCCGAGTGGATAGACTGGAACCTAAAGATAGATACTCACAGGTACGCGTCGAGTATACAATGGAACATAACATTTACTGAATGTGTGTATTTACTTTGGCAGGAACGAAATCGAATAATTCACGGGGAACCTGGGGAGACTCCATGCATAACCTTACAACAAATATGGTCCCGAGTGAAGGAAGCCATAGATGCTACTCGTAATGATCCGGAGAGCATTACTGAGGTATCCGAGGCAAGGTGGGCGAAACCAGAAGTGGGAACGATAAAACTCAACGTGGATGGCGCAGTTCGCAATGACGGGAATGATACTGTTGGACCTGCCTCTATAGGAGGAGTGTTTCGAGACCATGAAGGCAACTGGATATGTGGATTTGCCGAAGGAATTGGAGAGGAAACCTCCTTGGGTGCGGAACTAACAGCCATAAAACGGGGACTTGAGATTGCGACGACAATGCGAATTACAAAACTTCAGATAGACTGCGACAGCATTGAAGCTATCAACTGCATCCACTCTGGCTCAATGACTCATCAATATGCTAGGCTCATTACGAGAATACGCGAGCTCAGACAAAGACTACAACAACCTTCAATAACACATACTTGGAGGGAGGCAAACAAAGTGGCAGATCTCCTCGCAAATCAGGGATTTGAGGTGCAACTTCTCACAAGGAGTATTCCCAATGACGTTATTAGCAATGCGGTGGTGCAAGATGTAGTTGGAAGGACTTGGCTTAGATACACGACCCATCGATCCAATGCATTGGGTTAGGTCGGTAGGGTAGTACCCTCTCACGAGAAAAAAAAAATATTAGTATTTTATTTAATATTTATTGCGTAATTATGACATAACTGATTCGACCGGTATTGACCCAACTGTTGAACCAGTGACCCGTGACCCGGTCAATTTTTCGGTTCGATGGCCGAGTTGGGTTTCAAAACATTGGGTTCTTCCAATAGCATCTAATAATATTAGTATATTGAATAATTAATTTTGAGCAAGTTGACTATATATTTTTTAAATAAGGAAAGTTTATATTACGTTTTGAATCTTGTTGTGATTGAAATTATTTAAATAAGTCGAAATTAATATTTCTAGAATAAAGCACCAATCAATAACCCCACACGAATAAACTTGTAGAGTTTTCAAAATGATGTTTGAATATTCATTTACCATTCAATATGTTGTAGTCAATACTGGCTGGATTCATGAACAACAATTAATATAAATTAATATGCTCGAAAGTGAAATTTTTATAACTATATAATGCACCTAACATAGTAGAATACTCTTCTAAAAATGACAAATTCGATAAAAAATTTGGTTTATTTGAAGCGTACAAATATATTATGTGTGTTGAAAATACGAGATTCACTTAAATAATTCTATTTGTCTAATATATTTATAATTCTTTTAGTCATTTTAATTGGTGCAATTGATATAACTCGTCAACAATCAATCTTTAAAATATGGTTTGAATGTATTTTTCAAAAATATCTTCTAATAATTTATTCACTTAAAAATTAACTTTTCCTATAAAACAGTGAAGTGTTAATCGTTCTGCTACCTAATTAGTAATTACATTTATATTTATCTAAATAAAATAAATGGGCTAATTCTATTGGGCCCAACTCATATCAGTTTGGTCCAAAAAATTTAAACTAACTCATTTGAGGCGGCCCAATTTCGATTACACTATTGGGCCTAGTTTTGTTAGTGAGATGGGCTTAGATTGATAATAATAGTACGTGGGTTTGATAATATTTTCAAGCCCATCAAAATGGCTGGGCCACCCCCACAAGTTATTGTTTTAGTCATTTTGCATCTAAAAGGTTTAAAAAGAAATTTATTATACAATATTTCAAAATTAATATTATATACTACTTTTTATATCATTGATTTTTTTCACTTTTTTAAGTTTTGAATATGCTATTTTTATATATTTTATATTATAGGTATAATTTTATTGGTGGATTATATATGAATATGTGTAAAGCTTCGACTCAAACTCAATCGTCCAAAGCTCATTTCAATTTGGTTCTTTAACATTTCAAGTCAGAATTATTATTTTTGATAAAGTTTGAACGAGCGTAACTCAATTCGTAAAAAATAATTAAAATATGATATAAATATAAAACTAATCGAGATTAAACTAACAATTAAACAAGTTAAAACTTAAAATACAAAATTTTAAAACAATTATAATTGAAGTACATCTAAACAACTCATAGAAATATAATTCATCTGGTAGAGTGCCACGTAGACACTTCCTCTTCGGTGAGTGACAGAGATATACAGATACAACACTCACTACTCATAAGCTTCTCTCTCTCATCTCCTTTCACTCCACTCCACTAATAATAGTGATGCCAACAATCATTCTCTAGGGTTTCATCATTCGCAGCAGATTCACCTGAATCTATTGCAGTATGATCATACGTTCCGCGATCTTCAATCCGATCCAATTCACTGTTCGGTTTTGATCTGTAATTGTTTGATACATTTGTATAATTTTTACTTTTATTTTGAATAAAGTTGCTGATATTATTTATATTGGAATAATGGATATGGATCTGCATCTCGAGATGTGTTTACGTATTGCCAAGATTCATCTATTCTGAGTGTGAGAACTGATTCTTATTCTTTGTTTATTTTAATTAATTTCTGAATGTGATTTTGTTTTTAATTTGAATCTATTGAGTGTGTAAAATATGTAAACGTGATTATTCGATTTAACTTCAGTTTGATTCATTAACTGCTGTGGCAGCTGAAGATTCGAACCTTTATACTGTTGCATATTTGAAAAAGCAAAGGATAATAAGGTTTCTTAATTGTTGGGTCTCATAAGGAGATAGTTTACTTGTTATAGAAAAAGAGCATATTTATACCCACTAAAGTAGTTATAATAATATAAACCTTACTGCCTTTTTTTCTATGACAGAAGTTCGGAAAGTGAATGGTTATAGTATACCATTACATTTTGAACTCGGTTTCATCGTCATATCATTTCATTTACTGTATTTTTTTTCACCATACAGATATGTAAATATGATGGAGCAATTATGGGGCTGATTTCGTCTTTTTTCCTTTGTTGGCTTTTGTTTTGTTTTACTGTGGCTTCATTAGATTCAAGATCAAGGCATCTGCTTTAGATGTTATGCAATAGTTTCTTGAGGTCTGTTAGTCTTCGGGTGGGAAATATTGTGAGATACACTGAGGTGCGGCAGTTTAATTATATCCGTCGAAGTTCAAATGCTACTCACTGCTTAACGTATTTGTGGAATCACAAGTTTTCAAGAACAAAAAAGATGATGGTGGATACTGGTGCGACTGCTAAAGGATCATCGAATGATATTTTGCCGGAGAAGGATGCTGATGGTGGCTATGCCAGTGGAGGGTGGAAGAGGTGATTGAATATTTGAGGATTTCTATTTTTCTATGCTTTGGAATTTTGGCATTATTTAAGAAGTTATTTCATGATGGTAAAAATTCTTATATATGGTAGCTTATTCTGGAACTGATGCATTTGCTATTTCTCATAAGGTTTCAGATGTCATTCTTGGGGTTTCTGTAGAAATATAATGATCTGAGAAAAGATTTAGTATGTATATATAATTTTGTCCGAAGTTCATTATCCATGCAAGTTATTAAAGTTAATGTTTCTGTGATGGTCAAATAACTTTAATATCTCCTCAAGTGCATCCAGGTGATGTTCAAATTTGTCTTTGTTAGTAAAATTAAATGCTTGTATGCATTTGGCAACCGTGCTGTGACAATAAATGTATCTAAAGCTCTCAATTATGAAGAATTCCCTTCTAAGTCATTTACTTGAGAATACCCTTTTTCCGGACCACGAGCAGCTTTTTGCACTGCCATTCCCTTTGTGAAAGTATAGGACAAGTTTGGGTTATTAATACTGGGTTGTTTCTTTAGATCAGACCAAAACAACTATGTTGCCTTGTCCCTGTCATTTAAGTACCTATCGTCTTCAGTAACATTAGTTCAGATGCTTTTATTTAATATATATTAAGAATTAAACACACAAACTGTTTGAAAGAGAAAGAGAGTTAGTAGAGCAAACCCTGCGCTTGGGATAATAAAGCCAGCAAGGCTCAGCTATACCATGAGCGCAAATAATACAACTTGAGATGAGGAATGAGAGAATGTTACTTGTCATGTCTAGCATTCTGTATGTAGAAGGAAAGTAAGATTTGATTTTGTGGGACCTCTTGGTGAGCTCAGAAAGCTCTCTATTGGATATGCACAGTTCCCTATGTAGACGTCACACATCTAATGAAGCTTACGATTTGCTACAGTTATTCCATGCAACAAAAATGAACAGTTCTTCGGGATATGTCATTACATTTCCGCTGTCTTTGTACTTTTTTGTTCTTAAATTCTTTCAGTTCTTTGCGTTCCCTATCCAAGATCGTTCAACTTTGACTTTAAATTCATGGTACACTTTATCAAGATGTATGCCTCTTGTTTTGCCCCTTTAAGGAATGGAATAGGAGTCAAACTATGTAAACGGGTTGGTAAAGTAACGGGAAAAGAGTATCATATATAATCTTGTTCTATAGTTCTTCTCCTCTCTGTCTTTCTTCAGCTTTCTTCCGCTGAATATGTACGACGCAAGCTCAACTTTCGCCAGCCACCATAATCATTATGACGTTTTATAGCACTATTTGTGTTACTTGTATGAGATATAGTGTGTGGATATATTAAGTGCCGATCTATTTAGTGCTGCGGAGACTGCTATTTTCTTTCATAGGATGAATTTCTCTTGTGATTATTATTGGTTGAAGTCGCATTTACATTCTATTTCCTGATTGGCAGTGAAGATGGAAGATTAAGTTGTGGATACTCTAGTTTCAGAGGAAAAAGGGCGAGCATGGAGGACTTTTTTGACATTAAGGCTTTCAAGATTGATGGACAGTCAGTCTGCCTCTTCGGGATATTTGACGGTCAGCTTTGTATTATTATCCTTTTTCCTTGAAGCTTTATTTTATGGCTAAATGAACAGTCAACCTCTGATGATGCAATCGTCATGTAAATGGCCCTTCCAAATATACGACTGGAAACCCTATGTGCATTAATGGAATCTGGTCATGATAGTCTGCTTTACTTAATAATTGCAAAGTCGGAACACTCAAAAGTGATAAGGGAACTGGGAACACAGTTGATCTTAAAACTAAATGCATTCCCCTATTTTCTAGCTTATTCAAGTCACTTTGTCAAGTGAATATAAACTGTCTTCAAAACGGAGCTTGGTTATGAACTTTTAGAGCTTCAGCTCATATATTAAATCTCCCATTTTCTATAACTTTTCACAAGAATTCGAAAGATTACACTAGATAGCATGCTGAACTTGATGACAAGCTCGAGCATGGCTAGTAGAAGTTGATCAGTGTTTTAAAAGGCGTGGGGCGGGGGCGGGAGCGGGGTGTTCGGTATCCCTCGGGGCGGGGCGTAAGCCCCGAGGCGTGGGTCGTATGCCCCTCGAATTTTCTATTTTTAATTAAATATAAAATAAAATATTATTAAAAATAATAAGGTAAAATAAACAAAGATAAAAAAAATAAAATTAACAAATTTTTAGATGTAAACTCCAAAAACTTAAATATTTGACCATACAAGCGAAAAGTTCAAGTTCAATGTTTGGCAAATATAATATTAAATGATAGGCAAATAATCGTTTCTAATTAACCACTATGCAAAATAAAGATCGAAAAATTGCAGTCCTTAAAGAATCTTGAATTCTTCTCTTGTTGAAGACTTGAAGTTGTATGAACTATGAATTATGATTTATGAATGAACGATGAAATTATGAACTATGAAGAGAGTTTAAAAGTATAAATAAAGATTTGATTTTTTTAGGGTTTTATTTATAGTTTTATACATGACTTGAGGATCAAGTTTATTTATAATTATTTGACTCCAACTAAAAGATTTTGGGCTTAAAAATATTAACTATATTAAAGTGGGCCTAAAAAATAAAAATTAAGTTGAATAATCATGGGGCGCACGGGGCGCATGGGGCGCGCCCGGGGCGTACGCCCCACCTCTTCGGGCGTACGCCCCACCTCTTCGGGCGTACGCCCCATTGGATTTACGCCCCCTGGTTGCCCCGGGCGTTTTGGAGGACGCCCAGCCCCGGGGCGCTCCCCGAGGCGCGCCCCGGAAGCGCCTTTAAAACACTGAAGTTGATCATACCTAGTTAACGAAGTGCTTCTTTGTATTTTCTTGGAATTATAATTATATCTGTCCATTACTTAATGCTTGTAATTACGATGAGTTAATAAGTATTATTTTTCTCTAATGAGTATAATATCTCATGACAGGTCATGGTGGCTCTCGCGCTGCTGAATTTTTGAAGAAACATCTCTTTGAGAACCTCATGAAACATCCAGAGTTTATTACAAACACAAAATCGGCTATAAGTTAGTTGAAATATTCATTTCTCATGGCTTTTTATTTCCAAATGATGATATGTGATCGCATAGGAGGATTCTGTTAGGATATTGATAGAAACGAAAATAACTAATAGTTTATCAGAACGTGGAATAGATAAATAAACAAGAACTAAAAGTTCTTGCCCCAAAATACCAAGAAGTAATGTTCTTGGTCCCAAAGCCTGGTCCCAAAGCCAAAAGGCTCCAAATTATTTGATCAATTATTTGATAAGGAATAATAAAACCTTAGCTACCCTATTTATAATACTACTAACCCTAATTACTAAAAATAAATGACACCTAACTTAGGAAAATAATAACTAAAATCGGAAACATAATTAAAGGAATTAAAATAATAAAATATGAATAATTGAATCTTCGAGATTCTCTTCGAAAATCTACTCCATAACAGATATCGACTGGCCTCTATGTAATAGGAGATGCTCTGGGTAAATAAAATTCAGGAGTTTTGGGCTTTGTGCAATTGCCTGTCTAGTTTTAGGGCTACACTAGGGATAAGCATTTGCCCCAGTATTGTGCAATATTGTATGTTCTCCATTTCCATTAGTTTGATTCGCAGGATACTCTTCATTTTTTGCATGCAAGGTTCTGCCATTAGTGCGCTTCAAACTGGTCACATCAAAGTTAAATATCCTTAAATTGGAGTTAGCTTTCTCATGTTAACTGCTTACTCAACTCCTACATTGAAATTGTGGAAAGCGCGGGGCATAAATCTGTGAAACGACATCTGAGGAAATGTAAAAGCACTAGCTGACTTTATGCAAATGTTGATTTACTGAGCCAGCTGTTGTTTTCTGTGTTGATAGTATGTAAATTAAAAATAAAAAATGTTAAAGCACCATGAGGAGCATGAAGTACTTACCCTCTCTAATGCATGTTCACTGTGTCCGACAAAGTTATAATCAGTTGGATTCTACAAACTGAAACACTGGACTTAAACAATTTTCGGCCTGTAAATTTATCCTGAACATGGACATACATGCCTGCCCCTACTGACCAATTTGTGAATACCTATTTGATTTGCATGCTTAGATATGTTAAAGCCTATTCAAAGACACGGTTTAATGGTTGCATAGTGCTAGTTTGTCAATGCTTCTCTTTTGATTATTAAAATTACTACTATATAACTACAGGTGACACATATCAACGGACCGACAGAGACTTTTTGGAGTCTGAAAAAGACACCTTCCGAGATGATGGCTCAACCGCCTCAACAGCAGTGCTTGTTGGCAATCACCTTTATGTTGCTAATGTTGGAGATTCTCGAACTATTATATCAAAAGCTGGAAAAGGTAATAAATGGTTGTATTTTGCATTTAAACTATCTTTAATTACCGTGAAGGTAACATTCTTTTAGTCCTTCTGTTATGAAGCAGATTTGGAAAGATGTGGGGCATATTCTTGAAGATTTGATTGTTTAAGATTTATTATTTTAATTTCTTTAATTAGGTTCCCTTTAATTAGGTTTCCTAGTTTGAAGGATTTGAGTTATTTACTTTCCTTTGTTATGAGTCTTTAATTTTGGTAATTAGGGTTAGTACTATTATAAATAGGCTAGCTAGGGTTTTATTATATCTTATCAAGGAATTGATCAAGGAATTGGGAGCCTCTTTGGCTTTGGGATCAAGAACGTTAGTTCTTGATATTTTGGGGCAAGAACATTAGTTCTTGTTTATTTATCTATTTACGTTTCTATTGAATTGTTCTCTAATTTCATGAATAAACTTTATTGTTTATTTTCGTCTCCATCACCTTCCCTAGCAAGGAAGGATTGAGAATCCTCTTTAAAAAGTAAGGTTTTTAATAATGTGGGCTCCATGAAATCTTCCATGGTATATTTGTGATCTATTTGTTATTACTTGATGCCAACGCTAGAAGTAGTTATAATTTAATGTTCGTCAAGCCATACTAGTATACCTGAGTGTTGTTTCTGTGGAAATAAAATGCCACCGCCAATGATATAGTCTCTTTAGGAGGAATATGGTAATCGTCTTTTAACTACTAAAGATATATATCCCCTCGAATAAGTCAATAATGTGAACATATGATGATTATTAATGTCAAATTCTTATATCTAAAATTCAATTTAAAAAATAAACTGATATATGGTTTTAATTATTTACATTTTCTTACCTTGAAACTGACTATGTTACCCCCTGGCAATATTTTACGAAGTTTTTGTATTTCCGGACTCGTCTTAGCTTACCTTGTATAAAATGAAAAATTAATTAATATTAGCTAATATTACTAATATTCGCCTACTGGTTGTAGATTTTGCTAGTACATGTAAGTACTGTTTTAACAACTCGTTGTCAGGGGCAAACAAATTAAGAAATTGACACCAAGGATATTGGATCTTGAACAATAACGATTTGTGTAACCGTTCATAATATCATGAACCATCCTCTTTGATTATTGGTGAGGGTGACGACTGTTTTGGGTGTTTAGGGGATACAGAAGCCAAAAGTGCTTGTAACAAATAACTCTTTTTCCTTGCTCGACAGCAATTGCACTCTCAGAAGATCACAAACCAAATAGAAGTGATGAGAGGAAAAGAATTGAAAATGCTGGAGGTGTTGTCATGTGGGCAGGTATGACCTTCTTAATATAACTGTTGACTACTGTGTTTTCGACATGCCTTTTCTGTATGACGATCATTCTATGAAAAGTGGTGTCATTCAGGAAACAACAGAGGCTGTATTTAATGTCAAAAAAAAAATTATGCTCATTATTGATAATAATATAAATAATAATCCCTTCCATGCATTAAATGGGGAGTTCCCTTATAACCCTAAACCACAGATGGACATATAGAGGCTAGTTTTTGGACTAACTGATCACAGTATGTGTTTTTATGGTTCTATTTTGGTCGTGTGAATTGATTATTCATGAATGAGATACAGGATATTCTAGAGTCAAAATATCCTTATGAGGATCTATGCATTGCAATTAAAAATTCCATATTGGGTTCAGCAATGATCTCTAGTTTTGGTGGTATGACATTCCATTGTTGTTGGTGTATCAGGCACTTGGAGGGTCGGAGGTGTCTTGGCCATGTCTCGTGCTTTTGGTGATCGGATGCTGAAGCAATTCGTTGTGGCTGAACCTGAGATTCAGGTACTCACAATTAGAGTTCTGGTTTTACCATGGTAATGAGCTATATATGGTTGTTGATTATGCCGCAGTTCATAAATGTTAACATATTATAAACAATTGAGTTTCAACTAGTTGGTCCATGCATGGACCCAAAGCCTGAATTTTGAATTATATAGTCGTGAAATGCTACTTTGTTGTGGTCTGATAATCTTCATTATTGGACTTGGCTCGGCAGACATCATTTTTGTCGTTTTCATGCTACAGGAACAAGAGGTTGACAAAGACCTTGAATTGCTCGTGCTTGCAAGTGATGGACTTTGGGATGTTGTAGCTAATGAGGTAATCCTTCTTGTTCTCATTGTTCTGAACACCCTTCATGCTTATCAATTAATTTTACTTCTACAAAATGGTGGTGAGATGTTTTGCATAGGTAATTTCAGCTGATATATGATGAATAGTTAACTAAAGCAAGTGGACAAGATATACATTGAAATAGGTTTCTCATCCGGGATAGGTACTCTGTGAAAAGGAATTGTAAGTGCACAATCGATTTGTGTGCAAATAAGATTGAAAAAAAAAAGATTTTTTATTCAAAATCAACTAAAAAACATGAAAAGAAATTTAAAAAACCAAATGATATTTATGAAAAAAGGTTTAGCACAATTACCATACTTGAAATATTGATGCCACTGTGCACATTGTCCTCAGGATGCTGTTTCGATAGCACAAACAGAAGAAGAGCCTGAAGCAGCTGCTCGTAAATTGACCGAGACTGCTTTTACTCGTGGTAGTTGTGACAATATTACCTGCATTGTTGTCAAATTCCACCATGAGAAAGTGGGCCCCGAGGGACCCCATCAACTGCGCGAACCAGATCCTGTGATCAAGGAAACCCAAGAAAATACCGAAGCAGATCTCCAGGAATCTCTGAATAATCCGATAACCAAGCCTGAGGAATCCGAGAAAGATTCAGTAACCGGGCCCGTGGAATCTCAAGAATGTCGATGAATTCTTCAACTAGTATGCTGACATGGCGCGTCGATGGAAGGCAGTGTGATTTGTTCATTCATTGGTTTTGTTTTGTAATCTTATGGGTTTATGTATGTGTGGGTTCATGATGCTCATAAATATGCTGACATGACAATTTTTATGTTATATAATATCATCAGACTCTTATTCAATGGCTCTTAATCTCACACAACATGGAAAGTTCTCGTCTCAATTGAGTTTGTGCATGCGAAGTTGTGTGACAAATTTTGTCCTCAGATGTTTTGCAGAACTTGTGCTGTAATTCGTTTAGTCTCGGTCGAATTTTGTGACTTATGTAATCCATATCTATCTATATCTATCTATATATATATATATATATATATATATACTATTATAAAAGGACGAGTTGTTTTTTTACATTTTTGAAGTACCTAAAATATCCCGATTTTAATTTTTAATGGTAAAATAGTCAAACAATAAGATATATAATTTGATGAGGACTCTAGAAGTGAATTAAATAATAAGATATTTAATTTCAGTAGGACTATAGAAGTGAATTATAAATTAATATAAAATACATTAAGAATATATAATTTGATGAGGACTATACAAATGAACTAAATAATAAGATATATAATTTGAGTAGAACTCTATAAGTGAATTATAAATTAATATAAAATACTTTAATGACAAAAAAGTCAAAACCAACAATCAAAATAAGATTAGGACTCTACAATGGAATTATATAATGTAAGTAATAGAGATTGAGTTAGATAAGGATTTCACAAGATAATGAAATATATCCATATCTAATTTATTTAGTTAAAAGAAAAAGTTTAAATGATACTAAAGCTTACGCAAAGCTGGAAAGAGCTGGGTGCCCAAGTGTTAGTCTATTTTCTTTGTATAGTTGGCCACAATATTTGTAGTTTCTTCACATTCTTGGCCACAATACTTTTGTCTTTCCAAATTAGCTCTATACAAAATTTTAAATTCTATAATTTGACCTTAGTTTATAGCCACAATATTTGTAGTACCACAATACTTTTATATTTTCAAATTAGCCCTATACAAAATTTTTAATTCTATACTTTGACCTTACTTTATAATGCCTAAGAATAGGGAATCTCATTAATCCTTATTATTTTAGCTCAACATTTAACAATATCTATTTAGTTAATCTTAAATACCTTAAATTTAAGGTATAATAAAAGAAATTATTCTTAAATACCTTAAATTTAAAAGCACATAAAAGTTGTGCATAAGATTTTTTTTCACATAAAAGTTGTGAAAATCATATGCATTCCCATAGCACTCAAAATTCAAATTCAATACACACGAAAGAGGGAATCGATATTTTTTTTTTTTCGGCTGACTCATCATTTAAAACTTATATTTTTCATCTAAAAATCATGAAAATATTTTCAAACAAAAAACCTATTTTATATATTTTTCATTTAGAAAAGGCCAATACTTAGGGTAAGTAAATATACGAAATTGTACTTACTCTTTTAGGTTAAGAATTACCCAATCGTACTCTTATATAGATATTTAATTAATCTAGCAAAAGTAAAGTAAGAATTCAAAACGAGTTCTAAACGATTGATTAAAGATTCTAGAATTGGAATTCACCACAATAAACGTTATCTACCTCATTATGTTTCACTATCGAACGTGAATGGTACTTATGAAGGATATTATCCAATTTTAACTATTATCTTCTTTCAAAGTATATTAGCATACATAAATTAATCAATCACATACTTTCGTGATGATTAGGCTTAATCTAAGTTCATTAATCTCTGTGATAATGTATGGATTCCTCAAAAGATCTAAACCTACTTTCGATTTCTATGGGTTCTGATATCAATATGACACCTTTCAGAATTTTCACCTAATATATACGATCGTGCAAATAAGTGGCCAGCAAATTCACAAGCATTAAACAACAAGAAATTAAATCATAAGCATACGCATTCACGAAATCAAGAAAAACGTAAATTAGTTGGATAACATATTATTGGGACCCAAAGTGGACCCAATAACGACCCAAAATGGACCCAATAAGGACCTATTATGAATCAAAGTGGTGTAAGAGGTTGTTGTAAACTGTAGAATATAGATTATTTACTCAAAGTGGAAATAGGTTAGACCCAATTTAGACCCAAATTGGGCTCAATTTAAAATCCAGTTGAACCCAAATATTATTAAAAGTCAACCCAGTTGAAACTAAAAAGTAAAAAGTTTGGTTATTGCTTACATATGGGTATTTTTTGTTGTTTGCTTACAGATAGAAATGTGAGTCGAGCTACTATAATAATTTCTGGAGCTCAAATATCAATTGCCTCAAACACATCTTTTATTTTAATAAGTTGATTATTAATTCATATGTAGTTTAATAATCAATTAATGGGGAACATTTAAAAAATTATTAATTTTGAAAAATGTACTAGATTTGGGGAGGACTGAAAATGTACACCAAAACACATTGGCAAATACATATTCTGACAACGCTTTTGGCAAAGGCGTGGTCGAAGCCTTTAGAAATAATCTTTTTAAAAAAAATCTTTAAATTGAGCTTTAAATTTATTGAGCACATAACTTGGAACTTAAAATATTAAGTGTATATTTCACTATTACTACATAACATTTCAACTATCGCTTTAATCTTTCAAGTATCAAATATTGTTCCTTTGTCTTTAATGTTCAATTATAGTTTCAATTTCGTCATTTTGACCATATTCTGGTGGATTTGATCGAGTTGAGCAACATCTGCACCGAAAATATTATCTTTATGGGCAATTGTGGCATGCATATGTTGTTGCATATGTGAGGTGGACATGATGTCCGATCCGTTCCAAAAATACACCGAAAAATTACCAAAAGATCGAAATGGAAATAAAATCTAAACCTAATGAACAATAGTGTGATATTTGACCTTTTAAGGACTAAATTGATACAACTATGAAATTTCAAGAACTAATACTGATATTAACAAAAATATTTATTTCCTATTACATGTATTTATTATGAATATGCATGTTCATATATAAATTATTATCTCAAATTCATGTGTACATTTAAATTTTTTAAGAAAAATATTTCCACCTTGGTTGAGCATTTCAACTTTAGCCCCTCAAAATTGAAATTGAGACCATTCGCTTAATAAAATAATTTCCCCATATGATCTTATAATTTTTCAATTGAAATTTTCAACCCCTCAACTTCCAATCACATTGATTTAGCCCATCAACTTAAAGAGTGATCCATCCGGTCAATTTCTTATCAATATTGGTTGAAAAATTAGTCACATGGCATGCACGTGATTAACTTTGATGTTAAAATTATCAACTCAATTTTTGAAATGTAATTACTGATATGATTGTATGACGTTTTCAAAACTAATGATAATATATGTTCTCAATTGAAAATGCATTGTATAAAAAAGTTTCAAAAATTTATGATTCATACATTAAAATTTTGTATTAGAAAAGATAAATTAACAGGGCTAATTTTATCAAATCAATTTAAATTAAAGTATCAGTAATAATAGGAAAATAGGCATTTGTAACAAGGCCAACACTTTGTTTTGTAAAATAACAAACTAGCAATTGCAAACAAAAACAACAATAACAATTATCAACTTAATAAAGAACAAATAGTCTCCACTATGTTTTAATTATTCTTGCTATTTCTTATGCATTATATTTTACGTACATATATTACATGTGTTTTACTACTTAATTTTTATCAATAAAACTTTAATATTAAATTGCAAAAAGACATATTCGATATTAACAAAGGAAATAAAAAACATCCTTTCTGTCAACTTATTGATATGAAATTAAGGGTTATAATAGTTTCATCAAATATTTTTGAGATTATAGTAAGTATAATATATTGATTAAAAATAACTAAGTTGAGTTATTGTGTAAGAATTTGATGCTTGAAATGAATAATATCTGCATATATGAATTATTTAATAAGATCATATGACCCACGTGCAACGCACGTGTTATTTACTAGTCATAAAAAGGATATACGTTATCCCTATAAGAATAATTTTTTTGAAGTACAGCAATGGGCTCAACTAGAAGCAGTCCAAAAGGCTATTGCTTTTAATTCATGGGACAAATACATGATATTTAACCTTTTAGTACTTACTAGTAAAAAACACGTTCGTTGAACGTGAAGCATATGATCTCCATTAAGTAATTCATATATATATATATATATATATAGTTGTTATTCTACTTAAAAGATGTTAATAATTTAAATTTAACTAAATAAATTATCACTAAAGAAGTTAGTATTTGAAAAATAAAATATTGATTGATATGGATGAATTAATCAATTCTTGAAAGAATTAAGTTAATTAAAAAGTGAAACATAAATAATAATGTAACTAAATAAACTTTTATGTAAATTCATGCTTCATTTATACGTATATCTTGTTTAATTGAGGAATCAAACGCTTCACTTCTTTTTTGTCAATAATTTTTTTATAATGGCCCAAAAGCTAGACACGTGTGTAGTGTTTTTGTTTCTTATTTCAAAAGTATTCTTTTTAGTTCTCTATTTGCTAAACTCAGGGGTAGCATATTTTCAGTTCACTAAATGTGTCTCACCTTAAAACCTTAATATAAGTCTCCGCGTCATAGTCGGTTGGCATAAATGATGCATCCATTTTTGTTTGATTTTCACTAATTGTGTTTTTATATTTATTAAATTGAGTCTAGTTAACAAAAATAAAAAATAAAAATTGCATGTTCTACATATAGTTAATGTACAATATGGGAAATAACTAAAACATAATGAGAAACGATTTTTTCTTTAATTTGATAATATCGTAGTATTTTGGTTTGCTATTGATAGGAGATTCTTTTAAATAAAGTGTGCGTTAACCATAATTTTAATAAATATTTTCTTACTAACTCTTGTGACTTAGTTTCATAAATATATTTGATAAACTATGCATTTTTTTTTATTTGTTGAAAAATTACAATTCTTTTGAATGACCAAGTTAATAAAGGAGGAAATATCAATATACTCAAATGCCTAAATAAAATACTCAAAATAAACTAAGATATTAAATATTCAAAGCTAAATATTAATTTAACTATGTAAATACTCACTAAATAAATTATAAGTCATGATCTCGTAAAGTTATTCAATTATATAGATAATTCATTATTTTGTAGTATTTTATATTGAAAATTTAAATAATAATTTAATTAAGTATATAGTTATTTAAAGAATAAATATTGGTTGATATGATGAGTTAAATTAATAATTATAATATATCGTAGAACATAGAAGGTGTTTTGACAATGTGATCTAAAAAATATTTAAAACATGTCTTACAATAGAAGGTGTTCGGGTAGGAATAGGATAATTGATAATCAAATATTTAGTGACATGCTTTTGAGATTTAACAATTACTTAACAAAGAATTTTTTTTATATTTTCTTATTTATTAATTGTTTGAACAAAAGAAATTGTAACCTAATATTGTAAAAAATATTTGTAATTTGCATGTTTAAACTAACTATTTTTAATTAAGATTTAGTATTTATATGTAATTTTACCATAGAGTTCTTATGTGATATATACATATTTTATTGTAGATATAAACAACTTGTTTTATTATTTAACTCTTTTATTTTTAAAAATAAAAAGGTGAATTACGTATTGTAGAGTTCTAGTGTAATTATACATCTTACTTATATATATATATATGTATAACTTATTTTGATCTACCTAATATGCCCTTATGTATTTTAATTTTAACTTTTATGAAAATTCATGCTTCATTTATACGTATATCTTGTTTAATTGAGGAATCAAACGCTTCACTTCTTTTTTGTCAATAATTTTTTTTGTTAACTTTCAATAATCTTTATAATGGCCCAAAAGCTAGACACGTGTGTAGTGTTTTTGTTTCTTATTTCAAAATTATTCTTTTTAGTTCTCTATTTGCTAAACTCAGGGGTAGCATATTTTCAGTTTATTAAATGTGTCTAACCTTAAAACCTTAATCTAAGTCTTCGCGTCTTAGTAGGTTGGCATAAATGATGCATCCATTTTTATTTGATTTTCACTAATTGTGTTTTTATATTTATTAAATTGAGTCTAGTTAACAAAAATAAAAAATTGCATGTTCTACATACAGTTAATGTACAATATGGGAAATAACTAAAACATAATGAGAAACGATTTTTCCTTTAATTTGATAATATTGTAGTATTTTGGTTTGCTATTGATAGGAGATTCTTTTAAATAGAGTGTGCGTTGACCATAATTTTAATAAATATTTTCTTACTAACTCTTGTGACTTAGTTTCATAAATATATTTGATAAACTATGCATTTTTTTGATTTGTTGAAAAATTATAATTTTTTTGATTGATCAAGTTAATAAAGGAGAAAATATCAATATACTCAAATGCCTAAATAAAATACTTAAAATAAACTAAGATATTAAATATTCAAAGCTAAATATTAATTTAACTAAGTAAATACTCACTAAATAAATTATAAGTCATGATCTCGTAAAGTAATTCAATTATATAGACAATTCATTATTTTGTAGTATTTTATATTGAAAATTTGAATAATAATTTAATTAAGTATATAGTTATTTAAAGAATAAATATTGGTTGATATGATGAGTTAAATTAATAATTATAATATGTCGTAGAACATAGAAGGTGTTTTGACGATGTGATCTAAAAAATATTTAAAACATGTCTTAGAATAGAAGGTGTTCAAGTAGGAATATGATAATTGATAATCAAATATTTCGTGACATGCTTTTGAGATTTAACAATTACTTAACAAAGATTTTGTTTTTATATTTTCTTATTTATTAATTGTTTGAGCAAAAGAAATTGTAACCTAATATTGTAAAAAATATTTGTAATTTGCATGTTTAAACTAACTATTTTTAATTAAGATTTAGTATTTATATGTACTTTTACCGTAGAGTTCTTATGTGATATATACATATTTTTATTGTAGATATAAACAACTTATTTTATTATTTAACTCTTTTATTTTTAAAAATAAAAAGGTGGATTATGTATTGTAGAGTTGTAGTGTAATTATACATCTTCCTTTTATATATATATGTATAACTTATTTTTATTAGTTATTATTTATTATTGGACTCTTTTGCCATTCAAAATTAAAATACATAAGGGCGTATTAGGTAGATCAAAATTTCAAAGAAACACTTTTATAATAGATAGATGGGAGATTATTTGTCCCAGTTCCAGACATGACAGTCTAACTCATTGTCCTCTCTTAAGTTAAATTGTAGGATCTAAGTCCTGGGAAATAGAAATATGAATAGCACCCTTCATAGTCCATGGTAAGCTTAGCTCCAAAATACATTTTGGCTTTTCTTATTCAAAAATGAACTACACAAATGAACTAAGTGAACATACTCATGCAACTTTGAAAATAAAACCTTTAGTTAGTATTAATAAATAGTAGAAGATTCACCATAAAAATTGTTTGACAAGAAAATTTTGGTCACATTATCAATTTATCATCCTTACTTAAAATTATGTGAAAATATATGTAGCACAAATGAATACATTCAATTCGATTTAAAAAAAACATATAAAATAGTTGGTAGATAAGAACGAATTCAATTTAAATTAAAAGAAAAAATAAATGAAATAGTTGGCAGATAAGAACAAGTTAAAGTTGATTCTTATAATCACTTAGTATTCTTGTAATCACTTATAAAATGAAAAAAAGTTAACGTTTCACGTTATGAGTATTCTTGTAATCACTTAGAAAATAAAAAAATTCCACGTCACAAAGTAACCAAAGTTAAAATCTAGACACTAACCATGGTTAACTCAAATTACACAGACTCATAGGGCATTTCAGATTGTAACTCCAATTTTCTCACTACTTTCTCATTTCAATTTAGTGGAAAAAGAAAGATAAAAGCTCACAAATTCCAGCTCCTGCTGATCAAGTTCTCAATTTTAGGGGTAATTATTCAACTTCTCGTTCATTTTTTGTTTCTGATTTTTTACATGAAATTCTTGTCTTTGGTTAAGATTCTGCTGGTGTGCTGAATTGGAGTTCAGAAGTGAAATTAACTGCTAGTAGAAGATTTCGGTATGTTTAATCATTCAGATCTACCGCTAGCGTTCTCTTTTTGTATAAAAAAAATTTCTTAGTCTTTTGGTATTGATTTTTTTCTGGAACTTTTGGCACTTATTGATTGCTTGGATTAATATTTTCGTTCTATTTACTAATGATGTGATTAGAGTTTTGCTGCTGGAATATGTTTCATTGATGCTTGATGTGCTTAAGCAATCCATTACAACTTTTGTTTTTTCATTTTTTTTTCTAATTTTCTTCTCTTTGTTGTCGTCGTGGGTTCTAAAGAATTCAAATTGAGAAAGTGGGTTCTAAAAATAGACTAGTGGAAATGTATGTGTTTGGAAGAAAACAAAAGTATCAGTAACAGCCTCATTGCTTCATGTTTTCATGTTAATGCAATGTTTTGAACCTCAGGTTGTGCATGTACTTGCAAAATCAATCGAATCGCGTGCACATATTCCCCAACCGTTCCGATTGGCCGTTATTGACACGTGTTCAAATTAGTCTTTTTTTAAACCAATTGGGCCGATCATTTTGGTCTCTTAAACTGTTAGGGTCTTTTAAACCGGTAGTTGTTTAACTGTTCGGATAGACCGTTGAGAGCAGGTCAACGGTTAGCCGTTTGGATCAACTGATGTCAACACGTGTTTCAAACATGTAATGTCTTAACTGCCCAGATCAACGGTTATTAGCCGTTTGGGTTGATCGTTGTTGTTAAGATGTGTTCAAAGCAGGTCAATTTCAAACTGTTCAGGTGGACCGTTGGAAACATGTGTTTCAAAATAGGTAATTTTCCTTAACGGTTTGGGTCAGTCGCTATCAACATGTGTTCTTTTGCCAAGTAAGATAAATGGTCAACACGTATTTAAAACAGTTAACCGTTGTTAACTGTTTGTGCTGTTCGTTGTCATACATGTCGTGTCGAGCCCTGTTCAAATCAGGTGAATTTTGTTAATCTTTTTGGTCGATTGTTGTCAACACGTGTTTGAAACATGTCATTTTTTTATAATTGTTTCGGTCGTTGTAGACACATGTTCGAAGCAGGGCAATCGTAGTCGCTCTTTTTTAACTTTTTGGATCTACCTTAATCAACATGTGTTTTAAACAGGTCATTTTAATGTTTGCGATAACCATTATGGCACACCGCACATGTTTGAAAATGTGTTTTTCCAATATTGTCATGTATAATTAATGTTTTAATTGGTCACTGTTTAAGTGTAAACAAAAAATACTCCATGGGGTTGAATACTTCTCTTTAGTAACAATCTTCTTTCCACAAGTACTGTCGCCCAAAACACTGACCCCAATCAATATTTTCACCGGAAACTGTAGAAACCTAAAACTCCTGGCCAATTTGAAATGAGACGGTTCAACTTGGGAAGGAAGGAGTAACTGAAAAGTGATTAGCAACTGATGTTAAGCATAAGTTTAAACAGTTTCTTCTAAACTTAATGGTTAAAATGTCGGTTGGAGTTGCTCAACCATGGGTTAAATCCGTGTCTTAATTCTTAATGTTTTTCAGAACTT
Source organism: Verbascum thapsus (assembly GCA_963669365.1). NCBI lineage: Eukaryota > Viridiplantae > Streptophyta > Magnoliopsida > Lamiales > Scrophulariaceae > Verbascum > Verbascum thapsus. The sequence goes on along the minus strand of OY770107.1, from coordinate 8,641,076 downwards.
TCGGGTTTTTTGTAGAATCCAATCCAGAGTGAGGATTGGTGGTGCTGTTTAACAGTTAAACGTGCACATGGAATGTGTCTATAGTTATCGTTTTAGGAGCTACATTATGGTACATGGTTTGAAATATTTGTAAATAATGGTGTATCACTGTGCATTGGTTATTGACATTTTTCAAAAAATGAGAAAGAATCACGTGCTACACACGTGGTTTTCTGATGAGTAGCTAAATTGAAGTTAAGATTTATGAAGTCTATGGTTAAGCATGTCCAAATTATTTGTGGATATATTTGATTTATTGAAAAATAAATCTAAATATTAGTTTATAGACAGTTGTTTAGGAAAATAATTGATCATTTGTTGATTTCTATCTAATAGCCTTTTGTTTTTATCCATTTATTTAATCATACAATAGCCTCAAATTATTATACTCCTACATTCCTCGTAATAATTACTGTTGTTTCAGACGTGCAAAAATAAGTTTTATTTCTTAACTGGACCTTTTCCTTTTAATTTTTTTTAATTAAAGTAGATATAGACATTGTGTAACAATTAAGAACGGTATGGAGTATTATATTGTTTCATATTTTCAGATCTCATTCAAAGCTTAAAATTTGGTAAAGAAAATGGACCTAAAAAAAGTATGGAAGAAAGGAGTCCTATTTTAAATGAGAGAGTATTGCTACCATTAACTTTTCTCTCATTTTACATTCAACATCTCTACATCAACATTAAAAATCAAAGAGCTGTATCATACTATTTTTCATTACATCTGTTCATGTATAGTTAAGTTTTTTAACAATGTTGACTAAGTAGTTTTAGACAAATGTAGGAATCTAAATATTTATTTTCCTTTTGATTAAGAGTTTTTCACTACCATGGTGTTTTCATTGATAACTCTTATCATATAATATGTAATGAATACGTTTAATTATATGCTATATTTTAATTTTATACATCTACAGACTACAATAAATTGGTTCTTACATATGAATCTTATTCATGGAATATTTCAGAACAACACCTATATCTTTAATATCAAATTTAGTACTTTATATGTTCACACAATTAGCATTTCTTTTTTTCTAAATATTTATTTTCCTTTTGATTAAGAGTTTTTCACTACCATGGTGTTTTCATTGATAACTCTTAATATATAATATTTAATGAATACATTTAATTATATGCAATATTTTAATTTTATACATCTACAATAAATTGGTACTTACATATGAATCTTATTCATGGAATATTTCAGATTTCAGAACGTTGACCTATATCTTTAATATCAAATTTAGTACTTTATATGTTCACACAATTAGCATTTTTTTCCCTTTCTAGAACACATCATATAAGGTTTAATGTTCTTAAAATGAACTTTTTTCCCTCCAAAGCAACCCACTCAAAATAATAACCTGCCACTAACAACAAATATCCACCAGTAAATACATTTTTTAAAATATAATTTAGTATTTTCAAAATTAATAATTAATTTTCTTTTGTGTAGGTTGAAGTGCTGATTGTTTTTTTGTGTAGATGCTTATTTTACTGTTCAGTGTTCTGGTTGTGAATTTGTATTTTGAACTCGTAACTTTGTAATGATATTGTGAATTTGATGGATTGCACCGTTGTTGCGCCACTGTGGTGCCACTGTTGCACCTTGAGTTTTTTTTTTTAAATTGCATATCTTGCTCTATTCTCGCTATTCTACCCTAACATTGTGATTTGATGGTCGATCCCCTGATTTGATGCTTATTTTGATTAAGATCCAGAATGCATTTGCTTGAAGTTGTCTAAAATTGATCGATTTTGTGAATGAACATGATTTTTTTTTATATATATTAAAAGTTTCTATTTTTAAATGATCAGCTTTCTTTATTTTATCTTTTGCCATGAATCAGGTACTTGACTATTGTAAGATCCTCAGTGTTCATCAGATTTTCTGTATACATCTCTCACCGACAAAAAGCTGTGAAAAGGTAATGTAATCACTTACAAATTTAAAAAGGTCATGAGTATTCTTGTAATCACTTACAAATTTAAAAAAGGTCAACGTTCCACGTCACAAAGTAACACTAGGGAAGCCAAAATCTAGACACTAACCATGGTTAACTCCAACTATAGTAACCACATGAGACCACCACTATATTACCCCAATTACACAGACTCGTAGGGCATTTCAGATTGTAATTCCAATTTTCTCACTACTTTCTCATTTCAATTTAGTGGAAAAAGAAAGATAAAAGCTCACAAATTCCAGCTCCTGCTGATCAAGTTCTCAATTTTAGGGGTAATTATTCAACTTCTCGTTCATTTTTGTTTCTGAACTTTTACATGGAATTTTAATCTTTGGTGTGCTGAATTGGAGTTCAGAAGTGAAACTAACTACTAGTAGAAGATTCTCATATGTTTAATCTTTCAGATCCACTGCTAGCGTTATGTTTCTCTCTATTTTTTTTCGAGTTTTTTGGTATTGAATTTTTTCTGGAACTTTTGACGCTTATCGATTGCTTGGATTGATCGTTTTGTTCTATTTACTGATGCTGTGATTAGAGTTTTGCTGCTGGAATATGTTTCTTTGATGCCTGATGTGCTTAAGCAATCCATTACAGCTTTTGTTTTTTCATTGTTTTTTTTAATTTAAGAATTTCAAAATTAATAAATCATTTTCTTTTGTGTAGGTTGAAGTGCTGACTGTTTTCTTGAGATATTGCACTCGTAACTTTGTAATAATATTGTGAATTTGATGGATTGCACTACTGTTGCACGTTGCACCACGGTTGCACCTTGAGTTTTATTGTTGCTTGTGTTTTTTCCCAATTGCATGTCTTGCTCTAATATCGCTATTTTACCCTAAAATTGTGATTTTATGGTTGATCCCCTGATTTGATGCTTATTTTGATTAAGATCCAGAATGTATTTTGGTTGAAGTTGTCTAAAATTGATTGATTTTTTTGAATGAACATGATATCTTTTATATCTAATTTTTTTTAAATATGATCATCTTTCTTTATCTTTTGCTATGAATCAGGTACTTTGAGAAGATAATATAATTTTGAATACTATGGACTGCAACAAAGACGAATCCCTGAGGGCCAACCCAAGTCCATGTGATACTTTCTGGACTATCTGTAATCATTGCAAGGTGCATTATGAGCATCTGAAAAAGTATCTCAACTGTACTCTCCTTTGCAACAATTGCAAGACGCCATTTATGGCTTTAGCAACGCCCCCGCCACAAAAGTTTCCAAAATCATCGAGTCAGGTCCCTAAGCAGCGTCAGCAGAGTTCAAGCAATCATGTACGGAGTCAAACTCAAAGAAGAAATATGTCGTCTGCTGAAAAACAAGTAGCTGGTCAAGCGGGCCCTCTTCCTGGTAAGTCAGATCCTTCAGTTGGGGCTACGACAGTGCATATGGATCATGAGGCACAGGATAAATTGAAGAGAGCATTTGCTGAGTCGAGTTCCAAGGAGAAAAGTGTAAAAAAGAGAAAATTAGAGGATTATAGCACTTACAGTCAGGCAAACATTACCCGGAAGCTGACAGCCCTTGAAACCCGAAAGATGCTGATTGAAAATACTCGTAAGCAGATTTTGATGAAGCTAAGTGCTTGGGGCTCGACAACTGATGAGGCTCGAGGAAACGTTGGTGGAAGTGGAACCAATAAAAATGAACATCCCGAGGTAAACACAAAAGTTCAGTAAAGTAGAAATTATACTGAATTTTTTATTGTAGGTGCAAATGTAGGTACAATAAAAAAAACCTGTCCTTTGGCTTTTTAATTGCACAATACAAATAGCAGACATATTAGTGTTTTGATGGTCCAGTTAAACTGGGCAAAACTCGTTTCTTTTAATTTTATTTTTGTTCTCATGGGGCGAGACAGAATGCTTAAACTATGGTTAGCCATATTATTTAAGTTGCATTTACATTCTTGATCACCAGAAAATGAAAATGCACATCTAAAACCATTTTCTCCAGAATATACTCATTCTATTTCCTACTGCACATCCTACCATCATTACACATTTTCAATCATATCAAACTAAATGTCATCTTTGATTCTCTCTTACTTTATATTTTAATATTTTCCTAATAACAGTAAGATAATTCTTTATTGGTTTATTGCCAAGAAAAAATGTATATGCATGTGTGTACATATGTGCGCGTAAATTTGATCGAAAATCCGAGGTTTCTTAAGCATTACTTTATAATGTGGAGTGATCATATGCATGATGTGTATACTTATAATGTGGTGCATATGATGTGACGTATGTACGTGTACATTGATTGGGTGCACATAGGATGTATTTTTGATGTTACGTACCACACACATGCATAAAAGTTTGAACATAAATTCGAAGCTGTGTATGTGCAAAGTTTATTTAGTTTACTTATTGAACGTTTTATACACTTAATACCTATAATACGAATTATATCATGGTATTTATATTGATTGGGTGCACAGACTGTGCACATATGTATACGTACATTGATTAGGTGAACATAGATTGTACTTTTGGTGTATGCATGTGTGATTCTACTTGTATACCTACACACATGCGCAAAGTTTGAACTTAAATTTGTAGCTGTGTACGTGTAAGGTTTATTTAGTTTACTTCTTATTATATGTTTGATACACGTAATTACATATAATACGAAATATATCATGGTATACATATTGTGGTTTTTACGTATACACGTACATAACAAATTGAATATTATATGTGTACGTACGTAAGCAAAAGGTTTGTTTGGGGTTTCTCTTAGTTTACATCTGATACGTGTAATAAAAATATATATCATCACATGTATGATGTGGTTTGCACGGATACACGAATAAAAATGGGCGTATGCATATTACGTGCTTACGTAAAATGTTCATGAAATTTGAAAGTAAGGAACGTGATATAAAGAGCTATATCAGTAATACCTCTATCACAGTATGTGAAGCGCATATGTAAATACACATTAGTCATCTTTTATCCACCGTAAAACAACTTGCATGACCTGGTACTTGCCCCCGTTTACCAAACCAACTTATGTATGATATTAATATTAAAAAGGAAAAAGTCAAATAATAAACGGGCGGATACCGTATTTCAATTTGTGGTTTTAATGTACCTGTAACCGTCTCGATTCGCTAATGGGTCCAAATTACAAACCACACCCCGTCGACGTATATTGTTGGTAGGACCGATCTATATTATATACAAAGTGATTAGTTGAAGCTACATATACGTATATAAAACATTCAAAGTAAAAAAGGTTTTTGTATTTCAGAAAAGTGGTTGTAATTATGTATCTGTACTCATTGTGATATGTATGCTCCATCAACTTATTTCTTTAACTCTTAACAAATCATGCAAACTTTACATGTATTCATGTATCTGCACACATTATGCACAAACACAGATCACATATTTATGCGCGCGCGCACTGTACATTTTTACGTTCACGTAGACAGACACTGCATACATTTGCACATAAGCTCCTCAAAACTTGTTAGATTAAGTGTTTGGATAAATTTCTTTAAGAGGAGCTAACATAAATTCATAATATGAATGATTGTGATTTGTAGTTGATCTCCTCAATTGTATGAAAGTGATGGTGGAATGATTTATAAAGGGGAAATGAATATTTAAATGTTGAGGTAAAGAGAGATAAGGTGTAAAAGGGGCTATATGCATTAGAGGCTTAAAGGAATCCTTTGACATTTACCATTCCCAAATTATTTAGCGTATTGTGAAATTAACCCTTTTTGATTTAATGTGTACATTGAACTGTGTGCTACGAAATAAGAAAAAGTCAAGATAAGATGTTAGGAGCGTGTAAGCTCCTTAAAAGTAAGTTGGTATCATCGCTTACTTCTCAAACACTTAACAAATCATGCACACATCTTCATTATGTACATGCTGCACTCATTAAGCACACACGCATGGCACATATTAACGCGCATCCAGAGCACATTTCACACACACACTGCACAGTTTTGCGCATGCGCACACAGTGCACACTTTCACATATAAGCTCCTCAAAACATGTTAGCTTATAAGTTCTTCAAAATGTTTGGACGCACTTTTTAAGAGAGTTTATAAGTTCCCGTTATAAGATGTTGGGTAAGCTGGGATCTCAACTATTTCTTAAACTTTGAACAAATCATGCACTCATTTACACATACTCAAGTACTTACTGCACACATTATGCACACAGAGATAGCACATATTTATACGTGCGCACGCTGCACATTTTACGTGCACAAATGCTGCATACTCAAGAACTTAATGCACACATTATGCACCCGGAGAGCACATATTTACGCGCACGCACACTGCACATTTTACTTGCACGCACGTTGCACATTTTACTTGCACGTTGCACAGTTTACGTGCACAAACGCTGCATACTGAAGTCCTTACTGCACAGATTATGCACACAGAGAGAGCACATATTTAAGCGCACGCACACTGCACAATTTATGTGCACAAATGCTGCACAATTTACGTCTGGGCACAGACTGCATACGTTCGCATATACAGACACATACACAAATTGCACGCGTTTTACACACACTATTGGACACATTTACACACACTCTGCCACACATGTTACACACACTGCACTCATTACACGTACACATGCAAATCAAATTTACACATCACGCACACACAAATGACACAATTATTGTTATATGACAAGTATCAACTTTATAATATAATACTTGATTAGCATAATATTTGGATTCCAAAGCCTAGAAATTTTTGGAAATGTCATAAACTCAAATATATCTTAGAATCTCAAACATGGTATTGTATCCAAATACTTGAGAACTATTGTTTTGAATCTAACATCTTATAAGCACTTATGTTGCTAATGTTGGAGAGCGTGGAACTATTACATCAAAAGCTGTAGTGTGTAGGATACTCTATATACTTGTATTATGAAAATCGTCAAGGGAACAATCCTTTTGGTCCTTTCCCCAGCAAAGAAGGGGATCGGTAATCCTCCTTTAAAAAGTGAGGTTTTGAGTAATGTGTGCTCCATGAATTCTTCCATGGTGACAACTCTGTGACCTGTTTGTTATTAGTGAAAATGCTAGAAGTAGTTACAATAAAATTTCATCAATTTTCCTCATGCACCTATAGTATGTCTGTGTGTTGTTTCTGTAGAAATTTAAGTGGCCTGGTGATATGTTTTTCTTTATGATTAATATGGTAATCGTTTTTTACTCTACAATTCTGGACAGAATTAGCACACCGCCATGAAGATATCCATGCCCTTGAACAAGGAATAAATGTGAACTATGATGACTGTTAGGCTTTAATTTGCATCTGATAATCAACTCTAAAAAGTAAAATGACATTTTCTTTCTTGAAACTGACTATGTTATATCGTGCAAGATTTGGTAAAGGTTTTGTGTTTCCGGGTAGCCACTTGGCTTTTCGTTGAATAAAACATTAAATTTTGCATATAAATTAAATGTTAGCTAAAACTACTATTTTTCTACTGGTTATAAATTCTGTTAGAAGATGGAAGTACTGTTTAACATCCGGTTGTCACGCGCAAGCAAAATTATCTGTTGGTTTCAATGAAATAGGATTTCGAACCATAATGATTTTGAGTAACCATTCCTTAATAATATCTTGAACCGTCCCTTTTCAATTGTTGGTGAGGCTTATGATTCTTTTGGGGTTTATGGAAGCCAAAATCTTTTGACAAATAAATTCTTCTTTCTTGCTTGACAGCTATCGCACTCTCAGCAGATCAGAAACCAAATAGAAGTGATGAGAGGAAAAGGTTTGAAAATGCTGTTGGTGTTGTCATGTGTGCAGGTATGACCTTCTTAATATATGTTTTGACTGCTTTGCTTTTCGCGTACCTCTGCAATGTGGCAAGAATCAGTCTGTGAAAAATGAGAACATTTCACTTTTGGTCCTACAGAGTCTAGCCAAATTATTTCTAGTTCCACATGAATTTTAAAAACACTTTTTGGTCCGACTAGGGTCAAAATGTGACGCTTTTAATCCCGTCCTATTTTTGGCGGGAAAATGACTCATGCTCTATTAGATAATGTCCCCGGGATTCAAATGAAACATGTGACGGGCACATGTTAGGCTGTTAAGTAAAAGAGCATGCATCTCAAGCGGGTGTTTTTATAGATGGGCGGCAAAGTGTCACATTTTGACTCCAATTGGCACATAAGGTCACTAAGATCCCTATACGTCTAAAAGTGATTTGGCCGAACTTCAATGGGACCGAAAATGAAATTTTCTCTATGAGAAGGTTTCATTCAGGAATGAAAATAGGCTGTTTAATGTCAAAAGGAGTTTCTGCTCATTATTTCCTTGTCAAAGCAATGAATGGTGCTTGGCTTCTATTTTGACTGACAATAATATAAATGAGGATCCATTTCCATGCATCAATACAGGGAGTTCTCTTAATGAACTTGTCACATATAGAGCCTAATTTATGGACCTACTGATATTTGTGTATGGTAGGTGTCTTTATCCTTCTAAAGGTAGTTGTTGATTGATCAAAACATGGTTTCAAAAATGTTAAAAGATAGTAAACTATTGAATTTCGATTTGTTGGTTGTGGATGGACTCAAAATCTGATTTCTGAATTATGTAGTGAAAGACTACTAGTACTACTATATTCATGTGGCCTTATAATCTTCATTGTTGTACTTGGTTCGACAGACATCAATTTTTCGGTTGACCATGACCTTGAATTGCTTATGCTTGCCAGTGATGGGGACTTTGGGATGCTCTAGCTAATGAGGTAATTCTACATGTGACAATCACTACTTTTCATTTATTAGCAATTGATTTTCCTTTGAGGACCATTGGGAGTTTTTTTTAGTTTTACAGTTTTACTTCTACAAACTAGTATAAAACACATACTATATAAATTTAGAATAACTAAATATTTATATCATGGATCCATATTATATAATACAAAATAATACAATTTTTAATAAAACTGGGACCAAGATATGATAAATAGATTAGACAAAAACAACAAATTAGACATAGATTTAAAGGGATTTCAGTTATTATTTATTACTATTAATTTTAATGTAGTTGCAATACATTATATTATAATATACATACTGTTACACTATACCGAAGTAGACTTAAATTACAGAATAAAAACAAAAGATGTATAAAAGGACATATATAGAGAAATATTATCAAACGAGCATAAAATATAAAATATTCAAAGCATAGATGGATCATGGATGCATTGAATTCGATACTAAAAAACCGTGAACAAATGGTAAATTAACGGGCTGGATTAATATTTAATTATTTAACGGGCTGGATTAGGCTTAAATTAGGCTGTGCTTGGACCACGCATGCTCTTGTGGTCCTAACATGGGCTGGACTGGCCCAACTTATCTAGTGGGTCAAGCATCTGGGCTGAGTTGCGAGTTAGTGGATCGGTTTGGCCCATATAACACTGACGGGCTGGACTAGGCTTTAAGCTTGGCTCTGATTGGGCTAGCCCATATTTTGCGGTCCAACTAATCTAGCGGGTCAAGCGTAAAGGTGTCAAGTAGGCCTCACACGGGCCTGCTTGACACACGGGCCTAATAGGCCAGCCTGTTAAGGCCGGCCTATTGAGGCCGGGCAGGCCGGCTAAGGCCTGCCCCTTAAGGCCAGCCGGCCTTAAGGGGCCCAGGCCGGCCCATCCCATGACATGGAATGGGCCGGCTTGCCCCATTATTAATTATTATTATTTTTTATTTTTTTATTCTATAAATATTAAATCTTATAATATTATACTAATAAAATCAAGATTTGTCTTTAATGTCCACATTTACATTAAATGATTTAGTCTATCAATATATATTTAATGTCCACATTTACATTAGATATAATACATATATTTAATGTCCACATTTACATTAAATGATTTGTCTTTTTTTTTTTAAATATACAGAAGAAACTCTATAAATTAATACTTTTGGGACCACCAGTGTTTTAAAAGGCGTGGGGCGGGGGCGGGGGCGGGGCGTTTGGTATCCCTCGGGGCGGGGCGTAAGCCCCGAGGCGTGGGGCGTATGCCCCGCGAATTTTCTATTTTTAATTAAATATAAAATAAAATATAATTAAAAATAATAGGATAAAATATAAACAAATATAAAAAAAATGAAATTAACAATTTTTTAGTTGTAAACTCCAAAAACTTAAATATTTGACCATACAAGCGAAAAGTTCAAGTTCAACGTTTAGCAAATATAATATTAAATGATAGGCAAATAATTGTTTCCAATTAACCACTATGAAGTATGAATTATGAACTATGGAAAGAGCTTATAAGTATTAAAAAATCTGATTTTTTTAGTGTTTTATTTATATATGACTTGAGATTTTTATTATTTGACTTCAATTAAAAAGTTTTGGGCTTAAAAATATTAACTATGTTGAATTGGGCCTAAAACATAAACATTAAGTTCAAAATTCAATAACCATGGGCAGCCCATGGCCCGGGGCGCGTGGGGCGCCTGGGGCGTACGCCCCACCTCTTCGGGCGTACGCCCCATCGGATTTTCGCCCCCTCGGTTGCCCCGGGCGTTTTGGGGAACGCCCAGCCCCGGGGCGCGCCCCAGGAACGCTTTTTAAAACACTGGGGACCACCAAAATTTATTAATTAAAAGATTTATTAATTAATCGATAAATTAATAATTATTAATTTATACATTAATTAATATTTTATTAATTTATAATAAAAAATTCAATTTACAAACACCATTCAAACTTTCAGTACAATGCATGTACAATAATTAAAAAATATTTTTTATATAAATACAAGATAATAATGCTAACACAAATAAATCGTACACACACGACATGCCTTCTAATTTTAAAGGTGTGAAAAAAACAATAATGACCGATGAGATTCGAAGAGCATTATGCATGCACAACAAGGATAATCCAAGTCTCACTCAAAAGCAATTGTAAGAATGGATGTTAGCAATTATACAAGCACAACAAGGATAATTCAAGGACAATTGCAAATTGATTTGCAAGTTGAAATTGTTTTCAACAAAAAAACTAAAGACAATTGATCATTTTTAAAAAAAAATTCATAAATCATTCATGTAATATGTAGTATATAAGGAATTATTAATTTATATTTTATATGGGACCTATAGAAATTATCAAAAATGTATTATCTTATAATTTTAGCGAATTATTAATTTAGCACCCTATCCCCGAGTCGGGACCGGCCAAAAATATTATCTTAGAGAGTTTATTAATTAATCGAGTATTAATTTATCGAGTTTCTACTGTATTTTTCTCTATTATAATTACATTATATATTAATATATATATACTACTAATTATATATAAGTAATATAACTAAATTATATTAATATTTACAATATTTTGTAGCCATATATTATAATATGTATTAAATCAAAGCAGATAATCAGAATGAAACCCAAAATGTATTATATATACTACTAATTATATAATAATGATATACTAATATTATACACATATTATATAAACTCAAAAATATCAATACATTAAATTATATTAATATTTACAATATTTTCATTACTTTGTAATAGAGTTGGATAATTTAATTCTCATTTCTTTGTAATGAATTTTTTTTAATTTATTTACACAAAAATTATATTTTCTAAAAATATCAATACATTAGATATATATACTACTAATTATATATTAAATATTTGAATAATAAATTATGAAATTATGAAAATGAAAAGAAAAGAAAAAAGGAAAACAAAATAAAAAGTCCAAAAAAAAAAAATTTGGGTTGGCCTGATGGCCGGCTCGTTAAGGCCGGCCCCCCTGGCCCGTTAAGGCCTGGCTTGTTTAACTTAGGGGGCCAGGTCCTAATTGAATTGGCCCTAACGGGCCGGCCTGTTTAGGCCCGTTAAGACCAATTTGACACCTCTAGTCAAGCGTCTGGGCTGCGTTGTGAGATAGTGGATCAGTCCGGCCCGTCAGTGTCTGGACTAGGCATACATTGGGTTGTGCTTGGGCCAGACCATATTTTGTTTCTGGACTGGCCCAACTAATCTAGCGGGTCAAGCGGGCTTACTAGTAAAATGGACTAATCTGGATTTAAGTCTGGGTTGAACTGTGAGTTGGTTGATCGTCCGGCCCATCTAACATTCTTTAACAAAATAAGATGTAGATTTTTGAGGGGGCCAAAACTGAGTACTAGTCTTACCATTGGACCAGTGGTAGATTTTATTTTTTATTCTCCCAAAAAGAATAAATTCGGGCCTGCGCTGTATCATCATGGACTGGGCCGGCCTTCCAAATTACGTGGGCCAGCCCAGTCCACCACGGCCCACGTGTAGTGGGCCAATGGGCTGATCCATTTGACATCTTTAGTCGGCTCTGACCACCCTATATCCTAGAGTAACGTACTAGGCCTGTCAACGGGCGGGTATTACCCGTACCCGGCCCGTACCCGCACATTACCCGCTCAAATTTTTTGTCACCCGACCCGGTCGTTTACCCGTTGGGTCTGTTGAACGGGTATTGACCGGGCAAAAATGATATATCGGGCGGGTTATTACCCGACCCGGTCCAAACTTTTTTTTTTTAGAAAATATTTTTTTATCATTCTCGCATATCTATTAACTTATATTTTATCTTTTTTTTTCTTAATTCGTCGATCTTTGATTAGTTGTAGAAATGTGATTGTTGAAAAAATAAACTAGACAATGCTTGATTTTTTCCCCAATTCTATCTCCAAAAATCCTAATTTATATATATTTATATATACACAAAAGAATTAAAAAATATGTAAATCACAAAAATTTCGATCAATACAAAAACGGAAAATTATTGATAGGGTTGTCTAATTGTTCATTGAATAAAAGCATATATATTTTAGAATTCAAAAATAAACAATAAACAAGTCTTAAAAAATAGTACTTACAAAATTGATTGGGATATGTAATTATTTTTGAAAAAAGTAAAAAATAAAAAACACATTAAAAAATTACACATCGGGAAGAAGGGATTGAAATTGAACTTGGGAAAATAAGAGTGAAAGGAGTGAGAGGTGGGAAGAGACAAATGAAATATGTTTAAAAATTAGAATTAATTGGGTGTTGACCGGGTAGTCAACGGGTATTGGACGGGTATTGAACGGGTGATAGACCCACGGATTTTATACGGGTGAATACCCGGTCCGGACCCGAAAGTTTAAAAACTACCGGGTTCGGACCGGGTCCGGGTTGAACATCTCACGGACCGGGTCCGGGTCGGGTAAATTAAATTTTGAACGGGCACGGGTATGGGTAATACCCGCCCGTTGACAGGCCTATAACGTACTTTTTCATTTGGGGTTTTCACTATTTCCTCATTTCAATTTGGTGGGAAAACATATAATTCCAACGTCCGCCAATTCAAATTCTCAATTTTGTGGGTAATTATTCTATATTTCTTTCATTATTTTTTTTTTGTATGCATAAATGGAAGTATAATTTGGTTACGATTACCGATTAGCGAAATTATGTTTTGTCATATGTTTAGTCATTCTAATTCATTGCTAGGGTTCTGTTTTTCTTTCAAATTTGATTTTTTTTAAGTATGGGTTGATTGGGTTAATTGTTTCATATTTACTGATGCTGTGAGTTTATTTACGCTTTTGAAATTAGGGTTTTGCGGCAGTTGACGCAATGTGCATTTTTGTTGTGGTCGTGGGTTTTTTAAAAGGAATTTATTTAAATTGAAAATTAATGTGTTTTGGAAGAAAAATAACAGCACCAACAGCCTCAGTGCTTCATGATTTTGTGTTCATGCATTTACTTGTACAACAGAACGAATCATGCTCCAGTTTTTCAGCTGTTTCAATCAACCATTATCAACACGTGTTCAAAAGAGTCTCTTTTTTAGTAATTTGGAGAGACTGTTATGGACACAAGTCCAGAACTGGTGGTCTTGTAGACCCTTATCAACACGTGTTGAAATTGGGTCATACTTTAACTGTTCTGGTCGGCCCTTATCGACACATGTTTGTTGCAGGTCTTTTTTTGAACTGTTTTGGTCGACTGTTGTAAAGACGTGTTTAAAACAGGTCACTTTTGTTAACTGTTTGGACCTATCATTCTCAATACATGTTCAAAGACTTGTAACTGTACTGGTCCACCATTGTTAACACGTGTTCAAAACAGGTCATTTTTGGCTTAACCGTTTGGGTCGGCCTTTTTCAAAACATATTTGAAGCAGATCACTTTGCACGTGTTTGAAGCAAGCCAGTTTTGTTAACTGTTTTGTCTGGTTTGTGTCGAGATGTGTTAAAGCAAGCATTTAACCGTTGTCATCACATGTTTATTTTGATGAGGATCTGCAATGTATTCGTTTGAAATTGTCCTAGATTGATGGATTTATTCAGAAGATGATTTCAAAAGATGGCTACAGGAACAAGAGATTGGCAAAGATCTTAATTGAACAAGATGATTTTGTCACTCTGCACATTGTCCTCAGGATGCTGTTTCAATAGCACAAACAGAAGAAGATACCGAAGCAGCTGCTCATAAATTGACCGAGACAATATTACCTGCATTGTCGTCAAGTTCCACCATGAGAAAGTGGCCCCCGAGGAATCCCTGAATAATCCCATAATCAAGCCTGAGGAATCTCAGAAAGATTCAGGATCTGAGCCCATGGAATCTCAAGAATGTTGATGAATCTTCAACGAGTATGCTGACATGGCGCGTCAATGGAAACGAGTGTGATTTGTTCATTCATTGGTTTTGTTTTGTAATCTTATGGGTTTATGTGTGGGTTTGATGCTCATAAAGCTGATGACATCAAACATTTTTATGTTATATAATATCATCAGACTCTTATTCTACGGCTCTTAATCTCACAACATGGGAATTTCTCGTCTCAAATTGAGTTTGCGCACACGAACTTGTGTGACAAATGTTGTCCTCTGCAGAACAGCTGAAAAGTAAATCAGTTCGTGCTGTAATTCGTTTAGTCTCGGTCGAATTTTGTGACTTATGTTATCATTAAAAGGATATAAGTTATCCCTATAAGAATAAATTTTTTTGAAGTACAGGAATGGGCTCAACCATAAGCAATCCAAAAGGCTATTATTGCTTTGAAAATAGCAAATGGCATGAAGCCAAATTCATTTGACAAGTGCATGATAATTAACCTTTTAGTACCAATGGGATATTATTTGTCTTTTTTTTTTTTTTTGATGACAAGGGAACCTGCAGCCGCTACCGTTAGGTGCGCACTGGGTAAATCCCGCTCTTAATTACAGACATCATAGTCTCACTCATTGTCCTCTCTTAAGTTAAATTGTAGGATCTGAGTCCTATTGAGTAATAAAAATAGCACACGCCATAGTCCATAGTAAGCTTAGCACCAAAATACATTTTGGCTTTTCTTATAACTTTACATACTTATGCAACTTCGAAAATAAAACCTTTTAGTTAGTATTAATAAATAGGAGAAGATTCACCATCAAAATTGTTTGATACTAAAATTTTGGTCACATAATCATCCTTACTCAAATTTTGTAAAAATATCTGTAACACAAATTAATACATTCGATTCGATTAAAAACAAACAAATGAAATAATTGGTAGATAAGAACGACTTCAGTTCGATTGAAAGAAAAATCCTATGAAATAGTTGGCAGATAAGGACGAACTAAAGTTGATTCTTATAATCACTGAGTATTCTTGTAATCACTTAGAAAATGAAAAAATGTCATCACATTCAAGAGTATTCTTGTAATCACTTAGAAAATAAAAAAATATTCTTGTAATCACTTAGAAAATGAAAAAATGTCATCACATTCAAGAGTATTCTTGTAATCACTTAGAAAATAAAAAAAAGGTCAACGTTGAGTTAACAAAGTAACACTAGGGAAGCCAAAATATAGACACTAACCATGGTTAACTCCAACTATAGTTAGAGTTAACCACATGACCACCACTATCCACTATATTACCCCAATTACAGACTCGTAGGGCATTCAGATTGTAATTCCAATTTTTTCACTACTTTCTCATTTCAATTTAGTGGGATTGAAAGATAAAAGCTCACAAATTCCAGCTCCTGCTGACCACCACTATCCACTATATTACCCCAATTACCCCAATTTCTGATTTTTTACATGAAATTCTTGTATTTGGTTAAGATTCTGCTGGTGTGCTGAATTGGAGTTCAGAAGTGAAATTAACTGCTAGTAGAAGATCTCGGTATGTTTAATCATTCAGATCTACCGCTAGCGTTCTGTTTTTCTATAAAAAAAAAATTCTGAATTTTTTGGTATTGATTTTTTTTTGGAACTTTTGGCACTTATTGATTGCTTGGATTAATATTTTCGTTCTTTTTACTGATGTTGTGATTAGAGTTTTGCTGCTGGAATATGTTTCTTTGATGCTTGATGTGCTTAAGCAATCCTTTACAACTTTTGTTTTTTCATTTTTTCTAATTTTATTCTCTTTGTTGTCGTCGTGGGTTCTAAAGAATTCAAATTGAAAATGTGTGTTCTAAAAAAAGACTAGTGGAAATGTATGTGTTTGGAAGAAAACAAAAGTAGCAGTAGCAGCCTCATTGCTTCATGTTTTCATGTCAATGCAGTGTTTTAAACTTCAGGTTGTGCATGTACTCGCAAAATCAATCGAATCGCGTGCACATTTTCCCCAACCGTTCCGATTGGCCGTTATTGACACGTGTTCAAATTAGTCTTTTTTTAAACCACTTGGCCCAATCATTTTGGTCTCTTAAACTGTTAGGGTCGTTTAAACCGGTAGTTGTTTAAATGTTCGGATCGACGGTTGAAAGCAGGTCAACGGTTAACTGTTTGGATCAACTGATGTCAACACGTGTTTCTAACATGTAATGTCTTAACTGCCCAGATCAGCGGTTACTAGCCGTTTTGGTTGATTGTTGTTGTTAAGATGTGTTCAATTTCAAACTGTTCAGGTGGACCGTTAGAAACATGTGTTTCAAAATAGGTCATTTTCCTTAACCGTTTGGGTCAGTCGCTATCAACATGTGTTCTTTTGCCAAGTAAGATAAATGGTCAACACGTGTTTAAAACAGGTAACCTTTGTTAACCGTTTGTGATGTTCGTTGTCATACATGTTTTTAAACATGTAATTTTTGTTGACTTTTGGGTTGGTCGTGTCGAGCCGTGTTCAAAGCAGGTGAATTTTGTTAATCTTTTTGGTCGATTGTTGTCAACACGTGTTTGAAACAGGTCGTTTTTTATAACTATTTCGGTAGTTGTAGACACGTGTTCGAAGCAGGTCAATCGAAGTCGCTCTTTTTTAACTTTTTGGATCAACCTTAATCAACATGTGTTTTAAACAGGTCATTTTAATGTTTGCGATACCCATTATGGTACATGTTTGAAAATGTGTTTTTCCAATACTGTCATGTATAATTAATGTTTTAATTGGTCACTGTTTAAGTGTAAACAAAAAATACTCCATGTGGTTGAATACTTCTCTTTTTAGTAACAATCTTCTTTCCAAAATTACTGTCACCCAAAACACTGATCCCAATCACTATTTTCACCCGAAACTGTAGAAACATAAAAACTAATTTCAACTACTCTTTCATCTAAAACTCCTGGCCAATTTGAAAGTGAGACAGTTCAACTTGGGAAGGAAGGAGTAACTGAAAAGTATTTAGAAACTGATGTTAAGCTTAAGTTTGAACAGTTTCTTCTAAACTTAATGGTTAAAATGTCTGTTGGAGTTGCTCAACCCGTGTGTTAATTCTTAATGTTTTTCAGAACTTTCAGGTTTTTTGTAGAATCCAATCCACAGTGAGGATTGGTGGTGCTGTTTAACAGTTAAACTTGCACAGTTGGGAATGTGTCAATACACGCTTTTTTTTCTTTTCTAGAACACGCCAATATAAGGTTTAATTTCTTAAAATGAACTTTTTTTCCCTCCAAAGCAACCCACTCAAAATAATAACCTACCACTAACAACAATATCCACCACTAAATACATCTTTTTAAAGATAATTTAGTATTCTCATAATTAAAAATTATTTTTCTTTTTGTGTAGGTCGAAGTGTTGATTGTTTTCTTGTGTTGATGCTTTTTTTAATGTTCAGTGTTCTGGTTGCGAATTTGTATTTTAAACTCGTAACTTTGTTATAATATTGTGAATTTGATGGTTTGCGCCACTGTTGCACCTTGCGCCACTTTGTAATAATATTGTGAATTTGATGGATTGCGCCACTGTTGCGCCTTGAGTTTTATTGTTTCTTTTTTTTTAATTGCAAATCTTGCTCTATTCTCGCTATTCTACCCTAACATTGTGATTTGATGGTCGATCCCCTGATTAGATGCTTATTTTGGTTAAGATCCAGAATGCATTTGCTTGAAGTTGTCTAAAATTGATCGATTTTGTGAATGAACATGATTATATATATATATATATATTAAAAGTTTCTATTTTCAAATGATCAGCTTTCTTTATCTTATCTTATCTTTTATCAGGTACTTGACTATTGTAAGATCCTCAGTGTTCATCAGATTTTCTGTATACATCTCTCACCGACAAAAAGCTTTGAAAAGGTAATACAATTTTGAAGACTATGAGTGCAACACAGACGAATTCAATTCGATTAAAAAAAACAAATGAAATAGTTGGCATCTAGAATTAAGTGGATTCTTATAATCAGTGACTATTCTCGTAATCACTTAAAAAAATGAAAAAAGGTCAACGCTCCACGTCACATAGTAACACTAGTAAGCCAAAATCTACACACTAGCCATGGTTAACTTTAATTATAGTTAGGGTTAACCACATGAGACCACCACTATCCACTATATTACCCCAATTACACCGACTCGTAGAGCATTTCAGATTTTAATTCCAATTTTCTCACTGCCTTTCTCATTTCAATTTAGTGGAAAAAGAGAGAGAAAAGCTCACTAACATTGTGAATTGATGGATTGCATTACTGTTGCACGTTGCACCATAGTTGCACCTTGAGTTTTATTGTTTCATTTGTTTTTTCCCAATTGCACGTTTTGCTCTAATATCGCTATTCTACCCTAAAATTGTGATTTTATGGTCGATCCCCTGATTTGATGCTTATTTTGATTAAGATCCAGAATGTATTTGGTTGAAGTTGTCTAAAATTGATTGATTTTTGTGAATGAACATGATTTCTTTTATATCTATTTTTTTTTTAAATATGATCATCTTTCTTTATCTTTTGCTATGAATCAGGTATTTGACTATTGTGAATTAGAAAGTACCTTTTTAAGAGATCTCATCAGATTTTCTGTATACATCTCCCACCGACAAAAAGCTTTGAGAAGATAATATAATTTTGAATACTATGGACTGCAACAAAGACGAGTCCCTGAGGGCTAAATCAATTGCTGAGGAAAAATTAGAAAAAAAAGATTTTGCAGGTGCAAGAAAATTTGCTTTGAAAGCACAAAAGCTATATCCTGGACTGGACGGCATTTCCCAGATGTTGACAACAATCGAAGTTCACATGTCAGCTGAAAATAAGATAAGTGGTGAAGTTGACTGGTATAGTGTGCTTGGTCTAAACCCCTCAGTTGATGACGAAGCAATTAGGAAACAATACAGAAAATTGGCTCTTATGCTGCACCCAGATAAAAATAAGTGCTTTGGTGCAGATGGTGCGTTTATGCTTATTTCAGAGGCTTATGGTATACTATCTGATAAAATTAATAGGTTGGCTTATAACCAGAGGATGGGATTCAAAGTAGTTGAACAGAAAGTTCCGATGCCTACCGGTGGGCCCAGTCCATCTGCACCACCACCACCATCCACTGCACCACCACCGTCATCCACTGCACCATCCACTGCACCACCATCATCATCCACTGCACCATCCACTGCACCACCACCGTCATCCACTGCACCACCACCACCACCACCATCCACAGAAAGTGGAATCTTCAACTCTTCGAGCAAGGCAACATCGAAAACTCCAAAACGCCAAACAGAAAGTAAGAGAACAGCCCCGTCCGCTCCTAAACCGGCTCCTTGTACTAACCCAAGTCCACCCGATACTTTCTGGACCATTTGTAATCATTGCAAGGTGCAGTATGAGCATCTAAAGAAGTATCTCAACTGTACCCTCCTTTGCAACAATTGCAAGACGCCATATATGGCTTTAGCCACGTCCCCGCCACAAAAGCTTCCAAAATCATCCAATCGGGTTCGTAAGCAGCGTCAGCAGAGTTTGAGCAATATGTCGGCTGCTCAAAAACCGGTAGCTGGTCAAGCGGGTCCCAGTTTGTTCGGAAATGCAAATTATCAACAGGGCCCACTTCCTAGTGGGTCAGATCCGGCAGTGCATATGGATCATGGGGCAGAGGGTAAGTTGAAGAGAGCGTTCGCTGAGTCGGGTCCCGAGGAAGAAAGTTTAAAGAAGAGAAAATTTGAGGATTCTGTTAGTGGATTCAGGGGGGAGGACAGTGCGGGTGCAGGAAATATTGGATTTGGAAGTGCTAATTCAAGTGCATCGGCCTTGGGGTCAAGATCTTATGGTTTTTCGAGCACTAACATTCAGCCAAACATTACCCGGAAGCTGACAGCCCTTGAAACCCGAAAGATGCTGATTGAAAATACTCGTAAGCAGATTTTGATGAAGTTAAGTGCTTGGGGCTCTACAACTGATGAGGCTCGAGGAAACGTTGGTGGAACCAATAAAAATGAAGATCCCGAGGTAAACACAAAAGTTCAGTAAAGTAAAAATTATACTGAATTTGTTATTGTGATACATATGTAGCTTAAGAACATGTCCTTCGGTTTTTTAATTGCACAGTACAATTAACAGATATATTAGTGTTTGATGTCCAGTTAAACTGGGCAAAACTTGTTTTTCTTTCATTTCTATTTTGGTTGTCATGGGACGAGACAAAATGCTTGGGCTATGGTTGGCCATATTATTTAAGTTGCATTTATTTTCTTGATCGTATGCATGATGTGCATACATATAATGTGGAGCATACGATGTGGCGTATCTGTGTGTACATTGACCGGGTGCACATATGATGAATTTTTTTATGCATGTACATACGATTCTACTTATATACCTACACACATGCATAAAAGTTTGAACATAACTTCGCAGCTGTGTATGTGCAAAGTTTATTTAGTTTACCTCTTATTGTACGGTTGATACACTTAATAGATATAATATGAACTATATCATGGTATTTATATTGATTGGGTGCACAGACTGTGCACATATGTATATGTACATGATTGGGTGAACATAGATTGTACTTTTGATGTATGTATGTGCGATTCTACTTGTATACCTACACACATGCGTAAAGTTTGATCTTAAATTTGTAGCTGTGTACGTGTAAAGTTTATTTAGTTTTTTTTAATTATTATATGTTTGATACACGTAATATAGTATATCATGGTATTCATATTGTGGTTTTTTATGTATACACACGCACGTAAGCAAAAGGTATGTTTGGGGTTTCTCTTAGAGTACGTCTCTTACACGTAATGAATATATATATCATCACATGTACAATGTGGTTTGCACAGATACACGCATAAAAATGGGCATATGCGTATTACGTGCTTATGTAAATATTCGTGAGATTTGACAGTAAGGAATGTGATATGACGCGCTATATCAGGTATTATCACTGTATGTAAAACGCATATGTAAATACACATTAGTCATCTTTTATCGACCAATCATATGTGAAACTATTTCCATGACCCGGTACTCGCCCCCGTTTACTAAATCAACTTATATATGATATTAATATGAAAAAGGTAAAATTTTCAAATAATAAAGGGGCGGATCTAGGACCGTATTCAAGTTGTAGTTCTAATGTACATGTAACCCGTCTCGATTTGCTAATGGGCCAAAATTACCACCCCGACTCCATTGGCGCATATTGTTGGGTAGGACCGAGCTATATTATATACAAAGTGATTAGTTGAAGCTGCATTTACGTATATAAAAAACATACAACGTTAAAAATGTTTTTGTATTTCCAAAAAGTGGCTGCACGCATTATGATATGTGTGACTCCATCAACTTATTCGTTAACTTTAACAAATCATGCAAACTTTACACGTACTCATGTATCTGCGCACATTATGCACAAACACAGAGCACATATTTACACGCGCACACAGTACACTTATACGTTCATGCACACATTGCATACATTTTCACATAAGAACCTCTAAACATGTTAGATTAAATGTTTGAATAAATTTATTCGATAGGAGCTTACATAAACTCATAATATGAATGCTTGTCAATATTAGTTGATCTCCTCCATTGAATGAGGTGGTATGAAAGTGACAGCGGAATAATTTATAAATGGGAAATGAATATTTGAATGTTGAGGTAAAGAGAGATATGGTTAAAAGGGGGCTACATAAGAAACATTAGAGGCTTAAAGCAATCCTTTAACATTTACCATTCCCAAATTATATAGCGGATATTGAAATTAACCCTTTTTTTATTTAATATGTGTTGAACTGTATGCTACAAAATAAGAAAAATTGAAGATAAGATGTTTGGACCGTGCCAAACACTTACAAATCATGCACACATCTTCACTATGTACATACTGCACTCATTATGCACACACGCAGAGTACATATTTACATGCACACACTGCACCAGACATGCGCGCACACAGTGCACATTTTCGCATATAAGCTCCTCAAAACATGTTAGCTTATAAGCTCGTCAAAGTGTTTGGATACATTACTTTAAGAGGAGTTTATAAGTTCTTATGTTGGGAACGTGTAAGATCCTTAAATATAGGCTGGGATCTCAACTTATTTCTTAAACTTTTAACAAATCATGCACGCATTTACACATACTCAACTACTTACTGCACACATTATACACACAGAGAAAGCAATATTTTTTGCGCACGCACATCGCATATTTTACGTGCGCACACACACTGCACGTGTTTTACATGCGCACGCACACTGCACGCTTTACGTGCACGCGCAAACTGCATGTTTTACGTGCGCACGCAAATTGTACGCTTTACGTGCGCACGCAAATTGTACGCTTTACGTGCGCACGCAAATTGTACGCTTTACGTGCGCACGCAAATTGTACGCTTTACGTGCGCACGCAAATTGTACATGCTGCACATTTTGCGTGCACAAATGCTGCACATTTTACGTGCGTGCGCAGAATGCGGTACATTGGCATTTACACATGCACAAACTGCACGCGTTTTACGCACACTATTGGACACATTTACACACACTCTTCCACGCATTACACACACACTGCACACATTACACGTACATATGCAACTCAAATTTACGCAACGTGCACACACAAACAAAAGACACAATTATTGTTATATGACAAGTATCAACTTTATAATATAATACTTAATTAGCATATTATTTGGATAAGTCTAGAAATTTTTGGATATGCCATAAACCCAAATATACCTTAGAAGCTCAACATGGTATTGTATCCAAATACTTGAGACTCTTATGTTGCGAAACTAACATCTTATAATCTCCTTATGTTGCTAATGTTGGAGATTCGTGGAACTATTACATCATAAGCTGTAGTGTGTAGGATACTATATAGTTGTATTTTGCATTTGAACTAGCTTTGAAAATCGTGAAGGGAACAATCTTTTTGGTCCTTTCTTTAGCAAGGAAGAGGATTGGTTATCCTCCTTTAAAAAGTGAGGTTTTGAGTAATGTGTGGTGTCAACTTTGTGGCCTGTTTGTTATTAGTGAAAAATGCTAGAAGTAGTTACAACAAAATTCATTCAGTGTTCCTCACGCACCACTAGTATGTCTGTTTGTTTCTGTATATATGTGAGTGGCCTGGTGATATGTTTTCTATATGATTGATATGGTAATAGTTTTACTCTGCAATTCTTGATAGAACTAGCACACTGCCATGAAGATATTTATGCCCTTGAACAAGGCATAAATGTGAACTATGATAATTGTTAGGCTGTAATTTGCATCTTAATTTCAACTCTAAAAAGTAAAATGACGTTTTCTGCCTTGATATGGACTATGTTATTTCGTGCAAGATTCGGTAAAGGTTTTGTGTTTCCAGGGTTCTTAGCCACTTGGCTTTTCGTTGAATAAAACATTAAATTTTGCATAAAACTACTATTCCTCTACTGGTTATAAATTCTCTTAGAAGATGTAAGCATTATTTAACAAGAAGTTGTCGTGCGCAAGCAAATTTATCAGTTGGTTTTAATCAAATGGGATTTTGAACCATAATGATTTTGAGTAACCATTCCTTGATAATATCTTGAATCGTCCCTTTTCAATTATTGGTGAGGTTTATGATTCTTTGATATTGAAGCGAAAATCTTTTGACAAATAAATTCTTCTTTCTTGCTTGACAGAAATCACACCCTCAGAAGATCAGAAAGCAAATAGAAGCGTTGAGAGGAAAAGTTTTGAAAATGCTGTTGGTGTTGTCGTGTGTGCAGGTTGGACCTTCTTAATATATCTTTTGGCTGCTGTGCTTTTCACATACCTTTGCAATGTGGCGAAGATCAGTCTGTGAAAAATGAGAACATTTCACTTTTGGTCCTATAGAGTCCAGCCAAATCATTTCTAGTTCCACATGAATTTTAGAAACATGTTTTGGTTCCATTTGGTCAAAATATGACACTTTTAGTCCCGTCCATCTATTTTGTATGGAAAAAACCCATAAATAATGTCCCCGGGATTCAAATGAAACATATGAGGGGCACATGTGAGGCCGTAAACTAATAGAGCATGCATCATGCGGGTGTCTTTTGTGCAAAAATAGACGGGCGACACTAAAAGCGTCACATTTTTACTCTAATGGCGACAAAAGTGTCACTAAAGTCTCTATGAGACTGAAAGTGATTCGGCCGAACTTCAATGAGACCGAAAATGAAATTTTCTCTATGAGAAAAGGTTTTATTCAGGAATCAAAATAGGCTGTTTAATGTCAAAAGGAGTTTCTGCTCATTATTTCCTTGTCAAAGCAATAAATGGTGCTTGGCTTCTATTTAACTGACAATAATATAAATGAGAATCCGTTCCATGCATCAATATAGGGAGTTCTCTTAATGAACCTAACACCACATATGTCACATATAGAGCCTAATTTATGGACCTACTGATCTTTGTCTATGGTAGTGTCTTTATCCTTTTATTTTGGCCATATGAATCGGTTATTCCTGAATGAGATGTATTGTCTCTAGTAGTGTATTGGATATTTAAAGGTAGCTATGACATTTTATTATTGTTTGTGTATTCAGGCACTTGGAGGGTCGGACGTGTCTTGGCCGTGTATCGTACTTTTGGTAATTGGATGGTGAAACAATCCGTTGCGTCTGAATCTGAGATTCAGGTACTCATAGTTTTAAGGATAGAGGTCCTGATTTTATCGATATGTTGGTCGTTGATTGGTCAAAACATGAATTCAAAAATGTCAAAGGATAGTAAACTATTGACTTTCGATTTGTTGGTTGTGGATGGACACAAAATCTGATTTCTGAATTACGTTATGAAATACTACTTTATTTGTGGCCTTATAATATTCATTGTTGTACTTGGTTCGACAGACATCATGTTTTCGGTTGACCATGACCTTGAATTGCTTATGCTTGAGTGGACTTTGGGGTGTTGAAGCTAATGAGGTAATTGACAATCACTACTTCTCATTTATTAGCAATGTGATTTTTCCTTTGAGAACCATCGAGAGTATTATTTACTTTTATGGTTTTACTTCTACAAATTAGTGGTTAGAGATTTTACGTTAGGTTAGATAAAATCGAGAAGAGAGGAAAATAACTATGTTCGCCCTTGAACTCTATAAGAGTGTCACTTTAGTATATGATATTTTTAGATTACTAGTAAAGAACACGTGCTTTGCACGTGAATTATATAATCACATTAAGTAAATTTATATACATAATTTTTTTTGAACTTAATGATGATTTATATTAAGATCTTTAATAATAATTTAACTAAATGAATTATAAATTAATAAATTATAATTATTTAAAAATTAAACGTTTATTGATGAGAAAGACGGAATCAAATGAGAATAAGGAAAACTGTACTTTTGGTCTCATATATTTGTCTTTATGTTTTGTTTTGATCTCATTCGTAACATGACTCTCAATTTGTATCATGAAAGTTTTGAAATTTCTCATATTGTATCTTACTTTTTTTAACTTTAATTGATCAAACACTTCTATTTTTTTAATTAAATATTTTGTTAATGTAAAATAGTTTATGATTGAAAAATTGGAGATTTATATAGACACTTGTGTCTTCTTTTGAATATTTTCTTGTTTCCTTTTTAAATATATATAGTCTTAATTTTATTTTTGATAATTTATATATGGTGAATAATATTGTAATTTTAATAAATTCCAAAGAACTGCTAATTGAACTCATAACTATGAAATACATCAAAAATTATATTTCATTAATTTTTTTAAAAGTTGATTTTGAAAAATAATTTAGTTTAAAGAGAAATATTTTAAAATTTTTAAAATAATAATAAATAGTTGTATGTAAAGGCAAAATGAAATTTATTTAAGCATTTATGCATGCTCTTTGAATTAATTTTACCAGAGTAAGATATACCTTTTGCAAATATTATACGTTTTAATAACCCATAACAATTTATAAGATGCATTATAGATGAGATCGTTTTGCTTGTAATTTTATCTGACTTTTGTGACTTAATTTATGCCACCGACATTCTTATGCATCTCAAGTGTGTTATAAGTCGTTGAGTGATATAATTATATAACATTTACATTTATGATGTTATCTCGTATGTATCACGTGATTCACACCCTCATTTAAGTATTGCCAAGATGAATGACATGAAAATGCGTAACTTATATTTGTTAATAATATATCATTAATAACAATATTTACATGACCTTTACTTTTATGATTTTTTAGATAATAAATTGTATTAACTTTATGAAACCTTACATCTAATTATTGTCAACATATACAGTGAAATAGTTAGTATTTCCGCATAGTTTTTAATGATAAATTAAATTATTAAACTAAGATTTAAACATATGATGAATATTAGTTGAAATCCACTTATACCATAACGTAAATAGGTTTGACTAGTTTCATATTTTTTTCGTGAATAAATTATAGTATTATTATACAATCCTACATCTTATTATTAGCTATTTGTGATCCATTATAATCCTACAGAAGTTATATATTTTATTATAGTAGATATGTAAAATTTATTTTAATTTTTACTCTGCGATTTAGAGAAATACATAAGAATGCTTAAAGTATGTCAAGAATTTGAAAAATTGTAATCATTAATGAAGTTATTAGAATTTATATTAATTAAAGTTTTATGAGATAATTTGATATGTTTTTTTATGTTTCTTATGTGTTTTTATTAAAGAAGTGATTGGAATACTATATTTTATCCATTACAAAAGAATATCTAAGTATACACATGAATTTTTCAATAAACTTTTACAAACTACCACAATCTATTGCAAACTATTATATAGGTAGAGAAAATAACTCATATACAGTGAGTTTCGAACCGTAACAAAGAGTTATGGGGCATTAACATTGACCGAGCTAGGCCTCTTTGGTCCTATGTTATTATATATATATATATATATTACGATTGTTATTATTTATTTTCATCTTAATTCTATCTTGAACTTTTTGAATACAAAATGCACTAATTTTCTAGAACTTCAAACGTATTACATAATCTTGATTATTGACATTTTTTGATATCGTGGACAATGTAGGTTCTTTAGTGAGATGCAATGCAAATCTAAGTTTTGTCATGTTATTTTATATTTTGAATGAATAAATTTTATTGAGTGATCCAAATATATTTGCACTTGTAATGAATTGTTTATATGTTATTTTATTTTTATAATACTGCTACAAACTACACGTTTTAACTACACATTTTCTTTGTGTAAATATTAAAATTTAATTTTATAACTCTTTTACCATTAAATAGTTAATTATATCAATATATTTAATACATAAAAAAATTAAAAAATTAATCAATACTTTTATAATAAAATATAATTGAAAAGTATATCATATAAATTACTTTATCAAATTATTTTTTTTGCTATATTACATAAAATTATACATTTGTATTAAATTTTTTCATTTAATATTTAAAATTTTGTAACTTAATAGAAATTTATGTGGTACTAATTAGCTTATTATATTTTTAAAAATGAAACATAAAAGGTATTGTATTATTATAGTACTAAGTTTATATAATCTGAGATATACGGTATGTGATATAAATAATAATTTGTGCATGCCAAAATTCATAAGTAATGTCTAGTAGCATACATTGATGTTGTTTGAAAAATTTTATTAACTATTCTTGACATTTGGTAACTTGATGGTGCAGTGTTATGCTATGTGAAACCTTAGACTTAAGCTAAACATTTTCTATTTCTTTATGAAATCTATAACCATCTTTTTCTATATAATAAATATTGCTTATTGCTTATGTTGGAGGGCAATTGAGGGGAAAGGGAATATATATATATGTGTGTGTGTGTAAGATATGACTATTACTTATACTATTGTTAAATTTTACTAAATATATATATATATATATTGAGCATATTTGTTAAGTATAAAATAAACATATTCATTGAAATAAACATACATTGAAATGTTTAATTAGTATTAATTTTAAATTCATACATGTTCATTTGATAACAATAATACATATTCAAGCACATTCATTTGATAATAATAATAATAATTTGTTGTTTAATTTAATTTGAAAATAATAATAATTTCTTGTTATAAGGCTATTATTTTGGTCTAAACAAAATGTTCAAAAAGTGCATGTCATCATAAATTATGCATATTTTTAGAATATATATATAAGTAGATTATAGATAATTATAGAATATAGATTATAGATATAATAATAATAATAAATGCTTTCAACAAGCAATATACATTCAATAACCTCATTAATTATTAAATGGAAGTTCAATAGTTCATGCACCCATTAATTATTTTGAAAAATATTAAATGGTTACTATTAAGATATGGGGGTATTTTGGTATTAATCAGAAAGTGTAAATTATGATTTACATGATAAATCATTCACACTTTTAATATAGATATAGATTATATTCCTTTGAAGGACAATCTTTAAAATACAAGAAACGAAAGGAAAAAATATTTGAGAAATGTTTAGCATAATTATCATATTTAGAAATATTGCTTATGCCACCATGCACATGATCTTGAGGATGATGTTTGAATAGCGCAAACAGAAGAAGTGCCCGGAGCAGCTACCTGCATTGTTTTTAAGTTCCAATATGAGAAAGTGGGTACCAACAACAATGCATGGAAAACCAAGAAAGTTGCCGAATTCTTCAACAAATATGCTGAGTTGGCATGTCGAGGTAAGGGGGTATGATTTGTTCTTGTTCCTTGTTTTTTGTCTTATAATTATTTGAGTTGATTCATATAAAAGGTGCAGCTTTTGGCTAAATGTTTATACTTTTATCTAATCAAGACTCATATTTTGGTCTCTTTCGTCGTGCATGTAGTGTTATTGTCATGCCTAGCCGATGAAATTGGTTTTAGATGCAAATTGTTGTGAGCATTATTTGCTATGCACCAAATAAAATTATTGACCATTAGATTATGGATTATGAAAATATGTTTATAATATCTGCTGGTTTAGGTATGACTATGTCAGGATTATACTTAATCACATTGTTACCACAGTAAGGTTATTGAATGCTAGTTTACATATTGTAGACATCTACATTTTCTAATATCATCGTATTCTTATTCAATGGTTTCGAATTCCACTAGAGTAGCACGGGTCGTTTCTCGTGCCTTAAACTTTCCACATCCGTCGTCGCATATTTCATCTGGAAAATTATATCTGTGGGTTGAATTTGTTACAATTCTAATGTAGTTCTGAAATATTCTCGTTTCAATTGAATTTGTAAAGCATTTACGTAAATTTTGTGATTATAATTCGATCATATGTTTGCTTTGTTTTTTAACTCCATCATATAAAATTTCACTTTAAATTTAATTATAAATAAAGCGTGTATATATCAAAACGGGTACAAAATGCATATACCATGGAAATTTAAAACATTAAAATAATCATATCAATAGTAATTAATATTACATAACAAAACAAAACCTATACAATTCTAATACAAACTGCCTAATATAAAATAAAAATATATAAATAAGACAAACAAAAATAGTTTTAAGTTAGATTTAAAGATAATTATTAATATTATTATTATTATTGAATATCAAAAATATTATTATCAAATTTACTGTCATCGCAATACTTTATATCATATCAAATCACCTACTATTATGAAGTACCAAAATAGAGTTGAATTAACTTTTGATTATTTATTATTATTAATAACGGATATATTTTCCGTGTAATATTATAAAAAAGTATTGGATTTAGATGATATAAAGGAACAATAAATTAGGTATTATTTGTTAAATATGGATATAATTATAAAATGGTGTTTAAAAAGAAATATATAGAGAGAAATGTTATAGAATGATTTATAAAAATTAAAATATTAAAAAACACATGTGAATGCATTCAATTCGATATAGAAAAACAGTTGTGATACAATTGATAAATAAGAACGAATTAAATTAAAAAGACTAGTTAATTGTAACCAGGAAACAAAAAGGAGGGCATCACATATGGTTAAATGGTAACAATAGTCAAGTTAAATGCATTCACTAACCATGGTTGACTGCAACTCTTGTTAGGGTTAACTATTATGAAGTTCAATCGTAACAACATTTTAGATTTGATCATTAAAATTATGAAATTGTCGCAGAGGAAGAGTGAATTAATGTGGACATCTCTAATATTGAAGCGCAAATTTTGCAGTTATTTATTATTATTAAATTTATTATTAAATTTATTATTATTATTATTATTATTGTTAATAAATTTACTGTATTGGCAATACATTATATTATAAATATACATACTGTTACACAATATTGAAGTAGACTTAAGTTACAGATTAAAAACAAAATAATGTTTCTATAAGATCATAAAATAAAAAAGATTGTAACAAATAAAAAATAAAAAGATACATTTTATTTGATGATATGTAATAAAAGAACATAAAATTAATATAAAAATATTACAAAATGATGTATAAAAGGATAATATATAGAGAGAGAAATATTATCAATATGCGTAAAATATAAAATATTCAAAGCATAGATGAATGCATTCAGTCGATATTACTATGGTGGCAGCGGGGAGTTTGGGCTGTGCTTGGGTCAGGGCGTCAGGCCATGCTTGTCCTAACATGGGCTGGACTGACCCAACTAAATCTAGCAGGCTTACTAATTAAATGGGCTAATCTGGATCTAAGTCTGGGCTGAGCTGTGAGTTGGTGGATCGGTCTGGCCCATGCTTTTGGGGTCCGCTAGACTGGCCCAACTAATCTAGCGGTTAAGCGGGCTTACTAGTAAAATGGGCTAATCTGGATTTAAGTCTGGGCTTAGCTGTAGTTGGTGGATCGGTCCGGCCCATGATTTTTCGGTCTGCTGGACTGGCCCAATTAATCTAGTGGTTAAGCGGGCTAATCTGGATTTAAGTCTGGGCTGAGCTGTAGTTGGTGGATCGGTCCGGCCCATGATTTTACGGTCAGCTGGAATGGAACTAATCTAGTGGGCTTAGTTGTAGAATGGGCTATTTTGGGATCTAAGTCTGGGCTGAGCTGTGAGTTGGTCGATCGGTCCGGCCCATGATTTTGTGGTCCGCTGGACTGGCCCAACTAATATAGCGGGTCAAGCGGGCCTACTAGTAAATTTTGTTAATCTGGATCGAAGTCTGGGCTTAGCTATGACTTATGAGTTGGTGGATCGATCCGATCCATCGAACATCTTTAAACCGTCACCACTCACCAACCTATATTTTAAAGTTAAATGTATTTGTATTTGGGAGTGGGGTTTTTGACTATTTCCTGATTTCAATTTGGTGGGAAAACACAGATAATTCCAACGTCCGCCGATTCAAATCTCAATTTTGTGGGTAATTATTCTATATTTCTTTCATTACTATTTGATTTATGTTTATATGGAAGTATAATTTTGTTACGATTCTGCAAGGTGAGCTGAATTTTGAGTTCATTAGTGAAATTATTTTTTGTCATATGTTTAGTCATTCTAATTCATTGCTAGGGTTCTGTTTTTCTTTCAAATTTGATTTTTTTAAGTATGGGTTGCTTGGGTTAATTTTTAATATTTACTGATGCTGTGAGTTTTACGATTTTTAGATTAGGGTTTTGCGGCAGTTGGCGCAATGTGCATTTTTGTTGTGGTCGTGGTTTTTTCTTTAAAGGAATTTATTAAATTGAAAATGGATGTGTTTTGGAATGAGAAAAAACAGCAGCAACAGCCTCAGTGCTTCATGATTTTGTGTTTATGCAATGTTTTAAAGCTCAGATTGTGCTTGTACAATAGAACGAATCATGCTCCTGTTTTTCAGCTGTTTCGATCAACCATTATCAACACGTGTTCAAAGAAGTCTCTTTTTTAGTAATTTGGGGAGACCGTTATAGCCACACGTCAAGAACTGGTGGTCTTGTAGACTATTGGGGTTGACCCTTATCAACACGTGTTCAAATCGGGTCATACTTTAACTGTTCTGGTTGGCTCTTATCGACACATGTTTGTTGAGGGTCTTTTTTTAAACTGTTTGTGTCGAATGTTGTAAAGACGTGTTTAAAACAGGTCAGTTTTGTTAATTGTTTGGGCCAATCGTTCTCAATACGTGTTCAAAGACTTGTAACTATGCTGGTCCACCATTGTTAACACGTGTTCAAAACAGGTTATTTTTGGTTTAACCGTTTGGCTCAGCCGTTTTCGAAACCTGTTTAAAGCAGATCATTTTGTAACTGTTCAGGTCCATTATTGTTACCACATGTTTAAAGCAGATCATTTTCTAACTATCATATCACTGTTGTTGACACATGTTTAAAACAGGCCAGTTTTGTTAACCGGTTTGTGTCTAGATGTGTTAAAGCAAGTATTTAACCGTTTGGTTCTGTCGTTGTCGTCACATGTTTGTTTTGACGAGGATCTTCAGTTTATTCGTTTGAAGTTGTTTAAGATTGATGGATTTTCTCAAAAAACGACCCCTTTAATTTTATGCCATTTTTCTATTTTTAACTGATCATCTATATATATTTTGCCATGAATCAGGTTTTTGACTGTTATGAATTAAGAAGACTTTGATTTCTTTATTCATCTATCACCGGGTAAAAAGGTTGCAGAAGGGCAAAGGCTATGGAGTGCAACAAAGACGAAGCTTTCAGGGCAAAATCAATAGCCGAGGACAAATTAGGCAAAAGAGATTTTCCCGGTGCAAAAAAGTTCGCATTAAAAGCAAAAAATCTATTCCCGGGGCTAGATGGTATATCCCAAATGTTGAGAACAATCGATGTATACATTTCTGCCGAGAATAAGATAAATGGCGAAATCGACTGGTATGGCGTGCTCGATCTGGACCCATCGGTTGATGACGAGGCAATTAAAAAGCAATACAGAAAATTGGCTCTAATGCTGCACCCTGATAAGAATAAATCCGTAGGAGCAGATGGTGTATTTATGCTTATATCAGAGGCGTTTGGTATGCTATCAGATAAAGCGAAAAGGTTGGCTTATAACCAAAGGAGGGGATTTAGAGGTTTTCAACAGAAAGCTACGATGCATGCCTGTGGGCCCAGTAGGGCCCATCCATCTGCACCGCCAATGTCCACTGGAAATGGGATTTGCAAGGTCTCGAGAAAGACAACCTCAAAAACTCCAAAATCCCAGAATGAAAGTACGAAACCGCCCTCTCCCCCTAAGCCGGCTCCAACTCCTAAGCAAACTCCAATGCAAACTCCAAAGCCAACTCCTAAGCAAACTCCGAAGCAAACTCCAAAGCCAACTCCGAAGCCAACTCAAACTCCGAAATCCCAGAACAAAAGTATGAAACCGCCCTCACCCCCTACTCCGAAGCCAACTCCAAAGCAAACTCCGAACCCAGCTCCGAAGCCAACTCCGAAGCAAACTCCGAAGCCAACTCCATACTTTCAAAGAAACGATACTTTTTGGACTGTTTGCCACCTCTGTAAGAGGCATTATGAGTATCTAAAGATTTATCTCAACCATACTCTCCTCTGCAGTTACTGTAAGGTTCCATTTATGGCTTTAGCCTCGCCCCCGCCCCAAAATTTTCCGAAATCGTCCAATCAGGACCCTAAGCAGCGTAAACAGAGCTCGAGTAATAAGCAAACTCAAGGAAAAAATATGCAGGCTGGTAAGACAGAGCCTTCAATTGGGGCGAAAACAGTGCATACCCTTCATCAGGCATGGGATAAATTGAAGAGAGCGTATAATACTGAGTCACATGCAAACGAGGAGATTGTTAAGAAGAGAAAATTAGATGATCTTAGTAGATGACTTTTGGGTGAATTATATAATATGGGCACGTAAAATTGCTGATTTGAGTATGTTTTGAGCGCCTTTTATGCCCAAAATCCACCCTCTTTAGGAGGGCATATTGATCAAGTTGAAGGTTTTGGAGTTTTGAAGCGAACGATAAAGAGATAATGATCTTTATCATTCATGAGAGATTTTGAGTAAATTAGTTCTCATCAATTACTACTTCAAATCTTAATTTTGTATAGTGTTAGGGTTTGAAACAGTTTGTGTGGTCATCACTATTGTTTTTTTTTTTGGATGACGAGGGTAACCCGCAGCCGCTACCGTGAGGTGCGCACTGGGTAAACCCCGCTCTTGTGTAATAGCCTGCAAACCACACAAGAGAGGTAAACCAGCCTAGGTTGCCCATAGCTGACAGGCTCACAGTAGAGAAGGCAATAGGCATTCCCTCATCAGGATTCGAACCCGTGACCTAGGCCACAAGTTCACATGCCCTTACCAACTCTACCGGGGGTTGCCCCCATGGTCATCACTATTGTTGTTTTTAGGAAGGGTTGATGTTAAACTTTAAGCTTGCATGGTTATATATATCTTTTCCTTTCAACTCTCTTTATGTTATGATGGGTTACTTTTGTGATTGTTGAGACTCGAACCCCAAACATCCAAAAAGCCAACATATTTTTAAACTTAGCATGATTATAATTTATAACTAATAACATGAAATATATTGCCCATAAGTTTAGAAGTACATTAAAACATCCTAGTTTTAGTTACACTCAGCCTAACTATTAGACAAATATATGATATTAATTCTTTAGTACCTATAAAAGATGTTGTTTTGATTCCAAACATCCTAGTTTTCAAACATTGTCTTCCTAAGGCATGCACTAAAGTGTCTTAAAATAGCTTATAATATATATATGTGTGTATATATATATAAGTTTAGGCCTTTGGAATTGAAATACTTTACAAAATGACCCTTAAAAGCAAATTTTAGCACTACATTCAAATATATGAATTTTACTAGTCAACTTAATTTACACAAATTATGATGCTTTGGAGAAGAAAAGAAACTAATCAAAAGTGGAATCAAATCACTATTCCAAATTCCCAAATAATGATGAATTACAAGGTTATTTGATATTTGTCCCTTTTTATTTATTAATACTTATCTCAATTATTTTATTTAATGTGAGAATTTTATTCACGTAATCACATTTTTACTCAAATTTTAAAAGTGAGAAAAAGTCTAAACACATACAAATACATTTAATTCAATACAGATGAAAACAGTTGTAAAATAGATGAAAACAGTTGTAAAATAGATAAGAACGAATTTAATTATATTACGTAATCAAAAAAAACAAAAGAGGAGGTGGCCAGACTCTAGAGTTGAAAAGCAACCATGGTTAAGCTAAAATGTTACACTAACCATGGTTAAATCCAACTATAGTTAGGGTTAATCTATAGAATGAGACCCTTTCAATAGTGTACAGACTATTTTGGGAATTTCAGATTTTTCCATTTGTACTTGGGGGGTTTTGAGTTTTGACTGCTCCCTCATTTTCAATTTGGTGGGAAATATTGATAAAAAGCTCACAAATTCAAGCTCCTGCTGATTCAAATTCTCAATTTTATTGGTAATTAATCTACTTCTATTTCTTTCTTTTTTTTTCCGAATTTTTACATGGAATTTGAATATTTGATTAAGATTCTGCAAAATGTGCTGAAAATTGAGTTCAGAAATGAAATTAACTTTTGTTTATTGTTCAATCATATTCAGATCCATAATTTTTTGTTGTTTCTGATTTTTTTGAGTAAATTTAACTTTTTTTTTGGAACTTTTGGCGCTCGTCGGTTGCTTGGCTTAATTGTTTTGTTCTAATTACTTGCTGCTGTGATTAAGGTTTATTCATGTGTGGAATGTGCTTTTTCGTTGTTTGATTTGCTCAATTAATCCGTTACAGCTTCTTCATTTTCATTTTCAATTTTTTTTTTTGCGGTGGATTTTAGAAGAATTTTAAGTTGAAAGTGTATGTGTCTTAGAAGGAAAAAACAAACAGCTGCAACAGCCTCATTGCTTCATATTATTATGTTCATGCAGTGTTTTAAACATGAGATTATGCACGTACTTCTCAAATCGAATCATGTGCCCTATTTTTCAACCGTTTTGATCAACCGTGGTCAACACGTTTCCTAAATAAATATTCTATTAACCATTTGGGTCGACCGTTGTGATCTTTTAAACTGTTTCGTTCTACCAATCAACGTGTGTTGAAAGGAGGTCAACTTTTAGCCGTTCGGATTGACCGTTGCCAACATTTTTTTTAAAACCGGTCTTTCTTTAACTGTATGCATTGACCGTTGTTGACACGTGTTCAAAGCAAGTCATTTTTTAATGTTTCGGGTCAACATTTATCCACACGTGTTTAAAACATGTTATTCCTTTGTTATCGGTTTGGGCCAATCATCGTCCACACGTGTTTATAACAGGTCATTTTGTCGACCTTTTGGGTTGACTGTAGTCAACACCTGTTCATGGCAGATCACCATTTTATGGTTCGGGTTAACACGTGTCAAAGCATGTCATCTTCTAACTGTTTGGGTCCACCGTTGTTAAACGTGTTTAAAACAGGTCATTTTTGTTGACCATTTGGGTTGGTCGTTGTCAAAACGTGGTTAAAACAAATCTTTTTTGTTACCGTTTGGGTTGACTGATGCCAACACGTGTTTAAAACAGGCCACTTTTTGTTAACCGCTTGGGGCTGGTTGTAATCAACACATGTTTAAAACCGGCATCTTTGTTAACCATTTAGGCAGACCGTGTCGACACGTGTTTAAAAAAGGTGATCAATCTTTTTAACTAATTGGTTCGACCATAATCAACATGTGTTTGAAACAGGTCACTTTATCTGTTTGTGATGACCGTTATCGACACATGTCTGATAAGGTGTTTTTCTAATAATGTCGTGTATAATTAATTTTTGAAAATTATGTAATTCTAGAAAATCTAAGTGTAAAAGGAAAATACTCCATGTGATTGAATGCTCCTCTCTCGAGAAGCCTGCAAATAATGTTCCATTTCCTAAAATGAAATTTTTTCTTTCTATAAGCACCCTCGCCCAGTATTCTGATTCTGATCACTACTTTTCAAGCCAAATTGTAAGAATATTAAGAAACATTTTCTTTGAACTCTCATGTAGAACTCTGGGCCAATTAGAAATAAACATTCAAATTGGGACTGAAGAAGTAGTTTTAAAGTTATTAGCAAAAAAAGTTCTTAAGCTAAAGTTTAAACAATTTCTTCTAAATGAAATGATTAAACATATGTCTTAATTTTTGCATTGTTTCAAAACTTTCGGGTTTTAGTAGATTCCAATCCAGAGTGAGGATTTTTGGTGGGCTTTACCAGTTCCACTGCCTGCTTGGACTGTGTCTATAATTACTGTCTTTAGAAGATGCATCATGGCACATGTCAAAAATTACTACAATTTGGTATCTATGTGCATTTGGTTATTGGCACTTTTCAGAATTTGAGTTGACACTTATTTTTGCGTGTTAAGTGTTCTGTAGGTGGATTGAATTTTTAAATCGTATGTGGACTCTAATAATTTGTGAAGGCGATAGGATTGCACCACTTTTGCGCTTTGAGTTTTACTGTTTTATTCTTTTTCATTGCATATCTTGCTCTAATCTCGTTATTCTACCCTAAAATTGTGATTTGATGGTTGGGCCCCTGTTTTGATGCTTTTTTTTATTAGGATCCAGAATGTATTCATTTGAAGTTGTCATAAATTTATCGATTTTGTCAACATATATGGTTTCTTTAAAATTTGATTTTTCATAACTGATTATCATCCTTTATCTTTTACCATGAATCAGGTCTTCGACACTAACAAATTAAGGCGGATCTCTGTTTTGGACAAATCCTTAGTATTCATTGGAAAGCCTTCATTTTCTGTATTCATCTCTCACCGAATACAAGCTTTGAGAAGGACATATTGTTTTGAACGATATGGAATGCAATAAAGATGAAGCCCTTAGGGCAAAATCAATTGCCGAGGAAAAATTAGACAAAAGAGATTTCGTTGGTGCAAGAAAATTCGCATTAAAAGCACAAAATCTATTTCCTGCACTGGATGGTATTTCACATATGTTAACAACAATCGATGTTTACATTTCCGCTGAAAATAAGATAAACGGTGAAGTCGACTGGTACGGCGTGCTCGGTCTGAACCCATCAGTTGACGATGAAGCCATTAAGAAACAATACAGAAAAATGGCACTAATGCTGCACCCCGATAAGAACAAGTCTGTTGGTGCTGATGGTGCGTTTACACTTATTTCTGAGGCTTTTGGTATGCTATCAGATAAAACAAAGAGGTTGGCTTATAACCAAAGAAGGGGATTGAGAATATTTCATCAGAAAGTCAATTTGCCCACCGGTGGCCCTCCATCTGCACCACCACCGCAAACTGGAAACGGGGTTTTCAACTTTTCGAGCAAAACCTCAAAAACTCCAAAATCCCAGAACAAAAGTACCAAAACGCCCCCGCCTCCTAAACCGGCTCCTACTCCTAAGACAAATCCGTCTTCTCAAAGAACAGATACTTTTTGGACCATTTGTCATCGTTGCAAGATGCAGTATGAGTATCTTAAGATGTATCTCAACCGTACTCTCCTTTGCAACAATTGTAAAGTCCCGTTTATGGCTTCAGCTACGCCCCCGCCCCAAAATTTTCCCAAATCTTCCAATCAGGTCCCTAAGCAGCGTGAGCAGAGTTCGAGCAATCATAAACCAAGTCAAACCCAAGGAAGACATATGCCAGATGCTCAAAAAACGGGAGCTGGTCAAGCGGGTCCCAGTTCGTTTAAGGATGTAAATTTCCAGCAAACCCCACTTCCTGGCAAGACGGATTCTTCGGTTGGGGCCGGTCCCAATTTATTTAGGAATGCAAATTATCAACAGGGCCCACTTCATGGTAAGACAGATCCATCGATTGGGGCAAAAACAATGCATAGTGTTCATCAGGCACAGGAAAAATTGAAGAGGGCATATAATACTGAGTCACAACGGGAGGAGCAAAGTGTAAAGAAGAGAAAGTTGGATGATTATAGTAGTCGATTTGGGGTGAACAATAGTGTGGGAATGGGAAATGGCAGATTTGGAAATGAAAATGCAAGTACAAATGCAAGTGCATTGGGATCGAGAAATGGTGGATTTGGAACTAAAAATGCAAGTGCATCAGGCTCGGGGTTGAGATTTCACGGTTTTCCTGGGTTTTCTGGTTTTTCAAGCCCACATCGCCAACCAAACACTACCCGGGATCTAACACCACTAGAAACCCGAAAGATGCTGATGGGAAATGCACGAAAAGAGATTCTGAAAAAGTTAAGTGTGTGGGGTCCAAAGACAACATCCGAGGCTCCAGTTAAAGAGAAGACTAAAGAAAAAAACACTAAAGTTAATAATGAAGAAAGGATCAGTGGGTTATCAGCAGCCAAGAAAGCAAAGCAAGAAGAAAAACGTCAGGTTGGCCATTCTGCTGATAGTGCAAGTATTGAGCATTCTAAACCTGAATCACTGACAATGACCGTCCCAGATTCTGACTTTCATGATTTTGATCAAGATAGAACCGAGAGTACTTTTGGAGATAACGAGGTTTGGTCAGCTTATGATGATGATGACGGTATGCCCCGTTTTTACGCTCTGATTAACAAAGTGATATCGACAAAGCCATTTAAATTGAAGATAAGCTGGCTTAACTCAAAAACCAATACTGAATTCAGCGATGCCGATTGGGTAGGCTCGGGCTTTTACAAAACATGCGGGGAATTTCGAGTGGGGAAATACGAAGTGTGCAAATCAATTAACGCTTTCTCTCAAAAGGTTAATTGGACAAAGGGCCCACGTGGGAGCGTTCTAATACTCCCCCAAAAGGGCGATGTTTGGGCACTTTACAGAAATTGGTCGTCCGATTGGAATGAACAGACCTCTGATGAAGTTGTGCACAAGTACGAAATGGCAATGGTTCTCGATGACTATAGTGAGGAAAATGGTTTGTCGGTTGCGCCTCTTGTGAAGTTGGTTGGTTTTAGGACAGTGTTTTGTCCAAATTTGGACAGTGAAGTTATCAAGAGAGTACCGAAGAAAGAAATGTTTCGATTCTCTCATCGGGTCCCACATCACTTGCTTACGAGACAAGAAGCACAAAACGTGCCCGAAGGATGCCTTGAGCTTGATCCAGCAGCTACCCCTTTGGAACTTCTTCAGAAAGTTTCAGAAACTAACGGGCCCCAAGGAAGCATAGATGGGACGAATGAAAATGAACGTCCCGGGGTAACAACAACAGCTCAGTAATCATACTGAAATATTTATGTAGATGCAAATGTATAAGCTTCACATAAGCCTATTTATTTTGTCTTTTATTTGCACAAATCGGATATATTAGTGTTTTGATGCTCTAGTTGAACTGCGGAAAAAAATCAGTTTTTTTTTTTTTTTCTTTTTTTTTTTCTTTTGATCCTCGCGGGACGAGAAGAGAAGCTTACAAGATGAGAAACAGGTTCTTTTTCTGTTGGAGCATAGAGAGTAGCTTGTGCCTCTGCTGTTTTGTAAACATGGGAATACATTTTGCTGAAGAAGAGCTTGAGGTTGTTATAGTTGAAGAGATGTCAATATTTTGCAGCCTGTATTTTTGCAATATTTTTGTGGCAGAGACATATATATGTATATATATATATACTGTGCTCCTTTTTTGTTAAATTTATATGGTAAAATTTTGAATTTGGACCTAGTTTTTTTGTCTCTCTTAAATTTTTTATGTGTTGGGATTTTATTTCTAAATGTTTCTTCAAAAACTTTTTGAAAGCAAATGGAGGAAAATATTTTTTCATCACTTCCTCATTAAGTTCAAGGTTTTTGTTTCTTTTTGGTAGTTATAAGATACTTGTGGGGTGGAAGGAGCCCATGAAATATTTTCATTATATATGTTTATAATATAATGATTATAAATACTAGTGAAAAATATGTGCGTTCCACGTGCACACGTTATCTTTTAATATAAACTTATAGCTATATAGATTAACAAACTCTGCTTGCAAATCTTGGATAGGATGTAAGACTCAAAATCATGGACTAGTTCATTTTGAACAAGTTTCTTGGTGAATATATTGTATATGATTTTGAATATTTTTATTCTTTGCAAATGGTTGAAATCTAATTTTTAAAATAAGATAAAAATATTTTATTAAGCTTAGCCAAACAATATGATTGATTTATGAGTGATCTTGAAATACAACACTAATTGTGTGAAGTGTTTATGATGTTTATACCCCGAGTTTCCATAACCCCAAGAATAACCCCTTGACAATGCAATTCTCTCACCCCACCTAAATTAGAGATTTGAGTCCCAAACCAACTTGGGTAGTACGAATATATGAACCGAGATTAACAATCTCAGTCCAATATACACTACACATTTATTTTAGCATGGATAGGTGTAAAAGTAGAATATGTGTTGTATAACATTTCAAGCCTGCTGAATCCAACTTAATGTATTATAATTTTTTTCAAATATATGATTGTATTCTTAT
This sequence comes from Verbascum thapsus, assembly GCA_963669365.1. Taxonomy (NCBI): domain Eukaryota; kingdom Viridiplantae; phylum Streptophyta; class Magnoliopsida; order Lamiales; family Scrophulariaceae; genus Verbascum; species Verbascum thapsus. The sequence goes on along the minus strand of OY770107.1, from coordinate 8,599,001 downwards.
TTGAGATAGGTAGGGACTAAATGTCCCTGTATCTTGATAGATAAGAAAATTATGTTTTGTCCTATGGGAGAAAAAAAATAAAAAAGAGATATAAAATAGCGTATAAAAAATATAAGACAAATTCGAAGTGGTCACCGATGAGTCCTTCCTATGGATGCTAAACATTGTTCTACCATCATTTTTGGCCAAAGGTTGAAAGATCCGTTTCGGAGTTTGTTAGGGGTGGTACCTTGGGAGTTTTATTGATTTTTTACTTTGTACTAATAAGCAACAAATAAACAGGACGTTCAATAAACGTCAAATATAAATTTTATCAAAATAATGCATGTATATAGCTTCAACGTGACGATATTAGTAATGATGTTAGCTAAAATTTAAAATATTAAATATTAACATGAAATTAGTAATCAATTTTTTCAAGAAACTAAGTCAAATGAAAAATTGAAATTCAAACAATAATGTAACTAAATCCATGCTTTATTTACACCTACATCATGTTTAATTCCAAGTAATCAAGCACTTTCCTTTTTCTTTATTCTCATAAGTCCTTTTTACACTTTCAATCATTTTCTTTACGAAAAAATCAAACACAAAGAGATGCATCATTTACATCAGCCTACTATGACTTACGGAGACTGAAAATTTTAAGATTAAGACTTTAAAACGAGACAAATTTAACAATTCAAGTGCCCACAGATGATGATACAAATTATGTCCAATAATCAGATTGAAAATCTCAATATATTCCAAACCAAAAAATTTGGTACAAGTTTCATATGGTATACCACCTTCCTATCACTTGTGTGTAATTTAATTCGCTCTACTGAATCCCGACTAGCTAAGTATACACTATACAAATCTCCTCCTCCGTATTTAGAAGGAAGCACAAATGTGGATAAAAAGATCACAGCTTAAGCCAATACGACTTCCTCTTCTTGTTGCTGCTGTTCAATATCTTCAAATAACCGAGCCTCGCTATAAGGAAGGAGTATGCGTTTTATTTCTTCTGAGTTAAGCGTTTCGTACTCCAAAAGTGCATTTGCTAGAGCATGTAATGCCTTCTCGTGCTGCATAATAAGTGTTTTCAAAAGGTTTAATCAAGTTATAGATTATATAGCAGTATAAATATAGCAAAAAACGTAAAATAATTCAAATCTCCATGCAACAAATCGATAGGATATATAGATACAATATGAGCGCGATTCTATGGTAGACTGAGACCAATGGTGTCAATCCACCATACGGGTGGCAATTTGGATCCATACATATATTTGGACCCAAATCAAACTAAGTTTTCAATGGTTTGGATCCTAACATTTTAGTTCCAATTGAGTTGACTTTTAATAATATTTGGGCCCAATTGGATCTTACATTAGGCCCAATTTGGGTCTAAATTGGGTCCAATATATTCTCCACTTTGAGTCAATAATCTACATTTTACACTCTACAACAACCCCTTACACCACTCTGATTCATAATGGGTCCATTTTGGATCCTTATTAGGTCCACTTTGGGTACTTGTTGGGTCCAACTATAATGTACATTTTTTGACATTGGACCCAATTGGACCCAGGCACCAGCTCACTTTAAGCCCAACCCAAATGGACCCCGACCCAAACCCAACACATTCTACACAATTGCCACCCCTAACCATACACCATAGAATTAGGATGCAAAAGATATAATTTATCATCATATTCGTGCATCATAGAGTTCCCCTCGATCTGCCCAAGATAAAATGATATTGTGCACTTGATAATCTTACCTTTTTCAGCAAGGCTTTTACACGATTATAAGCGTCCCTCAATAGCTTAACCACCTATCAAAACCAACATGTAACATTAATACCGACAAGGAATATGTCCGATTTATCGTAATCGCATCTGATAAAAGAAAAACATACCTCAGCATCAACACGGGATTGCATTTCTGATCCGGGTCTTTCTTTAATATGAACAGGTCCAATTTCATCACTCATACCACAAGACGATACCTAAACACAAAAACCCATAACATCTTCACTTTGTAAATTTCTAGCACATTATTTTTATATATATCAGAGTAAACTACATAGATATCCCAATTACGAAAAACCCATCGAGAAATTACCATTAACTTCCACTGTCAATTTACCATTTGTTAGTAAAATCAGATTACAGGGGTATCTTGATAATTTGCAAAACTTCAAGGACTTTATGGAAATAAGTCAATAACCCAATAAGTAAGAGGGTGTCAATGCAATTATTCCTATATATTATGACGAGTACCATATATTGAGCAAGCTCTGTAGCTGTGCTAAGATCACTACTTGCTCCAGTAGTAATATGGTCTTGGCCAAAGATAAGCTCTTCGGCTACCCTGCCTCCCATGCAAACATCGAGGCGCGCTAATAATTGTTTTTTGCTGATTGAAGTTTCGTCATTAGAAGGAAGTTGAGTAACCATGCCTAAAGCAGATCCACGTGGCATAATTGTTGCCTTGTGAATTGGGTGGGCCCCTTCAGTGTTCAATGCGACTATAGCGTGACCACCCTCGTGATATGCAGTGAGCTGAAAAGCAGGGGCAGATTATTGGCATAAATGGAATATAAAACTATTCAATTTTTCTTAAAAGTTTGTTAATATGGAATAATATAATAGATTAAGATATGAAATCTTAGAAATGTTAAAATTATACGAATTCGATAGGATAAGTTAGTTAAATCTTGTGGTTTAGGATGTGCACCGATTCAGTAATATGTTCTTATATAGTAATTTCAAAAATAAAACACCTTCTTCGATTCTTCTGATAGGAACATTGTTTTCCTTTCTGTTCCCATTATTATCCTGTCTTTGGCAAACTCTAGCTGTGATGCATTCACCTTCTCAGCACCTTCAACAGCAGCTTTAATGGCAGCAATATTTACCAAATTCGCGAGATCTGTTACAGAAGAAAAATCCGATATATCAAATATACCATTTTAATTAAAGTTAAAAATAGTTTTGGGTTTTACTGCATAAACAAAAAGGGATACGGGGTCATCTAGCTAATTTGGAAAATTACAACCCGGGTTTTAATTTATTCCTAATAATGTTGTCAATACAAAATAAAAATAGGCAGAAAAAAATCAAACTTTAACATGCCTGCCCCATTGAATCCTGGAGTACCACGAGCAATTGAGTTTACATCAACATCATCTGCCAAAGGTTTGTCTTGTAAATAGAGCTCCAATATCTCTTCACGACCCCGAACATCTGGATTGGGAACAACGATCTAGAAAAAAAGGTTTTGAAGGCATTAGGTTTTCTGAAAAAACAAGTAAATGTTGTAAGTTTGATTGACCTGTAAAATCTCAAACACAGTAGAATATAGAAACCCCTTAAATGGAACTCTAATTACGAAAACCACCCTGACGTTGAGAAATTACAATACCCTATCATCAGTGAAAATCATATTACAATCACACCCCTTTTTCCAAGTTGTGATAATTTGCAAAATGTGAGGGGCGGCTCATGGTAATTACCCAATTATTGAGATGTTGTGTATGTAATTATCACAATAAAATAAGATCATAAACTCCAAAATTAAATCTTAAAAACCGAATAAATTTTCAAAGATATCTTATGTTTGATGCATTTGGGAGTCAATAACTTACATGCCTGTCAAATCTACCAGGTCTTGTCAAAGCTGGATCAAGTATATCCGGTAAGTTGGTTGCAGCCATGAGAATAATGCCCTGCAAAACAGTCAACACTTTGTTTGTATTAGAAAGTAACATATTACTTAATAAGATTTCATGATCTTGTGTGATTTTCACCTCATTCTGTTCAAAACCATCCATTTCCACGAGTAATTGGTGCAATGTTTTCTTCGTATGACCTTCCCACTGCTTTCGAGTTGACCCAACGGCATCAATTTCATCAATAAATATGATGCATGGAGCCTATAATACAAATTATGAAATTATAATTATTGGATATAAACACGCTCATAAAAATATCTGAGTTTGACTTTCACTTGGAACGGCTTCTTACAAATATAAAAACATGTTCAGTACTTCAATGCATAAAAATGAACATTAACTGTACATTCGACTTAAGATTAACGCATGGATTTTTGAAGCACATTTTGAGTGGTATCGATAATATTTAGTACCAAAGAACAGAGTGCAGAAGGGATAAGCCACAAACCTTCTTTTTAGCTGCTTGAAACAAAGATCTTACACGTCGAGCACCAACACCCACAAACCTAGCATCATAAGCAAATGGGTAAATTTCTTCCGAAGTAAATGGCGATTTAATATTACGATTAATATAAGTTGTTAAATCTTGGATTCTTTAATATGTATATATAGAATACAAGAATGCATGCAAAAAAACAACGACACATAATCCTCACACAGACACACAAATGTATACATTCGTGTACATAAATTAAAAGGATCACATTTTTATGTACAGTTCTATGCCTCTAGAAAATCAAGGATTGTCATGACTTTCCTATATTACGAAACAGTAAAAAAAGGAAATGAAAACCGAGATTTTTCTTGATGAACACAACAATATGCAATTGCTAATTCTATTTTACCGGAAAAGATGAAAAATCTGAACACTTTCATGCATAGATACTTACATTTCTTCAAATTCAGAGCCTGCTCTGTAAAAGAAAGGTACTCCAGCCTCTCCAGCAATCGCCTTCAAGATCCAAAAAGCATAATCAGACAACAAAAATGCATTTTGAAGGGGGAGTTACATTGAACATGTGAATTGCTAATCATATTGCCGTAAAATAGTGTACCTTGGCAAGCAGAGTTTTCCCTGTTCCAGGTGATCCAGTAAGAAGAATTCCCTGAAATTTAATGCATATTAAAAGACACAGTAGAAAGGAAAATGTTCGACAAAAGGGCGATAAAGTTTCAATTACAAAATTAGTAAAATCAAACAAACCTTAGGTAATTTCCCTCCTAACCGAGTGAACTTTGAAGGATTCTTTAGATACTGAACAACCTCCTCAAGCTCTTGTTTAGCATCATCACAGCCTTTAACATCTTTAAATGTCTTAACATTCTGCCATAATTCAGAATTTTGAATTATTTCATAAGGAGAAACCTCATGTTTATGACAAATGAAAAGCAGCCCTATAATCATCAACCAAACTCTAAATTATCTGGATAGACTAACAGTTTCAATTTGATTAAGTTTTTCAGGATGGTTTTGCCACAACATACCACTATTACATTAGAAACAAAATATATCTGAAGATAAAAAGCTCACTTTACTTTAATAGTTTAAGCAAATGAAATAGCTGAAGCAATGTGACTGGAAGTGAACTAAACATACCTTCTCTGGCATTATTTCTTTATTCATGTCTTTTGGGGCATATGAAGAACTTGAGCCCACTCCAGGGGTTCCTATCCCACCGAAGCTACCAACATACTTCTGAAGTGCAGCAGCACCCATGAACCTGAAAAACCAAAAATATTTCAAAAATTACGAGCTAAAATGACCATACAAAAACATAATTATAACTTAGCATAATAGAGAGAAAGAGAAACATATCATATCCACAGTTGATTAATCTCCCTTATTTCAATCAAAGTGAATTACAAAGAAGCAACGCCATATAAATAAAGGGTAAATTATATAGACACCCCTACATGAAATCCTAATTAAAAACAACCTTGAGGTCTGAGAAATCATCGTAATTTCCCCTTTCAATTAAATCAGATTACAAATTATATAGACACATCATAAGTTGTTTGTTTTTCGAGTTGTCAGGATTTGACAGGGGTGTCTCGGTAATTCACAAAACCTCAGGAGGCTCGTGGTATTTACCAAAAAGTGATGGGGTGCGCATGTAATTATCTATAAACGAACATGTGTTTAATTTCTGAGCCATTGCAAGCGGAGATCATACCACATCAAACCAACAGCAACAGTGAACAAGATAGTTGATATGACTTCCTGCGCAAATCGTGACGATCTATTTGACATTTTTGGGTCCACCTGCAATGCATAAAAAGATGCTAAGAGTTAAAAATATGTGTACCAATTCAAGTCTAAGGCCCAACCTCTTTGGAAAGTGTCCTTATATCTTACCATCACAACATGTAATGGCTGCTTCTCAGATACACCGGGGTTCACAAACGGTTCGTCCATGTTCCCTGATGCACGTTGTTTTAATTCTTGCAACTACACATTATATTCAAGAGTTAGCCACATATGCTAAAGAAATGAAGAATGTTTAATAAGGAGAAATTGGTCTAAAAAACAATTTGGCCTATAAGCAAATAACGAAATTTGTTATCAAAATCCACTGAATGAAAAATTACAAAGGAACCAAAGTACTTGGCCGATCTTGCATCAAAATTCATATTCAAAAGGGCAAAAAGAAATGAATAGACTATGTACCAGAGAAGGAAGGCTACAAGGCTTTCCAGATTGCTCATCAGGCAAATATTCAGAAATTGCATTAGTAGCAACTAGTGCTTTAAGATATTCTGCCACTCCTCTACTGTCTACAGCATGCGCCCTTTGTTCGAAACGCTGGATTACAGATTCAGGACTAAACAAAGCCAAAAAGAACTCATTAAAACAATTTCTAGTTTCATAGCAATTTCAAACGTGTTTAGCTAAGGCGGCAGGCGCCACAGTTTAAGTACAAATCAATTGTGTATAAAAAAAGAATCTTCATAACTCACTACATTTTCAACTTCTTACACATGCAAATAAGGAGACCTTGCAGAACCTCTAACACTCATTTCACTGTGCTTTTTACATCAAACAAAATGGAAAAGAGAAAAAAAGTTCAGCTGTTTCAGCTTCCTATGCACATTATACTCGGTCCAAAATAATCCATTAGTTTCAGCATATAGATTACAAGATTCAGCTTTTAAACTCTTAATACTAATCATACAATCAAAGTAATTAAACATTTTGCAACAGCATACATGCCTCCCCCAGCCTATAAACCACAGACTTAACCAAAAAGATATCACATTCAGTAACAACCATATAACCTCTACTCAGGGAATGCTGTGGTTCAATTAGTTTACTTATCAACTCAAAGACCCTACCCCACCCAATGATAGCCAAAAAAGTCAATAACCTGTGCTTATTGAGTTCCACCAAAAGAGCACTCTGCTTAGCTGCATCCATAGGATTTTCATCAGCCTCAGCAATCAACCGTTCTAATCGTTTCTCTTGCTTCCAAAACGGCCACCAGCTGAACCAATCTGAATAAACTACCTTCTCAATCCCATTCCTCAACTGCGAGAAAACTCCCATTAAAAACACAATTATCGGCAACTTTTTCTTCACATCCTCATTTCTCACCTCACCCTCCACCTCTCCTCCACCCGACGCTTCATTTGTCACCGACCCGTTATTCAATTCGATTATTTCCGGATTCTCACTAAACAAATTACTATCAATTGAGTCACTAGCTGAAGTAACATTCTCTGGATTTAACGTACATGAAAGAACTAAACGGTGCCGCAACAATCTGGACTTGAGGGGAACCAAATACCTTATCATTTCGTTTCTTCTTCTGGAAATAGACAGTTGAGGTGAAACTTTGGGAAAACGAGGTTTTAGAGATGGAGAAAGAGGGTTTAATTGAGGGATTGGTGGTCGATGGACAAGAGAAGCCTGAAGTATTATAGCCATGGTTAAAGTAATTTCAAGCTCCGGTAATCAAATTTCTTGAGTTTATTAGAATTGAAAACAAGAATGAGGTTCGAATTCAGAGTATTTGGAATCAAATTCAACCCTGGTAAATCACACGCACAACACACAGTGGAGCGTGCTCTCACTCTCTCTCTCGCTCGCTTGCTCGTGTGCGTGAGCCACAAAGATTGGAATTTTACAGAGAACGGCAAAGAGAGGGAAGGGAAAGAGTGAGCTTAAACCTTATCTCAAAATTGAAAACATTATTAAACTTCAGTGGTCTATATATGTTTGGGATTTAAGATAATTTAATTTTAATTGTCCATGTTTATATTTTTATTTTAGGTTTATATAAATGTTTGGAGTACGTACACGCAAAAATTCAATTATGATCAAGATTAAAAAGCTTTATTATTATTTGAATCCGGTTATATTGAGTTTTAATTAAATCAAACATGTTTAATAACTCATGCATATTTGACGGTTTTGCAACATTTCATGTGATGAATTTCACACTGTTCACAATCATTCATGTGATCAAATTCAGGCAAATATATTGATTGACAATATGGCTCTTGATAGATTATTCTATTTTACAAAATCTGACTTCAATTTTGTATATAAAGAACACAATATACTGCATTTAGTCTCTCTGTGGATTTCCAAATTACAGGAACACACTTGGAAAACCATAATGATTCACATCTGCATATAGGACTAACAGAAATCTAAACTATATCAATTTCAGCATATTAACTTGGCGGATAATTTTCAAGCCAATTTAAAATCACCATAGAAAGATCCACAATCTATTTAAGCCTAACAAGAAGCTCGATAGCTCATACACTACAAGAACTCTTGCTTTCGTGAACCCGAATCAAGAAAAGATAATACAGAAAAACAAGTATCATAATCAATGGAGTAGCATCCTTTGAACTCGAAGTCCCGAATAATCATAACCATTCATATGGTGATACAAAAGATCAACCAAACCAACGATTGTGATCATTTCCTAGGAATCAACCCCAACTTGTAAGATCATTCTCTACACCAGATAGATGTTTGTGCTATTGATGATGATAGTGAGGTTGCCCATTTTGCCCATGAGGTAACACCATCCCTGGTCCCAGTGGAGGAGGGGCATAAGGGTAATTATGCATTCGCATTGACATAGATTGATGCATTGGAGGGCCAGATGGGTTCCAACCGGCTGACTGGGGAGGGCCCGCTTGAGGATTAGGAGCGGGAACATATTGCGGCTCATTGTAAGCATGAGTAACTTGAGCTCCTCCCGTTGGATACGGTTGTTGTCCCAAAATTGATGGTTGCGAATTCAAAACGGGAGTACTCGGGATGGTATAGTCTCTACTCCTATCATTATTAACCTGAAAAAACAATATAACGCAACTTATGATCAGATAAACGAATTGACAAAATCGTAAAACTGATTATTTTTTGGATGCCTCGGGGAAAAATCACAACAATCATGGTATGGTCAGTTGATCACATTCATCTGGTTGCGCCAGGAGTTCAAGTCGTAGTACAAAATTAATCGACGGCTGTGATTTGTCTTGGGAATCCAAGATTACTTGCGTAACATAAAAGGATAGATAATGTCATAATTTTCAACTTGACATTATGGTGGTCTTACCTTTATGCTGAGATCAGTGTGTCGAGAATATGAGATATGAAGCTTGCAGAATCCTCCGTCATATATGCAATGTCCTTCTAAGGTTTCCTTTGCAACAACAGCAGTCTGGACATCTGCATGTTCACTATATTATTTACTATTGATCTAATAACTTTTGATAACTACTGTTCTTCTAGATAGTGAATTGTGAGTCAATCACTGTATGTGAAATAGATCTAAGCAAAGGACCAAACTCCATGAGACTCGAAAATGGCCTCTTACTAATTCGTTACTAAAACTTTTTTGAGTTCTTTGAAAAACCGGTATTATGATTTTTGTTATTTTTTATGGATGTTTTTTGTTTTGATTATGATAAACAGAGAAGAAAAGAGAGAGAGAGAAGCTTGCAAGAAACAACCAATAAACTATAAATTGATTAAGTTCCTATCATATTGTGAAGAGCTTTGCTACGTGCTCTTTGGCATTGTCAGTTCAGTTCCTGTTTTTTCAGAAAATCATTCTGAGTGAAAGTGCATAAAACTAACAATTCAATCTTACCAGGATACTGAACAAAAGCCTGTAGAGTGCCATTTTTATCGAACATGGCAATTTTTAGCACAGGCCCAAATGCCGAAAAGACCTAAAGCACAAAAAACAGTTCTGATAAGAAATGGCCCAATAATTAAATGCAAACGACAACGAATATCTAAAGGTGGTTACCGTCTGTAAAACATCCAAGGTGACTGCATACTGCATGTTTTCAATAGAAGCAAGAAGAACATTGCTTTCAGATTCCATTTGTTTCCCCTCAACTCCTAGAGTGAACTGCAAGAAGGCAGGTGTAAATGTCCTTGGATATAGACGCCAGAAACTTCAACCACCATAGACACCCAGTCTACATAATGCTTAAAGAGCAAGTGCAATCTCTATGTTTGTTTATGTTTTTAAGTTAGAATTATAAAAATTTCTCGGGAATGGCGTATCATTGAAATTCGTGTGAAAATGGTAGATGTTTGTTTATGTTTTTAGAATTAAGTTGAAAATTGTAATGTGTCAAATCAATAATGATTGGTTGATGTTTAATGATTGAATTAGTTGTTTTTGTAATGATTATTTAAATAAATAAATATATATGAGTGTGTAAAATAATGTATATATTAATTGTAATTGATGGATGTGTAAAATGATTGATGTGTTGATTGATAGGTAGTTAGTATTGGAGATTGAAAAAGTAGAGTTGAAAAAAGGAAATTGAGATGAAATTTGGTGTGTTAAGTAGATTTAAGATTTTGTGATTTGAAATCTTGAAATTGAATTTCAAAAACATAAACAAACATTAGACTTGCAATTTTGAAAGCGACAAAAGTCATATATCATCAAGCTACTTGGACATGTAAAATCATCACATGCCATCAAAGGGTCTAAAGAATTATCCAGAAAACTTTTCAAACATATTGAAATTAGGGCTCATCCAATATTTACCTGGCCACTGGCATCTATAGCTGAAGGCGCAACAGGGAGGTGAGGATTAGTATAGTCTCTACATTTACACAACGCACAATCAGTAAGAACATTAAGTAATAAATAAGCTTTCATAGGCAATAAATAAAATCAAAGACACAAAATAGTTCCAAGTATGAGTTAATAAAATGTATGTCAAATGGTACAACATTATAAAGTCTGCCCTTTGTGATTAGTCATAATACACTTGGCTAAAATCAGACAGAGCTTACCTACTACGGTGACTCTGGAATTTTACAGTCAGGTCAGTATGTGCAGAGTATGTAATCCTAAGTGAACATGGTCCAAGTTCCGGAATCAAATACCTGGCACAGACCCAAGCAGGAGAAGTAAATCAGCATAAAGGTACATTGTGCAGGAAAAATGTATCTTGCACGAATAGTGTGAAAAGGGGAACACAACTCATGCTCAAAGTTATGGTTTGGATAGCATGAATATGAATGAAAATTATTTTACACACATTTAAGGACTTCTATTGGAACCCACACAGAGTAGTAGAGCAAATGAAATATATCTTTAGTTCATATAGAACTAGTCAATTTCTAATATCACATATACAAGTCTTTCTTCCATAACGTAAACCATTAGATTCAATCGGATTAGAGAATCAATCCATTTTTCAGAAATCCCTTCTTTTTTTGTAAATTATTTTCTCCTTTTTTTTTTCTGAGTTTATCCAATTTACCGTAAAAAGAAAAAGGGGATAAAGAAACGGGTAAATTACACTATTGTCATCTCATAGGTGAGATATATAAAATGAAACACACAGTTTATCTTGCGCTAGCTAATCGATCGTGGTAAACCAGGCATTGTATTGGACAGATATCTCACAATATAAAGCGAAAACACAGTTTATAATGGGCTATTTAGTCAAGTGTGGGAAACCAGGCACTGTATTGGAGTAGATTTTTCACAACTTTTTAAGTTCGATATTTCACCAATATATCATCCAGTTAGCTCTCCTGCCTAATAAATACTTTTGTAAACTTGACCCTTTCCCACCATAAATCGGTTCACCACAGCGATTTAGGCAACCCCCAATCTACGAGAGCATAGCTTAACCAGAATGGTTCCAGCAAAAGGTAAGGAGAGCCAAAATAACTAAAAAAGGAGAGGTAGAGTGTGGTAAGAAACATGCAAGTACCCCTTTGGCAGATTGTTAACAAATCTTCTGAAAGATGCCCGGCCCAATGTATGAGCACCATTTCGACAGACATATGACCGATAACAGTTGGATACACCCAATGCCAAATATAAAATCCACATCACCTTGGGATGCTTCTCCCATCAAGGGCATCCTTGGCAGAAGAGGCAGTCTCTAAATCAGAAAATTGCACCAGTGCCTGATGAGAAAAACATGTAGATTGTGCGTGAGATCAAAAACCTCCTATGAGTAAAAAGGAAGTAATCATTTGAAAGAAAGCTTTATGCAAGATAAAAACCTGAAAACCAGCAGTTTTCTCGAATGTGGTGATCTTATGCACAAACCCGAATGCGGAAAATACCTGCAAATCAGACAAGATCGGATTACTGTACCAGCTAAGGCATGAATTTCTTAACATGTGAGCTGAAACTATATATTATTGCAGAGGAATGCTTAGTTTTGACATGCATGCGGCAAAACATTCGTCAGAGACAGAAATTGCCCGTTAAGGAAAAGATGAGAAGTTGTATAGCATATGTAAACAAGTATTATTATACAGAACCAATTACTGACGAAAAATCTACAAATCTTATGCTGAGCCTTCTGCTAGCACCAATGTTACAGATCTTTCAAAGACAGCATATAAGTTTGCAATCTTTATTTATGTCATACAGAAACCTAATATTACCATCCTAATCCATAATAAATCTATATACTAGAAACAGGAAATTTGTAACTTTCAATATACAGAAAAAGGAGGCCTAAAGTAGCAGAAAGATCCTTGTTTGATGAATAAGGCACAAAATGTATGATCAATAATATTGTTAGGATTTAACAGAGAGACTAATTCGTAACGAGAAACTGAGGGTAACTTTACAAAGAAGTGTACAAAATCCCAATTATTTTTTTAAAATTTCAGATTCTGTACGTAAAACCCAGAGCATTACATTGTTCCCAAGTTCCACCTGAATTTTAGGTTTTATCCCATTTATACACATGGTCCCCTGATAAATACTTACTAAGACTGTTTAAAAATTCTCTGCTAATTCGAGTAGAGAAGGCAAAACATTGTTAAGTGAAACAGAAAACAAAATAATCAAAACTTATTGTAAATGCAAGAGTTACCATGCTACTAGAACAAGTAACAAACCATGCATTGAGTTGAACACGAGATAGTGAGGTAAAAAAACCCAAATAAAGAATGAACGAAGATCATCCGAGACTTCTTAAAAAGCTAGGGTAGAATCATGAAAGAGGAAGAAGGGAAGAAAGAGCCAATTTTAAGCAAAGGAGAAAGAAAACAAACACACATGCACTCTTTCTCCCGGAGCAATAAGCTGCCATTGAAGATATATCCTTGACATGTGCCTGCTGATTAATTCAGACTCTTGTCAAATAAAATCTTAACAAAGCACAACATACTACAATATAGACAGATAAGACAGAACATCCTTATATTGCATATAAATTTGCATAGCTGTGGTTCTCGAGGAGGATGCCCTGTTGCTTACCAAATGAAGAACATCAATGCTGACAAGGCGTGCATCATCTCCATCAATTGTTACCAAGAGAACATTTCCAGCAACATCTGCAGTAGTTTTGTTGTGCACTATCTCTTGCCTGTTGGAATACTGTAGGTAGACGGTCTTCCCTCGTACCTGAGCAGGCTCAGACGATGATGCATAATATGATATCATTGCAATAGCTTGATTTAGTTCTGCCTATAAAACATGAAGAGATAAAAAGACAAGGAGATTACAATGTAGAATCTTCATCAACATCTTTAGTAAATCAAGCAACAGTTTACACTTACGAACTCAATAAAAGCTTGGTTACGATTGGCTCCAACATTACACTTTGTGTTAACAACTCTACCAAATGGCTTTCCTAGTTCGATCAATTCTTCTTCAGTACATTCCCATGGTAAGTTCCTCAAATGGAGAACCTTGGATGGAGGTTGTGTGTAGCGAAACTGCGGCTGGCTGGAAACGAACGACATTCCACACTACACCCAAACTGAAATTTGGGACACTCAAGTTATTTTCTTTACAAATTGCAGGTGTAATAAAGAAGTTTTTACACAAGATTTGAATCATACAGACATTCAGAAACACAAGAAAAAGTGTATAAAACATCTAAAACAAGGTCAAGCTACAAGTCCCTTTCATCCATCTAGTCTAATTCTACTGAATCACTAGTCCAGTTCCGCAGCATACAACGCCAAACTGTAGAAAAATACATAAGGAAAACACTCTCTGGCCATACATGCTATAAGTCCTTCTCCAACTACTTGCACAGTAAATAGCATAGACATATGCCTCCTATAGTTTCATCATCCAAAACTCATCTCCCCGAAACCGAGGTTGGACAAACTTGCTAAACTTAAATTGATCCTTTTCACCAAAATCCAACTCACACTTTGTGCGACTAAAGACACCCTTCTACTGCATTAATCACACGTTTGGAGAGTCAATCGAAACTATCACCATATATCACTCACAAATATACTTCAGATAAAAAATGCAAGCAAGTACACACTACATTTTATCAACAATGCCAGATTGCACATACTTTTTCAATCCATAGCGCATGTAATTAACGATAATCAGCTGGAAACAGAATATACTTCTACAAGCCGAAGCTAATTTTACCATCGAAATTCAGATACTAAACAAACTCCCCAGATTAAATATTCCAATCCATAAACACAAACCTAAATTAATGAGCAGAAATTGAAATTGAAAAATAAAAAATTTGAAGATGGAGCATAAAATTAGGTTTTCAGAGTGGCTGAAATCGCCGAGCAAAATTTAGAATTTGTTGTATTTTTTTCCAAACAATAATTTTCGTTGAGCTAAAAATGTAATTGGAAATTTGGAATGAGGCGTAAAGTAGGGGTACGGATCTTCTATCCCATTTTTGTGTCACACAATAGTGTCACACCAATGAAAAATTGACAAGTGTCATTTGAAATAATTTTTGGAAAAATAATTATTAACAAATATTTTACTTAAATTAATTAAATAAAAAGAGAAATAAGATTTTTATATTCCCAAACATCACGTATCTTCTTCCATCTTATTTTCCTTTTACAAATCTTCTACAAATCTTCCATAATCACGTATATGATGAACTTTATTTTGAAGATTATTTTTTGGCTTAAGAAATTCATTAAATAGCTACCAGAATATGCAGCATAAATATCGATATAGAAAAATCTCTCTATTTTCTCTGAGTAAATGAGACACAAAAAGATCAACCCATTATATAATTCCATATGTTGCAGTAAGTGGGAAAATCAGAAAAATTGAGAAGTGCACAAATAAAATTAAAATCACAAGCAGTGATCAATAAAAAATCAACAAAAAATTCATAAAAAATCTCAATCCATCGGAAAAAATCAACAAAAAATTCATAAAAAATCTCTATCAATAAATGTTTTACTAGTGGTCTTGGAACTAGTGATCTTCCGTAGCTTTAGATGACACCCTTCTTGTCGATTTTTTCTTTTTTATCGTTTTTTCTAAAGCACTTTTTGGCCTTGAACTCATTTTATATGTGATCTTTTCTTTTGATTTTATACCTCGAGCTTTCTTGCAACTGATATCATCATCTTTTACAGTACCAACATGTTCAGAAAAGTGTATATCTACGTCGATCATAGTACTTATAGGTTCCTCAACTAAATTCTCCTCAAAACTTCCATCCACTTGTTCAAACAACTTCTGGAGGCCTTGTTTAGCAATTTTATATGCTTTTTCACTTTCAGCGGACCTTGTGCAAAGTTGGCTAAATAATTGACATAAGTCCTTGTATCTGAAGCTCATCATGTCTTTTGGATCTCCTTGACTGATGTCTTTATCAAAAATAATCGCATTATAATTTTTTGCAGTTTTCATCCATCTTTTCTTTATGTATTGATTAGGGATTCTGATGATATATTTCGAGTTTAACACCTTCAATGCATGCGAACATAGAATTCCTACAAACTCATATTTTCTGCAACTACATTTTACTGAACTATCAACTGAATTATATGTCACAAGTTGATGCATGTGCTTCCCGTATGACGTGACTTTAAATTCTGTTTGTGAATTACTTTCACCGAAAACTTCTAAGTTACAATCATGAGCCCGGCATACTTCAGTCTGAAACAATTCAAAAATTTCCAACGTATATATTTTAGCAGCATGTTTTAGAATTTGTACCGGAAAAGATAAATTCGGAGCACACTGACTTGTCCTGAAATCTGCACGTGATTCTTTATAACGGCGATCCTTCAACAACCTCTCAAAATGTTCAAAAAATTGAAGTAAGCCAGTTTTATAACTTACATACTTCTTAATAACACTGTTCATTGACTCACTACGTTGGGTGGTACTCATATCTGCACAAAAAGTCTCTCGCCCATATACTAGTGCCCATTTCTTCCTCATCTGAAACATTCTCTCTAACCAATCATTATTCTGGAGCTCATACTTCTCAATCATTTTATTCCATGCATCTAAGAATTCACCCTCATCCTCATGGTCATAAATACAACAACTAAAATCTTTTGCAAAATCCTTATACTCTGCAAAAACAGAACTTAGATGAATAGCAGCATTTTGATATATATGCCATACACAAAGACGATGATAGGTGTCTGGCCATTGACAAGCCAATGCTTTCGCCATAGCTGCATCTTGATCTGTAAGTATTGTCTGCGGTTTTTTTCCTAACATAGTTGTGGCAAAAATATCAAATAACCAAGAAAATGTATTCGCAGTCTCATCATATAACAAAGCTGCACCAAAAATAATAGTTTGTTTATGGTTATTGACACCAACAAATAAAGCAATCGGACGACCTTCCTTATTTTTTCTATATGTAGTGTCGAAACACACTACATCACCAAAATTGAAGTAATCAGACTTCATCTTTGCATCAACCCAAAATATATTAGTAATCAAAGCATCGACGTCCACTTGTATTGCGTATACAAAGTTAGGATCTTCTACTTGCATTTTCTGTAAATATTCTAATACTCCCCCGGTATCACCTGGACTCATTGTTGTTGTTCTCCTTGAGTGTAAGTAATTTTTACAATCATCATATATAAATCCAAGATTTTCAGTGCCACCCACTTGTTTCGCCATGAGCTCCATTGTTTCACTTGGAGCAATCCCACAACTAATAGCCATGTCAACTTCAGCCTTTTGGGCATCAGACATTCTTCGATGAGATCGGAATAAATGACTTTTTGATGGAGTCACACAATCATGATTATGATCAGCAACAAATCTCACGATGCGATATTGACCCGTTTGATATTCATATGTTTGTCGACAACTAATTTTGATATGAGCATTGCAATTGCATCTAGTTAAAGGGCGATGAGATTTCACAGTAGCATCTCGCACATCTTTCTTTCTTGAACCTTCTTTGGAGCAACAAAAGATCCTATCACATATTTTACCGGTATACTTATCTTTATGTGCTTTAGATATTCTTGCACCAAACCCGACTCGTTTTGCATATGCTAAATAAAATCTGTAGGCAGCGTCCTCTGTCTCAAACTCCATACCAATTTCCGGAATCAACTCTTTATCAATGCGATTGTGAATCTCCTGTATACTTTTCATTGTATGTGCATCCATGTGCTCATTCATCTCATTTTCATCTATATTGATCGTTTCAGTTTCAGTAGAAGCACCTAAATCATGAACATCTTCAAAGTCTAGCATCCGACATGTTTCATACCCCTTGCTTGAGTTGCCATGCACACCCATCTCCATCTATGAAATTCAAATATAACGATTAAAATCAAGTACAACGGATGGGAAAGAGTTCTCGATATTTATGCTGCCTATTCTGGTAGCTATCTAGTGAATTTCTTAAGCCAAAAAATAATCTGCAAAACGAAGTTCTACCATTTAGTGAATTTCTTAAGCCAAAAAATAATTTGCAAAACAAAGTTCCTCAGATACGGGATTAGTGAAGATATCTAGAAGATTTTTACGTAGCTATTTAGTGAATTTCTTAAGCCAAAAAATAATCTTCAAAACAAAGTTCATCAGATACGTGATTAGGGAAGATTTGTAAAAGGAAAATAAGATGGAAGAAGATACGTGATGTTTGGGAATTTAAAAATCTTATTTCTTTTTTTATTTAATTAATTTAAGTAAAATATTTGTTAATAATTATTTTCCCAAAAGAATTTCTTAAGCCAAAAAATAATCTTCAAAATAAAGTTCATCATATACGTGATTATGGAAGATTTGTAGAAGATTTGTAAAAGGAAAATAAGATGGAAGAAGATACGTGATGTTTGGGAATATAAAAATCTTATTTCTCTTTTTATTTAATTAATTTAAGTAAAATATTTGTTAATAACTATTTTTCCAAAAATTATTTCAAATGACACTTGTCAATTTTTCATTGGTGTGACACTATTGTGTGACACAAAAATGGGATAGAAGATCCGTACCCTAAGTAGATACCCTGCGCAAGTTAGCAAATGTAAATAGACCCATTATGGCTCAAGCCCATGTATTAGTAGACCTAATCTTGGGCTAATTATTGGGCTTGTGATGTATATGGTCTTTGTTAGCCCAAATGATTCAGTATCAATATAAACCATCCAAATATTGATATGATGATATATTCATTATTCAAGTTTGGAGTCTCTACAAAGTTACGGAAAAAAATCTTATATTTCGGTGTACCATAATGGTGTCATATTATTGTGAGAATAATAAGTATTAATTTATCGATCATATCAATATTAGATATCCCCTTTTGGGGCAATTGGTTCGTTGCCCAATTTGCAAGTTACGTCAATGGGTGTACTGGCGAAGCACTTATCGCGTGCAACGGGCACATGGCATGGCACCGGATGTAAAAAAAGAATACTCTTAATGTAAAACTTCTTGAAGTGTCAATTTGTATAAGACTAGGAGAAAATTATATAACACACTGGAAACCACTCACTACATCCCAAATGTGTGGTGTATATCATACCAAATTTGTTAGATTCGTTGTGACATAAAATTACCTAAGCTATGTTGCATTTTGAAAGGATTTTTGTCCTACTCATCAAAAAGGACCCATAGAGTAACCAAGGTGATTTTCTCTTACAAACTATCGAAAACAATGTTTTAAAACCCAACCCGCCCCGCCCGGTTCAACCGGTTTGGCCCGGAACTGGCCCCTAAAACGAACCGGTCAGACCCACAAAACCGTTTTTAGCTCAAAACCGGTCAATTTGGTCAAAAACCGTTCGACCCACCGGTCGAACCGGCCCCGGGTCAATCGAACCGTTCAGTTTTTATAAATACCAAAATTCAAGCTTAAAACTTAATTTTTTTGTAAAAAATCACCAACCTTCTATTATTTTGCTCATCCAACATGATTCAAAGAAATTTTCTCAAGAAAATCTTTCATTCGAACGAATTAAATCAAATCAAAATATATTATTTTTAAAACTCTAGTCTTTTTCGTTTTAGTTTTTATTGGTTTGTAAATTATTAAAGCTTTTAAGTTTTTTTTCTTCAAAATTGTTGGTTTATGATATGACCCTAGGAGAACCCAACCCCAAAAGCTAGATATGACCCTAGGAGAACCCAACCCCAAAAGCTAGCTGATGAGGTGGAAGAGCCCAAAGTCATATAAACCCCACATGGGAACCCCATAATTCCGATGTGGGATCCAAGTCCCATACCTTGCAATTAGGATCGTAACAATCCACCACGCTCCGCAGCCCCGGCGCCCACGCGGGCTGGCTGTGTGCTAGGTTCACCTAGCCCCGGGCGAACAATACCGGCGTCACCACCCACGCCGCACGATTGCAACTGGGAGGGGTAGTGGATGGCTCTGATACCAAATGATATGACCCTAGGAGAACCCAACCCCAAAAGCTAGCTTTTGGGGTTGGGTTCTCCTAGGGTCATATCAGTTTATTATACAATGATGTAGCAATTATGTCATTTCTGATGTACATTTGATTTTTGTTCCATGAATTCGAAAATTATACCACTTGAACATAATTTTGCTTATTTATTTAAAAAACTCTCAATTTTTTTCATGATTTTGATATAAATATATGAACTAAAAATGATTTTGAAAATAGGAAATATCAAATTTTTATGTTTTAAAATTTTAATATAAATATTAGTATTTTATTTAATATTTATTGCGTAATTATGACATCACTGGTTCAACCGTTATTGACCCAACGGTTGAACCAGTGACCCGTGACCCGGTCAATTTTCCGGTTCGATGACCGGGTTGGGTTTCAAACATTGATCGAAAATAGCCCTAATGGTAAAATATTTAACTCAATTGCAAATTATTCCTTAGTGTTCCTTTTCTCTCTGTTTATACGACATGCTTACCATTTTTTACCTAGTTTTTCATCTAATTTGACAATAATCTGACATCTTTGGTTTACAGTGTTCTTTAGTTTTCCCTTTAGTTGCAATGTGTCTGTAAAAATATAACAGCTACCAGTAAATTAGATGAATAATATCGATTTTTCGATGTTCTTTATATCAAGCTGGTGCTTGTATCGAATCATACTTGCAACTTGCAAGGCCCTAAATCTTGAATAGAACATAACATGCAAGAAGTTAAAACTGTTGTCACTTTATATATTGAACTGTATAAACCACATATTCTTATTCTACACCGTTGTACAATAGAAAACACCAGAGAAAAAGCTCGAGACTTATATACCCGCAAGATGTGGCTCTCAAGCCTCACAAAAAAATGGATTATACATGTTTATTGATTCTTATGTACCATGTAATAATAACTATATGGTACAAAAATATTTGTATATTATACGGAACGAATATTTACTGTACCTAGTGTTGGTTTCATTTGAAAATGTTGCGTCGAATGTAATCCAGTCGAGTCGGGTGCTTGAGCTTCATGAGAGCCTTAACTTCGTGTTTTCTAACCATTTCCCTCGAAATGTTCAAATTTCCTGCGATTTCTCCAAGTGTTCTATCTCCTTTACCATCAAGCCCGTATCTTTGTCTAATCACCAAACTCTCTTTGGGCTTCAGAGAATCAAGCTGTCACGGGATATTAGTAAGCATGGTTTTATTAGTATCTCGATTATATAAGTTCATCTCTGGTTCGTCCTATTTTGAAAGAACAAAATACCTATGATAACATTCTTTTTCGAATGAAAGACTCATTTCGCCAACTTTTCATATACAATATTTGAAATTTTTAAAAATCTAAACAATAAAAATAAGATATTTTAAAGATAATTAACATGTTAAACTAAAAATATCCAATGTTTAACATTTAAAAAGTGAAGTTTGTACCAAAACATTTATCAACTTGAAAAGCCCAAAACAGATAGATTCCGGTAATAGAAAAAAAAATTGATCGATTCATAACTTAAGAAGTCAAGATAGTTTAATTTTAAAAGTTTGTTAACCTTAATTGTTAGTGTTTTTTAATGCAAAGATTGTGAAATGTATACTGAGATTTTGAAATATTTTTATTGTTCTTTTTTTGATAAAAAGTATATATTTAGGAGTTATTCTAGTATTTTCCCTAAATCTTTAAAACTAATATCAAAATATGCGGAAGTATGGCAAAATGCAATTGTAGGGTAAGAATAGAATCTTACCACATCATCTAGAGCAAGCCTAAGAAGTGCAGGCTGCTTTCTTCTATCTCCTTGAACACCATCAACATCAGTAATCCCATTTATGAACTCTTCTTGAGTTACTGCATGCCGTGCATGAAGAGAAAAGACGGGCTTCGATACCCTCATCACTTCATTGTATCTTTCTTGAGAGATTCCTACTCGGTCTATAATTTCTTCTTCAGTTGGTAATCTCTGAAGCTCAAACAACAATTCTAGCTTCACCTTCTGGATTTCTACTCGAATCTAGTATACAAATCAGTAATATAATTAAAAATCATATTCTCTTTATATATTCGAGATTTTGAAGAAGAGTGAGAAGACGAAAAGGGATCTGGTACTTACTGAGTCAAGGCCAAAAGAGACCTTTGTGAAGCTTGACAGCGTCATAGAACGAATTATGGCATGCCTGATCCAGAAGAGGCCATATGTTGAGAGGCGGGACTTTTTTTTTGGTTCAAACCGATCAATAGCTGTCATAAGACCCTTTACGCCAGCTTGGCAAAGGTCTTGGAATCTCGATCCATTCGCTAAGTCTTGAAAATACTTGTTCATTGCAAACATAACCAAGCGGAGGTTGTGCTGTAACAAATCAAAACATAGAGGGTTTCGTTAGACTTTTTTGATTCAGTGATGAGCCACAAACAATTTTTGAATCTAAACTAAATTTTTGGGTCTAGAACCAGACTAAAAAGTTCCCCAGTATTGCATATATATGTCAAATCACAATCAAAATTAGATTATAGGCTTGAATAATGAGTTTGATAACTAATCCCTATTTTAACCAGACAACTCCCAAACTTATCTAATGGTTCTTTCAACCAAGTATCGTCTTTAAAACACATTCATTCCTTTTCGTTGCATGTTTCCGACAATAACAGGAAGAAATGATAGCTAGACGAGAAAGAAAAAACTTCATCTCCCACATAACGAAACTTGGGAATAACAGATTCCCAAATGTTTACAGAACCCTGTCGCCCCAAAATAAATCACATATAATTTACCTTGATCAACTTGCTTCGGGCAGCTCGACCAACTTCCAATTGTTTCCTCAGCTGAGCAGCATCCGTATTTGTCGCTTTTGCTAACTCATCATCCGTTAGCTCTCTTCCTGAATCATTTTGTATAGTTTCCTTAACTTGGAGGATTGCCTAAACCACAACATAAGCAGAAGCAAAAAAACATCAGCAATTAAACAAGAAGCAGAAAATCAAATAAACATATACTTTTCCATTTTCATTCGTTTCAATTACTTAATTAGCATCTAACCTTCATAGGTTGCATCAGCTTAAACAGCCAGGTATGTTCGGATGAAGGAAGAACCGGGGGGATCTTCATTTTCTTCCAGTCTAAGCTGATCAAGTCCGTCGAAGCTGAATAATCCCTTACAAGTCTATCAATCTTTTCATCTTCATCATTCTTTACATGTTTCCTTTTCCGAGACGATGCAGGAAATTCGCATTCTTTATTCATTCTCAGAGCAATCCTCTTCTCAAGAGTCAATCTCATCCCCTTCTTTTTTTGACTCCTCACCACATTGTCAGAAATTTTGTTCTCCGCCACCTCAGCTTCTCCAGTCCTTTTCTTTCTTGGCTGCCTTTTCTTTATGCTTTGATCTTTGATCTCCTCAATTGTAGGGCTTTGTTTGAATATATATTCTAGCTTTGCAGCAGCTTCATTGTAATCCAAATCTATTGTACTTGGACAGGCTTCATCTATTGAGACAGCATTTACTCTTTCTGGGCGCTTTTTCACCTTTCTTAACCTCTTTTCTTTTTCTTTATTTGCCTCCAGAGGTAAAGGTAGAGATTCCAGTGGCGCGGTTAGAGCTGTCTTTTTACTTTTATCTGTTTTGAATGATAATATTGCTGGATTTTTCGATAAAGATACACGAGTTGAATATCCTGTGTTCAATCCAAATGGACTTCGCGCTGCAGAACTGGAAACAGTCACAACTCCCATACCAAAGCTGTGAACCAAAATTTGAAGAAAAAAAAAATCGAAATAAATCAATCATGGCATAAAATAGAGTACAGAGTAACAAGCTCTGAACCATAAACATCATTTAATACTTGATACTATAAACAACTCAAATGCCAACTGAAATTAACAACCTCAACAATACCCCCATGATTTAACACACCAATATCGATTACACACACATCACCGTCAGATAAATAGATTGCTTATCAAGCATCACAGATTATAAATTAAGTCGAAAAGTTACTAATTCTACCAGGCAATGAAATATTTCATGTGATTAATCGAATTACTCACAAACTACTGCATTAGATGATCTTCAAACAAATTACAATTAAACTTGCTAACAAGATCTCTTCATTTCATAAGTGATTACAGAAATGGCATATTAACTAACCAGTGGAGCTAATAAACACCAACATTTCTAATAAACAGCTCAAAATATAGCAATAAACAGAACCAAACGAGCCAATTCAGTTAACTTTTACCGACCGCAGAAATATAACACCACTTCCTTCACAAGAATCAGCATAATTTTCCATTTGCATAACAAATTCAACAGAAAATATCAAATGCATGCATACAACAGTACCTGAGCAAGTGAAAACTACAGCTCTAAGTTCCGAGTTAACCAAATCGATAAAGAGATCCTTTCGTCGCCGACGGTATATTCCGGTGACTAATGGTGTGAAGAAGATGAAGAATTTTAACTCGACAGAATATTTAATATTTTTCGTATGCCCAAAATATATTTTAATATATAAATATAAAATACACCCTCGAATTTTGTAATCCACAACTTTTTTTGCTATATATATGGACGGCTGTGATATAGGGGGTCAAAAGATCGACGGCCATAAATTGTCGTTTTAAGGTAGCAAAAGTATTATGGTGACGTGGCCAATACCGTAGCAGAGAATGGTATAAAAATTAAAGTTTGAATAAAATTCTGACGTGGCAAGTGCAAAGAGAGATATTTTTTGGCCTTTGTTGATATATTTATGCCACGTTATCAATGTTGATTGGGTGAAAGATATTGTGACGTGGCCTGAGTCTTGCCATCTAAATTCCTCTTTTTTTGGTGGGTAGAATTGTCATTTATTATTAATTTATGGCGTTCAATTGAAATTTATAATTATAATTATTTATATTTATATGATTTCTATAGTATACAAATTATTGTTACTATATTGATTTGAAATTTATGCAATTTCACATTAATAAATGGCTTCTATAGTCATACAATTCAATATTATTACACTCTTAATTTATTTTATTACTAGTTTTTGAACAAAATTGATCATGTGAATACCACGCACTTGTTACTTCATTTTATTAAATTTGAAAAACTAATGTAAAAGCTACACGAGCTTCTAAAAGTAATTTTTTTTTTTTTAATTTTCATATATTTCCATCATTAAATCTCACTTTATAACGAATTGCGATTATCTCGAAACTCTATTTACTTCTCGAGACGAGAGTTAATGACCTCAAAAAATAATTCTTAAAGAGTGTCACGACTCAAAATCACTCTATAATCAATCATGTGTTTGAAAACTAAATTAACCCGAAACTCGAATTCTCAAAAATTCGAGTCTCCAGAGCGCCAAAAAATGACTCGTTCGGACTCGAACGCCAAAAAATGAATGTCTTTCAACCTAGTTCGTTTCTACAAAATTCGCATTCTTTTTAAATATTTGTGTTTCTACTTAAAAACGATAACCAAACAAGGATGCTCTTACTATCAATATCAAAATCATCTTTTTTTTCTCAATATAAATATACAGATTAATTAAATGAGTTTCTGAAAAGTTTGATTCTCATAGTTAAATGCCATCAAAAATGCATCAAATCTGAATAAATCAATAACAAGTATGAATCACAATTTATACTGCATGAATATCGAAAGCATACCATATATTAGCCTTATCCTTCAAGAGAAGCTAAAACAGCTGAAACAATATGCAACGATCCAGTAACAACGATAATCCCTTGTCGGGTCCCGGATTTTGAACGGAGAATATCGTTTCCAAATCTAAGAGAAGCCATTAACGAGCCTTCTGTGAATATAACGGATTGAAATCCCGTTTCTCGTGAAGATTGAGTATGTTGATCCTCAATCAGTTCATATTCAGCAGTTTTGCAGTCAATAAAATCGCCACCTGTCTCTGTACGTGCTCGTATCCAAGAGTCCTTTAACGATGATGCTGAAGTTGTTCGGGATCTATCTCCAGCAATATCAATTTCAGTGAAACAAACAGCCTCTAAGCACCCCACTGCAAAATGTGTAACCAGCATAAAGAAAATAAGAAATTTGACCCTGAGATTAGAATTTACCATAAATTCCCATGTTCATAAGTAGATTACATTTTCACCCCTGCTTTTTACGTTGCCGCGGTTAGGGGAGTCAATGGGTGGGGAATGCCCAGACCCAAACCGGACCCATGAAATACCCACAAAATTATCTTACTTGGACCCGACCCGGACCCTATCTCATACACGACGGGTCCAAAAAAAAGTAAAACCCCACGGACTGGGTACATATCAGGTCGGGTCCGCGTTGGGTGAATGCCTATGGGTAAACTTTGGGTATTGTTTGGGTATAGACTCATGGGTATTTTTCTTAAAATTCGGGTAAAATACCCGCAGGTAAAATCTGAACCCGGACCCGAACTACCTAGTGTCATCGGGTCCAGGTAGGGTCCGGGTCGGGTGCACTTTCTATTGAACGGGTCTGGGTATGGGCAATCCCCGCCCATTGACAAGCCTAGCCGTTGTCTTATACGAATATGGGTCCATATGGGGCGTCTTGGTTATTTGCAAAACCTTAGGCATGCTCTCGGCAATTATTCAATGAGGCGTTGTGCATGTAATTATCAATTTAATTTTATATAAATAACATAATTAGAGTAAAGATTACAAGAGTTGAAAGAGATGCTTAACCCGAGAGAAGTTCTCTAGCAAAACCCGAATGATCTTTGTCGTTCGCCATAGCAACCACAAGAACCAGTCTCGTTTTGGGAAATGTCATCTTAATGGTGTCCACCAAAGCTCGTGCAGATTCCTTGGTATGTGCTGCAAATTAGTAATCCAATAAACTTTACCATTACTACTCATCTAGATAAGACTGGACGAAAGTAAAAAAGATTGGAAATAAATAAGAATAATCTTCTTTGTTGTGTAATTTGGCTGTCGAGATTAGCTCGTATTTGTATGTAAAAATGGAATTTGTGTGGTACAAGTGAAATATATGAACTGTAAATTAAAGTTATAACACTAAGGCTGAATGACAAACCAAGCTACCCGATATTCGATTTAAAATCGATCGTGAAAACCTCGTCCGACTTGTTTAGAATAATAAACAAGCTTGCTTGAAACCCATTTTATGTTCCATAATGTTTGAATTTCAGCTCGATTAGCTAGAAAATTATATGTAAAAATATCAAGCTACTCAAGCTCAATTAGTGCTCAACTAGATCAGAGCTCGAGCTCAACTTAACCAGCAATAAAACCAAGTTTAACTAGGATGAATAGTTCACAGCTCGTTTAAGCTTTGCTTGATCAATCAAACCAAACTCAAACTCAAATATAATATTTGAAACTCGACAAAAATTCAAACTTGTTTGAAGGGCACCTTCGATTCGACGCAATCACTTACACCCCTATATGACATTAGAAACTCTAGAGGATATTCGGGCTTCGATTATCAGTTCCTATTACGAGACTCGTAATGTAGATAGAAAAACGAAAAATATTTACATAACATTGAAATCAAACCTCCATCAAGCAGTATAGTTGCTCCTGGCAGTCCTAGCATTTCAGCTTCCTTGGGTGTTAAAAATTGGCTTCTTCCAAGCAGAAATGCACGTTCTAGACCAGAGCGAATGGATGTATCTGACAATTTCCATCCTGAAATATTCACATAAAAAATATAAATTATGAGAATAAAGAAACGAAAGCCGAGATGACAAAAATCAGTAACTAAACTAGACAGACAGAGCTTAATTCTATATGAAAGAAAGAGAATATAAGTAGTTTCCGTTTTCTCACCTTGATCACGAAGGCAAAGTGCTGCACATGTAGCGGTCGCGGCATTCTGAAGCTGGTGGGACCCGAGTAGCCGTAATTTCACATCAACCATCTCGATGAACTGGTGTGTGACAAATTCATGTTAAACAAAAAAAAAAATTTCATATGTAACGAACCAAACAAGAGATTCTTAGGGATTTTGGAACTCAGTCCTGGTATAATCACAACCGTTCGTGTACGATGAAAACACCACCGTGGGTACTACTACATGAATGGTTGAGATTGTCCCGTAATTCGAAGTCTAAAAATGCATACCAGATGAAAATCCCTCTCAATAAGGATCAAAATATCGCATAATTGGTGGGGCATTTGACATGTTCTAGAAAAGCCTTTGAGAACACTTTTATTTCCAGGATCAGACGCTGATACCACAGGCGAACACATAGAGAGTGCCTTATCATGAAGAATACGCTCGATATGTGGAATGAATGGCCCGCCTAGAACCAGCTGAAAAAATTTAACTCAGTAAAATCAAAATGAACTTGCTTGTTCAGTGCCAAATCACGTGTGATGTGTGTGTGTGTGTGTGATGTGGAAATAATGAAGGAAGGTGAATCAAGAACCACCTAACTGGACGGCATTTTTTTATTATTCCAGATTTTGCAGCTGCAATACTCTCCAAAGAACCCCCAAGTGCAGCTAAATGCTCTGCGCCAATATTTGTAATGATCGATATTGCAAGATCAGAACTGGTAATTACATTTGTTGCATCCCGTGCTCCACCTAATCCAGCCTGTGTTGACAAAAATAAATCAGGCTCATATAACCATTTCAGGATGATGATTTTCACACCATTTTCTGTTGAGTATAGAATCACTTATTTCAGATCAAATAAAATGAACAACACATTGTAACACATTGTAAAGCTTACAAAGACCCGAATCATATCCTGACAACTCGAAAAAACAGGGGTGAAATTTTAATATGTTTTTCACAAACAGGAAAGTTAAGGTAAGTTCTCAAACCTGTAATGCATGGTGTATCTATGTAATTTATCCTAAAGGCTAAAGCTTCAATGGAGTATCTTAAAGATAACGTGCTACTAAATCATGAACAGTGAGGTTCGATATTCATCTCAGTTTACAATAAGTTCAAGAAAAGTCAAGTAGAAGATTAATAACTAATTGGTTGGCAAGAGAAATACCTCGATGACTGCAAACTGAACTTTCTGTTCAGCAAATACACTGAATGCTAGAGCTGTAAAAACCTTGATTTTCAAATGAAAGAAATATTCAAAATCAGCGAAACGTATTTATCATCATTCAAGAAATCGATCTGTTCACGAGCATACCTCAAAATGACTCAAATGCCCTTTCTCAAGTTTCACAGCCATGTCGAGATCCTCCTTTATTTTCATAAAATGGGTACTCAATGACTTTGCAGATATGGGTTCTCCATTTGTTCCAAATGCTATACGCTCTCTAATAGTTCGTATATGTGGACTGTTCAAAGAAATAAAAATCCTTGGTCACTTTTATTAGTCATTTAAAAGAACTGACTCATTGCAAGGAAGCTTACCTGGTATAGCAACCAACTGAATACCCTTCTGCACGTAAAATGCTAGAAAGAAAAGCAGCTGTTGATCCTTTTCCTTTTGTACCAGCTATATGTATAGCCTATAATCAATATGGGTCACTTTAGATTTCCTAATTCTATACCATAAGCAAGAAAATAAGAAAATGCAAGCAGGCTTCGGTTAACAAACGGTTTCAGATTGATTAGCCACCAGAAAAAGGGAAAACAAAAATCTCAAAATGGAGAGAGGGGTCATCTTTCTCAAAAGCACAAATTACAGACGCAAAAAGAACATAGAAAACATGATTCAGATGATTCTCTGCTAAGCTTCAAGTTTTCCTAAGCAATAGAACTTTACTTGGTTTATGTAAAAAAAAGAAAAAACTTGTCGAATCGAATGAGCAATCAGTGGGTTAGTTTCTTTCTGCCAATAGAAGGAAACAAAGGTAAAATCATTCTCACATTGCGTATTAGCAAAAAGCTGCAAACCAATAAAAGCTTAAGCCGAAAATAATCATCAAAAAAGAAAGAGGACCTTGAATTTGGAATGAGGGTTGCCAAGACTGTGCAACAAGCGCCTCATCCTACCTAAATCAAACCCATCTTCAGAATCTGTTCCAGCGTCTTTAGGAACGCCGATTTTTTCGTAGTTTTTGAGATTTTCCATGTATTCCATGAATTCGTTCATTTCCTGTCTCTCTGTAAATGTAGTAGAGAACGGTCGACTTGGAGAAGTGAGCTTTCTATTGTTAGCGGTGAGTGAACGTACAAAGCTATGGATCTTCATCTTCTTGTTGAACGAAAAACAGGGGAATGGTACAGATGTTGTACCACACGCATTGGAAATTATTTCAAGTTTCTACTGCAAAATGCATTTTCTAAAAAGAATTATTTTCTTTTCTTTTCTTTTTTAGTTTTAGAATTAAAAATGCAGTACCTTTTCTACATAAAAATAAAAAATGACATTACTTGGCCAAAATATAAATTGCTTTATTTTTTTTGTGCCAAAATATAAACAAAGAACTTCCATAACATTTTTATATCACGCGTTGTATTTGTAGAATTTAGTATTTCCATTGTTTATTACTAGAGGTGGGATTTAATTAATAATAATTTATATATCGAGTATCAATTTTGAATTTCACTTCTCTATGTTTTTAGGGGTAAAATCATAGTATAACTAATTCGTGCAATTTTTTCTCATAATGACAATTGACAAGTCTATATTGCCCAGTCTTCATATGCTATATTACAACTATTGAACATAGACAAAATGACTAACTGTGTAATAACTATAGATATTTTTATTTTATCACCATTAATTAGATAATTATAAGACATATATATATATATACACCATATATCTAACAAACTATTAGGCCTACAAAAAATTTAAATCAAGACATTTGTGAAGATACAAATTGAAGTAAAATAAAATTTGCAAGAAACAACAAGCCAATTCTGGATACCTGCTTCAGATAAAACTAAGATCCACACAGCAAAAATTTTTCTTACTAATGAACAAAAAATGTTGCAAAATTTCCTCTCAAGTGACAGATTCAACTATCAAACTCGAATCGAATAATACAAATCGAGAAGAGAATTTATTTCGTAAAGGACTGCACATAGCCTACTATCAAAACTGTGCAATCTAACGCCTAAATTTATCGACATAAGAAGTGCATCTCTGTGTATTACTATTAACAAAGATTAAGAAATAGCATATTGATGATGTAGAATGTACTTTACGACTTCGTAAAATGAAACCACAATCCCTACAGAAGGGCCCGCACGGGCAACACGGGGACCCGCACCGGTGAACAAACCCTTCATCCCTCCATCCCTGTGAATAATTACAAATACAATTAGAATGGATTTTAGGAATTTCGAAACAAAAAATAATCAAGATCCATGTATATTATGTAGGAGTGTTTGCAAAATCTAGTTTTAAGTGCTTATCAACTTCCAGCTAAAAGTAAGTCAATTGATAGTGTTTGCAAACACCATCCTTTTCTGATTTGTTCTCAATTCTAATTATTTCTCACTAATAAAACACTTCTGCATAAGCATTTCTATTTGCACACATTGTGTGTCAATTGTTATTTGGTGGAAAAAATTGAAAAGGTGGTTAGGTTTGGATGCAGCTGTAGCTAAGAGCTCCTCGATAAAGGAACTAAACATGATATATTACGTCTGATATGGAAAAGTACAAAGTTTTTTTAAAAAAGAAATGAGAAATCGAAGATATATGAAACAATTTTTGAGGAATTAGTAGTTATATATCAACGTACATACCTCCAAACTTCTAGAAGCGTCTGCCGTGTAGTCATCTTCAATGCCCGGGTGGGGTCTCTCTGGAGAATCGGGAAAAAAAAGGGCAATTATAGCATCTAAGGTACACACCAAAAGCTCATAAAATGGGTACTCACCTCTAATCAGACTAAATCTAGATATCTGACTTACAAATCACCATGAAAACATGAATGGATGTATTATACTAGATTTGTGCATCTAAAAATACCAGCTTATAAACATTAGCTCAGCCCAAAAAAGGGGTATTTACTAAAATCAGATTGCAATTCTATTAGCAGCCAAAAATCCTATAATTATGTAAAAATTATCAATACTTAAGAAAACAATTCACCAGAAAGAAATGACAATTATATATGACTTGTAAGATTAGTTTAGACAGAAATTACCTCAATTTGCCTCCTGGTCTTCGCAACATCAAGCGGACATGTGGCAGCTGCAGCAAGGCTCCCAGCAACAAAACCGGCAGAAAAATTTGCTCCAAAAACACTGGCAGCATTAGCTTCATCTCCAATCAGACCTAGAAGTCGTCTCCTTACCTATAACATATTTTTATTTGTGTGTGTTAAATCTCTTTGCAAAAATTACATGGATGGTTTTACATATAAGAAATGTGATCTCACTGGCTCAAGGGTTGACCAACAGATTGCAGAGAAAGGTACATCACGAGCAAGCTGAGACCCAAGGCCTGTCCACAAGGCGCGGTAGTTTGATGCTGCACCAGAAATGGCGATGGATAAAAATAAATTATAAATAGTGGAAATGCAAAGAAACTACGCAGAGCTTTCCATGCATTCGAGGCAGGGGAATCCTTAAACGCCATGAAAGCTCAAAATTTGTCAAGATCTCCACTTTACATTTAAAAAAAAAGAGTAATGCTATATGTCACATTTATATAGCAACCACTAATTTTGGAATGAATTTATAGCACTTAATTGACTTTGATGCATTTAATACATCAATACTTTCTAAATTAAGGGGATGTGAAAAAATGATGGTATGCAAACGGAGGTATGAGCATTTTCCTAATAAATTATTAGTTTTCTAGAGAAGGTAATGAAACTTCCTTCTTCGAATCTAGCACAGAATGTAATAACGAAGGACAACTTCCTTGTGATGAAGGTTGAAAATTAATAATTCTTATAATACTTCATGATAAAAAAGCCCCAAAACCATGGTTTACGTCAACCAGTTTAATGTCTTGTACAATGACATTAAAGTTTTAACTGCAAAAGGATCCGACTCATTTGAGTAAATTAACAAAATCAACTTACAGCTATTGGTGAAGCCGGATGTATTCTTAACCTGAGAGGCAACATCAATTAAAGTCTTCCAAATTCCAGGGGGCCTTTTATCACCGTGGACGAGTTTAAATGCCTGCACAGTATGTGATAGAATCATAGAATTATGTCACTGAAAAAAATTGACGTACAACAAAAGAATTGAGAAATCATAAGGCAGTTAGTATATCACAAACCTGCATACGTGTTCTTGCAAGCTCAATTGGATAGCAACTCATGCAAGCTAAAGAGCGTGATAGTGAACCGGCCACTAAAGGTACATAAGGTGTTAACCCTGGGGAATTCTGTGCAGTGAATTCCTCAAACTGGTTGAGGAAAATGTCATAGCACGGCAAATAGATACCAACCTGTTTGAAAACAATATATACTCTTATTCTGATTGAAAATATGTAGCAAAATATTGACATTAAGGATGTGGCAAATTCCGATATCTAAAATTTTGGGCAATATGCGGTCAAACTTACAGTGGGTATGGCAAGCGCTAAGCCAGCATTTGTCCCTCTCCAAAGCATGGAAAATCCTTCCTGCAAACGTGCAGCAGTAAATGTACAAGCAAATATAAATTATAAAATGCACAAAATGAGTATACCAAAAACATGTACATGGACAGAGGTGCCTTTGATAATACAGTTAAATGCTCAAGTCACATGCAAAGAATCTTTCAGTCATATATAGAGCACAAATAAATTAGCTTCAGAAATCAGGAGCTTATTATTCTAAGGAAATTTAATATCAATTACAAACCTGGCGAATAATTTTGTAGAAAACATCCAGTGTCCCTTTGTAATGGAAACAATCAGGCGGGCAAATCGATACTGTACCATGAACTCCAGCACGGGTGCATGAGGGAGAACACCTTAGATCAGCAAACATCTGACAAACACATTGCACAGTGAATAGTGTATGATCAACCCAATAGTAACTTTGAAGTGAATAGTGTGAACTATGAATAATGATAAGTGATAACATAATAACATCATATTGGGCACTGAAACAAAAACGTCAATCAATAAAATTATTGTTAATATCTTGTATTCTTAGGAGGTATTTAATGGACAGGCACTCGGATAAGCAGGATTTTGGACGCAAAAACAACAGAATACATACCATGCTCGGTCCAAAAAATGCCATGCGACTTATAACATTACTCAATGGATGCGAGTATGCTACTCCAGCTGCCTGTGCCTGCAATCTTGTCTGGAAAATTAAAAACACAGGCGAATCATCAGAAAAGAACTGAAATTTGTAAAAGCACAAAAGCACCTACCCTTCATCAACCATGCAGACTAAAAGAAGGCGGAAAAGATGGTCATGAACCAAATCTAGTTCAAGAATATATAATGTCCCTATCTACACACGTAAAACACTATAAAGTACCAAAAGTTGTCAAAACTGTCAATTTGACCAGAAGTCATATCTTAAACAATTTCTTCGAAAGTTTTCAAACCATCAATTTGACCAGTAACAATGCACTCTCTATTGCAACTACTGAACCACTTCAGCATTTAAGAAAGCGACATGAGCACAAACAAAGAAAAAAAAGGAATACATTTGGGACATCAAAATGGCACCAACCAACCAACTAAATGAAAAGGCATTCAAACAAAATCATGTACCTTTACCACATCAAGTGGATTGACCAAAATAGCAGATAAAACTGCCGCACCAGCAGCAGAAAATGCACGTTCACTCAACCCCAACTGGACACCCGAAGAGACGTTTGAATGGTGAATCTGATTCCGTGATAGTTCAGATGCTTCATTTCCATCGACTAACAGTATTGATTCACTCATCAACGACGCATTGTTATCACTTCCAGCAATTCTAGGCGACTGCTCCTCTATCATCCAGGTATTCTCGGAGTGCTTCAATCCCTCTACCATCCTCTATTTAAAGTTCTTCCTTTCCAAAACAAATTTTTTAACCTCGAAACAAAGATGGGCCGCCCTGAAAATTAACAATTCCACGATATCTCATCATTGCAAGTAACAAACACTTTTTCATCTTAGTTGAAAGCCAATGAACAAAACACCACCACCAGTTCCTAATTTAAAAATTAACACACAGTTCCACATTTCCCCACACCACCAATGGAAAATATAACAAGGCAGCAGAAAATAGCAACAAAAGTCCCTTCTTCCAAATAAGCCAAACATCGTAAACTAAAAGCAACAAGAAAAGATCAACAAAAACAATCATATTTCGACCTAGTTCACCAGATAATCTCTTAATACAAAAAATCTTAAGCAAAAACAATCAAAAACTTGACGAGGCGCCGATGAATTTCAGAAGCTTTATGTTTGAAAAAAAGATGACCAGATATACATAATTTGCGACAGAGCAGTAGAACAGCGTGCCCTAGAACAATAAATATAATCAAAACAAAAGTACCGTAATAAATTTAAAAAAGAATTTGGAAAATTACAATCTCAGCATTGAATCAGGGACTAATTGCTGTATAAGTAAAAAAACATAGAACTCACTATTTGATTTCCGCTAGCTTCGTCTTCGATAATTTAAATGGTATTGAAGAGTATTATGCAATTAGGTTCCGAGTTCCTTGGGCAGAATGCAAGAACAATCGCCCCGCCACTCGCCACCACCACTCGACGAGAGAGAGAGAGAGAGAGAGAGAGAGAGATGGGGTGGGGTGGGGGTCTCGATTTAGGGCTACACTTGGCACGCCCTTGAATTAACAATTTTCCATTTTCACTTTTGGATATTCAAAGAAAACATTTTTTTTTTTGACTTTTTTGGTAAAAGGAAACTTCTTTATGAAAACGATATATATGTTTCATTGTTGATAAATTGAATTGAGTCGACCAAATTTTTGTTCAAGTATGCTTAAAATATGGTTAAAATGTAATTTTTTTTATCTCAATTTATATGGTTTGAAATATTTCAATATTTAATTTTTTTAAGGTTTATATAGTATTCAACTGTAAATTATGATAAACAAATTTTTTGGATAAATCATTTGGAATATATTCCATTTGATACGTCTATCACATGTTTTATTTATGATTTAAATTGTGTATATAAGTATACGTATCTTGCAAAGTATAGTTAATTGTGAGTATAATATGTTAGTATATGTTTGGTTTCATTTTGAATCAGTTTTTTGGCTAACTTGTGTTTGGCCTTTACAATTTGCCCCCAAAAAATCCCTAATTTTTGATCCAAAATTTGCATTTGAATTTTGAAATTTAAAACACTTTAATAGCCCCACTTTTATATATATATATATATATATATATAAAACACATTCTACATACATATATATATATAACAATCATTATAATTTTAATATTATATTATAATTTTCAATCATAAAGAATTACTAACAGACAAAAGCTTACGTGATTTGACTGCTACAGTAATTTATGTTTCCTATGAAAACAAAAACAAACACTATCTTACACAAAAATGTATATATCGTGCAATGCATATTTAGTCAGTAATTATGGAAAAAATATCTCAAAGTGAATGTCGAGTGATTTGAAATCCATTATTACTTGAATACATCCAAATGAACTTTATGGATCCAAATGAGTGATTTGGATTCCAAACACACCCTTCTCAGGGTTTTTGCCTCCATTTTTATGAAACGGAGAATATGCTAAGAACAAACCATACCGTGACAATTGAAGAAAATAACAGCATTAATTAAGTGCAAGTGCATCAATTAGATAGCTTAACCTTATCATTTAAGGACAATAAGAAACAAAACTTAGAACAAGATAATATCACATCAATCAACCTATTTTAGTAAGAAAATCTAATGCACTGACCAACTTATTTACATGGCAAATCAATTACAGTTTTCATGTAATTAGTTGAGATTAATTGTAAATTACAATTTAAGCACTAATTTAGCCATGACCTGGACCAAACCCGAAGTGGAATATACTTCTAACTGTAGATATAACCAATTCACTAGCTGTAATTAGTGTTCATTTAGTTGCTAATTAATCAATCTATCCCATGCAACAATAAGCCTCTTAATAATCATATCTATTCCTTGATTTCCACTAATGCTCAAAGGATATCCTACTATGATACCACATCTATCAATTTCTTGTTGTAAAACCTCGATTAGAACGATACGATCTAACTTTTTCCCAAATTGTTCTTACTCCAAAACACCAAAACACAATATCTATATATATATATACACAACACAATCATAAGACTAAAACAAACACAACAAGAAACAAAAAAGCAAAAACAAACCTCAGATCAAAAACATGGCCTCAAACAGCATATCTGTGCTCAATGCTTTGGACAATGCAAAAACACAATGGTACCATGTAACTGCCATTGTCATTGCAGGAATGGGTTTTTTCACCGACGCATACGATCTTTTCTGCATATCCACCGTATCTAAGCTTTTGGGCCGTCTCTATTATTACGACCCGTCCACAGGCAAGCCCGGAAAGCTTCCTCATAGTATCAATAATTTGGTCATAGGTGTTGCCCTTGTAGGAACACTAATGGGGCAGCTTTTTTTCGGGTTTTTAGGAGATAAACTGGGCCGAAAGA
Source organism: Verbascum thapsus (assembly GCA_963669365.1). Classification (NCBI taxonomy): domain Eukaryota; kingdom Viridiplantae; phylum Streptophyta; class Magnoliopsida; order Lamiales; family Scrophulariaceae; genus Verbascum; species Verbascum thapsus. Next base: position 8,561,677 of record OY770107.1, on the reverse strand, counting down.
AAGTATATGGGGTTACTTTGATTCTTATGGTCATTTGTGCTATATGCTCGGGATTATCGTTTGGATATAGCGCCAAAGCTGTTATGGGAACACTGTGTTTTTTCAGATTCTGGCTCGGGTTTGGGATTGGTGGTGACTACCCTTTATCCGCCACCATCATGTCTGAATATGCCAATAAGAAGACTCGTGGGGCGTTTATTGCAGCTGTTTTTGCTATGCAAGGTGTTGGAATCATCTTTGCAGGTAAGCCTGAAAAACAAACCAAAGTGGTTGATGATGGATTTGATATTGATCGTAGAAAGCTCGGTTTGTGTAAAATAACAAAACAACTTGAACATACTTTTCCATTCAATTAGGCAAAAAAATGGTGAAAAATATTGAGTTAATCGAGTTTGACTCGATTAAACCTCGTTTGAGCAACGATTATACCAAATTCAAACACAATTTTGAAGTTTGATAAAGATTCGAACAAGCTTGAAAATATGAGAAAATAAGCGAACAAATATCAATCTACTTGAGCTCAACTCTGTTTTTCTTTAAAACTCGATTCAAGTAGCAATCAAACCAAACTCAAAAAACACAATTTTTGAAGCTACGTAAAAATTGGAACAAATTTGAAAAATCCCTCGTTCTAATCGACTTTTTTCACTTACCACCCCTATTTGCAGGGCTCGTGTCCATGATTACTTCCAAGATTTTCCTCAGTAACTATGGAGGCCCGCCTTTTTCAAAAGAGCAAGTTTTCTCCACCGAGCCAGAAGCCGATCACGTGTGGCGAATTGTCCTAATGCTCGGGGCTCTACCAGCTCTGCTCACATACTACTGGAGGATGAAAATGCCAGAAACGGGTCGATACACGGCCCTGATCGAAGGCAACGCCAAGCAAGCTGCATCAGACATGGGCAGGGTACTTGATATCGAAATCCAGGCTGATAATGACAAAGTGGCTCATTTCAACTCAGCTAATGAATACAAATTGTTCTCAAATGAGTTCGTTGTCAGACACGGACGACATTTAATCGGCACAATGACAACATGGTTTCTACTAGATATCGCATTCTACAGCCAAAACTTGACACAGAAAGACATTTTCCCTGTAATGGGGCTAACAAACAAGGCCGAAAATGTTAGCGCTTTACGTGAAATGTTTGAAACATCGAGGGCCATGTTCGTGATCGCGTTAATGGGGACATTTCCAGGGTACTGGTTTACAGTGGCTTTCATAGAAAAAATTGGGCGTTTTTACATACAGTTGGTGGGCTTCTTTATGATGTCTGTTTTCATGCTCATAATTGGAGTGAAATATGATTACCTCAAGAATGAAGAACATAAATGGACGTTCGCAACGCTTTACGGGCTCACGTTCTTCTTTGCGAACTTCGGCCCGAATAGCACGACATTTGTTCTCCCGGCCGAGCTTTTTCCGACGAGGGTTAGGTCGACTTGCCATGCTTTTAGCGCCGCTGCAGGAAAGGCGGGGGCGATGGTCGGAGCGTTTGGGATACAAAACTATACACAAGATGGAAATGTGCGAAAGATAAAGAAAGCGATGATTCTACTAGCGTTCACAAATTTGATGGGATTTTTCTGCACTTTTCTGGTAACGGAAACAAAGGGGCGGTCGCTTGAGGAGATTTCCGGTGAAGATGGCGGCTATGCTGCGTCGGAGATGACCGGAAAAGGGACGGCTACCCGGTCGGAAAATTTGGAAGATGATTCGAGGAACTATGGTTAGTTTGGGAGGGAAAATGAGGTAACAGTAACACGGCGAGTCTATCACTTGGGCTTGAAAAAATTATAGTAATAATAAAATCGCATTTTGTAATAGGAAATGCATGGACATAATAAAAGCGACTTAATAAGAGTTTTATAATGTAAAATGATCTTTTAATAATTGTACTTTTTTTTTTTTGTATTTTTATCTATTTTAATTGTGCTTTGTGAAAATCATGCCTACTTGTATGTTTAAAAGATATCTATAGACTATATACTAAAAGTTCCATCTTTTAATATACATATATATATATATTATTAGGTACAATATTTAATATATTGATTTTCGTCAAGTTCTTAATTTAATCTCAAAATTTAATCGAAGAGATCAAGACCCTCCACGTTTACATCCATGAATAAGGGCCAAACAAATTCAATGTCCCTTTATCGTCTCTATTATAGCTATTCATCTCTTAAATATACATTGGTTTAATCCTTTATTTTTTATTAGGAAAATTATCGAAACACCTATTTATTATTATAATACTACACATTCTATCATGAATATCTTACAATTTGATCCTTATATATTTAAAACTATTTATAATTCAGAGTGTAAGTTGATAATATTCAATGAGTGAGAAAGGATTCATATTATTACACTATAAATGGAATTTTTTATTTTCACTAAAATTATCGAGTAATTTGATTCGTTTTTCAATTTACTAAATACACAAAAAAAATAATGATTGCATCTAATAAACAATTACACACACATTTCATGGGCTAATTATATAATCACCCAAACCTCTAGCACTACATTATAAAATCCAAGTCTTTTGTATAAAAAATTAATTTATCTGGTCACGCCCACCTGAATACAAACTGTACAAAACTGTAAAAAAATTCCAAATATATGCCACCCAAATATGCGTTGGTTATTGAACAACCACAGAGTAGGACCCACAACACTTTCACATCCCTCCTCTCTTTTTCCAATCCCTCCAGTTCTTTCCAATTCATACCAAAAGCGTGTCCTACGCATATTGTTCGAAACCCTAGAAAAAATGTCCACTTTCCTATTTTGAGTATTTTCCCTCTATTTTCAATATCTTCTTGTTCTTGTTCTTCCAAATGAAATGGGAAATGGAGGTGGATGAGATCGAATCCGTGCTCGAAAAAATCTGGTACTTGCACGATAAGCTCAGCGATGCAATTCACACGATTTCTCGAGCTCATTTCTTGAACACGATCAAAAACCCTCATCGAAAATCGGATGAATTTCATTTCCATCGCGAGAAGAAGCAATCGAGCGATGGCGGTGATGCGGAGCAGAAAAAGGGATCAGGGTTTGTGTTCGTGAAGGAGTTTCGTGTTGATGAAGATGAGCCGGCTGTTCAGGAGGCGAAGAGCTTGTACGCCATTCGAAACGCACTTGAAAACCTGGAAGACCAGCTCGAGTTTTTACATGTGAGTGTTTGTTAACTGTAATTGTTGATGTTTGGATTTTGTCCGATTATGTTTTTTGTTGACCTGGAAAGTTGGAATTTGAATTTGTGAATCTTTCTGCTTGGAGGTTGAACTTTTATGCTTTTTTATGTAATTTTGTGTTCAGTTTTTTGTCAGATTATTGAAGTTTGAGTTTGAATAAATCAGGTTTAGTGCATTATATTATTGTAATTTGTACTAAAAATTTTAGGTTAATTGAGGAATGCAGTTTGCAAATGGCTTTTTGGTAGAACAATTGGGGTAGTTTGGAATAGTTTAAGATGCCACACAAATTTTGCAACTTCTTATTGGAAAAACAGTTGTAGTTTCTGTACATTTTGGAAGTACTTCCTAGTTTAATTTGTGTTGTGTATGAGATTATCCTGTAAAAATGGAGCAAGCCTAGTTATGGGTGAATGAACTATTATCTTCATGTTTTCTGTGGTGAACTAGTTTGACAACAATTCGCCCTCCTCGTAAAACTCCTTAGTTTCGATCGTTTCTAATGTAATATATAATGTTAATGCCTAATAAATAAAAGGGATAATTCCATGCACACCACCTCGCATATTAGGTAATTAACATGATGAAATTTAACTGCAAATTACCAAGACACCCCCTGTCAAATCCTGACAACAGGAAACACAGAAGGCGAAATTGTTATTTGCTTTTTGATGGCGAAATTGAGTATGTTTGTACCGATGTGGAAATTATGGTAATTTCTCAAACCTTAGGTTGTTTTTGGTGATTAGTATCTCTGCAGGGGTTCTATTATATAATCAACTTAAACTGAAAATAATACAACCTTGGTTTAATAGATCTCATTTGTCGTTTCATGATGAAATTACTGATGCCTCACTTCATGTTACCAATATTACAGACAGTACAAACTCAGCAACGAGCAGAGAGAGATGCTGCAATTGCTCGTTTAGAGCAAAGTCGCATTATTCTCGCAATGAGATTAGCTGAACATCAAGGTAAGAAATACAAAGTAATTGAAGAAGCACAAGCTTTAGTAGGGGATGTTCGAGACGTTAATCAATTTGTTTCACCTGAAAATGTCTATAACTCAAAACACTATCCTTCGGGTGATACCCATTTACCGCAAAAAGGGATGAGTCAAAATCCTCTTATCAGTTTCGTTCTTTCTAGTTGTAATTTTGTCTCCAAATCCCTCAAACTGGAGCACACGGTTGGGATTCTCGGGAACGCTGCTTTACTTGCCATAAGCATGATTGCGTTTGTGCATCTCAATCAAGATCCTTCAACCAGGAAAGTTAATCACAGAAAGGGTTTATCGCCTGGTAATCGTTCTACAGAATTGGATGTTATGTTGGCTCGGGGTTGAGTTTGTTACTTAGACAGTTTTGTGTGCTTGAGAAAGCTTCGATTTTTCTAAAATAATGAAGTTTTGCTATGATGATGATGATGATGAGAAGCTTGTTGTTTCGGTGATCTGTGATACGGGTTATCGGTTTTTGGTAGATACGTAAGGTTTGTGTAGTCTTAGGTGAGTACATTTCTATATAATTAATTTTTTTTTTATCGTGTTTTTGCTTTCGAACATTTAATGTGGTGAAAGGGGGATTTTTGAATTTTTTGATATATACATAAAAATGTGCTTCTGTATAGTGCAGATATTCAGGTTTTCTTGCTTCTCTTGTGTTGCAGAGGTCACTCATGTTGTATGTTTTGCTTAAATCCTACCTGACCCTGACCCGCATTGGTTTGGGTGGGTTTCAGACCTTAATCGGGTCATAAATTGGGTTTTAGGCCCGGTTATGTGGGAATTATGTGTGTCACATTTATAGTCATATATAAAATACGGAAAACAACAAATATGTTTGAACATATATAATTGCTAAAAAAAATAAACCTTGATGTACCCAAACTAAAGTTCCAATGATTTTATTAAGTGATATGGTAATGATCTTATTGAAATAATTTTAGTAGTTTCAAATACTTAACCGGGCCTAATGGGCTCATTTCATCCAGTATGTAGATCGGGCCCATTGGGCCATCCCTACTAGTAGTATTGACTAGACTTTAGGCCCAGAATTCAATCATTGTGCTTTAATAAACTATCCAAAATCAAGTTCTAATGCTTGGAGGAAAATTCAATGGAAACAAACAATTGTCTTCATAATTCTATTATTAAGACATTAATTAAAATAATTTGAATCGAGCTCAAGCAATTTTCTTTTCTTTAAACACATTTAGTTATTTTTAATTTATTAAATTGAGCCCAAGTCAAATGTTAGATACTCGAACAAAGACAACTTGTTATGTTTAAAAAATATTTTAATAATCAAACATAATTCGGACTCAATATTAGCATTAATGACATGAATCTAGTAGCTACTCAGCACACAAAGAGTCACTGGCAACTCCATAATAATAAGATTAAGTCTTAAAAGATGTGATTATCTATAAATTGTAATTTAATTGACTAATTAAATTACTCTTAAATCTCTTTATTGCATGTGATTAACTTTGATTATCACACATAATCACATTGTTTATGGATTTTTCTGTTTTATTTTGATCATCAATTGATGCAAGTCTGAAACCACTATAAAACTTTCTCACCCAAAACCGATTTAATTTATTTTATTTTAATTCACTCACTTTATAAGTTACGTTTTCATTCGTATAGAGTGATAAAGTTGTTATAAGTTGTTCTAGGTAAACCCCGCTCTTGTGCAATAGCCTGCAAACCACACAAGAACAAGTGACATAGTTTTGATATGTGTATATAAGCGAAATACGAGAAGAAACAGTATTTTGAAATAGAAATTCTTCGAAAGTTCCAAAACATCATAAACCTTGACTGGTCACAAATTTTAATTCGTATCGAACTTGAAAAATTCGATTAATCATATTACTAGATTAATAATTGATAGTTTGGTACTAAATAAAAATCCGTAGTCTCATAACTCATACTATATTATTGTATTTATTGTCATTGAATTATCAAATAAATTATTTTTTATAATCAATCGGTTAAGACTTTAAGATTGAATGTTAATATTAAAATACTTGACCCTTAGTCTTATTTCAAGAGAAAGTATCTCATAGAATGATAGGACACTATTTATTCGAAGTTCTAAAACTTCTAAGAACGACTTATTTAATATTATTGAAGTATTTAAATTAAAATATAGGGTATAATTATTTCATACAACACTATTTATTCAAAATTCGAAAACTCTTAATTAGAGAGGCCATCAAAAAAAATTATGATCATTTGGTTTTAACGAAGTAAAGCTTAATTTTCAGCATTAAATTGCGAGACATTTTGATAAAATATTCCACTTATTGGGTAATTCAATAATAAATATTAAACAAATTTTATTAGAACAAATTTAGTATAGACTATAGATTTACTTATGATACTAACCCTTGTTGTGTATACTTGTCATTTTTCTATTAACAAAAATTACGTGTCTCCTATACATATCTATGAAAATATCTGATACCAATAATAGATTTAATTAATTTTAAATTCGATAAAAATTATCGTGTCCACGAGTGGAGAGGCGACAATGGACCCATGAAAATCAGATTCATTAATTATTAAATAAATTGTAAGCAGTTATTATTTATTTATTTATTTATTTTATAGTGTATTTGTGTCAGCTGTTTTTGTACTTGTGGAATTTTGTCTTAAATGAAGACAAGATTTGAGAATGACAGTTGACTACCACTATCATATATTTAGTGGATGATTGGGTGGCGGAGTGGTGGTTGAGCGGCCACCGCAGCCGCCGGAGTACAGCGGCGGAGGTGGCTTCTTTTTTTTTGGCTTCGTGAATAATTTTATAGTAATTATTTTCACAATTATTGTTCCAACAAATTTTGTTGGGGATCAAATTATATGGTCCCTTTATGGAATAAACAAATATAGAGGGAATATTATTAAATTCGTGAATATATATACGATAAATAATTATATTTTTATATGATATTTTTAGATCATAGAGTTATATAACACTGGTGATATACCTACTTTTCATTAAATGTTTATTTGACGTCAAATAAATATGGGTGAACTAAGAACTTTTTTGAGATGAATAAACAAAATGAATCAAACGAAAAGTAACAAAATCTCCAATAATTTAGCCATGTTGAACCAAAAATTAATGTAGATTAAATTATCAAATGATAACAATAATAATAAAGTCCAACAATTACAAATTCAACTTTTATTTAAATATAATTTTCATGTCTCCCTCATTTTCCGAGCACTTCATAAAGAAAAAGGAACAAAAAAAAGGTATATAAGTTCCACAAACGGGCCATACTGCATTATCTTTTACTTAACAAAAACATACTAATTAGTTATATAATTAAAAATTGTTGTTTTATATTGAGATAATGTATCAAAATAACTGTGGCATAATCGATGATAATTCTATTACTTCATCATTCAATTTTTTCTCTCGATATTATTGGTTCTATTTCTTTCTTATTGTAAAATGTCGCATAATAATTAATAAGATCTTTCACGAAAAAGAATATCGGTTTTTGAATAACAATGTCGTATAATAATACCCAATTAATTATTATTTCAACGTCATGAAATTAAGTGTACAAAATTTCTATTTTTCATTTTTCAATAGCCCTAATTGGTGTGATAATCACTATCATTTAATAAGGGGGTTAATGCAAATAACCCCCCGTGAAATATTTTATTGGCTGAAAACCCCCTGTGAAAAAAATATAGGCTAAATGCCTATGAAATTTTTAAACAGCATGAACCCCCCTGTGAAAAAAATATAGCATAAAACTCCCTGTGAAATTTTCAAATTGCATGAAACCTCATGTGAAAAAAATATAACCTAAAAATCCCTTGTAAAATTTTACCATTACAAAATATAACTACATTGAAAATTAATTATTGAATAAAGTTTAATTAATATCCTAAAATTTGATTATTAGTACTATTAATTAATTTATAAATTTATAAATTTTACAGAGTGTTTTTAAGCTATATTTTTTTTCACAGGGGGTTTAATGCAATTTGAAAATTTCACAGTAGGTTTTTAGCCAAATTTTTTTCACAGGGGGTTTTATGCAATTTAAAATTTTCACAGGGGGTTTTTAGCATATATTTTTTTCATAAAGAGTTTTCAGCTAATAAAATATTTCACGTGGGGTTATCTACATTTATCCCTTTAATAAGACTACAAAAATATTTGAAGTGAATATGTCAATTATTATTCGTATATGATAAATTTTACGTGAAATAATCGAAATCTATAACCACCTCATGGGGGAAAGACACTTGGTGTGAAGTGGAGCGATGGGAGCGCCGGCAACCGGTCATCGGAAAGTGAGATTTCAGGTGGGGACTACCGGAATGGGCCCCACTGTTGTCTAGTCTCGAGACATGTTAAAGGCTTGCAGCACTTTTTGCTCTCTTGCTTTTCCCCATTGTATTTTTTAAAACTATTTTTGCAATATATAAATTACAAAATCATAAAAAAATTCTAGATATTAATCTATCTATAATCTATGTATATATTATATATATAAATTTAAGATATTTCTATAGTCAATTTTATGTTCCACTTGTCTCATAATTGAGAAGTTAAAAAATATATTTGAAGGGTCAAATTAACATAGTCTATATTGCTATATTGTATTTTGATAACGTAGAAATTCAAACTTTTGATGTAATCAATTCTTCTGAGTATTTAATTTTTTGTAAACGATTAGATGCATGCTGCGATTGGTCCATTTTTATTTAAAAATTCAACTTTTTTTTATAGTTTTTGATAAATTGTCAAAAAAAAAAAAAAAAGGAAAAGAGGTCACAATATTAATTATAAAATTAAAGTGCCATACAAATATACAATAACTAAAAAATGTTACACACCCTATTTGCCTTCTCTACCATGAACCTGTCAGCTATGGACAACCTAGGCTGATTTACCTCTCTTGTGTGGTTTGCAGGCTATTGCACAAGAGCGGGGTTTACCCAGTGCGCACCCGAAAGGTAGCGGCTGCGAGTTTCCCTCGTCATCCAAAAAAAAAAAAAATGTTACACATAATATTTTCATCAACTAATATTGCTTAACAACTTCTGAATTTTGAAGTTGCACATACCTAACATGAGTAACCACAAAAATCAATGGCATTAAATGAAGCTTCAATAATTTTGAAATAAAATTATTCAATTCAAAGTTTTAATCAAAACAAATTCTTAGATGTATTTGCATATATATATATATATATATATATATATATATATATTTTTTTTTTTTTTATATTCAAAATATTTTTTTTTAATATATAGAATAATTTTAAACACCAGATCACATGCTTAATCTCCATCTCATTATAATAAAAGTGATGCTATATACCCTTTTTATGCATCATCACTTTTTCACATTCTTTATTTTGTTAAAAAATCACTCACAGTTAATTAATTTTAAAAAATTTATTACATTCACACTATCTATATTAAGAAACAACACAATTATATATTAAAATACTAATATAACATTTTTTTGTCATAATAATCACTGAGAATTTTATTTAATAATTTGCGAAAACTACTATTAATAGTAATTGACCGTAAAAGAGGAAAGGGACCAACATCTCTTGCTTCCAATCGACGCCTTGTGACACGTTTCTTCAAAATAAAATTTTGTGCAATAAGCGTGTTTCAAGGTACTCATAGTTCCTTGTTGCCTTGTAATTAATTTGTTCACATGAAACTGCGAGCTTAGGCATTTTAATAATAATTCCTCGATCAAAAACATATATATATATATATATATATATATATATATATATATAAAGCTTTTGAAAATAGCATCGTGTCCCGTAATTATTTTAATATTTTGGGATTAATTGGAAAAAAAACATAGGGATTAAAGTCGTGTTTCTATCTTCTTCTCCTTGGTTTTCCTCTAATGTACCGTTATGATCATAACCTTAAATTAATTTTTAGGTGATTTCAAATTTCAAAAAATGACCCTTTGTTTCTTAATTTTACCAATAAGAACAAATATCCTTTTTGCATTTAAAAGCCAATTTAAACAACGTTTCTCATGTATTATGTATATATTATTGATAAAAATACTTTTAAAAAGGACTTTATTTTTGTGTTATTTTTCGATTTTTTTGGATTATTAAAGTCAATATAATTTAATAAATCCAAGTTATCTCATTAAATCAATATTTTAGAAGAATTTAATAAATCCAAGTTGTCAAATTTACATGAATACTCACTTATATCAAACTAGTAGTTGATCATTTAAACTCTAGAGGTGATTAAGTTATCAAGTATCTTGGACTTAAATGTCGATATTTATACACAAAAACAATTATGTAACATGCATGCAAGTGTTTAGATATATATATATTAATTAGCAAAAATATTGTTATATGTTCTAAAAGTAATACAACCACTAGCCAACTATACATATTTTTGTAATAAGAATTTTGATTAAACTATATTTTGATTTGAAGTTTATCACATTGTATTGTCTTCTTCATTAATTATAAATTTATAATCATATGAAACTATGGATTTTATCAAACAAATAAAAAATAAACAAACATATGTAGCACCATTAATTAGCTTCCTTGCGTAAGACATGACGAACATAAGTAGCTGGTTTTTCTCTTAAATCAAGGGCATCTTGGATTTAATGACAATTAATTAATTAATTGATTAGAGAACTAAATTTAATTATTAGACAATTATATAAAAAATAAAATAAAACATCTTTGGGCTTGATGTTCATTGACTTATTCCTCATCTCTGAAACTAGTTGCAACAAACCTCCACATATATATAACAAATCAAGTAGAACAAATTAATGCACTATTTTTAGAAACTCTAACATATTTAAATTAGTATATTTCTTCAAAAACTAATCATATTAATCAACAAATAATCACTTGAACGAAGATCAAAGTTGGTTTTCGTCTAGCTCGATGTACTTAAATACTTTGTTTTTATAATCTCACTTGGCTCAATGGGAGGCCAAAATCCGAGACTATATTAATCTCTACATTTATAAATAAAATATTTTTGTAATAAATTGAAGCAAAATGTTATATAATTATATGTATGTGTTAATTGGAATTTGTGCAAGCTAAAAATATGGCCATGCATGGCGAGCATTGCGCTGCCAAATAATGGGTTGGTGGGTGGGGAAGAGTGATACATGGTCTTCTAAATGTAACATATATTACCTAACTATGTACCTATATATCTATATCTATATATATATGAAATTATAGATGATCATAATTAATCAAGTAATTTTGTTTGAAAATAAGTCATTATAAGTATTGCTATAATTTTAAAATAATGCTATATACAACTGATATTTCACTTTCCTAATTATAGTAAGAAATCACTTTCAATTAATTAACTTTAATAAAATTATTACATCTAAATTTTCTTATATCTCAATTAAGAGGTGGTGAAAAATCAATGATATTAAAATAGTGGTATATAATATTTTTTATAATCTTATGTGACAATAGTTTGATTCATTTACATGGATTTATGATGTTACTGTTTAAAAAAAACTCTTAAAATTGTCGCTCAATTAATATTGACACAAAAAAAATTAAATATTGTGTATAATTACTACTTCCATAATATATAGCTGATATAGAGAATAACCTCATAGAGGCCAACCTCGTACATGTACGACCTTGAATATAATTACTCCGGGGTATTTGCATAAAGATCCCTAATTAAAAGATATTTATTTGCAAAACACTACTAAACCTGCGTGTTTATATATGACCGGGTCCAATATGGGCCTGACCCGGCCAATCTGGAACACACAATCTGGGACACGTGTAAGGCATTCCACATGTCATCTGGTTGTCCGTACAGCGTGTACAGTTCCTATAAATAGTCTTAATTAATGACATGAACATGATTGTTGACTGACTGAACGGTACATCCGTATTATTTAGTACGTTCCCACCTCAATTACCGAGTTAAGAACCTCGTATATGATCATAATAAATTTCTTGAACTACGTTTAGACTTGATCCTGATATAAAGGTACGTAGGTAACTCAGTACACCTGAGTGCGGTCTATATCCGTTATACGACCTTTCCTGGTCTAATACGAGCCTCAGCTTGATTTGGCCTATATCGCTTTACGAGCTAAATCAACAGCTATTACTCGGCTGATTATAATTTTTCACGAGCAACTACTATAGTAACGTTGGTAAGAATGGACCATAACAAAGAGGATCAAAATGAAAATATAAACTAAATAAGTCGAAAACGCACACTCTATGCGTATGCAATATTTCCTTTTTTGAACAAAATGAAATTAAGATTAATTTTGAGTTTAGATAATTTTCAACATAACAAAATAAAATTCAAATAAATAAAAAAGAAATTATAAGAAAAAAAATTCATGTACAAGGTTTTTGGACAGCATCATTATCATTAAACCACGTCACCAAAATTATATAAAGTATAGATGATGGGATGCGGAGAAAATGAACGGTGAAAGGACAAAGTTTCAATTAAACCCACTTAATGTTGCAATTATACACAATTTATTTTATAAGTAAAATTATACAATAATCTCATATTTAAAAGGAAATTTAAATATAATAACTTAATAATGGTTATTAGTCACAACTAAGGGTTGTTTTATAATTTACCACAATTCCAAAGTTAAATCATAATTTCAAAATAAACACAATTTGATTGAGCATTTGATTTTCTTAAATATAATTCCTATTAGATTCTTTTGTGTTTCAAAATATATTGGAAATTTAAATGTTTGTTACAATAATTATACAAGAATCATATTTATTTGAATAATTCTGCAATAGCTTAGTCAAACTTTCCCCGGAACACTTTAAATTCCGTAAATAATGAATTATATAACAATTGGCACAAAATCACGATAAACATTATTTTGAATTGACTAAATTCATAATAAGAAACCTTTTTTCCATTATTTTTGGAACAACTTCGGATAATATTTGATTTTTATCATATGAAGTTGGAATTTTCTTTGCCTATTTTTCTCAATTTGTTAGATGTCATAATTTGCCAAGAATATTTTTAATACTAATACATGAATTTATTTTATTTCGACAAGGTTAAAATAATTAAAAACAGGTTAAAATAATTAAAAAACAAACACATTAATGACTAAACTAATTTATTTTTCTATTTTCTTTCAAGTGCACATATATAGTAATCAAAATGAAATTGATTTTGGTTTGTGATTGATTTAAATTTTCATTTTCGAGTTTAAACAGTTGGACTAATTTTGAACACCCAAATAATTTTCAATTGATGTTTTGTGATATTTTAAATTGGTCAAAGAAGTGAAAAGGCTATTTAATTTGACCTACATGTTTGTACTAGGCTGGGCATCCTAGTCCTCACGTGACCACCCACACGTACTCCTATGACACGTGTCAATGTCCCATAACGGCAAGATGCAGCGACTCGTGCTTGTTTATTTAGTTAATATCTCACTTGTTGACGGTTTATTCCATTTCTATTCATTTTTTAAGTTTATTATGTAAGAAAAAAAAATACTAAAAATATATTTGAAAGAACTTATATAATTAATTTTATTATAACCAAATGGTATAAAATGTAACTATTATGCCAAGTGACAATAGAAAAACAATAGTGGCTTAATAGGATATTTTTATTGTCACTACTATGATATTTTTCATTATTATTACAATGACCTATATGCTACAATAAGTAAGAAATTCATAAAATATTAATGGTAAGTCTATAATGTATGAAATTTTTCTTTAATAGTGCTACTAATACAACGGTGAAACGCTTAATTCTCCAACCATCTCGTTAAGAAAGTATAGTTGTTTATTTGATTTAGATGGAGTCATTATGAACTGGCAATAGCTGACGTGTACGCTAAATTCAGTAAGAATTCAATATATTTTTCGTTGTATAGGTAACGTTGAGCTGTATGTCCCCACTGGATTTAACTGAAGTTATTTATGTGGGCTCATTACGACTGATAATGCTGATCTGTATACTTTATCTCGTGACAATTTAAAAATTATTCTCATTAATACAGGTGATTAGTATGCTTTATCTCATTCTAATCAAATTGGAATTATACATTTACACAAATTTTGACAAAGCATATAATAAAGGACAATTTTATTTTTATTTTTTAATTGGGTAGTCAAAAAGACTCGAAACCGGGTTCATGCAAACCAATTATTATTTGATTCAAATAAGATAAATTAAAAAGGGTAAGTATAAATAATAATAAATAATAATAATAATAATTAAATAACATAACTGTCTGCCATTTTTGCGGGGTTACTAATGTGGACGATCTTATAAACAGCCATTTCAGTGTAGTGTGTTAGTCTCCAAAAAGCCTCAAACTTTTGGTCCCTCCAAATACTCTTGAGATTTTTCAATTTTTTTTTTTATTGCCAAAAGGGCCACAAACAATCTTTCCTTAAAATTTCCAAAAAGAAAATACAGCTACGATTCTTTCACTATTTCACAGAATCCAGATTTGAATTAACTTTTTTTCCTTTTTATTCTTTGATACAGATATTACTTCCCAATTTAAATCATCCTCGAAAACTCTTTTTAATCTCATTTTTTTTTTCAGATTTTATATATTTTTTTGCAGAAATTCTTCTTTTGATACCCTTTTTTCTTGTTCAAATCAATCCCATCTGTTTCTGAAATCCCATTTGCTGTATGTTAAATCTCCAGTTTCTGTGATAAAAATGGATTTGTTTCGGGCAGTGAAATACACAGAGCACAAAGAAATATGCGAAAAACTCATCAAACCCTCAAAACAAAATCCCAGAAAATCATTACAACCTCAAGATCATCAAACGAATAATCTGAATTTTCCCAAAACCGTACGGATCTCTGTAACTGATCCTTACGCTACTGATTCCTCCAGTGATGATGAAGAAGACGGGTTCTTCAGACGACGTCGTGTGAAGAAGTATATCACCGAAATCAGAATGGAGACACCTTCTGTAAAAGCTAATCGCTCGAATAGCAGGAAGAGAACCGTAGAGATTCCTCAGTCCAAACCGAAGGATGAGGCGGTGAAGATGGAGGTTCCGCCGGCGGCGGATGGCGGCGTGAGGAAATTCCGGGGAGTCCGGTTACGGCCGTGGGGTAAATGGGCGGCGGAGATTAGGGACCCTTCAAAGAAAGTTAGGCTTTGGTTGGGTACCTACAAAACGGCGGAGGAGGCCGCGATGGTTTACGATAACGCCGCCAGAATGATTCGTGGGCCCGATGCTATAACAAATTTTGGTACTCCTCCGGTGAAGGATTTGTCGCCGGCGCCGGAGATCAATACGACGTCGTTTTCCGGCTATGAGTCTTGCAGCAACGAGTCTAATGATGCTACTTCACCAACTTCTGTACTACGATTCACAAATTGTGAAATTACTGAACCGGTCCGGTCCGGTGGGTCCGACCCGCCGGAGGATACAGTTGATGATACGAACCGGCCGGGTTTTGTTGCCGATCCAGTTCAAGGGGAGTGTCAAGCAGAAACAAATACTACGCCTGATTATTCTAGTGACTACTTGCCGAAGGATATTCCATTTTTGAACGATTTCTTCAATTTTCAACCGCAGGATTCGACATTATTGGATGATCAAATATTATTCAATGATTCGTCAAATTCTACAAGAGATTTTGACAATTTCAAAATGTCGTTTGATGATTTTCCAGCACTGGAAAATTTTGATTTTGGAGACTCTAATTCAATTCAAGATCTCGGTGTACTTGATGTGGACGATTATTTTCAAGATACAATAGATTTTTCCAACGTGAATGATGTTTTGAATGTATAAGAAATGTTACCGTGTCGTGTAACATAATAAGTTTGCATTTCTACTTAGTCGACTCGCCATTATTAAATGGCAAATTTTGTGTACTAGCGATTGGCTTGTATTTTCTTTTCGATTTTGCAGAGATTATTAGAGAGTTATTATTTATTTGTTATGATATAGAGTAGAGTTTTGTTTAATTTATTATATGAGTAGTAAATAAATTGGCTTTTTAAGAAGATTGTAGAATCAAGGTTTTAATCTTCCATAAATGTTTTATTTGTTTATTTGCATTTGTTACCTTTGATCTTATAAAAGAAACATATTAAAGTAATAAGAAACATATTAAAAATAATAAGACTATTACAAGTTCCCCAAAATTCCAATAGATTAAAATTTAATATAAATAAGAGAGCCTCGATTTTAAATTCCAGTATAATCACAACTCACTATACATTAAACATACACGAGTTATATTACATGCCAAGTCCTATTATAAATTATAAGTATGATATGCGATTATTTCAAAATTTTGATATTTTGCATTAATAATTATATGTTTACTTTAAACACCGCGTCTAATTACTTGACATATCCTATTATATCGACAATATGTGATTATTTCAAATTTACGATCTTTTAGCATTTTAATGTAATTATCTCCATTAATCGTTTACACATGTTTTCCATTACTTAATAACTTCAAATAGTTATTATCTAAAAAATCTCAACTTCTAAAATATAAATGTGGATCTTATAATGCCAATGTGGCATTCTTTTTGTGCCAAAATTTGTGGATGACTGTTTGACCAAATCACACCAAGCAACTTGCTTGTTAGTGTGAAATTATAAGTAACAAAATCTATTTACTTTCAAAAGATTTTTTGAACAATAATTGAACCAAAATTAAATATTTGCAGTAATTTAATAATTCAATTAAGAAAATTATGGACATAGGTATTTAGATATTTCATCAATTTCTAACTAAATGAACTTTTTTGTTATAATCTGAATGTGCATTTTTAATGCACTTCAGAGAAAATGCAAATATTTTGATAAATAATAAATATTTTCATAAAAAGAATTATTCTGGTAATTTTTCTGAATTACCCCTAATAATTTTTAATTATAAGATCCAAGACTTAACTTATTATATAATAAACATATGTGCCACAAATTATTCCATAAAAAGTACTTGGTTTAAAGTTTCGTTTCTAATATAAGTTTTGGGTTGTTAAATGTTAGAAACGTTTTGGAAAAGTAGGAGAAAACTTTCAAAAATGAGAAAAAGACATGAAAGAAAGTAAACAACTATCTTTATTCATTTTTAAAAATCAATATTTTGTTTCAAAATTTATACAAATATACCAATAGTTGATAAAAATTTCACGAACTAAGTGATAACATTGGATTCAAATTTAACGCACTTACAACAAATGAATTTTTATCTTCTATTTATTCAACTCCACTTCCTCAATGTACGATGGTGATCAACTTGATTTAACAATTGTAATTAATTATCTAGAGCACTTCTATCTAGATATTTACCAAGACTATTCTAAACATCTTTTGAAAATTTTCTAAACATCTTTATTCATTTTTTAAAATCAATATTTTATTTTAGAATTTATACAAGTATACCAATAGTCGATAAAAATTTCAATAACGAACTAAGGATAATATTGGATTCAAATTTAGCGCTCTTACAACATATAATCAACAAAGTTCAAGCAACTTAACCTATAAAATTCAAAATTGTAAAAGTGTTACGGTATATATTTTTAAATTATTAAAAGAAAAAATTGCTCATATAAGTATGTATTGTGTTGTTTATTAAAATAATCATTTAATTAGGGGTATTCAAAATCAACCGAACCGACCGAACCGAAAACTGAAAATTTCGGTTCGGTTTTCGGTTTTTATTTTTGCAAAATTTCGGTTTTCTGTTCGGTTTCGGTTTTTAGGCGTGGTTAACCGAATCGAACCGAAAACCGAAATATATAATATATATTAATTATTATTTAATTTATATAGAATTAATAAGTATTATATATTAATAAAAATTGAAAAATATATATAAAAGAGTAGGTTGAAAACCGAAGTTACAAAAAAAATTAAAAAACCAAACCGAACCATGTGATTTTTCCTATTTTTTTCGAAATTTGGTTATTTCGGTTCAAAACCGAACCGAATTCGGTTTCGGTTTGTAATTTTGAAAAACCGAAAACCGAAAAAACCGAAATTTCGGTTTGGTTTTCGACCGAACCGAACTGATGCACAACCTAACATTTAATAACCCATATATCGTTATAAGAAAAATTGTAATATCTTAACTTTTTTTTTGTATTTTCTTACGTGCGTATTTAAATATAAATAAAATTTATCTAGGATTTCATTGACTAATTATTTAGAACTTATTTGATTCTATTTTGGACTTAATTTAGTAAATAGATTTATAACTCTTTATGTTTTTCTCTTTTTTTGTTTTTTTTAATTTTATTCACTATTATACTCTATCTCGAAAAGAATTAAGAAACTGTAAGTGTTTCGTGGAAACTATAGAAACACTGAATGTTTCAATGGGAACAATGGAAACATTACGAGTTTCCTTGAAAAATATTGTAATTTCGAAACTATTTCTTAATTTATTTTCGCATAGTTGAAGATTGGAAACTTTTCGAATTTTTCGATG
The DNA here is from genome assembly GCA_963669365.1 of Verbascum thapsus. NCBI lineage: Eukaryota > Viridiplantae > Streptophyta > Magnoliopsida > Lamiales > Scrophulariaceae > Verbascum > Verbascum thapsus. The sequence continues at coordinate 8,542,965 of OY770107.1, read as the reverse complement.
GAAAAGAAGAAAAATTAGAACCATGAGTATTTGTAATTTAAATTGGAAACGAATATTTATTCAAATATAATTCCTTACAATTTACATGTTATATCAATTCTTCAAAAAAAAAAATCTAACAATTTCTTCAATGTATTCTTCCATAATTGAGAGAATAAAACATAAAATACTTCAAATGAAATAAAAATAAATAACATACTAAAATAAGTTTTCTAAATGGTTTGATGTTCTTCGAGAAAACATATGTCATACTAAATTCAACAAGGCGATATTATAATATACATTCGATTTTTGTGGGCACAAATGTACCACCTTCTCTCATTTAATGAATTGGCGGGGCCTTATTATATAACAATGACTTGCATTTTACTCCAACAAAAATTAACATAAGATAATATATAATATATTAATATAGATAAGATTGAGGCATGTAATCATGATTAATACAACCTAATTATTCCTAAATTAAAATACTAGAATATTATTATTTTTAAAATTATGATAATAAATTGATATGGGCCAATCTGAATACTATTGTCACGCGCAATCCACAAGTCCCGGGGATATCAAACTGCTAAGCCCATTCAAATGATTATGTCTCAAATCTTTTGGCACTATGAATCTCGATCGAGAACATAGAGTTCGTCATTTTTTTGTAAGAATGTATTATAAATTGACAATAATTAGCATTAATATTTGAACGAAGATTAATACATATATATTATATATTGTTTGAATAATCGAGTTAAGACATAATTTTCCAAAATTTTGGCGAAAGGGCCATATCGTAATAATCAGGTTCTCTCAGTTGGGTAGTCGCTCTAAATTTCACATGATTTAATATTTATTATATATATATATATATATACATTATTGTTGATTTGAAAAGTGTTAAAAGTCCGTTAATGGAAATATAAACTGATATAGCATAACCTCGTAGACGATCCTACGGGTCTGCAACCTCGTACGGAAAGATACGACCCTGGTGCACTATTAAGGTTTATTTACATAAGGGTCCCTAACCTAATTATGCTTATTTGCATTACACTACATAACCCGCGTGTTTTTATCGGGTCAAACCTAATGTCGCCCTAACCCGGGCAATCTGGTGCGTCCATTCTAGGGACACGTGTAACACATCCCGCTAATTCCGCCATAATCCGTACATAGGGCACTGTGCCTATAAATAGTGCCATTTAACATGAATAAAAGGACTTTTGACTTACGAAACAGTACCTCGAGAGTACACAGTACGATCTGACAATACGTTCCCACGATTCTATTAACCGAGTTAAGAACCTCGTATATGACCTTGAACACAACCTTGAACTACGTTTAGACTTGATCCTATTAGAAAGGTACGTAGGTAGCTCAGTACATCTGAGTGCAGTCTATATCCAATCTACGACCTTCTTTGGTCTTATCCGAGTCTCGGCTTGATTTGGCCCGTAAGTATTTTACGAGTTAGATCAAAAACTTTCCTAAAATGGATAATGTGGGTAATTGACACTTTAAACCCTTAAAATATAGTTATTTGCCACTTTGCACCTTAATTTTGTATATTGGGAAGATTGCACCCTCAAAAGTAGGAATTTTTGTTACTTTGCAATTCGCACCGTAATGGACTACATCTCGTCCATATGATCATAACGGTAATTAACGATGAATTCACTTATAAAATTTCAAAAATCATATAAAAAAATATTCCTAAATCTTTTAGAATCCTATAATAATTTTTTATGGTCACTTTTAGCGTTCTAATTTCAATTTTAATTTCCCATATTCCATTTCGTCATTCTTACTCAAGTAGACAAGATTTTTCAAAGACAATATTTTCTCAATTTTACGGAAAATATATACTTTTGATGGAAAAATCGACCCAAAGTTTATCGAGGTGCAAAGTGCTAAATAATTTGTATTCGAATAATGCAATCTGCAAAGTAAAATTTTGGGGTGCAAACTGCAAAGTGTCACTATATAAAGAGTTAATAATCATCACAAAACTTGGCTGAAAAAGCTTCTGAACAAGCTATCTCAAGAATTTCTTTCGGGCCCATTTTGCTATATACTGTCTGAGAAATATTTATAATGATTAATTAGATTTGATATGATATAAAATTTCCGGTTATATAGATATAACGCATAGTCAAAAGTGTCATAGTCGATTCAAATAAAATTTAGTCATATTTGACAATTACGACACAAATATATGATATGCGATATGTTATTGCTCAATCTTATGTATTATACATTGAGTCATTCTCTAGCTATATAAACTTAACTCGAACTACAATTTTAGGTGAACCATAATAAGTTTTGACTCCATAAAACATTATTTTTTTATTTTCCAAAATATTCTCGAACCCAATATTAATCTTTTAATATATTATCTTATGCAATTACATAACTTCTCACAATATTGTTTGAATACATAAGCCACTATTAACAAAACAAAAAAAAATCTTTTGTTGAGTGACAAATGCAATAAACCATTGTATCTTGTTAAAAGTTGATGCACATATATATGAATATTAATTATCATTTGACAGAAAATGACCTAATTTAGAGTATTATTTAATTTCTTTTTTTTTTTTAATTAAGGTGATATTATTGGTGGGGAAGAGGGGAGCGGAGCAATATCATGAGTGGACTTGGGTGTTTGAACTTGTCTCAAGGTCATTGCAATCTCTTTAGTAGAAATCATATATGTAAATTAAAATTATATTAAAATTTATATATGCACACTAATCATAAAATTTCAATAACAAGCTAATCCTTAGATTTATTACAATTTTTTTTCTTTTTTTCAAAAATTTATTCCCTATAATATTTTTTTCAATAAAAACTAAGAAACTATAATATTTCATAGCAATTATGGAATATTGAGAGTTTGGGTGTAAATAATTGATAAATTAAGAATTTCTTTAAGAACATTGTAATGTCAAAACTATATCATAATTTATTCCGTTAATTGAAAAATAAGATTTTTTCCACCATTTCGACAGCATAGAAAGAAAATTAAATTTTGTGGTCATGCTAAGATAACACCTATTGATATAAATCTTGGGATAATTTGTCCACAACTTGAAACTAATCTAAGTATTAACTTTGATACTATTATTGTAGTCAGCTTTTGGCAACTATTATTGAACCTATAAGCACGACTTTTACTGTGAATACTCTAAAAGCGCCTTTTGAAGTTCAATCAATCGCCTGAAATAAGGAACGTGAGATGTTATGGCTTTGCTGCTTCTCATGTAATGAAGAAAAATAATCATAATAACCCATGTGACTCGAGTCAATACACAGATAGTTGGAACGATTTATCCTTTGTCTCGATATAATCATAATAATTATATTATATGTTTATATAGTAAACATATATGAATGATCGATCCTATTATACAAGATAACTCAGATTTTTCGAGACTTTGAGTCCTATTAAGTAGGACCCACTAACATTTGTTAAGCGACCTATATATTTGAGACTCGAGATTCACAAGGTCTGATTTCTAGTACAAAATCATAAAATGTATTAACAACCCTATATTAATATATTTAAAGTATAATTTTTTTTATTTTTATTAATTTATTTGTGATTGTGATTTTTTTATATTGTCGTCAAGAATCACCCGTTCTTATTTATCGTGTGGGGATCCAAAGAATAGTAGAATTTCCACTTTGGGAGAAAATTGACAAAGAATTCTTGCTTTGCTTGGGAACAAATGGTTACTAATGATAATTATTTATTGATTAGGGTAAGTTTCGTTTTCTAGTTCATTTTAGTTTTTTTGATATTTTATTAATGTTTCAGTTTGAGCTCGATTGAAAAATAAGTTCAAAAGATTAAATATGTAAAAAGAATAATGGGTTAAGTTTATAGCAAAAAAAAAAAAAAAAAAAAGGCAATTAGAATGTTAAGAAATTGGTATAATTGAGAATTGAATTCCTCAAAGTTGCAAAACCCTAAAAAGTTTGAACAAATTAAATTAATGTTGTTACCCTTAAGTTTTGTATTGAAGCCTTTTATGTTCATGTTTTCTCTTTTTCATAACACACAAAATTATGTAAATCACTCGACTGAAATTTACGTTTACTCATTGATTTCAACTTTTTTTCACAATATGATTACTAATAAAATGGCAAAAAAAAAAAAAAAAAAATTTGAGATATAGGAAATAAACAAACAAACATGAACTTTATTTCTCACAAATATTACAACGTAAAAGCATAATACAATACATTTTTTTTTGAGTTTCTAAAATCATAATACAATATTACAGCAAATTCAAACCCTCGTTAGGGTTTTTATTATTCGAGGTACATAATTTTCAAACCAAGCACACCACACACATACAAAAAACAAAGAGAAAATACAATATTATTCTTGACATAAAGTTTTGATTCAACATAATTAGATCACTTCTTTGGTCCTTTCATGGCTCTCAATTTGTTACTTCAACATTTTTTTTTTCAATAGAAACTTAGAGAACCACTTGGCTGAATCTTTTGGGTACCGTTTAAGCTGATTCATATAGTCGATATACATGAGGCCAAATCTGACCGTATATCCTTCAACCCATTCAAAATTGTCGCAATACGACCATGCAAAGTAACCCTTCACGTTCAACTTCTCCTTGCAATCCCTATAATAAAAATCGGTTTAGCTAATATATAACTAACATAATAATAATAATAATATATAATTCATACAAAGAAATGAATGAGCTTATTTATTATTATATTTATCTCTTTTATTGGATTATGAAAACATGTAACACCCATGCATACATGAAAATTCAAAATAGAAGATTTTGTCAAATTAAGATTTAATTAAAGAACAAAAATTACCTAATTGCATCGTGAAGATTTCCAAGATGGTCTCGATAATAATTTATCCTAGTTTTGTCGTTACAAGCCTTGGAAGCCGGAAGCTTGATGTCGTTCTTTTCAGCCATTCCTAAATATGCCAAGCGCAACAATTTTTCATCGAAATTTATAAACCAATATACCAAAAAAAATTAATTTAAAAAGTATATATAGTACCATTTTCAGTAATGTATATAGAAGGGATTTTTTCGTAATTCCCGATTATATATTTTGTTAGGAGATCGTATATTCCCGTTGGAACGATGAACAGCCAAACCAAGTCGGTCTGTAAACCAAATGAGATTTAAAAAAGAGTCGATTAGAAGAATAAATGAATTGATTTGCATAAAATATATAATTTTTTCTAAATTAATTATAAGGAAATTTGGAGAATAATACCGATTGACCAATTGCCTGCCCTTTTCTTTCAGCTGTCAAAAAGAAGGAAAAAAATCACAATCAATTCATAAAAATTTAATTTATGCAACAAAAAAGAAATTGAACTAAAAAAAATATGATCATAAGAACTTACTGGAAAATTTTATTTTCTGATCTTTAAAGTATCCATCTCTGCAATTAGGGTAGGGATCATAAGATGCGTAATTGGCAGTGTAATAATTTAGACCCAGAAAATCAATAGATCCTTTGAGCTTGTCCTTTTGTTCGCCACAAAATAATGGAAGATTATTGTTAAAGCCCATAAAGAGTTTGGGCCTCCAGGCTGATTAATATGAACCTGTTATGGTGATCCAAGCCCGCTAAGTTGAAGCCCAGTTCTAGTAGCTTCCACGGAGGACGTATATGATATATTAGAGAGTGGAGGGACTAGAATATAAATATGATTTTAGGGTTTCACTATATAATGTGTAAAACTAGGGTTTGCTCTCATAATTCAGTTTTTCATCTTCAAAATAGTTCTTAGCCTCCATTTTATTCTCCTCTTTAAACACGAAGTAGATTTCTAGTCTGCTATTCTTTGTTTTGTAAATACCTTATATTCTTGATCAATAATATACCTCATTCTTCCATTTTACCTCCGATTTATAACATGGCATCAAGAGCCAGGTTTCTCACCTGACGTGTGTGTCCTGAGTTCTGGTTTTTTTCTCTCGCATCGCTCATTTTTTCTTCCTCGACATCTTAACTGTTCGGTTTCTCGCCGGAGTGACGTCGATCTTGATCTGAGTGTTTTTTTCTGACGAGTTCGTAAAATGACCTGCGAAGGGTGCTACTGTGCGGAGTTCTGAACAGTTTGTTGACCTTGGTGTGCCTACGGTGTGGTTTCTTGCACAGATCTGGTGTTTTATACTCTGCAGAAGGTAGATCGGTCTTTAAACAAAAATCTTCGTAGCTGGTGTCTCTGACGCTCATATCAGCCGTCGTGCCTTCTACTGACCGGATCTGGTTACCGCATCGTATTGTTTGTGGCTACCTGTGCTCTGTTCGGATTTCTCGCTACCGGTGTATAGCATCCTTCGGTGGTGTCGTGGATCGATCTTCTTTGTATCGTTCCATATTCTTTATATTACCTTGCTCTTTACAGTGCCTAACTTTCTTCGTTTTTTACAGGTCCTGGGGAGAGCTCTGTTGTCTCTTTCATCTTCCGCTGCCACTCTTGGTTTCTGTTTTTTTCTGTATTTTTTTTATATAATAATAATAAAAAATAATGGGGTATTTTGGCTACTACCTTTTCCTTTAACTTTTTTGTGTTGTCGATCTGTGATTATCGACATCCTGTGTGCTTATTGTGGTTGGTTCTGTTGTTTGGTGGTGTTGCTTGTCGATCTGTGGTTTCTTGTCTCTTGTGTGTTAGTAAACAAACATGGCAGATATGACTGTTACTACCTCATCTAATACCACATCCATATCTAATCTTGATCCTAGTGATCCCTTGCATTTGCATGCATCTGAATATACGAATCAGACTGTCATACCCTATGTGCTTGTTGGATGTGAAAATTATGCTATCTGGAGTAGGGCTATGATTATTGCTTTAACTGGAAAAAACAAACTAGGTTTTGTTTTAGGCACAGTAAAGTATCCTACTGATTCTATTCTTCAAACACAATGGGATAGATGTAATGCGGTTGTCTTGTCTTGGTTGCTTAATTCTGTTAGCAAAGAACTATATGCTGGCCTTGTTTTTTGCACTAAAGCTTCTGAGGTTTGGTTACAATTAAGTAATACATACAATAAAGTTGATGGGTCTAGGATTTTTTCCATACATCAAGAGATTTCCCATTTACGTCAGGGGTCTGATTCTATTGCTGTGTATTATTGCAAATTAAAAAAGCTGTGGGATGAATATGCCTCTTTAATTGATATCCCCCCTGTTCATGCACTGCCTCTGAAAAAACAAAATTGCATGCACAAAATCTTAAACTTATGCAGTTTCTTATGGGGCTCAATGAGCAATACTTTGCTGTACGTAGTAATATCATTCTACGTGACCCATTGCCTGATGTTATGAGTGCTTTCAATATTGTTTCTCAAGAAGAGTCTCATAGGACCATTTCTATGCATTCTAATAATGTTAAACATGCTTCTGTTTTTTCATCACAAAGCACTGACACACCTGCTAGTACTACTAAAAACAATTCATCTAGATTTTGTGATCACTGTGGGAATACTGGCCATACCATAGATAGATGCTATCAACTCATTGGTTTTCCGAAAAATTATAAAAAGAAAAAATCGGGTCAAAACCAACAGTCAAACAAAAAGTCTAATGCTGCCGTTACTGATAAAGATGACTCTGTTCATACCGATTCCTCTTCGAGTACCTCTTTTACTCCCAAACAGAGAGATCAAATACTTAAACTTTTGAGCAGTCCTAAAGAGCCGGATGATATAAAGGCCTCCATGACAGGTATATCATCCAACTCTACTTCTGCTCAATTATTTTTGAAAGGGTGGATTATAGATTCAGGTGCCACTGATCATATGGTATCCTCTAAAAATCTGTTGACCTCTGTTAATGACGTTACGGCTAATAATATGAGCATTAATCTACCTAATGGGACTTGTGCTAAAATTACTCATATTGGAAATCTGAAATTGTTTCCGGATGTTATCCTTTATAATGTTCTTGTAGTCCCTGAATTTCAGTACAATCTGCTTTCGGTTTCTAAACTAACACAAGATTGCTGTTGTCATGTAAATTTTTCTCAAGACTGTTGTGTATTTCAGGACCCTCAAAATGGAAAACTAATTGGGATTGGTAAACAAAACGGGGGTCTTTATTTCTTTCATCACCCGTCAGGTTTAAATCATTCTTTTTTTAGTGGTTCATGTTCTTTGTGGCATAATAGATTAGGACATCCCTCTGATGTTGTCCTTGATGTGCTAAAACCTCTTATTAAATTAGACGGGAAAACGAATACTGTGCCGTGTGATATCTGTCAACAAGCAAAACAAACTCGTGAACCATTTCCTTTAAGTAAACATACCTGTAATGCGATTTTTGATTTAATACATCTTGACCTTTGGGGTCCTTATAAGGTTACTAGTCATGATGGTTTCAGATTTTTTCTAACTATCGTTGATGATTTTTCGCGTGCTACATGGGTGTATTTACTTGTGCATAAATCTGACACTGTCTCTGTTATTAAGCTGTTTTTTGCCATGATAAAAAATCAGTTTTCTAGAACGATTAAGTGTGTTAGATCTGATAATGGGACTGAATTTACTAATAATGAGATCTGTTTATTCTTCTCTCAATTGGGTGTCAAACAACAATTTACTTGTGTTGAAACACCACAATAAAACGGCATCGTAGAACGTAAACACCGTCACCTATTAAATGTTTCTCGTTCTTTGTTATTTCAAAGCAATTGCCCTATTGAATTTTGGTCGGAATGTGTGTTAACTGCCACGTTTCTTATCAATCGTACACCTAGTTCTGTTTTACATGGGAAAACCCCATTTGAAGTTATGTATGGTTTCACCCCGAATTTTGATATCTTACGTGTCTTTGGCTGTCTTTGCTATGCTTCGGCATTTTCTAATAAAGACAAGTTTGCACCTAGATCCCGAAAATGCATGTTTTTAGGCTATTGTGAAAACAGAAAGGCATATAAATTGTTTACGCTTGACGATCATTCTATTATTGTATCTCGTGATGTTCATTTTTTTGAGACTGTCTTTCCTTTCCACACTAACCACTCTGATATTGCAGCCAGGACAAGGTTCTTCGATCGGTTGGTGGAGAATAGCGGGACCCCTAGTGGTTTGAATGTCGATGATGACATCGGCAAGTCTGATATGTGTATCGACAGCGGAGCTGGGGATATATCCTCCAGTCATGAAGCTGCTAATACACCTTCGGATATATTAGGTGACCCCAACTTAGATTCTTAGACCATTTCTTGTAGACATGAGGATGGCAGAACTGGGGGTATGTCCCCTAGTAATGATGCTATCTCTCCTATTTCTGATATGTTGGGCAATCCTAATATTGGCCAAGGATCTGAGACTAAAGACAAATCCTCGCTATCCTCCCCGGGAACTGATCCCTCTCAAGTTTCGGACTTGGGTGTTACTTCTATTGATGTTCCAACTTTGGAAGTTATACGCAAGTCCGGCCGTGTATCTAAATTACCCAAACGGTTTGATGACTATGATATTTCTTTGTCTAATTCTAGTTGTCTATACCCTTTAGATAACAATCTGTGCTACAATTTGGTTCATAATAGTTATAGGGCTTTTCTTTCTAGTATTGATAAAGTCAAAGAACCCACTTCCTTTTATGAAACTATGAAAGATATAAACTGGAAATCTGCCATGGATATTGAAATGGCAGCCCTTAATCACAATAATACTTGGACTCTTACATCCTTACCACCTGGTCGTAAACCAATTGGATGTAAATGGGTCTATAAAATTAAGTACCTTTCTAATGGTAAAATTGAACGATATAAAGCACGGTTGGTTGCAAATGGGTATAGCCAATGGGAGGGAATTGATTATTTTGAAACCTTCTCTCCGGTTGTTAAAATGGTTACTGTTCGGTCTTTATTATCTCTTGCTATAACTAGGGATTGGCCTATTTTTCACCTAGATGTTAGTAATGCTTTCCTAAATGGTGATCTCCATGAGGAGGTTTATATGTCTCTTCCACAAGGGTATTTTGAACCCAATGATACTAGGGTGTGCAAGTTAAAAAAATCCTTATATGGGTTAAAACAAGCCCCCCGACAATGGAATGAAAAATTCACACATAGTTTGGAAACTATAGGGTTCAAACAAAGTTTACGCGACTACTCTTTATTTGTTAAAAATGGCACATCTGTTTTTATAGCGTTACTGATTTATGTGGATGATATAGTAGTGACTGGTAATTCCATTAAGCATATTGATGATGTAAAAACTTTTTTGGAATCTCAATTTCACATTAAAGACCTCGGTGAAATAAAGTATTTTTTAGGTATTGAGTTTGCAAGGTCTCCTCGTGGTCTGTTTTTAAATCAGCGCAAGTATACTTTAGATCTTTTGACTGAATTTGGCTTGTTGGGTTCGAAACCTTCTTTCGTTCCTATGGAACAGAACCTGAAACTAAATACTGAAAATAGTACGGATGACATGTTTTTAACAGACATTACTGTTTATCAAAAACTGATAGGGAAACTCATTTACCTAACTAATTGTAGACCAGACATCTCTTTTGCTGTTCATGTTTTAAGCCAATTTATGCACAAACCGAAAGATTCGCATTTAAAAGCAGCGTTTAGAGTTCTTCGGTACCTAAAATCTGCACCAGGGAAAGGGTTATTTTTCCAAAAGTTTTCGACTTGTAAACTAAAAGCTTTTTGTGATTCAGACTGGGCATCGTGTCCTATGTCCCGGAAATCTGTTACCGGGTACTCTATTTTCTTTGGGGATTCCTTATTATCTTGGAAAAGTAAGAAACAGTCGACAGTATCTAAGTCGTCTGCCGAAGCTGAATATAGAGCAATGGCTCAAACCTGTAGTGAAATAATTTGGATTTTGGGTATTTTTAAATATTTGGGATTAAATAGTTTAACTCCTGTTGATCTTTTTTGTGATAACCAAGCAGCGGTGCATATTTCTTCTAATCCAATATTTCACGAAAGAACCAAACACATAGAAATTAATTGTCACGTTATTCGTGACTATGTTAAGAAAAAGATAATTACTCCTTCTTTTGTTCCAATAGGAGAACAAATTGCTGATATCTTTACGAAGGCTCTTGGACGCACAAAGCATGATACGTTGGTCAAGCTTCTTGGGATGATTGATATTTTCAATCCGTCTATCAGCCTGTGGGAGGGTGTTAAAGCCCATAAGGAGTTTGGGCCTCCAGGCTGATTAATATGAACCTGTTATGGTGATCCAAGCCCGCTAAGTTGAAGCCCAGTTCTAGTAGCTTCCACGGAGGACGTATATGATATATTAGAGAGTGGAGGGACTAGAATATAAATATGATTTTAGGGTTTCACTATATAATGTGTAAAACTAGGGTTTGCTCTCATAATTCAGTTTTTCATCTTCAAAATAGTTCTTAGCCTCCATTTTATTCTCCTCTTTAAACACGAAGTAGATTTCTAGTATGCTATTCTTTGTTTTGTAAATACCTTATATTCTTGATCAATAATATACCTCATTCTTCCATTTTACCTCCGATTTATAACAATTATCACCAGCATAAGCTATCATACTTTTTGGATATTCACCAGTTAACACAGGTTGCAAGAACCTAAAAATTTAACAATTATAATTATATATATATATATTGATGTGAATAAGAAATATAAAATTATATAAAACTCGAGAAGAAAGTCTGTTAAAGCCCAAAGAGACATTGGGCCTCCAGATTAATCTGCCCAGCACTCGTGGGCCTTTTTTCTTTCATCAGCCCACACATCTTCAAATAGATTAGGGCTTATTGCTTATATGTATAAACTAGAGGGGCTTGAGGATAAATAGTTGTTTAGGGTTACACTATATATACGTTCCCTTAGGGTTTTATCTCTCATTATCAAAACATCCGCCTCCATAGATATCTTTTGCTTTCTCTGTAAAAGTAGATATCCAATCTACTAACCTTGCTATACTCTTCACATTTACATTCAAAGCTTTGAATAAAATTGTTTGCCTTTGTTATCTTCGTTTACAACATGGCATCAAGAGCCTGATTACACCTTTATTAAGTTGTTCGTTTTTTCTCTTCTTCCTTACTGTTTTTTTCGTTCTTTTCTGTCACCGTTTCGGTATCTCGCCGGATTATCTCCGAAATCTGAGTAATTAGTTGTTGTTTGTGAAAATGGGGTGCTGCTGTGTGGGCGCTTGAACAGATCGGCCGTTTCTTGCCGGTTTTTTGGTGTTGACGACTCGGTTCTGTACAGATCTGGTTTTGTTTATAACCGGTGGGAGGTAAATCTGTACCTTCGTGACCAGAACCCCTTGGTTTAGCAGATCTGGAACAAATATCCGTGGGGGTTTCTTTCTTGGTGCCCAAGTCCGCCTACAGTTACCTGTTCGTTGTTCGTACCACTAGCATTCAGCATCCGTTGGTTACTCTTGGGTTAATCCACCTTTTTTTTTCACTGTATCGTTCCTTTTTTATTTTGGTTCGATCATTTTTTATACTGTTATAAAGGTTTTGCGGTGATTAATCTTTTTCTCTTGATCATTTTTCAGATCCTGGGAGCACCGCTCTTTAAACTGTCTTCCGCTATCATCTCTGGTGGTTTTTTTCTGTATTTTTTGACAACAAAAATACAGTGGTATTTTTTACTCTCTTGCGTGCTGTCGATCTGTGGATATCGACAACTGTTGTGTTTTATGTGCTTTGTGATTCTGTTCTTGTTGGTTGTCTTGTGCTTGTTTTAGTTCAGCATACAGTCATGACAGATATCACTGCTTCCACATCATCCCCCATTACTTCTATCTCTAATCTTGATCTCAGTGATCCCTTGCACTTGCATGCTTCAGAATACACTAACTTGACTATTATACCATATGTGTTGACTGGGTGTGATAACTATGCTATATGGAGCAGGGCTATGACCATTGCATTAACCGGAAAAAATAAACTGGGCTTTGTCCTAGGAACAGTCAAATATCCCACTGATCCCATTCTCAAGAATCAGTGGGATAGATGCAATGCTGTTGTTTTGTCATGGTTATTGAATTCTGTGAGTAAAGAACTATATGCTGGTTTAGTGTTCTCTAATAATGCTTCTGAAGTATGGTCAAATCTAAGTAGCACATATAATAAGATTGATGGGTCTAGAATTTTTTCAATTCATCAAGAAATTTCTCAAATACGTCAAGGTTCAGATTCTGTTTCTGTGTATTATAGCAAACTGAAAATGTTGTGGGATGAATATGCTGCTCTTATTGATGTTCCTCCTTGCTCTTGCACTGCATCTGAAAAAACAAAATTACATGCTCAAAATCTAAAACTTATGCAGTTTCTTATGGGTCTTAATGAACAATACTTCTCTGTTCGTAGTAATATTATCTTACGTGACCCCCTACCTGATGTTATGAGTGCATTTAATATAGTTTTTCTAGAAGAATCTCACAGAACTATTTCTATACACACTAACATGGTTAAGCATGCTTCTGTTTTTTCATCGCAAGGTGTTGACACTTCTGTCAGCAACACAAATAATAAAAATCAAAACAGATTATGTGATCATTGTGGGAACACCGGGCACACTATAGATAGATACTACCAACTTATTGGTTTTCCTAAGAACTATAAAAAGAAAAAACCTGGACAACAACAAAATAAAAAATCTAATGGGGTTGTTGTTGACAAAGATGATTGCACTCATACAGATTCTAGTCCTTCCTTCACTCCTGAACAACGTGATCAACTCCTGAAATTACTGAGCAGTCAAAGGGAGTCGGATGATATAAAGGCCTCTATGGCAGGTATATCATCTAACTCTACGACTGCCCATGTACCTTTAAAAGGTTGGATAATAGATTCTGGTGCCACTGATCATATGGTATCTTCCAAAACTGTTTTAACTTCTGTTCAAACTATTAAGAATAACATGAACATCAACTTACCTAATGGGACCCGTGCTAAAATCACACACATTGGTGATCTAGAACTCCTACCAAATGTTACTCTTTGTAATGTTTTAGTAGTTCCGGATTTCCATTATAATTTGCTTTCTGTCTCTAAGGTTACTAAAGACTGTTGTTGTCATGTTAATTTTTCACAAGATGGTTGTACCTTCCAGGACTCTCAAAATGGAAAAATACTGATGATTGGTAAGCAAGATGGGGGACTTTACTTCTTCCATCACCCTACAGGTTCTGATTATACCTTGTTTTGTGGCTCATGTTCCTTGTGGCATAGTAGACTAGGGCACCCGTCCGATTCTGTCCTTAACGTTTTAAAACCTGTCCTTAAATTAGACGGGTTGATAAACACCACACCATGTGATATTTGTCATATTGCTAAACAAACCCGAGAATCTTTCCCTGTTAGTAATCACACATGTACATCTGTTTTTGATTTAATACACCTTGACCTTTGGGGCCCATATGTGATTCCTAATCATGATGGATTTAAATATTTTTTAACCATTGTTGACGATTTTTCACGTGCTACTTGGGTGTATCTTCTTATGCGTAAATCTGATACTATGACTGTGATAAAATTATTTTTTTCTATGATCAAAACGCAATTTTCTAAAACGATTAAGTGTGTTAGATCTGATAATGGGACTGAATTTAGGAACAATAATATCACGTCTTTTCTTGCTGATTTGGGTGTGAAACAACAATTTACGTGTGTTGAGTCGCCCCAACAAAATGGCGTTGTTGAACGTAAACATAGGCATCTTTTAAATGTTGCTCGTTCTTTAATGTTTCAAAGTAATTGTCCTATCGAATTTTGGTCCGAATGTGTTCTAACTGCTGCGTTCCTTATTAATCGCACCCCTAGTTCTGTGTTAAAAGGCAAAACTCCTTTTGAAACTATGTATGGCTTTTCTCCGAATTTTGATATTATGCGTGTTTTCGGTTGTCTTTGCTATGCTTCGATTTTCTCCAATAAGGATAAATTTGCTTCTAGATCTAGGAAATGCATGTTTTTAGGATATTGTGAAAATAGAAAGGCTTATAAACTTCTTGCTCTTGACGATCGTACGGTTATTATATCTCGTGATGTTCGTTTCTTTGAACATGTCTTTCCTTTTCATGCTAACCCATCTGAAACTGCAGCAAGAACTGGATTTTTCAATCGGACGGTGGAGGAAGGCAAGGCCCCGACAGGTATGAGTGTCGATGATGACAATGCCGGGTCTGGAAAGTGTATAGACACCCGAACTGGTGGTATTTTCCCTAGTCATGAAGCTGTCCATACCTCTCCGGACATGTTAGGTGATCCCACCTTCGACCCGAACTCGATCATTTCTCGCAGCCCTTCGGACAGCAGAATTGGGGGTATGTCCCCTGGTAATGACGTTGTTCCTTTTATTCAAGATAAGGTGGGTGATCCTAACATTGGCACCGTAACTAAGACATCTCCAACGACCCAACCTTCCTCCTCGGACATCGAACTACTGTCTCCCTCAGATCCCTTAGATTCGGATACAGTTTCCACAATAACTCCACCTGTGGAAGGTATCCGAAAATCCGGCAGAATCTCTAAACTGCCCACACGGCTCAATGATTATGACATATCCTTTTCGAATAATGGTTGTCTATATCCTGTGGAAAATTGTCTTTGTTATTATAATGTTCATTCTAGTTATAGGGCCTTTCTTTCCAACCTTGATAAAATTAAAGAACCTACTTCGTTCTTTGAAGCTATCAAGGACAGAAAATGGAAACTTGCCATGGATCTTGAAATGGCAGCCCTTGAACATAATAATACTTGGACACTTACATCCCTACCACCTGGCCGAAAGCCAATTGGATGTAAGTGGGTTTATAAAATCAAGTATTTGTCCAATGGCACAATCGAACGCTATAAAGCACGGTTAGTTGCCAAAGGATATAGCCAACGGGAGGGTATTGATTATTTTGAAACCTTCTCGCCCGTTGTCAAAATGGTTACTGTTCGATGTTTGCTTTCTTTAGCTATTACTCGTGATTGGGATATTTTTCATTTAGATGTTAGCAATGCATTTCTTAACGGTGACCTTCATGAGGAAGTGTATATGACCCTCCCTCAAGGGTATTTTAATGCGAATGACACGAGAGTATGTAAATTGACTAAATCTCTATATGGCTTAAAGCAAGCACCGAGACAATGGAATGAAAAATTCACTCAAAGTCTGAAAAAAATTGGTTTTAAACAGAGTCTACACGACTATTCATTATTTGTTAAAAATGTTGAATCTGTTTTTTTAGCCTTACTCATTTATGTCGATGATATCGTTGTGACTGGAAATTCTTATGAACATATTAATGAGGTTAAAAGGTTTTTAGAATCACAGTTTCACATTAAAGACCTAGGTGAATTAAAATACTTTTTGGGTATTGAGTTTGCTCGATCATCTCGTGGTCTTTTTCTTAATCAGCGCAAGTATACGTTAGATTTATTGAATGAATTTGGCATGTTAGGCACTAAACCTTCTTCGGTACCTATGGAACAACACCTGAAATTAACTATCGAAGAAAGTTGTAATGACAAGTTTTTAACTGATATTACTGGTTATCAAAAATTGATTGGAAAACTCATATATTTGACAAATTGTAGACCAGATATATCATTTGCTGTGCATGTTTTAAGTCAATTCATGCATAAACCAAAAGAATCACATTTAAAGACTGCTTTACGTGTGCTTAGATATCTTAAATCTGCTCCTGGAAAGGGTTTGTTCTTTCCGAAAAATTCAAGCTTAATTCTTAGAGCTTTTTGTGATTCAGATTGGGCCTCATGTCCCATATCTAGAAAATCTGTTACAGGTTTTTGTGTTTTTATTGGAGATGCTTTAATGTCTTGGAAAAGTAAAAAACAATCGACTATGTCAAAATCGTCTGCTGAGGCTGAATATCGAGCAATGGCTCTAACTTATAATGAGATTGTTTGGATTTTGGGTATCTTTAATGATTTGGGAGTTGAAAATTTAACACCTGTTAATTTGTATTGTGACAATCAAGCCGCTGTGCATATTTCGTCCAATCCAATATTTCACGAAAGGACTAAACATATAGAAATAGATTGTCATGCCATTCGTGATTATGTTAAGAAAAAAGTAATTGCTACTTCTTTTGTTCGAACAGGGGATCAAATTGCTGATGTCTTTACGAAGGCTCTAGGACGTACAAAGCATGACAACTTGGTAAAGCTGCTTGGGATGATCGACATCTTCACTCCTGCTGTCAGCTTATGGGAGGGTGTTAAAGCCCAAAGAGACATTGGGCCTCCAGATTAATCTGCCCAGCACTCGTGGGCCTTTTTTCTTTCATCAGCCCACACATCTTCAAATAGATTAGGGCTTATTGCTTATATGTATAAACTAGAGGGGCTTGAGGATAAATAGTTGTTTAGGGTTACACTATATATACGTTCCCTTAGGGTTTTATCTCTCATTATCAAAACATCCGCCTCCATAGATATCTTTTGCTTTCTCTGTAAAAGTAGATATCCAATCTACTAACCTTGCTATACTCTTCACATTTACATTCAAAGCTTTGAATAAAATTGTTTGCCTTTGTTATCTTCGTTTACAACAAAGTCGAACTTCTTTTTCCAAAATATACTTACCACCCCAGCATAAAATCGAGGGCTCTATTTGCAGCATTTATATCGTCCTGATCACTGGGGTCTAGAGGCTCAAACCAATGGGAAACAAGTGTTATCCCTATCTCACCCTTTTGAGTTTCCTGATATTATTAATTATAAAATCCATTCAATTAGCAATTGAATTTATTTTATTTATTTATTAAATTGAGAAAATAAAATTCAAACCTTAAAGATTGTTCTATATGAATGAACAGCATCTGCATGAGCAAGAAGCAAGTTTTTTGCCACAGTATATGCATCTTTTGGTGACCATGCAGGTTTTGACCCAACATTAAGGTCACTTGATAGATATTCATTGGTATTAGTTTCTTTGCAAGGTCCTCTATAAGCAACGAAATTATTTCCCGATTTAGTTGAACTTGATTTGTTTATGCTCGTTTTGGCATCAAATTCGTCTGAAATTGTTGAAAATGTGACCGAGTTAGAATCGCTTTTGCTGGGTGGGAAAATGCATCGCACGTATCCATGGACTGCATAAGTCCATGGTTCGTTCAGTGTGATCCAGCGTTTCACACGATCGCCAAATTTCCAAAAGCACAATTCAGCAAAGTCACGGAAATCGTCCCTATTTAATAATAAAAATAAATGCAATATTATAAAAATTGAGAAATTATATGAGATGTTTAATATATATATATATATATATATATATATCTTGGACTTACACAACTTTTTTGTCTAAGAAACCACCATATTCAAGTTGCAAGCAATGAGGAAGATCCCAATGAAAGAGAGTCACATATGGTGCAATACCTGAATTATTACAGCGTAAAAATGTAATTAACATTTTGATAACTTAGAAATTAATTATAATGAAATATTTGGATTTAATTTAATTAGAACAACCATTCTCGACGAGAGTGTCGATAATATCATTATAGAAGTCGACTCCTTCTTCGTTGACACCAAAGCTAAGTTTTCCACCTAATTACAATAAATAATTTAATTAGTTCAACAACCTATTTAAGCCTAATTTAATTTGTAATAAAACAATAAAAAAATTAATAATAGAATTAATTATATTCTTTGTAGTGAATTTTGATTACCGGGCAATAATCTTGGCCATGAAATGGAAAATCTATACGCATCAAAACCCATGCTCTTCATCATCTTAATATCTTCCTGCATGCAATATAATTTTTTAAATTTAAGTATTTAATTTTATCGACCCGCAAATTAATTATATAACTCTATAATATAAATGGAGTTAAATAATTACCTTGTATTTGGTATACATGTCGACGGCTACATTTCCATTGGATCCATCATTAATTCTATGTCATAAAAAATAACTCAGATTATAAGCATTCTTATATTCCACGTTATATAGTATAAGCATCGATCCCATAATTATATAGTATATGTATCTATCTATTTGTACTACATATCTATCTATTTATACTATATATATGTATACAGAGAGAGAGAGAGACCAGGAGTCCCCAAGGTGAAAGCATCCCATATGCTAAGACCTTTACCACCTTTGGTAGCACCTCCTTCATGCTGATTATATTATGAAAAAGAAGATCAAATTAAACACCAAAATAAACAATAAATTCATATTATTATTATATGATCTGTAATAAATTTGAAGATAAATGAATTAATGTAATAACCTGGTAAGAAGCAGTAGCAGTTCCGAAAACGAATTCATCAGGGAACCAGTTACGAGTGATGTTGCTGTTGAAATTTACAATTTGCAATTCAAAGATGATCTTCAAATTCAAAGATCATCTTCAAAATTCTAGATATTCAAATGAAGATATTCAACATTCAACAATCAAGTTCAACATTCAAAGATCAACAAAATCAAAAATGCATCAATATTCAACATTCAAAGATCATGCATGGAAAAATGCATAGATTAAATTATATAAGTTTAGTTTGTTTTTACTTCTTTTATGCACCTATAAATATGTGTAATTCCATGATCATTTGATCATAAGAAAAAATTCATATCATAAGAAAAACTCTTATTAAATACAAAAATATTCTAGCAAAATCATATCTTGCCATTTATAAACTTTGTCCCTCTTATCACTCTCTTCTCCAACAAATTGTGGTATCAGAGCCAAGTTCATATATCATTCCCTTCACTTCTATAATGGCCGAAAATCAAATTACTACCATGTTTACATATACTCCAAATCAAGTACCAATTTTTGGAGGTGAGCATTTTGATTATTGGAGTAGCCAAATGGAGACTCTATTTATATCTCAAGATTTATGGGATGTAGTTCAAGAATCCTATCCCCCTTTACCTAATGAAGGTTCAAGTAATGCACAACAACAAGAGTACAAGAAAAATTTGAAGAAAGATGCGAGTGCACTTAGAATCATTCAACAAGGTTTAAGCAAAACTATATATCCAAGAATTCATGGAGTAAAGAAGGCCAAGGAAGCATGGGACATCTTGAAAGAAGGTTTCAAAGGAAACGCAAAAGTGACATCAATCAAATTACAACATCTTTGGAGAGAGTTTGATAATTTGGCGAAAAAAGATAATGAAGGAATGCAAGTCTTTCTAACAAGAGTTGCTGAAATTGTGAATCAAATAAGAAGTTTTGGAGATACAATTGATGAAAATAAAATCGTCCAAAAAGTCCTACGAAGTCTTCCTTCCAAATATGATTACGTCGTTGCTGCCATAGAAGAGTCTAAGGACTTGACCACATTTACTTTTAGTGAATTATCAAGCTCACTACAAGTACATGATGAAAGAATAAGCAAATCCTCAAATCAGCCCGTGGAGCAAGCGTTCGAGTCAAAACTGAATTTTTCTCAAAATGAGAAAAATAAATATTTAGAACGTCAACAAAATGGAAGAGGAAGAGGTGGACCATTCCGAGGAAGAGGAGGATCATTCCGAGGAAGAGGACGTGGACAAAATTTCAAGCCAAGATACAAAAATGAAAATCAAGAAGCATCAAATTCAAGCAAAGGATGCTTTATTTGCGGAAAAACAAATCACATAGCAAATGATTGTTTTTTCAAATGCAAGAAGTGCAAAAATCCCAACCATTCACAAAGGGATTGTTGGCATCAAAACCAACCTAAAGAAGATAATGCAAATTTCACAAAAGATGAAGGAGAACAACTTTTCTCATGTATGTCGATTCAAAATCAACCACAAAATGTGTGGTATGTTGATAGCGGTTGTAGCAATCATATGACCGGAGATAGAAATATTTTTGTCAATCTTGACAAAAATTTCAATTCTGAAGTCAAGCTCGGAAATGGTAAATTACTCAAAACTGAAGGAAAAGGTACTATTTCCGTCCAAACAAAAGGAGGACAAAGAAAACTCATAAGTGATGTTCTCTACGTTCCTAGCTTAACAAGCAATCTCCTAAGCGTCGGGCAACTTCTACAAAAAGGTTATTCCGTAATTTTTGATAATGGAAAATGCAAGATTGTTGATAAAAAGAATAACGGCACGATTGCTTCTATCGAAATGAGTTCAAATAAAATATTTTCCATGGTGATGCCATTTCAAGAAAGTGTAGCTTACAAAGGAGAAAATATTGATCAATCTCAACTTTGGCACTTGAGATATGGTCATCTAAATAATAAGGGGCTGCAACTTCTCAAGCAAAAGAATATGGTCATTGGGCTTCCTAAAATCGAGAGAAAAGATGAAGTGTGTGAAGGATGCATATATGGAAAAATGCATCGACTTCCATTTCCAAAAATTTCTTGGAGAGCAAAAGAACCACTGGAGCTTATACATGCGGACATATGGGGTCCTTCTCGGACTTTTTCTATTGGAAACAAGAGGTATTTCATCCTATTTGTTGATGATTACACAAGGATGATATGGGTTTATTTCCTACATGAGAAATCCGAAGCATTTTCGGTGTTTCTCAAATTCAAAGCGTTGGTGGAAAAACAAAGCGGTCGTGAAATTAAAACTCTACGAACAGATCGTGGTGGTGAGTTTATCTATACTCCTTTTATGGATTGTTGCAAGGAAAATGGAATTCAAAGACAACTCACAGTTAGTAGAAGTCCTCAACAAAATGGGGTCGCTGAGAGGAAGAATCGAACTATCACAGAAATGTCACGAAGCATGTTAATTGGAAAAGGATTACCAAAGAAATTTTGGGCAGAAGCTGTGCACACATCTATTTATATATTGAATAGATGTCCTACAAAGGCGGTGCTGAACCAAACACCATTCGAGGCATTTTACAAAAAGAAACCTGTCGTTGATCACTTGAAAATTTTTGGATGCATAGCATACTCTCATATATCTGCTCCAAACAGAGATAAGTATGATCAAAAAGGTGAAAAACTTATTTTTATTGGATATAGCGATGAGTCTAAAGGCTATCGTCTTTTCAATCCAATAACGTGCAAACTAGTGGTCTCAAGAGATGTGATATTTGATGAAATGGCGTCTTGGAGTTGGAAAGAAAATTCCACTCAATCAAATACTTCAAATGAATATTTTGAAACGCCGTCGCTAGAAGATGAAGATGATCTTGAAACTCCACCTCAAAGTCCAATTCATAATCCCCAAATGGAAGAAAATCAAAATTCAGATTCTCCGGTGAGAAAGACTCGTTCTTTAAGAGATATTTATGAAAATTGCGATATTGCTTTCTTTACCGTTGAACCTAAAAGCTTTGAAGTCGCTGCAAAAGAAGAAGTATGGCAAACAACGATGAAAGAAGAAATTACAATGATAGAGAAAAACAAAACGTGGGAATTGGTGGACATGCCAAAACACAAGGATGTAATTGGACTTAAATGGATTTTCAAAACAAAATTTCATGAAGATGGAAAAATTCAAAAACATAAGGCGAGACTTGTTGCAAAAGGATATTCGCAACAACCAGGAGTTGACTTTAATGAGACATTTGCGCCGGTAGTTAGAATGGAGACTATACGAGTCGTTCTCGCACTCGCGGCACAATTAGAACTCCAAGTATTTCAACTTGATGTCAAATCAGCATTTCTCAATGGAGAACTTGAAGAAGAAGTTTATGTGCAACAACCTCAAGGATTTGAAGTAAAAGGAAAAGAAGACAAAGTCTATCGTCTTCGAAAAGCGCTTTATGGATTAAAGCAAGCCCCTCGAGCGTGGAATCAAAAGATTGATGGATATTTTTGCAAAAATGAATTTCATCAAAGTCCAAATGATCCATCCTTATATGTGAAGAAAGACGGAGATGATTTCTTAATCGTGTGCCTCTATGTAGATGATCTAATCTATATGGGTACTCAAAAGCAAATGGTTGAAGAATTCAAGCAAAAAATGATGAAGGAATTTGAAATGACGGACTTGGGATTAATGAAATACTTTCTTGGAATTCAGGTGAAGCAATCCAAGGGAGAAATCTTTATTTCTCAAGAAAAATATACTTAAGATGTTTTGAAAAAATTTCACATGGAGAAAAGCAAACCTGTTTCTACTCCTATGTCTGTGAATGAGAAATTACTACAAAATGATGGAAGTGAGAAAGTGGATGAAAAAATATTTCGGAGTCTTGTTGGGTCGCTGATTTATCTAACAAACACACGGCCAGATATTGTTCATGCGGTAAGCTTAATTTCTAGATTTATGAGCGCTCCAAGTAAAATTCACTTCACAGCAGCAAAAAGAATCTTACGATATCTTCAAGGAAGCAAACAATTGGGAATAAAATATGTGAAGGAAAATAAAAGTGAACTAATCGGTTTCACCGACAGTGATTGGGCTGGTGCCGTAGATGATCGAAAAAGCACTTCTGGATATTTATTTTGCATTGGTTCTAATGTTATATGTTGGAGTTCGAAGAAGCAAAAATCCGTCGCTCTATCTTCTGCTGAAGCCGAATACATCGCTGCCTCTGAAGCAACTACTGAAGCAATTTGGTTAAGGAGACTTCTTTCGGATTTACAACAAGTTCAAAAGCATCCAACTATAGTTTATTGTGACAATATGTCAACAATAGCTATGACAAAAAATCCCGTATTTCACTCGAGATCTAAACACATCGAGTTGCGACATCACTTTATAAGGGATATGGTGAGCAAAGGTGAAATTAGCTTGGAGTTTATTGGAACAAATGATCAAGCAGCTGATTTTCTTACCAAGGCCGTAACTATCGAAAAATTCGAGAAAATGAAGGATGTGCTAAGAATTGCAAATTGAGGAGGGGTGTTGAAATTTACAATTTGCAATTCAAAGATGATCTTCAAATTCAAAGATCATCTTCAAAATTCTAGATATTCAAATGAAGATATTCAACATTCAACAATCAAGTTCAACATTCAAAGATCAACAAAATCAAAAATGCATCAATATTCAACATTCAAAGATCATGCATGGAAAAATGCATAGATTAAATTATATAAGTTTAGTTTGTTTTTACTTCTTTTATGCACCTATAAATATGTGTAATTCCATGATCATTTGATCATAAGAAAAAATTCATATCATAAGAAAAACTCTTATCAAATACAAAAATATTCTAGCAAAATCATATCTTGCCATTTATAAACTTTGTCCCTCTTATCACTCTCTTCTCCAACAGTTGCTGTAGTCTGTCGCAATTTCCGTCGCCGGAATTTCTTCGCCGCCGCTTCCCATGCTGCTAATATATGATTGCTAGTATATGTATATACGTATGTATATATGATTGCTTTGATGAAATACCAAGAGAATATAGTCCCCTATTTATAGCTTCTCATGAAGACGCAAGTGTGTTTAAATTATTCATATTTTTTAAATACAATTATTTTAATTTTCCTAATTCATGAATAGTATACGATGCAAGTGGAAGTAGTGTTAACAAGGTAGCTAAATATGGGCATTGAATATAGATTGGCTCGATTTCTAGAAAATTCGAACTTAACGAGCCAAGCTCCAACTCGACCTCAAAAAACGTGCTCGAATAATAGTACAGGATGTTGATCAGTGAACCAACCCTCCTGTTTTTTAATATTAATTACATTGACATAGATTTAAGAGTGATGATGCATCACCGATTATATTTTTTTTCTCATTTTTTTCATTATGATGAAAATTGCATTGATTTATTCAATAATTGCACATAATTAATTTGTTCTCCATAACATTTACAATAAAAAGATATATATATATATATATCCTGTCATATCAACTCATAATAAAAATCAAAGAGGATCTAACATTTTTCTAGATTTTAATGGGTCAATTGAGAAAAATATTTATATATAGATGGTGCATGTTTAAGTGCCAAATGTCACTGCAACACAAAGTAGTAATAAACTTTTTTCCAGTGACAATATAAAAAAATTCATTAAGAATTCATACAAAAGTTTTTTTTTAACTTGTAATTAATATTAATTATTAGTGATAATATAAAGTGAGTAATAGTTATATTTTTTTGTTATTAATATATCATAATTGTTAATAACAATAAATTTCATGTCATCAATTTGATTATAATTGTAACAAAATAGAAATATTATAACATTAATAATTAGAGACGACTGTAAGTTGTTATTTGGAATTTTTATTAATAGTTTACTTTTTTGTAACGTGATCAAATACTGTCATCTTAATATATATAATATATCTCATTTTTTTTTGAATGACGAGGGAAATCCGCAGTCGCTATCGTTAGGTGCGCATTGGGTAAACTCCGCTCTTGTGTAATAGACTGCAAATCACACAAGAGAGTTAAACCAGCCTAAGTTGCCCATAGCTAACAGACTCACAGTAGAGAAGACAAATAAGCACTCAAATGTCCTACCAACTCTACTGGGTTGCTCGCAATATATCTCCCATTATTAATGTAATGTGGTGTGATCTGTATCTAACGTTTGTGCACCAAACATATATATATATATATATATATATAATTATATATTGTAAAATAATTATAGCACTTCGTAAGCTCTTACACCATTTGTTTATTTAATTTGAGTTATTGTGATTTTTGACTTTTTAGAATGACATTATCCTACGTTTGAGAGTGACATCAGATTCTTGTGAATGATGACAGAAATGGTTTAAGATTTTATTTCCAAAATAAGTTTTGAATTGTTAAAGTATTATAAATGTTTTACTGAAATTCTTAAAATATTTAAAAAAACTTGTAAAATGATAGACATAAGATAGAAAGGTGAAAAGGAATGAAATAATTTGAGTTATTTGTAAACAAACAAAGTTCTCATATGATTTGTTTTGTTATCTAAAAGACTTGTGTGATTTCATTTAGTACTTGATTTGATATTATTTAGTATTTAATTTGATAGATTGTTAGATTTAAATTCCCTCTTTTCTTCTTTTTCTGATTTTGTTTTAAAAAAAATTCAAAGATTCGAAACCTTTATTATCTTGGTTAACATAGCAACAATTTTTTTAAAATGAACTAGAAAACTTTTAGGACGTGATTGGTATGAATGAATGAAATTGAGTGGGAATGGAATGTTATAAGGAATGGAATTAAGATGGGAAAGGAATGATATTAATTTCATAAATACTATGATTGGTATACTCAAGGAATGAGAAAGGAATTGAATTATTATTCATTTATTTGTTCCAATCAAGCAATTAGTGATAAAAAATGAATTTGAGAAATGTGATATTTTTTTAATATATTTTATATGTTTTGTATATACGTATATTTGTGTTATTTATTAAACTTGAATACAAATTTGTATCAAATCTAGTTCTTTTAAATTTAAATGATGTGAGATTTTAAAACTTTCATTTAAAGAAAAATAACAAGAGACACGACGAAAAAAGTGGAGAAAGCAATGAAAGACGGAAAAATATAGTCCGTAGATGATAATTGAAAAGTTATATATGTATTATTGTCTATACAATAATCCACGTTTTCTATTACATTTTTATCGATAAACTAGTTTAAGGATGAGGTATTATTTATTAAACGCACTTATTTTAAATTTTGTCAATGCAATTTTGTATGTTTTCTCTATTCTTGTTACATTTGAAATTATATTTATTATAATTAAAGTAATTCTTATTGATAAAAATATTTTCGACTATGTAGGAAAAATAATATGCATCTTTTTTGTTTTTTAAATGCATTTAAATATTTTTTTTAATTTATTAATTATTTATATTATTTTTAAAATAATTTAAGACAATTAATTATAAGTAGAAAATATATATATTGCATTTGTTAATCTTTCAAGACTTTTTTTATTAGTGTGAAAAAAAATAATTTTATCACAAGAAATAAAAAAAGTTAAGTCACAATAGATAAGGAATAGCTAATACCAAGGAGGATGGAAGGTATCACTATTCCCATACTTATGGGAATATGGATTCCAACATGAATGACCATTCCCGACATAAAAACATACCAATCATAGTAATGGGAATGAACTCAGTAATGTTGATTCCATTCCTACCTCATTCCAGTATACCAATCATGTCCTTAATATTTCCATTGTTTCTGTAGAAATATTGAGAGTTTCATGAATTCGTGAGAACATAGAATTATTAAGAGTTTTTTTATTATAAAAATCATTGTCATGTTAAAATTACTTCATTTTTTTTATAAGTTGAAAATAAAACAATTCAATTATATGGTGGAAAATAAAGTACAATAAAAAAAACTATGAAGAAATCATTGAACCTAAAGACATAAAAATGGATTTTTAATTTGGCTGGTGATAACTGATAATATGTCTCCTAATTTCAAGGTAAAAATAATAGAGCAATAAATATACCTCAAATTATTATTCAATTCCCTATTACAAGACCCACAATAATTGTTACTCCATTTATTTAGTTGGATTATTTTTTCGTACTAGATCTAGGGGTGGGAATAGGCCAGGCCATCCGATAGGGGCCTACGGCTCGGCCTATTTAAGGCCTAGCTCGCCTAGCCCGTTTAGTAAAAAGGTCGGGCTCTAGCTTTTTATAAAGTCTATTTAATTAAATAGGCCAGTCTTAGGCTTACAAAAAAGCCTATTAGACCAGTCAGGCCGACCTATTTATATATAGTATTTTATATTTTTAACCCTTAGACATAAACCCTAAATTATTAGAATATATTTTAATGGCCCCTTTTGTTATCTTGGATGAATTTGAACATTTACTTTTCCTATTTATATTGTTTTTGGTCGCTGATGTACTATAATTCTTCACAAACACATTATTTGGGTATTTAATTTTGAGTTTGGACAAATATTTGACTCCTAAACATGCAATTTGTGTCTCTTCGATTATTGCTAATCTTCACATTGTTAATTTTTTTATACACTCATGTTTCATAATATTTGTCATAGGCCTTTATGTAAAATAAGCTAGTTGGTGTTCATAGACATTTATGTAAAATAGGCTTTCAGGTATCAGACCTTTAAAAAGGTCAGACCAGACCTTAAAAATAAGCCTATGACGAGTAATAGGTCAGGCTCAGACCTATCATTTTTAAAGTAGGCCAGACTTATGCCTTACAAATCCCGACTCGACTCGGCCTATTTTCACCCCTAACTAAATCTTCCTCGTAGTAAGTTCGTATAAGAAACTTTGATTGGATTATTATTGACTATAAGGAGCTAAATAAATTATTTAATTAAATTATTAGTAGAAGTCATTGAAGATAGAGTGGAGAGAGACCGCTATAAGAAATAATATATTAGTGATACAATTTTAAAATTATTGTTAAAAATATACATAAATGTGATAAGATTTTTTGCACTATCACAAAAAATATTTTTTAACAACACGAATTTTTTTTTAAAATTATCAATAATTAGAATACAATTCGAATGACAAATTATATTGATTATCAATATGAATGTATGTTAACTCTGTCAATAATTAACCCATTTATCATTAATTATCACGAATGATAACTTTTATACAAATTCAAATTTCTGAGTAATATTTTTAAGGCAATTATTTTTCTTATTACTCAATATTCTTAATTGCAATTTTAACTTTTCCACTTGATACATATTTTGTAACTAATGTTTGACTTGTCTAACTTTCTTCTTTATTTTGGATTGATTTTAAAATAATGTTAAATTAATCAATGTAACCACTTTTGCGATGACTTTTCTTAATAATACAAGAGATTTTTTGAATAAAATAAACCTCGACTACTTTAATTGATCAGTTTTGTAATTAAATAAAGTCAATGATCTAAAACTAACATTGGGTCATGGGAAAACATGGATAAACAATTCCAATTATCATAAATGATTACTGATTAATGTAATTAGCTCAATGTTTAAGCATAATAAATAATATTTTCCTAGATTGGGACTTGTGAAAGGAGGTCATATGTTTAATGAATTGCACCTAAGATATTAATTTAGTAGACAATTATTAATGACTTACATACCGACACGTTGTAAAAAATTAATAAATTAGATGACCTTCAATATGAAGGAAAATTATTTGGATAAATTAGGATTAAGGAAGTAGAAAGTTTCAAAATTAATTAAATTATGATATTTTATAATTAATTATAAGGAGAAGGGTCATTAAATTTTAATAATTAATAAAGTAGTAAGTTTATTACAAAATTTTATTATGATAAAAATTTATCAATATAGCATTCATAATCTCTTCTTGGTGTTTTATTTAACGTCGTTGGATTGAGATGAGTACGGGAAGATACTTTGATGTATAATGTCAAATTCTTAACATAATTCATCAAACGATACTTAATAATATAACCCTTTATCCAAGTGTCTTAAATTGGTGAAGTTGACATCTCAATTACTTGTCTATTCACTTGGAATTTTTCTTTCCATCTTCGGCAGACAAACAATATTAAATACACCTCTTCTACAAGCAATTAATATAAACAATCATATTGTTTAATTTTAGTCTATAAAAAACTATATATCAAGATCAAGTCACAAAATTATCATTTATTTTATGCCACTTTAAGTATTATTAGCAAACCACTGTCTTAAGATTATTATTACAACAATTGGGACATTTACATTGGGATATAATTTTTTATTCTAAATCATTATTCCATCTTCTAAACTACATAATATAAATACTGATCATACATATAATGATATAATTCAACATGTATTTATTAAATATATATTATATGTATAAATATTTTGACACGTATATATATAATAAAAGATGGAACAAATTTAAAATAAAATATTTCATCCCAAAACAGGCCACTACATAATCTCAAAGCCGCCCACAATTTATTTATTCAAAGGGTAAAATACATACTACCCAAATCACAGGGTGTAAATTGTAATTAATAAAATAAAATCCATTTGTGGGAGCATATGGAATGAAACAAAATCTAATTCCAAAAAGTTGAATTAATATATTAATATATGCCTATTTTGAGGGAAATAATTATATACTCTAGGAACATGTTGGTTATGCCTTTGTTTTCGTCTCCACGTTACTATATATTCATATATATATATATATATAAATACTATATATATGCATAGAGACACTTATATCAAACGACATGTAGAGCGTATTGCGCGGTGATGTTGCCCGTAAGCCTTTTTTTTTTTTTTTAAATTCGGTGACAGTGAATTTGTTTTTTTGTTTGCGTTGAGAAATTAGTATTTTCTTCGTTTTTTGCTAGAGTGCATCTGGTTTGGCTATTTTGAAATGCTTTATATGTGGCTTTTTGATGAGAGCTACATGATTTATTTACAAAGTAAACAAACGTTACTTCAAATGTTAAATAATGTACGTCTCATCACATATTTTATTCAAGTTTACTGCCCATAAAATTTGTTATCCAAACGCGTTTTCTCCAGTATTTTTGGCTCAACATAACCAAGATTTTTTTCAAAAAATAAACCAAAATTCGATTTTCATTTCAAAAATGTATCCTTTTAAAATTTAATTCAAGAAATAGGCTAAAGGCCCTTTGGTCAAGGGCCTTTAGAATCGGCCCTTGGCCGAAGGGTCTAATCTGACAGATTCTGCTATTTGCCCAATAAGTCAAAGTTGGCTTTGCAGATTAGGCCCTTTGCAGATTTTACTTATTTATATTACATTTTGGTCATTTATTGGAATACCATAATCCAATTTTTGATGATTTTAAAAATTTATTAAATGTTACGATTAAATTGTACAATAAAATTTATTTGAAGATAGATTTATGGGAGTCATTAAATATATTCTTATATCGTGAAACATTATATGGCATATTATAAGATACCTTTTCAATATTTGTACACCACAAATTAAAAAAAGTGCGACAACTTATTATGCCAGAGAATATTATAAAATATAATTTTCTTAAAATTTTAGATAATGGAGAATATATTGACTCAATTAACTCAAATTAATGATTGTAAGTATGAACTATAAAACTTAAATTAATAATTTTTGTAAGTATGAACTATAAAAAATTTAGGAGACTTTAAATAAGAAGAGATCGTCACACCTCTAAATAAATATAAACTTCATGTACATATTTCCTCATCACATAGGTATCAAATACCTTTTGAATAATTATAAACATTAATGGAAACTTTATAAATATTATCTAAGTGGTCACGCATTGGTAATATTAGAAAATTAAGTGGTCACGCAACGGTAATATAACAAAATTCAAACATAAATTTAAAGAACATAAATTTTAAATTATTTATAAAAGCATAAATATTTAAACATATGAAGTGCCACACGGTCTAAATATAATTTTTAATATAACAATATCTAAATATATTACATGCCATATAATGTTTTACGATATAAGAATATATTTAATGGCTCTTGTAAATCTATCTTCAAATAACTTTTATTTTAAAATTTAATCTTAACATATTGTGTATATATATATATAATAAAATTTTAAAATCATCGAAAATTGGACTCTGTTATTCCAATAATGACCACTCTGAAAGTCATATAAGAATCTGTCAGATTAGGCCTTTTGGCTAATGGCCGATTCTAAAGGCCCTTGACCAAAGGGCCTTAGCCTATTTCTTGAATTAAATTTTAGAATGGTACATTTTTGAAATTAAAATCGAAATTTGGTTTATTTTTTGAAAAAATTCCATAACCAAGCATTCACTTGGTCTTTGATAACATAATAACGAAAGATTTCAAAAAATAAATCATTTTGCAAATTTAATTGAGAAAATGTACCCATTCTAAATTTAATTCAAGAAGTAGAACACTTTTGACTTTTCAAAGGCTAATGCCTTGATTATGACACCAAGTGGATGGATGGCCTTGTCAGGAATATTTTTCAATTGCTTTTTCTTTATTATAATATTTATATGTTTGACCCTTTATGATCAAATTGCACTATATTTTGGAAAAAATTGCTAATTGAACCCATAATTCAGAAAGAAGCAAATCGGGACCCCAAAATGGATATTCTGCTAGGAAACAATTTCCTTCAGACGTTCAAACGGTTCACACAAGAAAATGAAACAAGGCGACTTATTTTCACAACCCAATGTGATCATAAGATCATTGTTCAGAGACTACGCCAGGCATTTCACCGAAAAATGCCGTTGCTTTTTCGTAGCAAGCGTGGTAATGATGCTAAACTTCGACACCCAAAAATGAAGGATCAAAGAAGATTTGGCAATGCTTTGTTATCCTATCGACAGCATGGTTCTAAATCCAATAGAAAACGGACATGCAGATGAGAAGATCAAGATTACTCCTTTAAAGAGAGTAGTGAAGAAAGAGTACCACCAGAGGCTATACTAACTCTTTTTATGAGCCTTATGGACACCCCTCAGGTAGATGTTACTCTTGAAGAACATATCTCACTTGAGGACGTCAAGAAAAGGATTCAGAGGAACTATAACGAAGATCCTCTAGCCTGATGGAATAAAAACGAACTCAAAGCTTCCTTAAAAGTGAAAGCTGGAAAGGAACACGAGTTTGTGAGGTACAAGCCAATCCTTATGAACATGGAAGATTGTAAGGATATGAGAAAGATACTTAAGGAACACCTAGACCTTAAGTTGATATCTCCAGGAGT
Organism: Verbascum thapsus; assembly: GCA_963669365.1. Lineage (NCBI taxonomy): Eukaryota > Viridiplantae > Streptophyta > Magnoliopsida > Lamiales > Scrophulariaceae > Verbascum > Verbascum thapsus. The sequence goes on along the minus strand of OY770107.1, from coordinate 8,510,445 downwards.
CTCACCATATAGCAGCCCAGGATTTCTGGTCAGAAATCATAGTGAGATCAAGAGAGGAAAGCCAAGACTTGTTATTAATTATAAAGGGATTAATAACATTTTGGAGTTCGACGGATACTACATCCCAAGCAGAGAACATTTGGTGAATTGTATCAGAGGAGCCAAGATATTCTCAAAGTTCGACTGCAAGTCTGGATTCTACCAGATCAAAATGGAAGAAGAAAGCAAGAAGTACACAGCTTTCTCCACTCCACAAGGACATTATGTCTAGAATGTTATGCCAATGGGTTTAGCAAATGCACCCCAGATATTCCAAAGGAAAATGGATAATCTCTTCAAAGATTATTTCTCTTTCATGTACGTATACATCGACGACATTCTTGTTGCATCAAAGAATATGAAAGAACACCTGAAACACCTGGAAATCTTTTCAGAAGTGTGCCACAAAGAAGGATTAGTGCTATCAGAAAAGAAAGCAGTAATCGCCACAAGAAAGATCGAATTCCTTGGAATCGAGATCAATGAATCTGGAATCATCCTACAAAACCATATTGTAGAAAAGATTACAGGATTTCCAGATGTCTTACAAGACAAGAAGCAGCTTTAAAGTTTTCTTGGAGTTGTCAATTTCGCAGGGATGTTCATCAACAACCTTGCATTTCACAGAAAGGTTTTCAGTTCACTGCTTAAAAAAGATGCAGCATTCATATGGACCGAAGAACACCAAGCCAGAATAAAACAGCTAAAAGAAGTCTGTAAAAAGCTTCCAAAGCTAGCAATTCCTAATGACGAGGATAATTTAATCCTCTATACAGATGCCAGTGATTATTGGTGGGCAGCAGTGCTTACAAAGATCACTCCTACAGAGGACGTTCCATGCAGATACTGCAGCGGCCTCTTTTCAGAAGCCGAGGCAAATCGGTGGCACATTAACGAAAAAGAATTCTTTACAGTTCGAAAAGCTTTTAATAAATGGCCCTTATTTTTACTAGCAAAGAAATTTATCTTAAAAATAGATAATTCAAGTGTTAAGGCTTTTCTTACAAATAAGATAGAGTCTAAACCAGAGAAAGCCAGGCTACTTAGGTGGCAGGCTGAGTGTCAATATTACATCTATGATATTGTTCTAATCAAGTCTCATGAAAATGTTCTTGCAGATTTTCTAACAAGAGATGGAGGGAAGTGAAATTGACTCTCTCATCAAACTGTCGAGGCATCTAGGAGATCATCTAGAGATGCTTCAAAAGGATTTTGATGCATTAGTACTTAATGCCGAAGTAGCAGGCAGACTACAACAAGTTGATCGGACCAAAGTGTCTGATCGCATTCGAGGATGCAGATTGGCCGACGAACAACTGTTCTCGGTATTACAGAGGCCTTTGCTCAGGGCAATATCTTGTAACAGAGATAATGAGCGACTTCGAGTACATGGCTCTATACCTGTAGCAGGGGATTCAAGTACCCCTAGCACAAGTGCTGAGTTGGTCTCATCTTACGATGATCTGCCTCAAGCAAAAATCGATGCTCCAGAGTCACATCCCGAGTCATCAAGTCAACCCACCACCTCAGGGGTCAAAGAGGGAGAGATCAACCTTAGGCCACAGACGGGCAAATCTAAGGTTGATATTAACCAAAATTTAGTTTCTTCTGCCTTTCAGGAATATCAGCAGAAGTGGGAGAAACTGAACACAAGAATGGGAATCAATCCAGCTAAATGCTTGGTTGATGTTTCAGGCAAATATCCAAGGGTATGGATGCTCCCAGAATCCAATCCTAAGGATGTCAAGTATTGGTATGACTTTGGAGCACTAGCTTCGATCTCTACCAGATCACCTAGCTTTTCGGAAATCTCTAAACTTCCGAAATGGATACAAGACTCTGTGCACGAAACTTGGGCAAACAACCCGCATCTTGCACGAGGAGACATACTGGAGCTATACTTCATCAGTGCAGCACCAGAACTAATAGGAAAAGGGATGCATGAAGCATTCCACTTTATCAAGCTCAGAAGGCCAGACACAGAGGCCTTGAAAAGGATTAAAGCACCATCCCCAGAAAATATTCAACTTGTTTCAACATTCACTGAGGATGATATCTCCACCAGAAGAGCATGGGGAATTTGGGTCTGTCTTACAGAGATGGACAAAGTCAAGTTTCCATTCAAGTATTATCAAAATACGGTGAATGGATCGTTCCTACTTAATACGATGACAGGAACCACTACAAGCTTTGCAGAGAATTTATTCGAACAAAAAAGAACTCTGCTATGGTTAAACAAGCTGCCGGGGAGCAAAGAAACTCGCTGGAAAACATGCAACATGGCCCATGTTTGGCGATGGTCAGAACGGATCTGCCCGAACTGCCCAAACCAGAAAGAGCCAGAATTTGGTACCAAGTCCAAATCAATAAAGGACAGAGGGGCCAAAACAAGTGATAGTGGGCAAGGACCACCAAAGTCACGGGCATACCAAAAACAAAAGATGCCCGACAAAGATAAGTGGGAATCTTATACAGGACCACCCACTAGAAGCAAAAGACGAAGGATGTGAGTCAACATCCTCATCATTTACCTTGGATACCAGACAAAAGTAGGACCAAGGCATGTGACTGAAAAGAATTCCCACGACTTTATCAAAGTGGGAGTAATAATGGAGGGATCCACACTCACAAGTGGATCCAATAATTCAAGCTCATAATGGAGGCAATAATTCAGGCAATAATGGAGCCATTCAGCCTCTATATAAACAAGATTTGGAGGAAGCAGAGGACATCGAACATTCTCTTCAGTTTTCTCAAAAAATAAAACATTGTAATATTTCAAGTTTTGAATATTCAGTTTATAATAGTAGTGAGTGTGCATGTATAGTATCAAGAGTCGTCTCTTTTCTATGAGAGGCTAAACAAGTTTTCTCCTCCCAAAAGGAGATTACTTATGTAATAAATATTTATCTAAGTTCATAATAAAAAGAAGACTTTTGCTTCAATATGTTCTTCTAGTATTTTTATTATTTAAACCCTGGAATACTCTACTTTTCACGCCTGGAGTAGGAAACGAACCAAGGCTGTGCTGAGCAGTTGCTGAAGGAGTCGGATAACTTGCAGATCAGCTTCCCAAGGTGCGAAGTTGGGTGGTGAGGAGCCATTCGTAAAACGATCTGGGGGCACTGATTTTCCGACTGGTGGTGTTGCAAACCATCTCACCCGGTGCTGTTTTCGGTCAAAACAAGGTATGGTATTTTAAGGGATTATTTAATTTCTGTATGGAAGCATGTGGGCCTGATATAAAAATTGATGGACTAATTTGCAATATTTAGTGAGTTATGGGACCATATGTGCAATTTTTCTCTCTTTTAAATTTCACAAAGGGTGTTTCTGGTATTTCATTAAACTTTATATTAAAGAAATTGCCTGGTACTTGGCATCTTGACAGGTTATTCAAGTTTTAAATATTAAACTATGGTGTTTGACTTTTCAAATGAAAAATGCTCTATTTCTTGAATTTGTTGAGAAAGGGTACTATTTTTTGAATTAAGTTCAAAAAATGGCTTATTTCTTGAAAAAATTCCATAATAACGCGAAAAGTGATTGCTTTTATCCGTTTTTTGGGTATATACACTTGGCCCTTCTAGTTAATATTCGAAACACTATCTTTTTCAGGAACTCGGGCGAAACATGAAATTTCACAGGGCATTTTTAATTTAAAAATGATGTATTGAGAAAGTACAAATTCTCGAAAATGAAGTCAACAGCAGCTTGATTCTCATATCACGGAATTAACAGAAAAGCACTATAAAGTGTCTTGAGCTTCATTCTCGTATTTCAGATACAGAGGTGCAATGGGAGGTAACTGATTCCAAAGTCAAAAAACTTGCTTGAGATGCTAAAAGCTTTATAAGCAGAAGTGAAAGTTGCTGCTGTTGGAAAATTTATTTTCTGACGTCTGAAATTACGGACAGAATAGAATCGTTCCGGTAAAAACGCTGATCACGTTTCTACATCCGTTAAATTTGACTCTTGGTTGTCAACTGTAACCGCCACGGTATTTATGTTTTAATAAAACGTTTCGGCAGTTACAGTGCCAACATTATGTCGGAATTTAATTGTATTCAATTCTGTCTTTAATTATGTACGGGCCCCCTACGTAATGTGATCGACGCACCGAACATAGAAGACGTTCTATGTTTATTCCTCTTTCGAGAGTTTGAGCAGTTAGAAAAGTTCGACCGTGTTCTTGAGTGTGGAGTGGTCCTACTGAAGAACTGAATTCGTTGTATCTTGGGACACGTTTGCATTACCCGTACCACTTGTAGCGGGGCAATTTCGTGTTAAGGAAAGAGCTCGTCTCGCCTCGAATTTTCCTAATCTCAAAATTGTCTTTTTGTTCGAAGTTTGTCCAACAAACTTAACACGAAATTCGTTATGTTGTTCAACTTCGTTACCAGAAAAAGATAAGTATTTGTTGTCCTTTAAGCTTCTGATTTACATATCTTATGTTGGTTTACGACTATATGTAAATTAACTAATGATTAAATTTTGGAATCAGATGTTGAAGTGAAGCTATCTTTTTGTGATTTTCAAATGAATCACATTTGAAAGCTACAACCACAAGCTGGAACGGGAAGCTGTTGGAGCGTTGTTGGAAATTGTGGCTAACAATTTGTATTAAAGAACACATGGAATTGGTTTTGGAATCAGTTGTAATCGGGCAAGAAAAAATTTGATTTAAGAATTGAGAATTTCGATTATATCGAAAGTTGAAGAAATTTATAAATCTAAAATTTTGAGTCGTGATTGAATTGTTTGATATCGAAATCAAAGATTTAATAATTACAGAATGAGAATTTCAATTAAATTGTAAGTTCTAATTTAATTGAGTCGAAATTCGAGATTTTGATTGAGAATCAGAGTTTTGACTTGATTAGAGGGTTGGACGCATTGTGTGATTAAAGAAGAGTTCGGGATTTGTGGTGTAAAATCACGAAATCGCCGATCAAACTTATAAATTTCGGTTGTAAAATCTGAAATTTTAATGGATTAAAATCTGGAGAATCGAGCTTGGCTTAGATTCATGTGGTGATGATTTTGATTGTTTGGAATTGGATTAAAATTTAAATTTACAAATTGAGAATTTCTATAAGATTGGAAATTCAAGAGGTTTGTTAATTAAAATTTTAATATGCCCTAAATCTGGGATTGAGGGCTGAAGATGGATCGAAAGTCCAATCACTTTAAATTCCATGGCAGATGGCTGCTTCCCCTTTGATATAAATCCATCTAAATATGGTTATAGGTGTGCTGCTTGGTGAATGTCTTTGAATCCGTAATTCTCACTGTACAATTCCTTTTGGAAGTTTAGAGACCAAATTTCTTTCAAAACTAGTTGATTGAAATTTGTGGGTTTCGATTCAGATTTAAACAAAAGGAGGAGGATCGTTTGTGACGATTCCGGTGTTTATTTGTTGCATAAACTGCAGATGTGAGTTCGGTGGGCGATTTGGCCGTTTTGAACGGGCTAAAGTTACCGACAAAATCAAGGGTTATTGCTGGAAACTGGCGCTGCCGTCGCCACTCGTCGGGAACAGCATGAAACGGCGAAAAATGGCTGAATTAGACATGAAAATTGGTGTTTTTGGGACGAGAAAATCGAGGCCTTTGTTCGGCATTGATTTGAGAAGGCTGTGTTGTATTGGTGGGCTAAATTTAGATAATTCATAAACCAAGATGTCGTTAAAGAATGAGGTTTGATGAATTATGGTTAACGTTATCCGTAGTGACTAACGTGGAGAAAACGAAGCATTGTTTGATTACTTTTAAGGCATCAAAAATCAAACATTGGCTCCTTATGTACCATGGTCAGACGGAGTAGTTAACCCGAGAATCGCAAATGACGAATGTGATAATTGATTTAGCTGGGCTAACTCAGAAATGTGGGGGAGGTAAACCTCTTCGCCTGTTATATCTTCACGAAAGTGGGATTGAAAACATGTACGACTTATGGAACGACTTAAAGTTTTCATATAAGTACATAAAGTTGTTGGGGTATTTGACAAAGGTCGAAATATTGAAACCCAAACAAATGAAGATAGAGCATAAGGCTATTTGACTGCATATTTAGTGGTTATGCACGTAATAGCAGCGTCTATCAATTTTTGGCATATAAAGTCAAAAATCTTGGTGATTCATTATGTAATTGTCATGGAATCTAGAGTTGTTTCGTTTTGAGGATATATTTCGAAAGAAAGAATAATGCCCTCTTAAAGGAACGATATGTCTACGAGAAGTTCTAATCCGGGGGATAAAGAACTATGATGTAAACGGCAAGAGTTCCTAAATCGTCTGGTCTGACTTTGTATTTTATACATTAGAAGATGAACCGAGAATGATTAAGGAAGCTTTGTTGAACTGGAAAGCAGTTATCAATAGTGGAATCGAGTCTATAATACACAACCATGCTTGGGATTTTCTTTAGGGAAATGATTGGGGCTGTAAACGGATTCTGAAAAGAAAGTGTATGACCGAGGAACTATTGATAAGTATAAGGCCCGTCTGGTAGTCAAAAGAATACTAAGAGACGGAGGTTCTTAATTTCTTTGATGCTTATTCTCGAGTAATGAGATTAATCTCCAAAAATTGCTCGTTGGTATTGCTTAATTGCATAACCTTGAGATTCATAAAATGGATGTTAAGTCTGCATTTTAAATGTGAGAATTAGATAAAGAAATAGAATAAGAAGGTGTGAAAACTTGTAAAGTCATCATACTGACTAAAACAAACACCAAGATAATGACAATCTCGTATTGTTGTTAGAATATACTAGGGTCACTGGGAGTTTGACATATATCATGAACTGAACCCATAGCGACCTAGTTTATTCTATAAGCTGTTGAGTGGAGTCGTGGGTAATCTAAGTTGAAAGCATTCGGAAAGCTTTAACTAGAGGTCTTAGATACTTAAAAGTATACTAAGGACGCTCGATTACTCTACTCAAGATATTCGCCTGTAAATGAAGGATACAATGATGTGTGGAGATTTGACACGATAACACTAAATCCACGAGTGGTTAAAATTTTACCATCGGTGGAAGAGCGGTGTCATAGAAATTTTTCTAAGCAAATTTGCATAGTTCGATTCAAAATGGAATCAGAATTCATAGTTTTTTGACAAAGTTTGTGAGTAAGCTGGACTCTGAAATTTGTTAGAAAATATTTTCTATTGGGAAAAACCTGTGCCCCTATGTGAATTGCTATGACTTTCAGTTGATAATTAGTAGGGTGCACAGTGGTTTGTAAAAATGGTAAGTCTAGACATATTCGTCGTAGACATAACACCATTAAGCAGTTGATCTCTAATGAGATATTTCTGTTGATTGTATAAAATCAAAGGAGAATATTGTAGATCCTTTGACGAGAGGATTACCTAGAGATCAAGTAGACTGCCTATCTAGAGGAATGGGATTAAAGTCTACAAGTCAGGAACAAACACAGCAGTAACCCTACCATGTTGACTGGAGATCCCAAGATCTTGGGTCAAAGGGACAACTAAGTTGTGCAAGTTCAACTGAGCACTTAAAGAGTTAATAAACTCTAAACCCATTGCCTAAGATAAAGAAATGTGTTCTGTAAAATTGTAGCAAAGGTTAAGCTAAGCTTTTAATGTTTCCTATACTGTCTATATGAAGTGGGGTAAAACAGACTACTCTTAATAGGAAGTCACCTATGTAAGTGTGAGGTGGCGGCCGCCTCAACTCTGTGGTATGAGTAAACACTTATGAATCCAAGATGGGGTGCCAAAGCCAAAATGGACCCAACAGTGAGAACTGAAAACTGTCGAAAATTTATTATGTGAATATCATTGTCTGGGCTTGCACGAACGGCTGACCAGTTTAAGACACCATGTTCACTGGGGAGCCTAGGAAGTCCGATGATATTTTACTAAGAAAGGTTCAAAGCCGAAAACTACCTCTTCTGATGTAATAAATTTTCTATTGAACTCTCGAACATGACGTTAATTTCATTCGTGTGGGGGATTGTTGGAAAATTTATTTTCTGACGTCTGAAATTACGGACAGAATAGAATCGTTCCGGTAAAAACGCTGATCACGTTTCTACATCCGTTAAATTTGACTCTTGGTTGTCAACTGTAACCGCCACGGTATTTATGTTTTAATAAAACGTTTCGACAGTTACAGTGCCAACATTATGTCGGAATTTAGTTGTATTCAATTCTGTCTTTAATTATGTACGGGCCCCCTACGTAATGTGATCGACGCACCGAACATAGAAGACGTTCTATGTTATTCCTCTTTCGAGAGTTTGAGCAGTTAGAAAAGTTCGACCGTGTTCTTGAGTGTGGAGTGGTCCTATTGAAGAACTAAATTCGTTGTATCTTGGGACACGTTTGCATTACCCGTACCACCTGTAGCGGGGCAATTTCGTGTTAAGGAAAGAGCTCGTCTCGCCTCGAATTTTCCTAATCTCAAAACTATCTTTTTGTTCGAAGTTTGTCCAACAAGCACGTTAAAAGAATAGGAATAAAGAATTGAACTCTCTTTGCCGATTGCGTAAATTACAAAAGAAAATTGGCTTCAAACATTACGCCACATTAAAACTCACAGAACATAGTATCCAATAAGTTAGTACATCTCCAACTGAAATGGCGGTGTTGGCAACTAAATGCACCATGAAATTGACACCATTCACCCCTGTCAAAATCCAGTAAAAATAATAGAGCCGGCTCGTGTTAAGATCATCCCTCAACCACCCATTTTTGAACCCACCAGAAGCTCTCTCAATGGCCGTGCTGAGCCAACTTCCAATCCCAATCCCATCATTTTTTGGTAGGATTGAATAACGAATCATGCTAGAATAACTCATTTTTGCTGATAAAACCCCACTCTTGAATATTTCTTTGTTTTGTTGTTCGATAAAATTGGAAGATTCATTTTAATTCGATTCGATTTAAACTCAAGATGTTTAATAGTTAATAGTTAAAGAAACTCGGAACACAACTTAATAATATCATCAATAAGTAATTCAAACAAAATTTGACAATCTTTTGGTAGGTTGAACTCAAATCCTTTTATACCATATAATAAACATGAACTGAAGTTAAAGGAAAAACATAGACCTAAACAATGAATGAGAGATATAATAAGCATACATATGGTGTAGAAGGTCTGAAACACTCTGACCTCTATTGTTTTGTATGTGGCAGCTTTGAAGCACCAAAAAACTATTGTGCATCTAGCAAGGCGAGTTTTTTGTTTAAATAATTCAAAATAAGTCAAAAATATTCAAAATAGCATAATTTGGGAGAAATTATGTAAATAATACAAGACGTTATGGGAGAAGACGTCTTCATGTTAATATTTTTCTTTTTTTAATAAATAGTAGAAGACGGCATTGCTAAAACCATCTTCCACTAAAGCTTTTTAATTATGTTTCTATGCCATAATTATAGGCTAACTTGTGGATGCAAAATATGGGATGAATGCATTCGGGCTAAGTATATTTATTTTCTAAACTATAATTCTAATCTTCATGTTTTGTTCATAAGCTATGTTTCATCAACTTAATGATTATATAAGTTATAATTGTGGAGGCATAAATAAATTTTAGTTTAGTATTGCTTATGAAGTTTTTTGGTACGAGTAGATTTATAAATTAGTTCATATATTCGAAGTTGGTATTTTTTTAAGGTCGAGCTTTGAGCTTGGTGGTCAATAAATTAGTTTAATGTAAAATTACAATAATTTATTTAAATCATATTTAGAACTTGCTACACGTGTAAGGATAGTTTTAGCATTTTAATGAAACTGGTTGTATATTTTCTCATTTTTAAAAACAGAAGAGCACTCACAATGGGGATTTTCATAGGGCTTTTCATGGGGCTTTTTAGTTGCAATGGAGATTTTGGGGGGATTTTATAGGGCTGCTCCTGAAAAGCCCCTCTCAAGGGGCTGCTCCTAAGCAACCCCTCCAAAATACGCTGACTCAGCATTTAAATGCTGAGTCAGCATTATTTTTTAATTTAAATTTAATTTTTATTATTTTTTTGTTTTTATTTAATTATAAAATGTGCAATTAATTTTTACACATGCAATCAGTCCCAATTTATTATTATTATTTTTTGTTTTTTAATTATAAGAAATTTTATCTATATATACCCCATTACACTATTATGTTTTATAATTCGTTTTTATTAAAAAAAATTATATTTTTTGTCTATACTTTATTTTACTAATATAATAATTGTTAGGAATATGATGTCACTGGTGAATAAACGCACGAAAGAAAAAAAAACGATGAAAGAACACACGAATTGTTGACCCAGTTCGTCAAAACAATTTGACTACGTCTAGGGGCCGCTACCAAGCCAGGATATTCACTATATTTTTGGTGAGATCCGTGATTACCACGAGAGTCTTAGGACTCTAAGGGTTACAATGATATTAGGGTTATTTATAATACAATATTTCTAACCTTAATAGGACAAGGATTACATAATCCTAATAAGAGAAGAATTACTAATCCTAACAAGAAAAGGACTACAGTCCTAATAGCAAAAGGATTAGAGTCAGGCTCCATAACTGAACAATCTCCCACTTGGAGACTGAACTCAACAAACAATGTAGCCATCTCTCGATCTTCTCATTCAGTAGCCCACAACATGATCCCGGCAACGCCAAGCCTCTCACCTCAAGTTCCGAGGCCAATTGAAGCTATTCATATCTTTAATTTCTTTGATTCCGATCTGCCTCTAATTTCTGTATTCAGAACTGATCCCGAAACTATATTCGATTCTCTCCTGCGAATGTTTTCGCTCATAATCAAATATCTTACTTCGTCAGATTTCAACATCTCTTTCCCTGCTGAAGACGGTAACCGTTCCACTCCAACTTTCTGGGAACCTCTCTTTCACTGCTGAAAACGGTATCCGTTCCACTCCAACTTTCCGGGAACCTCTCTTTCCCTGCTGAAGACGGTAACCGTTCCATTCCAACTTTCTGATAGAGAAGACAACAGAATTAGGGCTCTAACCTCGTCATCAAAATCGAATCACACTCATCGTCTTCCTGTCAAGCACCTTCCACTCTTCGTCTTTCATATTCGATGGCTTATCACCAAGGGGCTCATACAAATCTTTACCATACAGGTAATCTTCGATTTGCATCTTTCAGAACCCAAAGTCCGTCCCGTCAAACTTTTTCAATCGGCGTTTTTCTTTCACCCATCATATTCGCTCCCACTCAACCTGGAGCTCTGATACCAGTTGTTAGGAATATGATGTCACTGGTGAATAAACGCACGAAAGAAAAAAAACGATGAAAGAACACACGAATTGTTGACCCAGTTCGTCAAAATAATTTGACTACGTCTGGGGGCGCTACCAAGCCAGAATATTCACTATATTTCTGATGAGATCCGTGATTACCACGAGAGTCTTAGGACTCTAAGGGTTACAATGATATTAGGGTTATTTATAATACAATATTCCTAACCCTAATAGGACAAGGATTACATAATCCTAATAAGAGAAAAATTACTAATTCTAACAAGAAAAGGACTACAGTCCTAATAGCAAAATGATTAGAGTCTGTCTCCATAACTCAACAATAATACTTATAATAAATTTTATTTATTCTTTGAGAATAATAATAAAATTATATTAAATAAATAATGATAATTAAATTAAGGTTACAATAATGTATAAAAATCTACTATATTTTTTATGATAATAATATTTTCAATATATAAAGTAATACATAGTGGAAGATGACGTGGCATTGTGAGTCCAAAAGAAGAGCTTAACCATTGTAGGTAGAAATTTATAGGACTTTTTATTTTGAAGGGAGATGATTTGACATATAGAAAAATGTGAAAATCCCTTGAATAAGGCTTACCATTGTGAATGCTCTGAGAGGGAACTAGTATATTCTTTAAGAAAATGATACTATGCTCCTTATGGGTGTAATATATTATCTATTAATATTAAGTAATTGCAACTGATATTTTTACCTTAATTAGAGATGTAAAAAATCATGAGTATATGAAAAGTACTATATAATATCAACATACTTTTTACCCTGAATTAATATATAATTTTCTATGTGAGTGTTAACACAAATTTATTTTATTGCTCAAGTAGTCTCAAACTAACTTATTTAAATTTTATTTCACAATTTTTTTTAAATAAAACTTTATAAATTTGATAAACAAAAGCAAATTTAGTAAACCCCTTTATTAATTCCTCTCTCTCATCATTATCCAAATTACATCATTATCCAAATTACTATAAAAATAGATTATCATTCACTCTCTAATATTACTTCCCAGTTGTAAAATGAAGAATGAAAATTGTAAATTGAAGAAAGCAATGACAATAAAAAAAAAATTAAAAGCGGTTCTTACAAAGCCGTCTTCTACTTTTGAATTTAAAAAGTCAAAGATGCAAATTTAAAGACGTCATTTATGTTGTCGCCTTGTGTTATTTTCACAATTATTTCACAATTGTATTATTTCGATATTTTTTTTATTTAATTTATATTATTTTGCTGAAAAACCCTTTACAATTACTACCGACAAAACAAACAAATTGCAGCTCACCGGCCAGCTGGTGCGCACTGTCCCCCCACCCCACCGGCAGCGGTCATACTAGCTTTGCTGGAATATTCTATCACCAGTCTGCAAATGTCGAGATTTCAATCGAGCCGTCTGTTAGAATATGGAGATAAAATAATTGAGAAAAAAACTTTAGTGAAGAGAGTGGAGGAAACTTGTATCTTATATTTCAATACAACTTCATATTTTTTGATGATTACAAATAAAAAACAAGACCTCTATTTATACTAATACAAAGCTCGAATCAACGGTTAAGATCGATTCAATTTAATGGCTAAGATTTAATGACTCTTTAGCTACATGACTTATGGCCTTTCAACTACCCAACTCTTCAACTTCTAATGAATCTAGACATGACTCTTCAACTTCTAATGAATCTAGATTATTATTATTGTATTATTATTATTTTAACATCCCCTCTTAAGCTAGATTCATTACTCCAAGAGACATACGCAACTTTCGAAAAATATCAAACTTCAACGACTTGGTGAAAATATCCGCAACTTGGTCTTGAGATTTCACATACTCAAGCTCGACTTCCTTCTTGGTTATGCAATCTCGAACAAAGTGATACTTAGTATTAATATGCTTGCTTCTTTCATGAAACACATGGTTCTTTGCCAATGCAATAGCGGACTTGTTATCAACACGTACCTCTGTTGGACCTTTTAGTGGTAGATGAAGCTCTTTTAACAAGCTTCTCAACCAAATAGCATGACAAATGAACCCACTTGCTTGGAAATACTTGTCAATTCTACTATTCCAAGCACGAGGGGCTTGTTTCAAGCCGTAGAGAGCCTTCTTCAATTTTAGGACCTTATCATCATGTACTTTTACCACATAACCCGACGGTTGTTGAATGTACACTTCTTACTCCAAGACACCATTTAAAAATGCAGATTTGACGTCCATTTGGTGAATTTTTCAATAATTTTGAGCTGCCAAAGAAATTATTAAACGAATAGTTTCAAGACGGGCAATTGGGGCAAATACCTCATCATAGTCAATTCCGGTCTTTTGCTTGTATCCTTTGGCAACCAACCTTGCCTTATATTTCTCTATCACACCTTCGGAATTTCTTTTAATTTTGTACACCCACTTGACTCCAATAGTGGTTTTGCCTTTAGGAAGTGATGCAAGCTCCCACGTATCATTTTTCTTTATGGCTTTAATTTCTTCATCCATTGCATCTCTCCACTTTTGGTTTTCAATGGCATCCTCAAAATCTATTGGCTCACTTTCAGAAAATAAGCAAAATTGTGTAAATTCACTTAAATTTCGTACCTTCTTAGTGTTGTCATATAATTCTCGTAAGCTTCTTAACCTTCGAGGCCCTTCACTTGAACTCCCTTCATCAAATTGTGTATTTTGTGGTGGAGGCGATGGTGGTGGAGTGGTAGGTTGCACCATATCTTCTTCTTCTTCTTCTTCTTCTTCAACAATGAGCGGATTGTGATTAATTTTTTCATGTGAAGTATGCCAATCCCATGCATTTTCCTCATCGAATTCAACATCCCTACTAATCACGATCTTTCCATTGCAAGGATTATACAATTTATATGCTTTTGAGTTCTCGTCATAACCAATAAATACATACCTTTGACTTTTGTCATCAAGCTTACTTCTTCTCTCATCTGGTACGTGTGCATAGGCAATGCTTTCGAATACCCGCAAGTGTGAAACACTTGGTTTATAACCACTCCATGCTTCTTGTGGTGTTTTTCCATGAACACTTTTAGTGTGGCAGCGGTTCATCAAGTAGACGGCACAAGAAACGGCTTCGGCCCAGTACTCTCTCGGTATATTTTTACTTTTCAACATAACCCTTACCATGTTGAGAATACTTCGGTTCTTTCTCCCGGCTACACCATTTTGTTGTGGTGAATATGGAGCCGTCATGGGGCGATAGATACCATTCTTTTCACAGAATTCTTTGAATTGATTTGATGTAAATTCGCCACCTCTATCAGACCGAAGAGCTTTGATTCGATAACCACTTTGCTTCTTCACCATAATTTTGAACCTTTTGAAGGTTTCAAACACTTCCGATTTTTCCTTCAGGAAATACACCTAAGTTTTTCAAGAATAATCATCAATAAAATGTACAAAGTAATTATTCTTACCAAGCGATGATGGCTTGATAGGCCCACATACATCTGAATGTATCAACTCCAATGGATATCGAGCTCTCGTCATCGACTCTTTTGGGAAACTCTTTCTTGCTTGTTTGCCAAACAGACATCCTTCGCAAAGTTGATTTGGATGGTCTATGGCGGGTAAGTCTTTTACCATCTTCCTTTACTCATCAACTTTAGGCCATCAAAATTGAAATGCCCAAATCTCGTCCTTCATCATTAGGGCGAAAATTATTATTATTTCTACCATCATTTCCACGAGCATGGCCTCTTCCTTGGCCACGCCCTCGATTTCCACCACGTCCTCGGCCTCTTTGAGACGTGCCATAATGAGTTTCCTTCTCTTTTAAGGTTAGCTTTGCTTTCAAAGCTTGTTCCGGTGTTTCTTGAACCAGCTTTTTCAATCTTTCTTCATGTGCTTGCAAGGATCCGGCAAGCTCATCCACGGTCATGGTGTCCAAATCCTTAGACTCTTCAATGGCGACGACAACATAATTGAATTTCGCATCCAATGATCATAGAATTTTTTCAACGATCCGGTTATCCTTCATTTCATCTCCATATCTTTTCATTTGGTTAGTAATAACCAAAACTCTTGAAATGTAATCGGATACTAGTTCCGAATCTTTCATGCGTAGAGATTCGAACTCACTTCTCAATGTTTGGAGACGCACCTTCTTCACTTTATGAACTCCTTGGAATGAAACTTGGAGAATATCCCAAGCTTGTTTAGACGTAGTTGCACTAGCAACATTCTCAAACATTTTCTCATCCAAACCTTTATGGATGAGTGCAAGCGCCTTTTGATCCTTCTTCTTGGCGGTTGCTTCATTTCCGTCAACTCCATTTTCAATGGAATCCCAAACTTCATAGGCTCCACACAAAGCCTTCATTCGTATACACCAATTATCGAAATTATCTTTGGTGAAAGTTGGAACTTGCAAAGGTGCTCCGTTTGACATCTTCAAAATTGAGGATATCTCCAAACAAAAATGGCTCTTGATACCGCTTTGTTAGAATATGGAGAGAAAATAATTGAAAAAAAACCTTAGTGAAGAGAGTGGAGGAAACTTGTGTCTTATATTTCAATACAACTTCATATTTTTGGATGATTACAAATGAAAAACAAGACCTCTATTTATACTAATACAAAGCTCGAATCAACGGTTAAGATCGATTCAATTTAATGGCTAAGATTTAATGACTCTTTAGACTTATGGCCTTTCAACTATCCAACTCTTCAACTTCTAATGAATCTAGACATGACTCTTCAACTTCTAATGAATTTAGACATAACTCTTCAACTTCTAATGAATCTAGATTATTATTATTGTATTATTATTTTAACACCGTCGGATCCAAACCGAAACGGACGAAGATCCACAACCCCGATTCGACGACGAAACCCTAGATGACGACGGCGGTAAACATATACGGATGATCAATTCTGTCCAAATTTGAGACTTTTAAATATGTCTTTCATTTTCTTAGGGCATAAGTTCAACATCTATTCTGTCCAAATTTGAAACTTTTAAATATATATCCTTATAAAGTTTGTATAAGTTTGTTTTTATAACCTTATAAAGTTTATAATGCTCTCTGCAACTTTTTAGAGGAGAATTTTTCGAACCTTGTTTAGGGCTCTTCGGTTGATTAGACGAAGAAGAAACTACAGTGCGCGGTCAAATTGGAAGTCATTTTTACCTTGAATAATAAAAATGCAATAAAGTATTAGAAAATTGATATAATCGAGATTTGAATTATTCAAAACCGCAAAAAATTAAAAAGTTCGTATAAAATAATATCGTTACCCTTAAGGTTTTTTCGCTTCTTCATACCACACACATTTGATTAATGGAAATTTCCTTTTTTTTTTAAACATTTACTCATTGATTTCAACTTTTTTTACAATATGATTACTAATAAGATGGAATACAATGACAAAAAAGAAACAAAATGAGATATCTAGGTAATAAATAAACAAACATGAACTTTATTTCTCACAAATGTTACAACTTAAAGCATAATACAACAAATTCATTCCCACGTACATTGGGTTTCTTTTATTCGAGATACATAATTTTCAAACCAAGCACACAACACACATGCAAAAACAAAGAGAAATTATTACATTATTCAACATAAAATTTTGATCCATCATAAGATCACTTCATGGTTCTCAATTTGTTACTTCAACATTCGTCTTTCACTAGAAACGTATTAACGAACCACTTGGCTGAATCTTTTGGGTACCGTTCAAGATAATTCATATAATCGATATACATGAGCCCGAACCTAACAGTATATCCTTCAACCCATTCAAAATTGTCGCAATATGACCATGCAAAGTAACCTTTTACATCCAACTCCCTCGGGAATTCCCTATAATAAAATCGGTTTAGCTAATATATAATTAACATAATATATAATAATAATTCATACTAAGATTATGAAAACGTGTAACACCCATGCATGCATGAAAATTCAAATATGTGCACAATATAATTTTATAGAAGATTTTGTCAAATTAAGATTTAATTCAAGAAAAAAACTTACTCCATTGCTTTGTGAAGATTTCCAAGATGGTCTCGATAATAATTTATCCTAGTTTTGTCGGTACAAGCCTTGGAAGCCGGAAGCTTAATGTCGTTCTTTTCAGCCATTCCTAAATATGATAAGGGCAACTATTTTTCATCGAAATTTATAAACAAATATATATACCAAAAAAATTCATTTAAAAAGTATATATAGTACCGTTTTCAGTAATGTATATAGAAGGGATTTTTTCGTAATTCTCGATTATATATTTCGTTAGGAGATCGTATATTCCTGTTGGAACGATGAACAACCAAACCAAGTCGGTCTGTAAATCAAATGAGATTTAAAAAAGAGTCGATTAGAAGAATAAATGAATTGATTTGCATAAAATATATAATTTTTTCTAAATTAATTATAAGGAAATTTAGAGAAAAATACCGGTTCACCAATTACCAACCCTTTTCTTTCAGCTGTCAAAAAGAAGAAGAAAAAAATACAATCAATTCATAAAAATCTAATTTATGCAACAAAAAAAGAAATTGAACTAAAAAAAAAATATGATCATAACTAAATTTTGGGGGTTTTTTTAATCGATACATAGATCAATTTTGGGGGGTTTTTTAAAATTATTTTAACTAAATTTACTTACCAATATAACGATGTGATTACTTTTGTAATTTTCACATGTAACTTTGAGTCACTAACAATTATATATTTGCCCGTCTTTAACATAAAAATATAAATCACTAGTTCACTACTATACTTGTAAATATATTTATGTTAACTAATCATGTAACTATATACACCTTTTCAAATTATTAGGCAATGATAAATTGGTGATATTAAAATGATGGTATATAATATTTTTTAAAAATTATATAGTTTAACAATAATAAATATTTTAAATAATTTGCATTAGTTGAGTTAGGAAAGAGTTAAAATTAATACTTTTTTAGTTATATTTTTTTGGGATCATAAAAGTTTTATAATTTAATTATAAAAAATCATTAACTTAAATCTTAAAAAAATTAGAGCTATATGTATAAACCTTTTAGCTTAAAATGCATTACATTTGTTCCTTGTAACTATGTAATTTAGCAATATTTTTTATTTTTCAATTTATTATTTAATTTAATATTTTGAAGGGTATTTTATTTTTTCATTAGTAAATTTAGTGTAAAAAAAAGGTTATATCAATTGTCATTAAGAACTATAAAGCGAGTTGGTTAATGGAATTTTTCTCAATATATTTACTAACCCAAATCGATTGTTCCGAACTCGAGTATAGAGATACGTAAAAGTTAATTTGAATTGAATATATATATATATTAGGAAATAT
Source organism: Verbascum thapsus (assembly GCA_963669365.1). Lineage (NCBI taxonomy): Eukaryota > Viridiplantae > Streptophyta > Magnoliopsida > Lamiales > Scrophulariaceae > Verbascum > Verbascum thapsus. The sequence continues at coordinate 8,491,813 of OY770107.1, read as the reverse complement.
AGTATTAAAATTAAATAATATATTTATTCTTAGACCTCCCCTCTTATCAAATCAGCATTTACAATTTACGACCAACAAAACAAACAAATTGCAGCTCACCGGCCAGCTGGTGCGCACTGTCCCCCCACCCCACCGGCGGCGGCCATACTAGCTTTGCTGGAATTTTCTATCGACATTCGGCAAATGTCGCGATTCCAATCGAGCCGTCGGATCCAAATCGGGACGGACGAAGATCCACAGCCCCGATTCGACGACGAAACCCTAGATGACGACGGCGGTGGCTCGAACGGCGGGACGAAGCTGAGTCTGTCTAATAGCAATATTACGGAGGATCTAAACTTTATATATCCTTATAAAGTTTGTATACGTTGGTTTGTATAACCTTATAAAGTTTATAATGCTCTCTGCAAATTTTTAGAGGATAATTTTTCCAGCATTGTTTAGAAACTACGATGCGTGATCAAATTGGAAATCATTTTTACCTTGAATAATGAATTAAGTTTATAATGAAAATGGAATAAAATATTAGAAAATTGGTATAATCGCGCAAAAATTTAAAAAGTTCGAATAAAACAATGTCGTTAACCTCAAGTTTTTTACTTTTTTTCTCTTCTTCATAACACACACATTTGATTAATGGAATTTTTTTTTTTTTAACATTTACTCATTGATTTCAACTTTCTTTTCAAATATGATTACTAATAAGATGGAATAAAATGACCAAAAAAAAAAAAAAATAGATATCTAGCTAGGAAATAAACAAACAAACATGAACTTTATTTCTCACAAATATTACAACTTAAAAGCATAATACAATACTGCAAATTCATTCCCACATTGGGTTAATTCTTTTATTCGAGATACATAATTTTCAAACCAAACACACAACACACATAGAGAAAGTATAATATTATTCTTGACATAAAGTTTTGATTCAACATATATAAGATCACTTCTTTGGTCCCTTCATGGCTCTCAATTTGTCACTTCAACATTCATCTTTCACTAGAAATGTATTAGCGAACCACTTGGCTGAATCTTTTGGGTACCGTTCAAGATAATTCATATAGTCAATATACATGAGGCCGAACCTAACAGTATATCCTTCAACCCATTCAAAATTGTCGCAATATGACCATGCAAAATAACCCTTTACGTCCAACTCCCTCGGGAATTCCCTATGATAAAAATCGATTTAGCTAATATATAATAATAATTCATACTAAAATTATGAAAAACGTGTAACACCCATGCATGCATGAAAATTCAAATATGTGCACAATATAATTTACAGAAGATTTAATTCAAGAACAAAAATTACTTCATTGCTTTGCGAAGATTTCCAAGATGGTCTCGATAATAATTTATCCTAGTTTTGTCGGTACAAGCCTTGGAAGCCGGAAGCTTAATGTCGTTCTTTTCAGCCATTCCTAAATATGACAAGCGCAACTATTTTTCATCGAAATTTATAAATAAATATACCAAAAAAATTCATTTAAAAAGTATATATAGTACCATTTTCAGTAATGTATATAGAAGGGACGTCGTAATTCTCGACTATATATTTCGTTAGGAGATCGTATATTCCCGTTGGAACGATGAACAACCAAACCAAGTCGGTCTGTAAATCAAATAAGATTCAAAAAAGGAGTTGATTAGAAGAATAAATGAATTGATTTGCATAAAATATATATATTGTTTCTAAATTAATTATAAGGAAATTTAGAGAAAAATACCGGTTCACCAATTACCACCCCTTTTCTTTCAGCTGTCAAAAACAAGGAAAAAAATTACAATCAATTCATAAAAATTTCATTTATGCAAAAAAAAAAAAAAATTGAAAAAAAAATCTATGATCGTAAGAACTTACTGGAAAATAAAACCTGCTGATCTTTAAAGTATCCATCTTTGCAAGTAGGGTTGGGATCATAAGATGCGTAATTGGCAGTGTAATAATTTAGACCCAGAAAATCAATAGATCCTTTGAGCTTTTTCTTATCTTTGCCGATAAATGGATCAAGATTCCCACCATGAACATATTCTGTCATACTTTCTGGATATTCACCAGTTAACACAGGCTTCAAGAACCTAAAATTTAACAATAACAATTATATATATATATATATGTATGTATGTATTTATGTGAATGAAAAATATTAATAAGTAAAAAACGAAATTAAAAATAAATTTCCAAAATACACTTACCACCCCAGCATAAAATCGAGGGCTCTATTTGCAGCATCAATATCGTCCTCATCAGTGGGGTCTAGAGGCTCAAACCAATGGCAAACAAGTGTTATCCCTATCTCACCCTTTTGAGTGCCCTGATATTATTAATTATTTATAAAATTCACTCAATTAGCAATTGTTTGTTAATTTCTTCTCACATTTTTAATTAAATTGAGAAAATAAAATTCAAACCTTAAACTTTGTTCTATATGAATAAACAGCCTCTGCATGAGCAAGAAGCAAGTTTCTTGCCACAGTATATGCATCTTTTGGTGACCATGAATATGATCCAACATTAAGGGCACTTGAAGTAGTTGATAGATATTCATTGGTATTAGTTTCTTTGCATGGACCTCTATAAGCAACGAAATTATTTCCCGATTTAGTTGAACTTGATTTGTTTATGCTCGTTTTGGCATCAAATTCGTCTGAAATTGTTGAAAATGTGACCGAGTTAGAATCGCTTTTGCTGGGTGGGAAAATGCATCGCACGTATCCATGGACTGCATAAGTCCACGGTTCGTTCAGTGTGATCCAGCGTTTCACACGATCGCCAAATTTCCAAAAGCACAACTCAGCAAAGTCACGGAAATCGTTCCTATTTAATCAATAAGAAATAAAAATAAATGCAATATTAAAAATTAAGAAATTATAGTGAGAGGTTGAATAAATCTCAGACTTGGGACTATACATTGAAAATTAGGTTCGTCAAGATCGAGATTAAAAAAATATAAGTGACATGTATTTCTACATATTTATTTAATTAGATTACATTTTTTTGAAAAAAATGACTTACACAACTCTTTCGTCTAAGAAACCACCATATTCAAGTTGCAAGGCATTAGGAAGATCCCAATGAAAGAGAGTCACATAGGGTGCAATACCTGAATTATTAAAGTGTAATAATATAATTAAGATTTTGATAAAATTAAAAATTGATTATAATGAAATATTTGAGATATAAAGATTTAATTTAATTAGAATAACCATTCTCGACGAGAGTGTTGATAATATCATTATAGAAGTCGACTCCTTCTTGGTTGACACCCAAGCTAAGTTTTCCGCCTAATTGCAATAAATAAATTAATTAGTTCAACAAGCTATATATATCTAATTTAATTTATAACAACAACAAAAATATTAATAATAAAATTAATTATATTCTTTGTAGTGAACTTTAATTACCGGGCAATAATCTTGGCCATGAAATCGAAAATCGGTAGGCATCAAAGCCCATGCTCTTCATCATCTTAATGTCTTCCTGCAATATAATTTTTTTAAATTTAAGTATTTAATTTATCGACCCGCAAATTAATTAACTCTATAATATAAATGGAGTTAAATAATTACCTTATATTTGGTATACATGTCAACGGCTACATTTCCATTAGATCCATCATTAATTCTATCTGTCATAAAAAATAACTCAGATTATAAGCATTTCCACATTATATAGTATAAGCATCCCATAATTATATAGTGTATGTTTCTATCTATTTATACTATATATCTATCTATTTATACTATATATATATACAGAGAGAGAGAGACCAGGAGTCCCCAAGGTGAAAGCATCCCATATACTATGACCTCTACCACCTTTGTTAGCACCTCCTTCATGCTGATTATATTATGAAAAAGAAGATCAAATTAAACACCAAAATAAACAATAAATCAATATTATTATTATTTGATCTGTAATAAATTTGAAGATACATGAATTAATGAAATAACCTGGTAAGAAGCAGTAGCAGTTCCGAAAACGAATTCATCAGGGAAACAGTTACGAGTGATGTCGCTGTATTCTGTCGCAATTTCCGTCGCCGGAATTTCTTCGCCGCCGCTGCCCATTCTGCTTATATATGTATATGTATATATGTATGTATATATATATATATGTATGTAATTGCTTTGATGAAATACTAAGAGATCATAGCTCCCCTATTTATAGCTTCTCATGAAGATGCAAGTGTGTTTAAATTATTCATCTTTTTATAAATATACATTAAATTTTATCCTAATTCATGAAGATGAAAGGAGAATTAATAGTATATAATGCAAGTGGAAGTAGTGTTAACTGTTAAGAAGGTAGCATTGACTCGAAAATAGCTTGACTTGGAGCCCATATAATTTTTCTTATTAATATAAAAAATATGATATTAAGTCATTTAGTAATATATATACATATATAAGATATAATATGTTATAATATATATTTTCATGTATAAATAAGTATGCATTTAATATTAATTATGATTATATTTCATAATATATATGTATATATAAATAAAACATTAATAGCACATATTATTTGGTTCGAGCTAAGATATTTGGTCAAGCTCGATTCGTGAATGCCTTTAAATGGAAAGAGTGCTAAGAAGGTAGCCGAATAATTTTTATACGAAGAATGTGAAAATAAATAGTAAAATAGACCACCATCATCGTATATGTTTTTCAATTTTCATATTAAGAAGTATTAATTTTAAATCCTTAATACAAGTTTTGGAATATCCGATATCCAACATTACAATTCTCCTTTTTTGAATTATTAATTTCCATTATTTTATTAATAACCTAATATAGGTTACACCACTGTTTTGTCTTTAATTACGACTAGTTTGTCCATCTACATTGATGTGTAAATCTTATCTTGATAATTTTCCAAATTAAGAGAATTGTCAAGGGTGTAGTAGATGCACTTTAAAAGTTTATATTATAATAATATAATAAGGATGTTGATTAGTGAACTAACCCTCCTATTTTCTAATATTAATTGCATTGACATAGATTTAAGAGTTATCTGTATATAACTGATTATAATTATACAAATTATAGTTCACTTTTTTTTCATTTATTTCAATATGATAAAAATTGCATTCAACAAATGCACATAATTTACAGAAACCCTTTTCTTTTATTTATTTTAATATGATAAAAATTGCATTCAATAAATACACATAATTTGTTTCTGTAATTTTTGTTTATCATAATAAAGATTACAGTAAAAAGTAAAGGATAGCAATATAGCAATTTTCTAGATTTTAATGGGTCAATTAAGAAAAATATTTATATATACTTGGTGCATGTTAAGTGCCAAATGTCCCTGCAACAAAAAAATGAAAAATAATAATAAACTTTTTTTCAAGTGACAATAAAAAATTATCATTGAGAATTCATAATACGTAACATCAATTTTAGTGACAAAAGTCTTTTTAACTTGTAATTAATATTAATAATTAGTGATAATATAAATTGAGTAAAAAATATATTTCTTATTAATGTATCACTAATTGTTAATAATAATAATAATAAATTTAATGTCAAAAGTGACAATTTAATTATAGTTGTAACAACTATTTTTTGTAACAAAATAGAAATATTATAACATTTATAATTGGAGACGACTGTGACATTGTCATTTGGATTTTTCTTATTAATATTTTACTTTTTTGTAACGTGATTTAAATACTGTCATCTTAATATATATATATATATAATATATGTATATATATACTATGTAACTATGATTAATGTTTGTAAAATAATTTAGAGCAACTTCGTCAGCATTTACAGCGTTTGTTTATTTAATTTGAATTTTTGTGATTTTTGACTTTCTAGAATGGCATCATCCTACACAATACTTGTTTGAGAGTGACATTAGATTCTTGCATTATAGTAGTAGTTAAAGGATGAAAAAAAAATGGATTAAAATTTAATTTCAAAAAATAAGTTTTGAATTGTTAAGTTATTATAAATATTTTACTAATATTATTAAAATATCAAAAGAACTTGCAAAATGATAGAAATAAGATAGAAAAGGGGGAAAAGAATGAATAATATTATGTGTCAAAATTTATACATCCATTGCAATAATTAATCAAATTTAGTACTCATGAAAATATGAACGACAAAGTTCTAGCAATTTAATTTGTGAAGTATAAAATTCTAAAAATATTATCACCAAAAGAAAGGGTTAAATATCAATGATACCATAATTCCAAATAAATAGGCCATAAATACAATTTTTAGGAAAAAATTGCTTATCTATGAAATAAATATCTAGTTCAAGCATAATTGTTTTTGAAGAACCTTGATATTATTCTTTCATTTGTTCAAATAACCATATTATTATAATCAGTATTAGGGCTTTTTTGATATAACCCCCCGAGGTATGTAGCTTTGGCAAACAACCCCCCGAGGTTTGAAATTTTGGTAAACAACCATTTCTGGTTAGTTGACCGTTAGTCAACAGTTAAGGTCATGGGCAAAATTGTAATCTAATAATTCCAAACAAATATATTAATTTTCAATATATTTATTTGGAATTAATAAAATTAATATATTTGTTTGGAATTATTAAATTAAGATTTTGCAAATAAATAAAATTAATAAAATTAATATATTTATTTAATATATTGTTTGGAATTATTAAATTATAATTTTGCAAATAATAAAATTAATAAAATTAATATGTATTTATTTTAATTGTAATATTAATATATTTGTTTGGAATTATTAAATTACAATTTTGCAAATAAATAAAATTAATAAAATTAATATATTTATTTAATATATTTGTTTGGAATTATGAAATTACAATTTTGCAAATAAATAAAATCAATAAATTAATATGTATTTATTTTCAATATAATTCTAAATAAATACATTGAAAATTAATATATTTGTTTGGAATTATTAAATTACAATTTTGCCCATGTCCTTAACTGTTAACTAACGGTCAGGTCAACTAACCAGAAATGGTTGTTTACCAAAATTTCAAACCTCGGGGGGTTGTTTGCCAAAGCTACATACCTCGGGGGGTTATATCAAAAAAGCCCATCAGTATTATCTCCAAAGTAATAAGAAATTTGACACCTAAAATATCCTAAATTTTCTTTATGTATGTATTTATAAATAAACAAAGTTCTCATATAATTTGGTTTGTTTTCTAAAGTACTTGTTTGATTTTATTTTGAACTTGTTCGATATAGAGTTAATATTTAATATCACTCTTTCCTTCTTTCTCTTATTTGTTTTTCCAAAAATTTCAAAAATTTGAGGGTTCTCTTATTAATAGCGCAACAATTTTTTCCGAAAAAAAAACTAGAAAAACTTTCAATATTTCAATCGTTTCCATGGAAATATGAAGAGGTTCATAAGAGTCATAGAAATATTAAGAGTTTTTTAAAAAAACAATCATTTTAATTTTAAAACTACTTTATAATTTTTTCGTAAGCTGAAATTATTGGTGAAAATAAAATAAAATAAAAAACTATGAAGAAATCATTAAACCTAGAGACATAAAAATGGGTTTTTAATTTGGCTGGTGATAATATATCTCCTAATTTCAAGGTAAAAATAATAGAGTAATAAATATACCTCAAATTATTTTCAATTCCCTATTACAAGACCCACAATAATTGTTACTCCATTTATTTAGTTAGATTATTCTTTTCGTACTAGATCTTCCTCGTAAGTTCGTATAAGAAACTTCGATTGAATTACAAAAAAAAAACATTGTGAGGAGTTATTGACTATTAGGAGCTAAATAAATTATTTAATTAAATTATTAATAGAAGTCATTGAAGATACAGAGTGGAGAGAGACCGTTATAAGAAATAATACCTTAGTGATAAAATTTAAAATAATAATTTGAAAATTATTGTTGAAAATATACATAAAATGTGATAATATTTTTTTGCGCTATTACAAAAATATTTTTTGTAGCGACACGACCGTTTTTTTTAAATTATCAATACTAATATTTAGAATACAATTCGAATGACAAATTATATTTATTATCACTATGAATGTGATAACTTTTATATAAATTCAAATTTGTGAGTAATATTTTTAAGGCAATTTTTTTCTTATTAATTAATATTCTTAATTGCAATTTTAACTTTTCCACTTGATATTTTGTAACTAATATTTGACTTGTGAACTTTCTTCTTTCTTTTGGATTGATTTTAAAATAATGATAAATAGATCAATGTAACCACTTTTGCTATGACTTTTCTTAACAATACAAGAGAATTTTCAAATGAAAATAAACCTCTAATTGAGTTTTATAATTACATAAAGTCAATGATCTAAAACTAACATAGGGTCATGGCAAAACATGGATAAACAATACCAATTATCATACATGATTACTGATTAATATAATTAGTTTAATGTTTAGCATAATTAATAATATTTTCCCAGATTGGGACTTGTGAAAGGAGGTCATATGTTTAATGAATTGCACCTAAAATATTAATTTAGTACACATTTATTAATGACTTACATGCCGACACGTTGTAAAAAATTAATAAATTAGATTGACTTTTACTATCAAGGCAAATTATTGGGAAAAATTAGGATTAAGGAGTAGAAAGTTTCAAAATTGATTAAAATATGATATTTCATAATTAATTATAAGAATTTTATAAATTAATAAAATAGTAAGTTCATTACAAAATTTTATTATGATAAGAAATTATCAACATAGCATTTATAATCTCTTATTGGTATTGTTGTCTTTAACAACGTCATTGGATCGAGGTAGGTAATGTACAATGTCAAATTCTTAACATAATTCATCAAACGATACTCAATATTGTTCACATCTATAAAGATATTTTTTAAATTCAACAGTTAAGTTGATTTTAAACTTAATTCTTTTAGTATTTAAATACTTTTATAGCCTTGTGCTCGCTATTTAGCAAGTATATATAACAATTGGGGAATATTGCATTTTTGGTATATCAATGTGGCTTGCACGTTTATTTGATACACTAATATGGGAGGTTGGCAATTTTGGTACATTATTGTGGGGTAGGTCTGGCAATTTGGGTACAAATTACGCCGGAATATCCAATTTCAGCCAGAATATTCGATTTCAGCCGGACTATTAGTTAATTTTGACTAAAATTGGGGATTTTGACCGAAATTGGGGATTTTTTTTATCATTTTGACCATAAATTAAGAGAAATTGACTTATTTGTTTAGGGGATTGACCAATTTTGATTTTATAATTGGATTAATTAAACTGTGTTTTACCAAATTAGCTCTCAATCCTCAATTATTTCCCAAAAGTTTGTCTTCTTCTCCACCACCATCTTCTTCCCCACCAAACCCTAAAAATGGCTTTCTCACACAAGTCGAACATTGTCAATGACAATGGTGAAATTTGAATGGAAATGGTGAAATTCGAATGGAAATGGTGAAATTCGAACATGGGATACCAAACAATAATGGTGAAATTCGAACATGACATACCCCAACACTAATGGTGCTTGAATGGAAATGGTGAAATTCGAACATGGTCATAAAATCGAATGTGGTAATGATTTTAGTAAGGTAAGGCCACCGAAAAGTGGGAATTGGTGGATTTTAAGATGGTTGTTGGTGGAAAATGGTGGTTTATGGTGGTGGTTCTATGGTTGTGTAAGGAAGAAGAAGGCAATGGTGGGTGGGAAAGAAGACAAAAATGGAAGAGAAAAAATAAATAAAAATAATAATTAAAATTAGAAAAAAAATTATAAAAATGAAATTGAAAATTTCCCTCCAATAATAGGCCACGTCAGCTTTTTGGTCAAAATTGGTCAAAATCCCCAAATTTGAATGCACGTGACTGGCACATGTCATTTTCCGCCGAAAATCGAATTTTCCGGCGTAATTTGTACCCAAATTGCCAGACCTACCCCACAATAATGTACCTAAATTGCCACCCCCATATTAGTGTATCAAATAAACGTGCATGCCACATTGATGTACCAAAAATGCAATATTCCCATAACAATTGCGTGTGTAATTATCTGTAAAAGACATGAAATTTTTATATCATTATGATTATACTGTGTCTTAGAAGTTTGTGTTGTTTCGTTCAACAAATCTTAAATTCAAATTAAATTTCAATAATATGCTCATCTATTAAGTGATTCAATAATATATGAAGGCTGACTCTATTAAAACCGATCCCTTATATAATGACCCTTTATCCACTTTTAGTATTTTAGATTTGTGAAGTTGACATCTCAATTACTTATATATTCCCTTGGAATTTTTCTTTCCATCTTCCACAGACAAGACAAGCAATATTAAATATACCCCTACTACAAGCAATTAATATAAAACATCATATTGTTTAATTTAGTCTATGAAAAAACTCAGATCAACTCACAAAAATATCATGTATTTTATGCCACTTTAAGTATTAATAGAAATTAGAAACCAATGTCTTAAAGATTATTACAATTGGGACATTTTAAATCGGGATAAGCATTTCTATTCTAAATCATTATTCCATTTTCTAAATTACTATAAATATTTCACACGTATAATTCACACATGAATTTATTATTATATATTTAATATATATAAATATTTTGATATATACCAAATATTTAAATATATAGAATATAAAATCTCATTCTAAAACGGGCTGCTACATAATCTCAAAGCCGCCCCCAATTTATTTATTCAAAGGGTAAAATACTTACGACCCCTATCACAGGGGGCTAAATTGAAATTAATTAAATAAAATTCATTTGTGGGAAATGTCCAAGTTGAAGTAATATTTTAATTTATGCCTATTTTTAGGGAAATGGTAATAGATTCCAAAAACATGTTGGTTATGCCTTTGTTTTCCTCTCCACGTCACAATACATTGATATATACAAATCAAATACTATATATATGCATAGAGACACTTGTATCAAATTAATTTATATTTTTTTCTATGTTTCATTACAAACATAACATTTCGGGCCTGCTTCACACCCGACTTATCAATCGGCATATGATAGGCCGGTTTGTTGAGGGCCACCGGTCCTTAAGGCCCATGGGCCTTAAGGGGCTTGGGTCATAGCGTTTCTATCCATAGTGAATTAATGGCCCGATCGGCCCATTTTAATTTTTTTTAAATATGGTGGGACCCACCACATTTAAATATTGAAATAAAAATAGGGTCCACCATCGAGATTGCCATGGTGTGTAAGGACTATATATATATATATATACTAGCGAGACCCGCGCACGCGGTACTCGCGCGCATATTAACTTCTTTTTTGATAAAGAAATAAATAAAAACTTAAGACCTCATCATTTTGAAATAAATATCAAAGGTTATCCAAATAATACATAAAAATGAACAATGTACCATATCCTAACAGCACAAACTTCAGTCAAATTCTAATAATCACCACTTTCCGTTAATGATCAAAAGAACAGTCCTGATTAGTTAAGAGTAAAGATAGAGGAGAAAGTGAAGGCGTGATATTACCGCAAATACCATAACATATCAAAATCCACATTACCGTATCATTTATAAAACTAACACATAAATTTCATTAAAAACAACTACAAATTCAGTAGTAGGGAAGGAACACTGAATTATTTGACACTACATCAATGAAAATCGAATCGATAAAAAAAATAGAAAACATATCAGATTGATTACTTCTCAAATTCCCCAATTTTTTGTTCCCCTCCACACTATTACAATTCAATCCGCAGCCTCATTGAGGACTAACATAGAAATTATCAGTCCCAAACTCAGCAGAAGCAATCCCGACAGAAAATTCAAGATTATCACCATTTCTCTTAACTTCCACAATATTTAACCAAACAAAAAAAAAAAAAAAACTTTAACGCTCACTCCATATAAATTACTCAGCTTGTTTTCATAAATGCACCCACTGATTCGAGACTTGTACTTCAGTTCACACGGTCCATCCAAAGAGAAATTGCACGAATCGTTCAAATATGCGTCGAATTTGCCAGATGATTTATGCCTTTCAAGAGAATCCCGATGGGGAAACTGTACGATTGAATAGCTCTATACGCCGTAGGAGCGGCCGCTGCGAAGGTGGCGACGACGAAAAGGATGAGAGAGTGTGAAAGCTACATCAATGAAAATCGAAAGGATAAAAAAAAATAGACACTCTTACTTTTACAAAAGGAAATTGATTTCGGAGAATTTTTCCTCTTCTTGCAATGATTATTCCTCCTCTTCTTCTGAAACAATCGTTGTTAATGAAAAAAAGCATAAAAAGATGGAAAGAGAGGAGAACGTGGAAGTGTGGGTTGAGATAATTGAGGGTATAGCAACGTGAATTTCAGTTTTTAATGATAAATTACCACAATAACCCTAATTTTCAACTTTGTGTTAGGTTAAGTTGAAGGATAAAAAAGGAATAAATAAAAATTGGTATGAGAACTACTTAATTTGTGTATTGTTTTCCGGATTTGCCCTCAATTTACACTAATATTTTTTGTTAGGAGAATAACTATAGGGGTAAATTACATAAATTTGTCTAAAAAAACTGTCACTTTAGACACAAAAAAGCCTTTCTTTTTATAATAGTATAAATATATACATTTTTTTTATGAATTTTTTTTTTTAAATAGAATAGTTGAATTTATAATAATTTTAGTGAGCAAGGCTTGCTACATTCAAATTTCAATTGCTAAAATCACAAATTTATAACCAACAAAAAAAAGATATTTTTTTCTTTCTTACCCTGCAATGTGTTATTAGTAATTTTTTTTTCTTTTACTTATCATAACAAAATGAAAAAAATTAAATATATTAGGAAGTTATAATATATAGTATTAAATTTAAATAATATATTTATTCTTAGACCTTATAAATTTAATATTAATAATTCCCCTCTTATCAAGTCAGCATTTACAATTTACGACCAACAAAACAAACAAATTGCAGCTCACCGGCCAGCTGGTGCGCACTGTCCCCCACCCCACCGGCGGCGGCCATACTATATTTGCAGGAATATTCTATCGACATTCGGCAAATGTCGCGATTTCAATCGAGCCGTCGGATCCAAATCGAGACGGACGAAGATCCACAACCTCGGTTCGACGACGAAACCCTAGATGACGACGGCAGCGGCTCGAACGGCAGGACGAAGCTGAGTCTGTCTAATAGCAATGTTACGGAGGATCTAGACCCGTTTATGGGGGTCAAGGTCCGCCGGAAAGCCTCTCGTCATCGCGATTATATCGGTGATTACCTCGATGTTCAGTCCAGACCCTATCTTATGAAAATTCTTGATAAACAAGGTTTGATTTTCTTTTTTCTTGTTCCTTTTCTTTTTTGAAATTTTGTGGCTCAATTTGTCTAGGTTTGCATTTGTTTAGATATAAAATTTGTCAATTTTGATGAGTAACAAGTTTCGGTTATTAGATTATTGATAACAAAAACTACGAAGGCTATAATGAAGGATAATCACTGTAAACGAGTTTTGTTCTTGAACTATTATCTAGGTTTAAAATTTGTTTATGAGCTTGGTTTGATTGTAAATCTAGTCAAGCTTAACTAAGCTTCTAATCGAGCAAAACATTAATCATTTTTTTTACTAATCGAGCCGGGTTAATCGAGCTGAGTTTGAGAGAAACTTCAAAACTTATCGAACACAAAAAGTATTTCAAGCTTGATTTGGTATGTTAGGGAACCGAGTACAAACAAGTTTTGAACAATCTATTGTGAATCAAAAGGCAGCATTGGAAACTTGCTAATGTTAACATGCTACTACCTGTAAAATGATGGTAACATTTTGAATTACTCCACTTTCGTTGCATTTCACAGGTGATAGAAAAGTTCTCTTTGCTGATAAAGTTCTAAAGTTCACTGGAACAGGGAAGATAAAACGCCGTGTACTTCTAATTACTGACTTTGCAATCTACATTGTTGACCCGGATAATGATGCACTCAAAAGAAGGATAGCCCTGGCAGCTGTTGAGAAACTTTGTTTAAGTGAACTGAGTGATAATTTCTTTGCCATAATTATTCCTACAGAATATGATTTGCTCATGGCTAGTACCCGAAAGACTGAAATCGTGACCGTTTTAGCGGACGCTATGAAAAATGCATCTGACTATGAACTTGAGGTTTCTCTTTCTAACAGGTAATCTGATTAGTTCGTTTAATTTTATCTGTTTTTTCATATTATATTGAAGAAGAGGCAGTTCGATCTTGCATACTTAGATTACATTGTCAGAAGTCAGAACCTCTTTCAGATACGGATATCATGTAAGGGCTGTAAATGTTTTCATGCCTCTGAAAGCAATAAGAAGATTCCTCTATAAATTCGTCCCTTTGTGTTTTGGTTCTTTACAATGAAAACCCTCTTTCTTGTACCACAAAAAAAATTCCCCCTTTTACAGTTTTCTCCATGGTGCTTATTATGTGTTGTTCCCCTTGCACTTCTAATGAGTTGGAAAAGCATCACATTTTTGCTTGATGGACGATGTAATATTCTCCTGCTGTATGTAATGTATTGGTTCTTGCATTACCAGAGAGCTATAAAATGGAGAATTGTTTGCTTCTTATAGTGAAATGCACAACGTAATTTATTTTCTTTTTGGTAAAAAGTTAAGCTTCCATGGTTTTTCTGTGTACCCATATAAATAAGTAAATATATAGAAAGGAATTCTAGCTACTTTTGTCTAGCACTTTAATTGCAGTGAATAACTCAATATCAATGTTTGCAGGTTTGAGTATAATGCAGCTGCCGAAGTAGTAAAGGAAGTTCAATTTGAGGAAGTAGAAGGTTCGTTTTGCATACTTGTGTTTCGTATTTTAGACCTCAAATCCCAAATGTTTTAGTAATGCTTAGCAAGTTTTGGTTGTAACAAGCTTTCTATCTTTTCATTTTCACTATCTCAGGAGGTGTAAAAACAAGAATTACACAGAAGTGAGTAGCATGCTGGTTTGGCCATCTTATTCATTGCTGTGAACTGTGAGAAGTATATCCACGTTTTGCTCATCGGTTGACATTGTTCATGGTATAAAGCTGTTTCTTATATATTGATTCCTTCTTAACTAATTCTTCTTATGCCATCTGACATTGTGAGAAGAGCAAAAATGTGTGTTATGTACCTATTTTCCTTAAAAGATAGGAAGAACGTCGTATTATTATTCTTTGTACCTAATAGAGGTAAAATCTGTGATTATTGATTTCCCACCTTCTGGTCAGTTTTAGATTGTTTCTTTGTTGCATTTGTGCTCTGTAACTAGTGTGTATATTTGTGTGATTGGCATATATATATATATATATATTGTTTCCATACTGGATTCATTTGTGTATGTGGTTCGCAGACTTGTTTAATTTTGTGACACTGTAATATACGGTGAATGAGTTTTATTGGACTTAGTTCATCCTAAAATTAAATTGATTTAACTTATATTATATTTATAAACACGAATCCAAACAAATTTCTTGAAAAAAACACTATTACATCAACCCTAATGATTAAATATGTATCTCTGAGAATTAACCAATCCAAACACATTTTTAACACAAATTTTCAATTCTTAAAAATATTTTAATCTATCTTTTATGGGAAAAAAAAATACTAAAAAAGGAATCATCCAATTAAGCACTTAATTATTGATTTTCGGAAATCGTACTGAAGTACTCCATATTTAGTGAAAGTCAATAAAGAAATTTACGACTAACAAGTAACAAGGTAAAAAAAAAAAAAAGAAATTTCATAATTTTGTACTATTATATAAATAAAATTAGTTGCAAACCAAAGCATGTTCTTTGACCAATGAAACCCATTACAAACCCGACCACATTTTCGCGCCATCTTTTTACTGCTACTCAAAGAACACAGACCACTCAACAAAACATCGAGGCTTTTTTAATCGAGTTATTAGACAAGAACCCAGATATCAAAACTCTTACGAAGATCCATTCCAAGATCATTTCTGATCCACATTTATACTCAGACACATCCCTCGCGATCAAATTGATGCGAGCTTATGCTGCGCATGGGAAACCTGATATGACCCGCAAGGTGTTCGACGAAATTCCGGAGAGAAATAATGTTATCTGTAATGTAATGATTAGAAGTTATGTGAATAATCATTTATATAGAGACGCAATTTTGATGTATAAGAGTACGATAGCATCTGGGGTTACGCCGGATCATTACACATTGCCTTGTGTACTAAAAGCTTGCTCAGCTTCGAATAATTTGACGTTTGGTATGCAAATACATTGTCCTGCTGTTAAGAAGGGTCTTGCTTTGACTCTTTTCACAGGGAATGGTCTTGTAGCGATGTATGGAAAATGCGGAAATTTATTGGAGGCGAGACGGGTTCTTGATGAAATGTTGTATAAGGATATTGTTTCGTGGAATTCTATGGTTGCGGGGTATGCACAAAATGGACGATTTGATGAAGCACTTGAGGTATGCAAAGAAATGGAGTCATTAGGCGTGAAGCCCGACCCAGGCACAATGGCTAGTCTCTCGCCCGCTATAACAAACACGAGTACCGAAAATGTATTGTTCGTGAGGAATATTTTCTCGAATATGGCTAAAGATGAATTAGTCGCGTGGAATGTGATGATAGCGGTGTATGCGAATAATTCCATGTCTAGTGAAGCCGTTAGCCTTTATTCACAAATGGAGGCTCGTGGGATGAAACCCGATGCAATTACTATAGCTAGTGTTCTTCCGGCATGTGGTGATCTTTCGGCCGTGTCATTGGGAAAGAGGGTTCATGACTATGTTGTAATGAAGCGGCTTAAGCCTAACTTGTCGGTAGAGAATGCGTTAATCGATATGTATGCAAAGTGTGGATGTTTACAAGAAGCGAGAAAAGTGTTTGATGAAATGCTTATAACGGATGTCGTTTCGTGGACTTCAATGATGTCGGCCTATGGAAGAAGTGGGAAAGGTCATGAAGCCGTAGAGTTATTCTCGAAAATGCAAGAATTAGGGTTCGTCCCGGATTCTATTGCCTTCGTTTCAATTCTTTCGGCTTGTAGCCACGCGGGATTGTTACACAAGGGCAAATATTATTACAAATTGATGAAGGAAGAGTATAAGATAGTCCCTAGATTAGAACATTATACTTGCATGGTTGATCTACTCGGGCGGGCGGGTCGGGTCGACGAGGCCTATGATCATATTAGGCGAATGCCCGTGGATCCTAACGATCGAGTTTGGGGGGCGTTATTGAGCGCGTGCAATGTTTATAACAACATGGATATAGGCGTTATAGCCGCGGATCATCTCTTCCAATTGGCCCCACAACAATCGGGATATTACGTTTTATTGTCGAACATTTACGCAAAGGCTGGGAGATGGAAAGACGTAACATTAATTCGTTCGTTCATGAAAGGTAGAGGGATCAAGAAAATAGCTGGGGTTAGCAACATTGAGTTGGACGATCGTGTCCACACGTTTCTTGCGGGCGATCGATCTCATCCACGGACGGTTGAGATTTACGATGAGTTGGATATGTTATTAGGGAAGATGAAAGAAGCTGGTTATGTTCCTAAAACAGAGACAGCTTTGCATGATGTTGAGGAGGAAGATAAAGAGAACCATTTAGTAGTTCATAGTGAGAAGTTGGCTATTGTATTCGGGATTATCAGTACCAAACGAGGGACAGAAATTAGGATTACTAAAAATCTCCGTGTTTGTGAGGATTGTCACATTGCGATCAAGTACATTTCGAGGATTACTGACCGTCGGATCGTGGTAAGGGATACGAACCGATATCACCATTTTGAAAACGGGATTTGCTCGTGTGGCGATTATTGGTGAATTCATTTGCTTTTGCTTCTATAGGTATTTTCCTTTGGTTTAAATAATTATTTTCCGTTTTCGAAAAATTCTTGTCCAATCGAATTCAATCAATCACAAAATAAGTATTATTGCACTTGCGTTTGGGTTTTACCCGTATAAAATATATTTTTAGATATATATCCGCTTGTGATACGAGTAACTGATAAAAATATTATTTTTCAATAAAAGATGCCAATTGCCAAGTGCTTATTGGTTGGTCAAATTCAATCTTACAATGATTTTCCTAGTAAGTACACTTATTTCCAAGGATGTAATAACACTAATTTCTCAAAATCAAATTGATAACACTGTTCAATAATTGACTAAGACTTGGGCAATTTTCTTTCATATCTTTCCATCTCACAGCTTTTCAATTGTTTGACTTTATTGCCGTTTAGACCACAGCATGTAAATTTTATTCATTCTCTTCCACAAATCCTTTTACTCCTTTTCTCTTCACAAAATCATTAGGAAAAAAAAACCTCAATCTGCAAAAATGGCATCAAATTCTATAACATCCCTTCTGGTACTCCCACTATTATTGTCGTTTTCATTACAAAGTCGGTCACAGTCACAAACCGCCGGAGTCGGAGTTTACTGGGGCCAAAACGGCAACGAGGGCACCCTAGCCAGCACTTGCGCCACCGGAAATTACCGATTCGTTAACATCGGATTCTTAATAACATTCGGAAATGGGCAAACCCCGGTTCTAAACTTAGCGGGACATTGTGATCCTTTGTCCTCAGGGTCTTGCACGGGTCTGAGGAACGATATACAGGCTTGCCAGTCCCGAGACATCCAAGTTCTACTATCGCTCGGCGGAGGTATTAGAATAAAATTTTCGTATCTTTCAGTTATTTAAATTTATTTTATTTCCTTGATTATAGGTAGGCTGTGATTTCATTTGATTTTCTTGTAATCTCTATAAACAGTTCATTATCAATAATATAATATTTACGGGTTTATATTATTCAACAGGAGGCAACGGGACCCACTCCCTCTCGTCCGCCAATGACGCAAGACAAGTGGCTAATTATCTATGGAACACTTTCTTGGGCGGTAATTCGAGCTCAAGGCCTTTCGGTGACGCCGTTTTGGATGGCATAGATTTCGATATCGTATCGGGTTCGGGCCGGTTCTGGGATGATCTGGCTCGGGCCCTATTGGGGTTCAATTCGTCGAGAAGAGTGTACTTATCCGCGGCCCCACAATGTCCGATCCCGGATGCTCAACTCGATACGGCTATTCG
The DNA here is from genome assembly GCA_963669365.1 of Verbascum thapsus. Taxonomy (NCBI): domain Eukaryota; kingdom Viridiplantae; phylum Streptophyta; class Magnoliopsida; order Lamiales; family Scrophulariaceae; genus Verbascum; species Verbascum thapsus. The sequence continues at coordinate 8,472,744 of OY770107.1, read as the reverse complement.
GGCCGGGCTTTTTGACTATGTTTGGGTGCAGTTTTTCAACAATGAAGAGTGTGATTATAGGGGAGAGATTGATAATCTGGTAGCTGCATGGAACCGGTGGGTATCTTTGGTTCCATCGGGCCGGGTTTTCTTGGGCTTGCCTGCGTCGCCTGAGGCGGCCGGAGCCGGTGGGTATATACCGCCGGATGTGCTCGTTTCTCGAGTTCTTCCGGCGATTAGCTCGTCGTCAAGGTATGGAGGAGTGATGTTGTGGGATAGGTATTTTGACCAGAGTTGTGTGGACCAGTCTTTTTGATATGATGATGTCATTATTCCACTTTATGATGTCATTATATAAATATTTGATCGTTATTATTCATAGTTAGGTGTCGCCAGAGTGACATAATTTTTACACATAAGATTTGCGTGTTTGAAATAGAATATGAAATGAAATATTATTTTGGAATCGCGGAAGAATGTAGTTTTAAAGCGCTATCATAATGATTAATAATTAGTTAATGATTGAAGCGGGGGAGATGGAGAGACAAAGTTGTAAAATCGGGCCCGTGAGATATAGTACATTTCTCACGGGTGATGGGTTGCACATCCATGGACGGCTGAGATTTATGCGAGTTGGATGTCTTACTAGGGACGATGAAAGAGGCCGGTTATGTTCCAGAGATAGAAACTATATTGCATGATATTGAGAATCAAGTATTCCATGTTCAATTCCACATATTTAAATATTTGACACGTGTAATTCATACATGCAATATATTAAGAAATGTTTAATATGTGTAAATATTTTAATACATTTCAAACATTAATAGAAGATAAAACACCATTTAGAATATAAAATATTGTCCTAGTAGTCTTGCAAATTGTTATCAATTTTAGCATTTCACAGTTTCGATTCCAGCTTAATCCATCGTTTTGTATTTCACTTTGCAAATACACGTAGAGTATTTACAGTTAAATAAAATATTTTTTAAGCTTCGTATGTTGTTATAATATGAAATACGAGATCAAACATAAATATTACATATAGGAAATTGATGAAGTTTGAGGTTTTGAGCATTGAAGACATGGGATTTCATGAATAGAGTTGTGTATCCACACAACAATTTGATTAGACGTTTTAGATGTGTACAAATATACATACTTTAATAATTCATTTTAAATTCATATCAATAATATAACAATCTTATCTATATATTGAAAACGTGATCATATTGCGAATTTTATGAACAATTCTACAATAAATTGGGTCTAATAAAATTGATGATAACAGTTCATTGAATACTTAAATAGTTAAATAACTTATTATTTAATAATCGACTCTATGAAACCTGATATGTTATACAATTTTTTTATTTTTTGAATTTTGTGGAGCTTATAGGTCTCTGTATCAATATTTTAATAGTTATCGAATTTGCAACCTTCTTTGAATTTTAGAGTTTTATACTTAAGTGGACTTGAATTGTGATCTGTTTAAAGATTATATTAACGAATTTGTGAAATTATGACCGTGATAGATGACTAATTTTATATTGATGGACTAAGTTTCTTCTATAGAAATATTTTCGAGTACAAAAGTCTTAATCAAACATACTTAGCAGCCTTCTAATTTTCTCTAATAAATAAAAGCTTTAGTCTAATGCATATAACCAGCTGTCTAATTGGCAACAATTTCATCCAATTTATTGAGCTTTCTCTTCTTCATTAGTCAAGAAATTAATTTTAATAGTCTTTCCTTCCGGGGAAATATATACTACTATTTAAAATCGATTACGTCCTTACATCAACAACAAAAAATAATTATATTAATCATTATATTGTATTAATGATTTTAACTTAACACCTCAATAATTTTTTTCCCTGTTTAAAAATATAATACTTTCATATTTTCCATCGAAACCAAAATTACTAGCTTCCTAACATTTATATATATGAAATATATATATATATATATATTTCTTCTTTGTACTAGTGATAAAGAAAATTTCTTAGAACGTTCAATATCTGCCAAACTCATATCCATTTTGAATTTTCTCAAAAAATAAACCAAAGATTTAGACTTGACTACATTACGTCTAGAACACGTATACAATCCTTACTCCTTAGTTAATTTTTTCCACAAGTCCTTGAGGTCCCTTCACACCTCTCACCCCTATAAATCTACACACAAATCCCTTCACAAAATCATCACAAAACAAATTCAATCTTTACACAATGGCACAAACATCCCTTCTCATTTTCTCAATCCTTGTTGCATTTTCACTTCTCAAACCCTCACTCTCCCAATCCGGTGAAATCGCCGTTTACTGGGGCCAAAACGGCGGCGAGGGCACCCTAGCCGACACATGCGCCACCGGTCTCTACCAGTACGTTAACATCGCATTCTTAACGACCTTCGGAAATGGCCAAACCCCGGTCCTAAACTTAGCGGGCCATTGCGATCCCCTGTCCGGGACATGCACAGGCCAAAGCAATGATATTCGGGCCTGTCAGGCCCGAGGCGTTCGAGTCCTCTTATCGCTCGGTGGAGCCACCGGGAGCTACTCCCTCGCCTCGGCCGACGACGCGAGACAAGTGGCTAATTATCTTTGGAACACTTACTTAGGTGGTAATTCGGCCTCTAGGCCCCTCGGCGACGCTGTTCTGGACGGTATAGATTTCGATATCGAATTGGGTTCGGGCCAGTTCTGGGATGAACTGGCCCGGGCCCTGTTGGCCTTTAATCCGCAGATTCTCTTATCTGCGGCCCCACAATGCCCTATCCCGGATGCTCATCTCGATACCGCAATTCGGGCCGGGCTTTTCGACTATGTTTGGATACAATTTTACAACAATGAGCAATGTGACTATAGGGGGAGTGTTGATAATCTCCTAGCTAGATGGAACCAATGGGTGTCTTTAGTTCCATCAGGACGAGTTTTCTTGGGATTACCGGCGGCGCCAGGGGCGGCAGGCGGTGGATATATGCCGCCGGATGTGCTTACTTCTCAAGTTTTGCCGACGATTAGGTCGTCCCCGAATTACGGAGGGGTGATGGTGTGGAATAGGTTCTTTGATCAGAGCTTTAGTTCAGCTATTGCTGGCAGCGTTTAAGAGCTCTTCAAATCTTCTATTCCAGATATGTTATTTCATCTTGCGTTCTATTTGCACGTATACCTGCCTCGTGTATAAATTCATTTCTCGAATATATAAGTGATATTGAATTTATACACGCGGATTAGATATATAAAAATAGAATACGAGATGGAATAGACTATGGATGTGGTTTAAAATCATTCTAGCATGAATAAATAATGTAATCCCGGGCTTTGTTTATATTAAGCCTATGGGGTACGTGTAATAAACTTTAATACAATATAATAAATTGAATAAATAAAAGGATTTGCTTGGAGTGGAATTTTTGTCGCACTTTTTATTGTAATTTGTTTAAGATTATCTTAACAAATTTCCCAAATTTTGATCGTGATAGATGAACTAATTTGATATCGATGGTTTAATTTTCTTTAATATAATGAATTTTCAAGGTATAAAAATATTTTCTAGTACAAAAGTCTTAATCAAACATACTTAGTAGCCTTCTAATTTCTCTAATAAATAAAAACTTCAGTGTAATGCATATAACCAACCAGCTGTCTAATTGGCAATAATTTCATCCAAATTATTGAATTTTCTCTTCTTCATTAGTCAAGAAATTAATTTAAAAAACTCTTTAATTACTTCGAGGAAAATATATACGGCTATTTAAATTAGATTACGTCCTTATATCAACAACAAAAAATAATTATACTAATCATTATACAATATTAATGATTTTAACTTAAGACCTCAATAAATTTTTTTATATTTGTGACGATACCCCTGTCTAAAAATATAATACTTTCATATTTTCAATCGAAACCAAAATTACTAGCTTCATAACATCCACACATATATATATATGAAATTATATAATAAATAAATATATATAATGAAATACGACAAGAAACATACGAAAAATGAGGTGCGACAAATTACATCCTTCTTTGTACTAGTGAAAAAGAAAATTTGTTAGAACGTTCAATATCTGCCAAACAGTCTGCTGTCCCGTTTTGCCTCTTCACCATTCTGGATTTTCTCAATTAGAATTGACTTCACATTACGTCTAGACCACGTATGTTGTAGTAATTCGTAGTTCAATTTGTCCACAAATCCTTGAGCTCCCTTCTCACCTCTCACCCCTATAAATCTACACACAAATCTCTTCACAAAATCATCACCAAAAAAAAAAAAAAAAAAACACTCATATTCAATCTTTACACAATGGCACAAACATCCCTTCTCATTTTCTCAATCCTTGTTGCATTTTCACTTCTCAAACCCTCACTCTCCCAACCCGCCGGAATCGCCACTTACTGGGGCCAAAATGGCTTCGAGGGAACCCTAGCCGACACCTGCGCCACCGGACTCTACCAGTACGTTAACATCGCATTCTTAACGACCTTCGGAAATGGCCAAACCCCGGTCCTGAACTTAGCGGGCCATTGCGATCCTCCGTCCGGGACATGCACGGGCCTAAGCAACGATATCCGGGCCTGTCAGGCCCGAGGCATTCGAGTCCTCTTATCACTCGGTGGGGCCTTAGGGAGCTACTCCATCGCCTCGGCCGACGACGCGAGACAAGTGGCGGATTATCTCTGGAACACTTACTTAGGCGGTAATTCGGCCTCCAGGCCCCTCGGTGACGCTGTTCTAGACGGTATCGATTTCGATATCGAATTGGGTTCTGGCCAGTACTGGGATGAACTGGCCCGGGCCTTGTCGGCCTTTAATCCGCAGAGACGGGTTTACTTATCGGCGGCCCCACAATGCCCTATCCCGGATGCTCACTTGGATACCGCTATTCGGACTGGGCTTTTCGACTATGTTTGGATACAATTTTACAACAATGAGCAATGTGATTATAGGGGGGGTGTTGATAATCTACTAGCTAGGTGGAACCAATGGGTGTCTTTGGTTCCATCGGGCCGCATTTTCTTGGGATTACCGGCGGCACCAGAGGCGGCCTCCAACGGTGGTTATATGCCGCCGGATGTGCTTATTTCTCAAGTTTTGCCGACGATTAGGTCGTCCCCGAATTACGGAGGGGTGATGGTGTGGAATAGGTTCTATGATCAAAGCTTTAGTTCAGCTATTGCTGGCAGTGTTTCTCTACTGAGACAAGGATGGGCTGTCAAGAACGTAGAGGAGGTAGGATGGGCAATTGGTCAGATCTAGTATGGAACTTCAAATCTTATATTCCAGATATGTTGTTTCATCTTGCGTTCTATTTGCTCGTATGTCTGCCTCATGTATAAATTCATTTCTCGAATATATAAGTGAACTTGAATTTATACACATGGTTTGGATATATCAAATAGAGTATGAGAGGGAACGCTGTTTTGGAATATAAGATGGATATGATTTAAAGTATTCTAGCATATGGATAAATAATGTAATCCCGGACTTTGTTTATTCTAAGCCTATGTGGTGCGTGTAATAAACTTAAATACCATGTAATAAATTGAATAAATAAAAGAATATTGTTCGGAGTGGAACTTTAATAGTACGTTTAATGAATCGAAATGGTAGAATTAATAGTATATTTGTTGTTTTCATTATTATAGTCTTATAGACATCTTTTACATTTGTTCATAAAACATTACACTGGAAGAAAAATGATGTATCCGGATACCCATGAACCATTGAACTTTGGTTCAATGGGTATTTGTTGAACTATATACTATTTACAAAGGATGTAAAAAAAAAATTAAAAAAAAAAAACCCAATTCTCAAAATATATTACAATAGTTGGTATCGATGTAATATAAATATTTATTTCCCTACAAAATATATGGCATGCCCATAATCAGCCAGTAGCCACAATGATCAAATGTATAGTTCTCATCATTAGAAACTCAAGATCGTTAATAACTTAGAAGACTTAACTTGATCATGGTCGATCCTATGAAAATTATCAAAATCTATGTTTATATAGATTAATATATATATATATATATATATATATATCAAAAGACAACCAAAAGTAATAATAAAATGTATCTTCAATACAAAAATAAGTTAAATATTTTTATTATTTTTTGTTGTGACTTAACGTGCATGATTCTAGTTTTTTTTCCCACCGAAACGTCGGAAAAACTTATTTCTCAGCTTATTCGAAAAAAAAGTAATTTCGAAATTACATTGTTTCCTATTAAACTCTAAATATTTCCAAAATATCTCTGAAAATCATGAAAACATCGAGAGGTTCGTAGTATATTTTCAAAAGGAGTTGCTCTATTGCCCAATATAGGGCTCTCAATCTCTGTTTTTAGAAGGAAAAAAAAAAAGGATATTAAATTTAATAATATCAATTTATCGTATATAAGCTAGTGTCAGTGTCAAATGTCAATAATATTATCAACACATTTTATTTTCTCACTTAAAAAATCAGCTAATTTTTGCCACGTAAAACTGTCACAGCTCAGAAGTGGACAAAAAGAAACAAAAAGAAAATAGGTCTCTTGCAGGTGATCGTGTCCACACGTTTCTTGCGGGCGATCGATCTCATCCACGGACGGTTGAGATTGCGATCAAGTACATTTCAAGGGTTACGGACCGTCGGATCAGATACTAACCGATATCACCATTTTGAAAACGGGATTTGCTCGTGTGGCAATTATTGGTGAACAATTATAGGAAAATTCTTGTCCAACTGAATTCAAATCAAATCAATTCAAATCCAATGAAATAATAACAATAATTTCTCAAATCAAATTGATAACACTGTTCAATAATTGACCAAGACTTAGCAATTTTCCATCACATGTTTCCATATCACATCTTTTCAATTGCTCGACTCTAATGAATAAAAATTGAAGTCGGATGCTAACCAATGTTTTAAAACCCAGTCCGGCCGGCCCGGTTCAATCGGTTTGACCCGGAACCGGCCCTTAAAACGAACCGGTCATACTCACAAAATCGTTCTTGGCTCAAAACCGATCGATTTGGTCAAAAACCGTTCGACCCACCGGTCAAACCGGTGACCCAGTAAAACCGATCCCGGGTCAATTGAACCGTTCGGTTTTTATAAATACCAAAATTCAAGCTTAAAACTTAATTTTTTCGCAAAAAATCACCAACCTTCTATTATTTTGCTCATCCAACATGATTGAAAGAAAATTTCTCAAGAAAAATCTTTCATTCGAACAAATCAAATCAAATCAAATCAAAATATATTATTTATAAAACTCTAGTCTTTTTCGTTTTAGTTTTTGTTGGTTTGTAAATTATTAAAGCTTTTAAATTTTTTTTGTTTAAAATTGTTGGTTTATTATATAATGATGTAGCAATTATGTCATTTGTGATGTACATTTGATTTTTGTTCCATGCATTCGAAAATTATATCACTTAAACATAATTTTATTTATTTAAAAAATTCTCAATTTTTTTCATGATTTTGATATAAATATATGAACTAAAAATGATTTTGAAAATAGGAAATATCAAATTTTTATGTTTTAAAATTTTATAATAAATATTAGTATTTTATTTAATATTTATTGTGTAATTATGACATCACTGGTTCAACCGGTATTGACTCAACGGTTGAACAAGTGACCCGTGACCCGATTAATTTTCCGGGTCGATGGCCGGGTTGGGTTTGAAAACATTGATGCTAACCAGCTGTCTAATTGGCAACAATTTCATCCAATTTATTGAGCTTTCTCTTCTTCATTAGTCAAGAAATTAATTTTAAAAAGTCTTTACTTCCGGCAAAATATATACTACTATTTAAATCGATTACGTCATCAACAACAAAAAATAATTATATTAATCATTATACAATATTAATGATTTTAACTTAAGACCTCAATAATTTCTTTATATTTGAGAAGTTGCCCTGTCTAAAAATATCTTTTCCAACGAAACCAAACTTACTAGCTTCATAACATCTATATATATATATATATATATGAAATTATATAATAAATAAATATATATATATATAAAGAAAATACGACAAGAAACATACGATAAATGAGGTGCGACAAATCAGGGGCCAATTGGATGGCACTCTATGCTATGAAAAAAAATGTTCAAGATAAAATTCTTAGAGAAATGCATTTGTTTGCATTTTCTAAAAAAAATCTCCCAAAAAAATCTCTCAAAATTACAAATAATTTGAATTTTTTTCCAACAAATTAATTTTACCATTTATGATTTGACAGTTAATACAATCAATTAAAATGGTTTTTCCGACTATCTTTCAAAGTAAAAAATTAATTTAATTACATATTCTAATACAAAATAATGCAACGTTTAAAATAAGATCCATTGTGACTATTTTTGGACGTCTAAATCAACGAGTTTGACTAACCACATTTAATAAAAATTATATTTAAATACCAACTCAAACAAATTTCTCACAATAAAAAATATATCACATCAACCACAATCATTACTTATTTTTCTCCTAAAAATCTCATCTTTCAAATCACATTTCTCATTTTTACCATAGAAAAAAATTCTCGGAGATGGATATGCCATCCAATTGGGCCCTCACATCCTTCTTTGTACTAGTGACAAAGAAAATTTCTTAGAACGTTCAATATCTGCCACTCATATTGCATTTACTCCATTTTGAATTTTCTCAACAATTAAGCCAAAGATTTTAGGCCTTCGGGTCCTCTTATCACTCGGTGGGGCCATCGGGAGCTACTCCCTCGCCTCGGCCTACGATGCGAGACAAGTGGCTAACTATCTATGGAACACTTACTTAGGCGGTGATTCGGGCTCCAAGCCTCCCGGCGACGCTGTTCTGGACGGCATAGATTTCGATATCGAATCGGGTTCAGGCCAGTTCTGGGATGAACTGGCTCGGGCCCTATCGGCCTTTAATCCGCAAAGATGGGTTTACTTATCGGCGGCCCCAGGATGCGCTATCCCGGCTGCTAACCTCGATACCGCTATTCGGGCCGGGCTTTTCGACTATGTTTGGGTACAATTTTACGAAAATGAGCAATGTGATTATAGGGGGAGTGTTGATAATCTCCTAGCTAGGTGGAACCAATGGGTGTCTTTGGTTCCATCGGGCCGCGTTTTCTTGAGATTACCGGCAGCACCAGAGGCGGCCCCCAACGGTGGATATATGCCGCTGGATGTGCTTGTTTCTCAAGTTTTGCCGACGATTAGGTCGTCGCCGAGATATGGAGGGGTGATGCTGTGGAGTAGGTTCTTTGATCAAAGCTTTAGTTCGGCTATTGTTGGCAGTGTTTAAGAGCTCTTCAAATCTTCTATTCCAGATATGTTATTTAATCTTGTATTCTATTTGCTCGTTATTTGTCTCGTGTATAAATTTGTTTCTCGAATATAAGTGAAATTCAATTTATACACGTGGTTTGAATATACTAGATGGAAAAGTATTTTGGAATGTAGATAAATATGGTTTAAAAGCATTCTAGCATGAATAAATAATTTTATTCTAGGTTTTGTTTATTCTAAGCCTATGTGGTGCAAGTAATAAACTTAAATACCTATGATGTCTATTCGCCTTCTCCATTGTGAGCCTATCAGGTATGAGTAACTTAGACTGGTTTAACTCTCTTGTGGTTTGCAGACTATTACATAAGAGCGAAATTTACCCATTGCGCACTTAATGGTAGCGACTGTGGATTTCCCCTGTTATCCAAAAAATCAAATACCATGTAATAAATTGAATAAATAAAATGATTTTATTCGAAGTGGAACTTCAGTAGTATGTTTAATGAATCGAAATGGTAGCTTATTAATAGTATATTTGTTGTTTTCATTATATTAGACATCTTTTAAATTTGTTTATAAAACATTACACTAGAAGAAAACGATGTACATTCGGATACCCTTGAACCAGTGAACCAAAGTTAATGGTATGTGACTATGTGTTGAACTATACTCTTTACAAAGGATGTAAAATGAAATTAAAGAAAATACCAAATTCTCAAATATATTAGAATAGTTGGTATCGATGTAATATAAATATTTCCCTCAAAATATATGACGTGCCCATAATCAGCCAGTAGCCAAAATGATCAAATGTATAGTTCTCATAATTAGAAACTCAAGATCGTTAATGACTTAAAAGACTCAACTTAATTATGGTCGATCCTATAAAAAATTATCAAAATTTATATTTATATAGATTAATTAATATATATAAATATATATATATATATATATCAAAAGACAACCAAAAATTAAAAGAAAAATGTATCTTCAACAAATATAAGTTAAATATTTTTATTATTTTTTGTTGTGACTTAGCGTGCATGATTCTAGTTTTCTTTTCTTTTTCACCGAAACGTCAAAAAATTTTATTTCTCGGCTTATTCGAAAAGAAAGTAATTTTGAAATTACATTGTTTCCTACTAAATTTTTAATATTTCCATAATTTTCATACCAACTCTAAATATTTTCAAAATATCTCCGAAAATCATGAAAACATCAAGAGTTTCTTAGTATATTTTCAAAAGGAGTTGCTCTATTGCCCAAGGTTTTGAAAGGGGCAAGGGCTTTGCTGGCACGAGTGCGTTAAGAGTGCGTTTCCGATGGGAGTTGCTAAGCTTAAAAAAAGGGCTTTCTCCGGGCTACCAGGAATCCTAGGGGCTTCTCTTTTATTCATTCCAGATTGCCCGTACTCTGAAGGAAGGGCTGGACTCTTTCTCCACTGTCCAATCCTATGCCGATTAGAGAAAGTGATCCATTCCCGTCTTCTTCTCATGATGCCATAGAACTTATTTAGAAAGTCGTTCTCTTCCGGTTCGTTCTGGCTCTCAATCTCTGAATTTTTAGAAGAAAAAAAAATGAAAGCATATTAAATTTGAGGGTGTTTGGCTAAGCTTATTTAAAACATCTTATAAGTTCTTACATCTTATAAGATGTTTTAAGAGCTTATAAGATGTTTCGTCTTATTTAAAAAATAAGCTCTTAAGTGTTTGGATAAAATAAGTCTATTGGACTTATAAGATGTTTTCAAATGTTATACGAGAGAATTGTGCAATATAAAAATAAATATTTTTTCGGAGAAAGGTATTGTTGGAAAGAATAAACTTAACTAGGTTTATTTTATGTCTTTGAAAAAATATAAACAATATCCCAAATTTAAGATTTTGAAATAAGTTGGGTTTTGCCAACTTATTTTTTATTTGCTTATAAGACCCAACCATCTTATTTTTTGGTCTCATAAGCACTTTTTTAAGAAAATTATCCAAACACTTTCATAGAGCTTATAAGCCCTCAAACATCTTATAAGATGTTTAAAAGAGCTTATAAGCTTAGCCAAACACCCACTTAATAATATCAATTTATCGTTTATAAGCTAGTGTCAATGTCAATTGTGAATAATGTCATCAACACATTTTATTTTCTCACTTAAAAAATCAGCTGATTTTTGCCACGTAAAACTGTCGCAGCTCAGACGTGGATGAAAACTAAAAAGAAACAAAAAGAAATACCAAACTAAAGATAAATAGGAATTAAAGAGAAGAATATTACCAATAATATTCTCTCTAATTAATTTTTCTATTATGGTATATGCTGGAAATGTTCTCATGCATTGAATTGCGTAAAATGGGCAGTATTATATTCACAACTCGATCTCTTAGAACTTATAATAAAATTTAAATTTTAATCTTAATTATACTTACACTTCACCCCTCGAAAAACTTGAATTTCCCTAAACATTTGATATATGCGTCAAAGATATATGCATCACTTTGACGCAATTATTATTTTCTTGCCAAATTTTGGTTGAAAATTATTTAAATTATTTTTTCATATGAGATTATGGTGAGAATTTTGCAACCCTAAGATATATATCAGAGAAGCACAACAGTTGTGGATCCAAATCCGAGAGAATCACAGAAAAATTATTTAAATGATTTCCGATCAAAATTTAGTAATTTGAGCAAAGTGATACATATATCAAATTTTTAGAGAGTGATATCTCTTTTTTGTATTTTTAGGGGAAAAAATATAAAATTCAAATTTTTCGAGGGGTAAACTGCACTTTACCCTTATACTTATAAATTAACTAGAACGGGTGGCACCGCGCAAGGCGCGGTGTTGTTGCCCGTATTATGAGGTAATATTGCCTTCAATGTCTTAATATTTATTAAAGAGAAACTAAATAGCATTAGGAATTATCTTTTGCATACACATGCAATCGATGAATTTTATAAATATAAAAAAACCTATATCATTTAATTGTTGTATATTACATAGTGCTAAAAACTATTGATTACATAGTTGTGTAGCTGTGCTATCTGTTGAAAAGACATCCACTGGCAACTGCTGATTCTGGAGAATCGCTTTCCTATTGTATGACAAACAAAGAAATATAGATATCAACATTAGTTAATGATATCTGGACCAAAGCATAAATTTAATAACCAATGAGTTCACAATGAAGAAGCATAATAGAGTAGTAGGAACAGTGTGATATCCACTCACAAGTCGTGGAAGGAACAAGGTGGGTTGCTTATGATTAGCTATATATCCACAGACTGAAGGTATATTAATAAGTTGATATCTTCAGATTGCTCAGAAAACAACTCATTCGGCAAGTTTATTGATGCAGAGGTTGGGACATAATCGGTATGTGCCATCATTAATGTCAATAGAGGAATATCTAAGGAAATACAATACTTGGATTTGTATGAATAAATTAGGGTGCTTATCTACTGATTATATGACAGTCCAGAGTTCGATTTGTCTCAAGTGAAGAAAATATGCCAAAGTAGAAGTCAGATGGAATCAATCACTAACAGCACAAGGAGCTCGATAAAAGACAAGTTGATTTCTAGTATTTAACCATAGAGTGTGCAAAGATAAGCGCATTTCTGAAGCAAAAACTTACTATTAACAAGGGGAACTGATAAACCGCGATGGCAGTTCTAAGTTAGTAATGTCAAGTACTCAATTCCTAATTCACCTAAAGCATAAGAAATCTACCTTCAATGCTGTAGCAGTGCCATAACCCATAAGGAGATCGAAGTTGTCCGTAATACTGACAGGCTATTTTAAGCAGTGTGAGGAGCAATCTCAAAACTTCAATCTTCCTGTAGTCCATGTCAGCAGTCTCGAGATTTGTAATTCTCTCGTCAATCCATTTATTCAACTCCTTAGTGCCTAAACTTCCACCAGTAAGTGGGCCTGGAGTGGATTGACGACACAGAGCCTGGAAATAATTGCAAACACCCAATATCCTATGCTGCAAGATTTCATCCTCAATTCCTTTTTCATTGCTTATGAACGTATCACTGGATAAGACATATAAAAGCTTCTAATGAGATTTAACTAATCAGTATGTCCCTTAAAATTAGGGTTCAACCCCCCCCACCCCACCAAAACAAAAGTAAAGAATAAAATACGTAAAATAATAAAGGTCTTAATACTAAACAAGGGGATATCTATAGAACAAGCCTTCACAATACATAACCAAAAGGCATAGATGACACTGATACAATAAACCAAGCTAAATCCTAACAAATTTCAGACTAACAGTTAAACAATTATCAACACTTAACAAATTCCATACCAACTCTTGTGCTAATACACCACCACCACCTCCATAAACAACTAAAAGAATCACAATCTCTATAGTTCATAAATCAATTCAGATAAATTAGTGAATCAAAGTATCAAACAAGTATTAAATCATTTCTTTTTCACAGACCCCATACTGAATCAAACACATATTCATATTGTACTAAAGAATCAATACATGATCAACATCACAAACATACATAAAAACCAAAAGCAAGCAGAGTATAGGCTCGAAAAGTAATAAAAGTAATTAAGAATCAAATACATACCGGCTGTGACGGTGGAGAACCGCTCCTGCCCAGCAAAATCGAACTTTTTGGCACTGAAACGAAGACCCGCTTCTGAAAACCCTCTTTGGTATGAACACCCGAAAACCCCCTCCGAGAATTCATTTTTTGACGCGAATCTATGACGAACAGCTGCCTATATAAATCAAATAGGTAAGAAGCTAGCTGTTTGGTATCGTGGAAGAATGACCGAGGAACGCGTTGTGCTGTGAAGACAGGTGCCGCCATAGGAAGAAGACACCGAGAAAGGTTGCGTGAGGAAGAAAACGCAAATTGTTAACCACAATCTGGTGTGGCCGAGTGCAAGGAAATAGACATCAAAATGACGCCGTTTTGATGTCGGGGAGGCAAAAGAAAAAATAAAGGAAAGAAAATTTAAGGGCTAAAATCCTGTGCTTTGTGCAACCTACTGACGAAAAAGAGGTGCTTTGCCTCTTGAATATATGTAGAATAGAATGAATACGCAACTTTTTGGGACTTCTCCGGTCCATATGACCATATGTCGTTTAATTAATTTAATTTGTCATTACATATATTTATATCTATGTCAATTGTATAAAGTTTTAATTTTATTTATTTTTACAAGTATTTAATTCTTAATTTCATTTACTATGTGGGAAAAATAAGCTAGTATTCAATTCAACAAATTCCTTGTCTAAAAATTTAGATTTGATGATAAAAATTATTTATCACATAATTAGTCGATAATTAAATGACAATCAAATCAGGGTTCTGTCCTTTAATTTTGTTTTCCATTTGTCTTTTTAGCTGGCAAATTTGTGTTTCTTAATAGCTGCCATATTTTCTTAGTACTAATAATACATTTAAATATGATAATAAGTACATTAATTATAATTAAGACAACTATTAACACCTGGCCAATGGCTACATAAAAAATTACAAAAACGAGTTTAATTATAGAACAGTAATTACGTGGGACCCATAGAGCGACTACGAGCCGCCGCTTACGCGGGAAAGATTACGCCACGAGCTACGTCATTGTCATTCGACGAGTTATAATTCTTACTCCCTCGGGAGCTACTCCCTCGCCTCGGCCTACGATGCGAGACAAGTGGCTAACTATCTATGGAACACTTACTTAGGCGGTGATTCGGGCTCCAAGCCTCCCGGCGACGCTGTTCTGGACGGCATAGATTTCGATATCGAATCGGGTTCAGGCCAGTTCTGGGATGAACTGGCCCGGGCCCTATCGGCCTTTAATCCGCAAAGATGGGTTTACTTATCGGCGGCCCCAGGATGCGCTATCCCGGCTGCTAACCTCGATACCGCTATTCGGGCCGGGCTTTTCGACTATGTTTGGGTACAATTTTACGAAAATGAGCAATGTGATTATAGGGGGAGTGTTGATAATCTCCTAGCTAGGTAGAACCAATGGGTGTCTTTGGTTCCATCGGGCCGCGTTTTCTTGAGATTACCGGCAGCACCAGAGGCGGCCCCCAACGGTGGATATATGCCGCTGGATGTGCTTGTTTCTCAAGTTTTGCCGACGATTAGGTCGTCGCCGAGATATGGAGGGGTGATGCTGTGGAGTAGGTTCTTTGATCAAAGCTTTAGTTCGGCTATTGTTGGCAGTGTTTAAGAGCTCTTCAAATCTTCTATTCCAGATATGTTATTTAATCTTGTATTCTATTTGCTCGTTATTTGTCTCGTGTATAAATTTGTTTCTCGAATATAAGTGAAATTCAATTTATACACGTGGTTTGAATATACTAGATGGAAAAGTATTTTGGAATGTAGATAAATATGGTTTAAAAGCATTCTAGCATGAATAAATAATTTTATTCTAGGTTTTGTTTATTCTAAGCCTATGTGGTGCAAGTAATAAACTTAAATACCTATGCTGTCTATTCGCCTTCTCCATTGTGAGCCTATCAGGTATGAGTAACTTAGACTGGTTTAACTCTCTTGTGGTTTGCAGACTATTACATAAGAGCGAGATTTACCCATTGCGCACTTAATGGTAGCGACTGTGGATTTCCCCTGTTATCCAAAAAATCAAATACCATGTAATAAATTGAATAAATAAAATGATTTTATTCGAAGTGGAACTTCAGTAGTATGTTTAATGAATCGAAATGGTAGCTTATTAATAGTATATTTGTTGTTTTCATTATATTAGACATCTTTTAAATTTGTTTATAAAACATTACACTAGAAGAAAACGATGTACATTCGGATACCCTTGAACCAGTGAACCAAAGTTAATGGTATGTGACTATGTGTTGAACTATACTCTTTACAAAGGATGTAAAATAAAATTAAAGAAAATACCAAATTCTCAAAATATATTAGAATCGTTGGTATAGATGTAATATAAATATTTCCCTCAAAATATATGACGTGCCCATAATCAGCCAGTAGCCACAATGATCAAATGTATAGTTCTCATAATTAGAAGTAGGGGTGGCAAATTGGTTCCGGAACCGTGGGTCCAACCCGACCCAATTAGTTTTGGGTTTGGATGGATCTTAAAAAAAAGAATTATGGTTCCAATTGGTTTTGTATTTTATTGAATTTTCATGACTTTGGTTTCTTATGGTTTTTGATTGGGTCCAAATTGGTTCCAATAATGGGCCTATTTTGGTTCCCAAATGGATCCAATTAAAAAAGAGAGAAATAATTCTCCATTTTTTCTTTCTTAGACCCAATTGATTTTCTTTATTTAAAATTTCACTTGTAGAGAATATGTGATTGCTTAAGAACTAAACCCATACTTGTTTTAGTCATTTGAGCTTTTTATTTTTTAATATATATTATATTTTTATTATTATATTAATAAATATATATTAAATAATTAATAAATATATATTAAATAATTAAAAATAAATAAAAATATTTGGCTCGGCTCGAGTACGGACTCGAGCTCGCGAGCTTGGGCTCGGCTTGAGCTCGAACCCATGCTCGCGAGCTCGAGTCCGAGCTCGAAAATTTTGGGCTCGGCTCGAGTTCGAGCTCGAGCTCGAGCTCGCGAGCTTGGGCTCGGCTCGAGCTCGAACCCATGCTCACGAGCTCGAGTCCGAGCTCGAAAATTTTGGGCTCGAGTTCGGGCTCGAGCTCGCGAGCTTGGGCTCGGCTCGAATCCATGCTCACGAGCTCGAACCCGAGCTCGAAAACTTTGGGCTCGACGAGTTCGAAAAAAATGTCAAGCTCGGCTCGTTTACACCTCTATTCTGAACCGACTAACTTTCAAATAGTAACATAAATTATAACTTAGTATCAATTAATATATCTTTAATTTCTGTAACCGAAAAAAAAAATTATATTTTTAATTTTTGTAACCGAAAAAAAAAATTATATCCTTAATTTCTCTACATTAATTTTTTCGTTATAAATTAAAATACATTAGCTAATAATATATTTTACATATAAATTATTACATTTGTATAATATGATTGGAATTTTTATAAGAAAATTATAAAAATATAATGTAATAAGTTAGTTAGTGAACAAGAAAAAAAAATTATTTGCATTATATTGGATTAGTTGGTGAACAAGAAAAAAAGATTAGTGATTAGTATACAAATGTTTGCATTGTGTTGGATCCATAAGTCACCAACCTCCTATTTTGGATCCTTTATGGTTCCTAAATGGATCTTTGTATAAGAACCATTTGGAACCAATCAAAACCAATAAGGACCCAATTCATATTGAAAAGACATTTTGGTTTCTTGTTGGTTCCAACTTATTTTTTTTACAAACCCAATTGGACCCAACCCAAATCCGATCCGATCCACCCATTTGCCACCCCTAATTAGAAACTCAAGATCGTTAATAACTTAGAAGACTCAACTTAATTATGGTCGATCCTATAAAAATTATCAAAATTTACGTTTATATTGATTGATTAATATATATATATATCAAAAGACAACCAAAAATAATTAAAAAAATGTATCTTCAATACAAAAATAAGTTAAATATTTTTATTATTTTTTGTTGGGGCAAAATATAAATAACCCCACGTGAAATACTTTATTGGCTGAAAATCCCTTGTCAAATTTTCAAATTGCATGAAACCCCACTCCATCCATATTCCATCCATACTGATGGAATGTTATATCTACTAAAATATAGCCGATAAAATTTTATGTGCAATTTGTATCAAACTATACGATAAAAATATAGCCATCCATTTCTGTATATCCACTCTAACACCGATAAATTTTTACCCGATTTATCTATTATACCGCTCATACTTAACTAACTAAAAAATCTAATTTGATTGTCCAACTATACGATTAAAATGGGAGAAATTAGATCATATTTCTTCAAACTTTATGCATAAAGCCGCAATCTAAAATCAATCTTATGCACAAAAGGGTGTCCAGATTAAACAAAACTGCAAGCATCATAACCCAATTATTTTTAATACTTTTGGGTTAAAAGATTTTCTTTTTCTTCTATCTTTTTGGTCAATCATTAACTTTTGAATGAATTGGGTTAGCATTTTTCTTCTTCTTTTTTTAGCTTAAGGGTTATATTTTAGTGGATATGCCATTCCATCGGTATGAATGGAATATGGATGGAGGTGGTTTCATTCAATTTGAAAATTTTACAGGAGTTGTTAGGCAAAATATATATATATATATATATATATATATATATATATATATATTTTTTGTGACTTAGCGTGTATGATTCTAATTTTCTTTTCTTTTCCATCGAGACGTCGGAAAAACTTATTCCTCAGCTTATTCAAAAAGAAAGTAATTTCAAAATTACATTATTTCCTACTAAACTTTTAATATTTCCATAATTTTCATACCAACTCTAAATATTTTCAAAATATCTCTGAAAATCATGAAAACATGGAGAGTTTCTTAGTATATTTTCAAAAGGAGTTGCTCTATTGCCCAATATAAGGCTCTCAATTTCTGAATTTTTAGAAGAAAAAAATGAAAGGATATTAAATTTAATAATATCAATTTATCGTTTATAAGCTAGTGTCAATGTCAATTGTCAATAATATCATCAACACATTTTATTTTCTCACTTAAAAAATCAGCTGATTTTTGCCACGTAAAACTGTCACAGCTCAGAAGTGGATGAAAACTAAAAAGAAACAAAAAGAAATACCAATCTAAAGATAAAGAGGAAGAGTAATAATATATACCACCGTTTTCATACCACCGATTTTTCACTCCTTCTATTATTAGTAAACAATCATTTGGATTTAATTAATTCAATTGAATTTAATATATTCAAACTTTCTAAATCAAGGGGTGGTGAAAAATTGGTGGTATGAAAACGGTGGTATATAGCATTACTCAAAGAGGAATTAAAGAGAAGAATATTACCATAATATTCTCTCTAATTAATTTTTCTATTATGGTATATGCTGGAAATGTTTTATACATTGAATTGCGTAAAATGGGCAGTATTATATTCAAAATTCGATCTCTTAGAACTTATAATAAAATTTAAATTTTAATCTTAATTATACTTACACTTCACCTCCTCAAAAAATTTGAATTTTGCACTTTCCCTCCTAAAAACACAAAAAAAAGACACCACCCCCTAAAAATTTGTTATATGCATCACTTTGCCGCAATTATTATTTTTCGGCCAAATTTTGATCGAAAATTATTTAAATTATTTTTTCAGATGAGATTATGGTGAGAATTTCGCAGCCCTAAGATATATATTAGAGAAGCACAACAGTTGTTGGTCCAAATCCGAGCATGTGAGAGAATCACAGAAAAATCATTTAAATGATTTTCGATCAAAATTTACCCGAAATTTAGTAATTTGAGCAAAGTGATACATATATCAAATTTTTAGAGGGTGATATCTCTTTTTTGTGTTTTTAGGGGAAAAAATATAAAATTCAAATTTTTCGAGGGGTAAACTGCACTTTACCCTTATACTTATAAATTAATGAATACGCAACTTTTTGGGACTTCTCCGGTCCATATGACCATATGTCGTTTAATTAATTTAATTTGTCATTACATATATTTATATCTATGTCAATTGTATAAAGTTTTAATTTTATTTATTTTTACAAGTATTTAATTCTTAATTTCATTTACTATGTGGGAAAAATGAGCTATTATTCAATTCAACAAATTCCTTGTCTAAAAGTTTAGATTTGATGATAAAAATTATTTATCACATAATTAGTCGATAATTAAATGACAATCAAATCAGGGTTCTGTCCTTTAATTTTGTTTTCCATTTGTCTTTTTAGCTGGCAAATTTGTGTTTCTTAATAGCTGCCATATTTTCTTAGTACTAATAATACATTTAAATATGATAATAAGTACATTAATTATAATTAAGACAACTATTAACACCTGGCCAATGGCTACATAAAAAATTACAAAAACGAGTTTAATTATAGAACAGTAATTACGTGGGACCCATAGAGCGACTACGAGCCGCTGCTTACGGGGGAAGATTACGCCACGAGCTACGTCATTGTCATTTGACGAGTTATAATTCTCTGTGGCACATAAATAACGTTTTTCGTGCAACCGTTTGCTAATTGGAGAATTTTGGATATTTTGGGATAATTCTCCTCATATAACATTTTGGATAATTCCAATAAAACATTTATTTTCAATTTTTATATAATTTATCAGAGAAATAAATTGCAAGAATAATTATATGCTACAAAATTTGTATATACATTGCAAAGTTCCACATATTCGACATAATTAATTTCTTATCACAATAAGTTAATAATAAATGCTAACAAAGACATAATCACAAACTAATTATAACACATATTTTTAATCAAATAAATGATATAAATAAAAATTAACCATAAAAAATAAGTAAAATAGTTCAATATCGTAGTAACGTAATAAGTGTATATCTTTTTGCTAAAAATTATATTAAAATTTTTAATTTTTAATTTTGTAATTTAAAATCAGATATTTTGGTTCTAAAGTCCATCTTATTTTCTAAGTACTAATAAATGCGTTTACGCTTTATTTATTTAAGGACAAGATCTTTTGACTTACGGAGGGATGCATAGGAAGAAACGTGAACCCACACGCGGAGGATCGACACCGCTGCCACTAACGTGCACAGTATTCTTAACATGCGCCTCTGATTCCCACTATTAATAGAAATCAATCTCATTTTCTCCACCATTCTTTTCTAATCTCTCTCAATCGCCTTCAGATTAGCCTTCACTTAAAACCCTAGTTTTTACCAGGCGGCTCATTCTATGTTCAGTTGTTCCTGCTGCCTTTAATCTTGTCGAGGTAATTCCGATTTTCATTTCAGAAAAAGATAGATCAGCAATTTCTTTAATAAATCTGATTGAATTCTATTTTATTCATGTTTTTGTTTTCTGTTTTTGATTTTTTACAAGATTGAAGTCTAATTGGTGGAAATTCGGAAAATTATGTTGTATTTAGTGTAGTCTCCGGATTTAATCTGAAATTTTATTTTGTTTTTCATTTATTATCAATATGTATGTATATAATATATATATATATGTGTGTGTGTATATATTTATATGTTTCTTGAATCATAGAAAATAGCCTCCACTTTCTCTTTGAGCGCAGAATTTAAGTTTTTTTAGTTTTCTTATTTTTTCCAAGAATCGGTGGCTTGGCATCTTCTAATTGTTGATCGGTGTGAAGATATAGTTGCATTTAGAGTTATTTGCTTGCTGGATTTGGATTTTGGATTCTAACAATTATGAATTGTTTCAGTTTTTTAGCTGGGATAGCTCTCAACTTGTATTGATTTCGAAATTATTTAACTCTAAATTGTTTAAACTTTTACCTGTAAAACTATCAGCTGACAAATTTTAATTGCTTAATACAGGATGACAGTTGCAAGTTTTATTCTGCTACCAGTTCAAGTGTTTCTCAATTAATGCTTCCTTACAGCTCGTGACTGTCGTACATAAATTGAATTCTTAGCTCTTAGAATGGATCGAAAGGACACATCAGGTTTTGTTAGTGGTGGTTGCTTACTCTTAGAAAGTTTCGGTTCGATCTTTAGCTTTTAGATTTTTTTTCTCCACATTTTCTTTTTCCTTTGTGACCTCAGAAGTCCTGTAAACTATTGTTTTTCTATTATTTTACTATTTAGAGTTCGATTGGTTGAAGTCGTGAATTCTAGTGCATGGATGGTACCCCTGGCTATACAACTACATTGGCCTTTGGGTCAAAAGATTTGGGAAAAATTGTTGATCAAACAATTATTTCTACTCTAGATTTTGATTCACATCATGTTTCAACCTCTTATTTTCCAAAGGGAAGCAAGCGAAAATGTACTGCTGCTGATCAACACATCAACTTGGAAAAGG
Source organism: Verbascum thapsus (assembly GCA_963669365.1). NCBI lineage: Eukaryota > Viridiplantae > Streptophyta > Magnoliopsida > Lamiales > Scrophulariaceae > Verbascum > Verbascum thapsus. The sequence goes on along the minus strand of OY770107.1, from coordinate 8,450,568 downwards.
ATGATTGTTCTTTGGTTCTTGGGTTGGGGCGTTCTTCTAGCTCCTGTAATACGATATGGTCGGGGAAAAAAATGGAAGAGGACTCTTCAATAGATCTTGGTCTACATATCAATCTCGAGACAGTACATAATGGATCATACAAAGCGAAGTAGGTCTCACCTGGGACACTTGTTGCGAAGAGATCTATTTTGGACCTTCAGTTAAGTCTATCCACTGGACCAGATGAATCTGATGTAACCATTATTACCCCAAGGCTCATCCCTCATCACAACTATTCGGGATTATCAGCTTTGCCTCCCACAGTTCAACTTGTGGATGAAGGGTCAACATCATCTCGGTGGAAAACTGGCCCTCTTGTTGCCCCATTACAGAATATAGGAATCTCCATCCCATTAGACCAAAATGCCCCTAAAATTGCTAATCCATTGACCAGAAAAGGCAAAACTAGTGCAAAACCCTGCAGATTTGAAGGATGCACAAGGGGTGCTAGAGGTGCATCCGGCTTATGTATTTCCCATGGAGGCGGCAGGAGGTGTCAGAGAGCAGGATGCCACAAGGGTGCCGAGGGCAAAACTGTCTTTTGCAAGGCACATGGAGGTGGTAGGCGGTGCCACCATCTGGGGTGTACTAAAAGTGCTGAGGGCAAAACCGACTACTGCATAGCCCATGGTGGCGGTAAACGATGCATCCACGAGGGTTGTGCTCATGCAACAAGAGGTAAATCTGGCCTTTGCATTCGTCATGGAGGCGGGAAAAGGTGCAGGATTGAAAATTGCGCTAAAAGTGCTGAGGGCATTTATGGGCTTTGCATATCTCATGGAGGCAGTGTACAAAAGGTGCTCAAGGAAGCACAATGTTTTGTAAAGCATTCTCTTCTTCATTAGTCAAGAAATTAATTTTAGAAAGTCTTTACTTCCGGGGAAATATATACTACTATTTAAAATCGATTACGTCCTTACATCAACAACAAAAAATAATTATATTAATCATTATACAATATTAATGATTTTAACTTAAGACCTGAATAATATTTTTTATATTTGAGATGGTATTCCTATCTTAAAATATAATACTTTCATATTTTCCATCGAAACCAAAATTACTAGCTTTATAACATCTATATATATATATATATGAAATGAAATACGAGAAGAAATATAATTTCGAGACGAAAAACGAGGCTCGACAAATCACATCCTTCTTTGTACTAGTGACAGAGAATTTCTTAGAACGTTCAATATCTGCCAAACTCATTTTGCCTCTTCACAATTTTGAATTTTCTCAACAAATAAGCCCAAGACTTTAGACTTGACTACATATTACGTCTAGACCACATATACAATCCTTAGTTCATTTTTTCCACAAGTCCTTGAGGTCCCTTCTCACCTCTCACCCCTATAAATCTACACACAAATCTCTTCACAAAATCATCACAAAACAAAAAAGAAAACTCAAATTCAATCTTTTCACAATGGCATTCTATCCTCAAACATCCCTTCTCATTTTCTCAATCATTATTGCATTTTCACTTCTCAAACCCTCACTCTCCCAATCCGCCGGAATCGCCGTTTACTGGGGCCAAAACGTCAGCGAGGGCACCCTAGCCGACACCTGCGCCACCGGACTCTACCAGTTCGTTAACATTGCATTTCTAACGACCTTCGGAAATAGCCAAACCCCCGTTTTAAACTTAGCGGGCCATTGCTATCCTCCGTCCGGGACATGCACGGTCCTAAGCAACGATATTCGGGCCTGTCAGGCCCGAGGCATTCGAGTCCTCTTATCACTCGGTGGGTTCGTCGGGAGCTACTCCCTTGTCTCGGCCGACGATGCGAGACAAGTGGCAGATTATCTCTGGAACACTTACTTAGGCGGTAATTCGGCCTCCAGGCCCCTCGGTGATGCTGTCCTGGACGGCATAGATTTCGATATCGAATCGGGTTCAGGCCAGTTCTGGGATGAACTGGCTCGGGCCTTGTCGGCCTTTTATCCGCAGAGACGGTTTTTCTTATCGGCGGCCCCACAATGCCCTATCCCGGATGCTCACTTGGATACCGCTATTCGGACCGGGCTTTTCGACTATGTTTGGATACAATTTTACAACAATGAGCAATGTGACTTTAGGGGGGGTCTTGATAATCTCCTAGCTAGATGGAACCAATGGGTGTCTTTGGTTCCATCGGCCCGCGTTTTCTTGGGATTACCGGCGGCACCAGAGGCGGCCCCCAACGGTGGTTATATGCCGCCGGATGTGCTTGTTTCTCAAGTTTTGCCGACGATTAGGTCGTCCCCGAATTACGGAGGGGTGATGGTGTGGAATAGGGCCTTTGATCAAAGCTTTAGTTCAGCTATTGCTGGCAGTGTTTAAGAGCACTTCAAATCTTCGATATGTTATTTCATCTTGCGGCCTCGTGTGTAAATTTGTTTCTCAAATATACAAGTGATATTGAATCTATATACACACGGTTTGGATATATATAAAATAGAATACGAGATAGAAGACTATTTTTGGAATAGACGATGGATACTGTTTAAAAGCATTAATAAATAATCACGGAATCTTGAACTTTGGGATTAGCTTAATACCGGGTTTTCTTTTTTTAAGCTTATGGCGCATGTAATAAACTTAAATACCATGCAATAAATTGAATAAATAAAAGGATTCTGTTCGGAGTGGAACATTTGTCGCATTTAGAAAATGGACTTTTTCAATGGGCTTTTTAAATAAGTCCTTTTACATTATATTTAAGTGTTTGGTAAACACATTTTTTTAAAAGTGCTTTAGAATCAAAAGTCAATTTTCTTTTTTGGTAAACTAGTTCAAAAGTGCTTAATTAATAATTCTTTACAATATTGCCCTTATCAATATTTGCAACCATGATGCTATTTGATACATTTTATTAATATAATATATATATATATATTAATATATTTTAAATATATCCTTACAAATAAATATATCATTACAAATTTTAATGATTGAATATTATTAAGATACATAATTATAAATTATTACACATATAAAAGATTTTTTTATTTACAAACACATATTGCAAAGAGTGATAAAGAGTACCTGCTAATTAATATTACAAGTGAAGACACATTAAGTTCCTTTAATATTCTTAAACAATAAATGCATAAAATCAAAATTGAACCATAATATCTAACAAATTCTTCAACTTTAAACCTTCAAATTGAATTGACAAAGTAATCTCATCTTAATCAAAATCCATGGTATATGGAATCAGCAATAGCATCACGTATCAAAGCCATCTCTTCAGTTTCTTGTTGATTCATTGCTTCGTATGATCCATCATCATTTTCATGTTCATCTAAATTTGTCTCTTCGTTGTCACTAGAATAATCTTCATCTTCATAACGTCTAAAAATTTCATCATTTATTGCTTCTTGTCGTATGTAGTTATGTAATGCCATTGATGCCACAACAATTAGTCTTTGAGTTTGGAAACAAAATGAAGTCATTTTCTTCAAAATTGGCCAACGCGACTTCCACGCTCTAAAGGATCGCTCGATTATGTTCCTTAGTGATGAATGTGCATGATTAAATGACTCTTTAGGTCCACTTGCTTGACCTCCTCTTCGAAATTGTTCAATATGATAGCGAACCCCTTTATAAGGTGCCAAAAATCCAGGCATATTTGGATACCCGGCATCCACAACATAATATTTACCTAGAAAGAGAGAAATGTATAAATTACTAACCATAAATATATGTATTAAAGAGAACTACTAAAATAATGCTAACCTTTGGGAGGCATAGGAAATTTTAAACTTTGTTTATTAATAGCTTCATGAGGTATGCGAGAATCATGAGCCGTTCCTTCCCATCCTGCCCAAACAAAACTAAATCGCATATCAAATGAACAAACAGCCATAACATTTTGAGTACAATCTTTTTTTCTTCCACGATACGAAAGTTGTTCTCTAATTGGGATGACTGCATCTACATGTGTCCCGTCAATGGCACCAATACATCCCTTACAAAAAATCAAGAAAAATAATCAATATATAAGAAGATTTCGTTGATAAGTTTATGAAGTAATAAATAAATAGCCAAACAAATATATAAAAGATTACCTTGAAATGTGGCCAATATTTAGGATTTTTTCGTATATGACTTGGTATTTCTTCAAATGACGGCGGGACAATAATTGACATGGAAAAAATTGCTAGAGCTTTCAACACTATGTTGAAGTGACGACTAATAGTTTCCCCAGAATATAGTCATAAACTAAACAATAAACTAAACACAAATTACTCGAATATTCATGCCCAGGAATATTGTGCAAATTTGAATTGATGAGCAGTCTGTGACCCTATGGTTGTTATGGATTATTAGTTTAAGATTTTCAAATGTATATATAATAAATAATTATTTAATCTGTAAGACTTTTATAATGAATTATGATTAATATTGTATATATATAATATATATTTGTATGCCATGAATAAATTCCTTAAAAATCTTGCCAAAAAATGAGCTTCTTAAGATATATATATATATATATTATAATTATCTGGAAGTCATTAACTATTTGAAATTCCTAAAATCAACCCGTGATACCAAGTACCAACTTAATTTTTTGGAGATTGGAAAATGAATATAGCTGCAGTGTATAAATTGCAGGTTATTAATTATTGCTAAAATTTAAGAAGAAATTTATTTAAATTAGTTCTTCAATAGGCCCTACAACTGATAAGTTATATTGAAACTGGAACCAAACTTAAAATAACAATTTTCAAACATCTTTATTCGCATCAAGATCAGTCAGATGGCTGCACAAGATTAAGTCAGATGGCTGCACAAGATTAAGAAACAGGGAGTTCATGAGCCAAAAATGATCACTGTGTAAGAAGCTTAATTAAACTTAAAAGGGATTCAATTGAGTAACATTAACCGAAATGGGAAGTTCACCTAAAATTAGATTGTCCAGCCATATTGTGTTTCATTAATGAGTTGACTCAAATTATAATCCTATAACTAATTTATATAGAGCGTACAATGCCTTCTTTAGGTAGAAAATTATTGGCAATAATAAAGATTCCTCAATTTGAGTTGTTCCTAGTTTGTAGTCCTTGTATGCTAATAAGTAGAGAATATGATGTCAGGATATCTGTGCAGCATCACTTTACGACACTTGAGCTTGGCGTGTTATATTCTATTAGGTAATCAGCTAATCTCATAGGACGTGATTGGTATACTGGAATGAAGTGGGAATGGAATGGGCATTCCTATGTTCATTCCCATTCTAATGATTGGTATGTTTTTTTGTTGGGAATGCTCATTCCTATTGGAATCCATATTCCCAAAAGTATGGGAATAGTGATTCCTTCCATACCCCTTGGGTTTGGCTATTCCTTGCCTATCAGGAATCAATCATATTTTTTTATGATATTATTTTCTTCACACCAATATAAAAGTTTTGTAAATTTGATGAATGCAATATATATATATATATATATATATATATATTTTGGACTTATGATTAATAATCACAAATTATTTTAAAAATAATATAAATTATTAAAAATTTCAAAAAATTATTTAAATGCATTGAAATAACTAAAAAATACATATTATTTTTCCTACGTACTAAGTCGAAATATTTTCGTCAATAAGAATTACTTAATTATAATAAATATAATTTCAAATGTAACAAAAATAGGAAAAAATACAAAAATAAATTGAAAAAATATAAAATAATATTGCGTTTATCAATAAAAAGTATTAGAAAATATGAATTATTATATAGACAATATTACATATATAACTCTTTCAATCATTATATAATAACTATATTTTTCCCATTTTTTATTTAATTTTTTCCATTTTTTCATCATGTCCCGTGTTATTTTTCTTTAAATAAAAAGTTCAAAGTCTCAAATTATTTAAATTTCATAGAATTAGAATTGAATTCAAATATGTATTCGAGTTTAATAAATAACTCAAATATAAGAATATACAGAATTAAAAAAAAATCTCATATCTCCAATTCATTTCCTTTCTCATTCCTGCACCATACCAATCATAGGGTTTATGAAATCAATATCATTCCATTCCCATCTCCATTCAATTCCTTGTACCATTCCATTCCCACCATAATTCCATTCATTCATACCAATCATGTCCATAGTGCTAATTTGATTCCTTATACATATTGAGCTAGGGAAATTACTTTATTCCAGATTAACAGCAACTATCAACAGACCCAAAATGAGCTTCAGAAGTAAAAGTTAGATCAGGATCTGACTGTTTAAATAAATATCAATTCACACCTGCGGAGCAAAAATATATACTAGCGTTCCTAATACTGCACCTCCCACAAGGAAACCAACCATAAAATCAGCACCAGTTCAACCATTACATTTTCAACAAAAGTAATAAATTACAGTAAAACATATTCCAGCAATAAACATTCACATAAACATATTAAAACAGTAATTCAAATTGACATATTCCAGCAATTATAAAAGTAATAAATTACAGTAAATTAAACTATAAAAGATTGCTAACCTTGAAGTTTTTGAGTGTTCAACGTCCGAGGGTTTTCTGAGAGAGGTACGTGTGAATTCTCTTCTTCTTTAGCTATTTTTAGAAAAGAAATAAAGGGCAAATTTGTAAAATAACAAAAGCCACTAACCATTGATAGAGAAGTGGGGAAACCAACGTGAGAAAAAGTCACTAATTCCCACTTCTCCAAAATGGGCTTTTGAAAAAAGTGACTTATTCTAAAAGTCCATTTGAATTTTTCACCAAACAACTAACATGTTTGCAAATGGACTTTTATCTCCAAAAGCCCATTTGAAAAGTGCTTCCAAACACATCCAATAACTCTGATGAATTGAAATAGTAACTTATCACTATTATATTTGTTTTTTTCATTATTATAGATATCATTTATAGGTACATAAAATACTACACTTGAAGAAAAATGATTGAAAATTAAGGATTTCAAGTTAATTAATAAACTTAATGAAACTGTATGAATGACTTTTTGAGTTTCAACTTTCAATGGACTTCAAAACCCATTTAACTAACAATAGATAAATTTTCAATAATTCCAATTTAATTGCACCCAATTTTTCATCATTTGTGGTAAACTTTTCCAAATCATTCTTCCATCGAAACCAAGCTTAGGTACTCTAAAGAATTTAAAATATAACATTAAATCCAAGTATTATACAAAGTAATATTTGAGTTTGCAAAAAGTTTGACCATACAAAAATTAGTATCAAATTAACTAGTGTGAGATTCAATATATATATAGTAGCGACTTTCCACGCGGTATTCACATGCATAATTATTTTTATGTGTAATTTAAAAATATAATTAATATTAATTTTAAAGAAATATTATAATTTCTTGAGAGATAAACGGGGATGTGAGAATAGAGGGATGGTGGTAGAGAACGTGAGTTTTAAATTGAACATGCAAATGACAAATTTCCCTATTTTCAACCGCTTGTGTGTATTAGTCCCGATGGTATATTTGACAAATGAAAAATGGTATGACAATTACCTAATTATGATGAAATCCTTATTTTACCCTCAAAATCACACTTATATTTTCAAATTATAAAAAAACAAAGGGCTAAAATGTGTAAAAAAGGCTCAAAATAACTTCAATTTGTGAGACAAAAAAGCCTTTGTTTTTATAATATTATAGACTATATATATATATATATCAAAACACTACAAAAAATAATAAAAAAATGTATCTTTAATATAAAAATATATCAACTATTTTTTGTTGCGTCTTAGGGTATGCATGATCCTAATTTTCTATTCTTTTTCACTTAAACGTTTTTATTTTTCAGATTATTCGAAAAGAAATTATGAAATAATTTCGAAATCACATTATTTTCTATTAAATTTTTAATATTTCCATAGAGTTTCTACGAAAATTATGAAAACATTTAAGAGTTTCGTAGTTTATTTTCAAAAGGAGTTGCTCTATTGCCCAATACAGAGCTCTCAACCTCTGAAATTTTAGGAAAAAGATAAAAAAATATTTATATATAATAAAAAAACAGTAAATCTAATAATCAAACAAAAATTTATTCATACGGGAGTTATTTTTTTTACTATGCGTCTCAAAATGAAGATCATTGTTGTTCTAATCAAAATAATTTTTTATACATAATTTGCATTTATTTTAAAAACATGACATTATTGATATTAACTTCCACTACAAGAAAACGGGGCTTTTGAGACGGATTATTTCATCTCAGACGTCCTGATTTCCGTGACTGATGCTCAATTGAGACGAAACTATACCATCTCAAATTTAGACGTTGATACCCTCGTCGCAAATCTGAGACGGATTTTGAGACTAATATGGTTGTGACGAATATATTTCATCTCAAATTCTGTCTTAGATTTTGACATTTTTCATCTCAAATTCTGTCTCAGATTTTTGACATTTTCCATCTCATATCCGTCTCAGATTCTGTCGAGTTTTGACATATTCATATATCATTATACATGCTCATTCTATTCTTTAACTACTCATTACAAACAAACAAAACCTTCAAAATAACCAAAACATTTAATTGTCTTTAGTAGATCTAACAAATCACATCTTTCTTTGTACTAGTGACAGAAAATTTCTTAGAACATTCAGGCCCCAATTGGATAGCCACCTCTACTCCAAAAAAAAAATTTCAGAGTAAAAAAACTACGAAAATTCAATTGTTTGGTATGTTACGAAAAAATTATTTAAGAAAATCTCACAAAATTTTAGATAATTTGAAGAAATTTTTGCAAAAAAAGAGAAAAATTTACTCTTACTATTCATGATTTGACAGTTAACACAATCGATTTATAAGGTTTTTCCGGCTATTTTTCAACTCCAAAAATCAAATTAATCACATATTCTAATGTAAAATAATGCGACGTTTAAAATAAGATCCCTTCACAAAATCATCCCTTCTCATTTTCTCAATCTTTGTTGCATTTTCACTTCTCAAACCCTCACTCTCCCAACCTGCCAGAATCGCCATTTACTGGGGCCAAAACGTCGACGAGGGAAGTAGGGCACCCTAGCCGACACCTGCGCCACCGGACTCTACCAGTTCGTTAACATTGCATTCTTAACGACCTTCGGAGATGGTCAAACCTGAAAGAATATAATTCTGTGTCCTTTTCATTCATCTATCGATCAATATATATACAAGTCATTAGTAATTACAATCCTACAAATTAGGCTATAATTAAGGCTATTAAATATACAACAGGATATACGAAATATTTGAAGAATATTTCGGATTCTATCAAGGCTATAATTAAGGCTACTAAATATACAAATTGATATACAAAATATTTGAAGAATATTTTGGATTCTATCACTCCCCCGCAGTCGAAACCGGAGGTTCACGAACATTGAGACTGGTCCGGAAGTCGTCGAATAATATAAGAGGCAACCCCTTAGTGAAAATATCTGCCACCTGGTACCGAGATGGCACATGATGAACACGAACTTCACCGCGCGCAACTTTTTTTCGAACAAAATGGATATCCATTTCAATGTGCTTCGTGCGCTGGTGTTGTACAGGATTCCCGGAAAGATAAATGGCACTCACATTGTCGCAATACACCAATGTTGCCTTACGGATGGGACAATGGAGTTCCAGGAGAAGATTACGAAGCCAGCATGACTCAGAGACAACATTTGCGACCCCTCTGTATTCGGCTTCTGCACTAGAACGAGATAGAGTAGGCTGTCGTTTTGACGACCACGAGATCAAATTGTCACCCAAAAAAACACAGTATCCAGAGGTGGATCGTCTCGTATCGGGACACCCTCCCCAATCCGCATCAGTATAAGAGACAAGGTCTGTAATAGAGGAAGGAGAAAGATGTAGGCCAAGATGAAGAGTACCTCGGATATACCGTATGATACGCTTCAGAGCATTCATATGTTCATCTCGAGGGTCATGCATATGGAGGCAAATCTGTTGAACAGCATAAGAAATGTCCGGCCTAGTAAAGGTGAGATATTGTAGTGCACCTGCGAGGCTACGGTATAGCGTCGGATCAGCAAACGGCTCGCCTTTAGTGGCACTAACTTTCGGCTTTGTGTTAACAGGAGTGAGACTCGGCTTGCAAGAAAGCATACCAGCACGATCAAGAATGTCCTCGGCATACTTTTGTTGTGATAAAAACAACCCACCTTTGTGTCGAGTCACACGAATGCCCAGAAAATAGTTCAAAAACCCCAAATCCTTCATAGCAAACTCGGAGCTAAGATGTGCCATTATAGATTGGCGGAGATCCTCAGACGAAGCCGTCAAAATAATATCATCGACATATAACAGTTAGTAAGCCATATCAGACCCTTGCTTGTAGAGAAACAAGGAAGTATCCGATTTACTGTTAGAGAAACCAATGGTGGAAACAAAATCAGCAAACCTCTTATACCATGCCCGGGGGGCTTGTTTAAGCCCGTACAGAGATTTCCGCAATAAACAGACATAATCAGGATGCACCTTGTCTCGAAATCCCATAGGCTGATGCATATAAACAGTCTCTTTCAGGTTTCCATGCAAAAAAGCATTACTGACATCTAACTGGTGAATCGACCATTGCTTCGATAGAGCAATACTGAGTACGGTACGAATGGTTGCCGGCTTCACCACCGGACTGAAAGTCTCGCCACAATCAATGCCAACTCTCTGAGTTTTACCATCACCTACAAGACGGGCTTTATGCCTCTCAAATGATCCATCAGATTTGACTTTATGAGTAAAAATCCACATAGAACGAATAACATTAACACCCGGGGGGCGGGGCACCAAATCCCACGTCTTATTTTTAATAAGAGCATCAAATTCATCGGCCATAGCCAAATTCCAATTCGGGTCACGAAGGGCAGCCACAGGGTTACGGGGTAGAGGTGATCGCGTAACAATGGTGGTATGAGCCTGAGATGGGTCGAATATAGGATTAGGCTTGAATATACCGTGTTGGCTGCGGGTGATAGGACGTTGGACTGGAAATATAGTGGGCTGAGGCGACGTACGTGTGGGCTGAATTGGTGTCGAGATTCGCCTAGAAATAGGTGAGGATGGAGTTGGTGAGGAAATTGGGATGGATTGGGCCGCAGGAGCAAGAGAGGGAGACTGTTGTGTTTGGTATTGGTGGAGGAAATATGGAGACATACCATTATCTAAAAAATCATAATCACCTGTACAAGATTGATGGACTTTGGCAAAAGGAAATATGGTTTCATCAAACTGCACATGCCGGCATAGAATGATTTTATTAGTAGATAAATCAAAACACTTATAGCCTCTATGATTGTCGGGATAACCCAAGAAAACGCAAGGAGTAGATCGAGCTTGCAATTTTCGAATAGTAGTAGACGGAAAAAGAGGGTAACACAAGCACCCAAAAACTCGAATGTGAGAGTAAGAGGGAACCCGTTGGTAAAGAATTTGGAGAGGAGACTCATTGGCAAGTAATTTACTGGGAATAATATTAAGAAGATGTGTTGCCATATGAAGAGCATGATGCCAAAAAGATGGTGGAAAGGATGCATGAATAAGAAGTGTTCGCATGATATTATTAATGGATCTTATTTTTCTTTCAGCTTTTCCGTTTTGTGAGGAGGTATGTGGGCATGAGAAACGAAAAGAAATGCCATGAGACTCACAAAATTTCCGAAAAGAATTATTATCAAACTCTCCCCCATTATCACATTGTATGGTTTTGATATCTCGTTCAAACTGGGTACGAATATGAGCTTGGAATTTCGTAAAAATGGAGAAAACTTGGGATTTATTAGCAATGGGAAAAGTCCACAAGTATTTCGAATAATCATCCAAAAACAACACATAATATCGATGGCCTGAAGAACTCAAATTCGGAGATGTCCAAAGATCACTATGAATAATATCAAAAGGCATAAAAGTAGTAGAAGTTGAAGGAACAAAAGGCAACTTTATTTGTTTTCCAAGAACACAAGATTGACAAGTAGTAGACTTAGACGGACTATTACAATCAATCAATTTATTTTGCCGAAGAATAGCTAAAACGGAATCTCCCGGGTGGCCCAAGCGGTCATGCCAAAGAGTGGATGCAAGACAAGCAGTAGAGGAGGGGGCCGGAGCCGGACTGGTAGGAGTTATAGGATAGAGGGAGCTGGAACTATCACATCTCATTAGACGTATCCCCGTCTGTAAATCATGCACAGAAAAACCAAAAGGATCAAATACCACCGACACATGATTATCAGTTGTAAATTTCCGAACTGACACCAAATTTTTAATAAGATTCAGAGTATGTAAGACATGTTTGAGTGACAAAGGTGGGTTCGGGGAAGGTAATAAGGTATGACCGTAACCACGAATTGGAATTGACTGACCACTACCAACAGTAACACCATTATTATTGCTCATATTAATATAAGACGTGAGATTACCTTGTGTGGACGTCATATGAGATGTGGCCCCGGTGTCCATATACCAGTTGGGATCCGGCTGAGAAAGGGACATAGTGTGCATGGCGGACTCAATGTCCGTCGGAGTCCACTGTGAGGCTGTGTAAGCCTGCTGCTGCTGAGGTCTTGGGCCCAAGATACCCGGCTGACGCGGCCCATTAGGCTTGCCCCAAGGTTGAGTAGGGTATGGGCAAGGTGGTACAGCCCAAGGTGGTTGCATCCAAGTCCACCAAGGAGGTGCGGCCCAAGATTGGCCACCCCCCAGATTCTGGCCACCGCCACGATTGCCGCCACGGTTGCCGCCACGTCCAGCACCGCCCAGACCACCACCCGTAGTCTGTCCACCACCGCCAGTCGATTTGTTGGTGCGATTTTTGTTGTTGCGGTTCTTGTTGGGTTTGCCACGTCCTTGACCTTGAGGGCGATTATCATGAATCTCATCGAAATCACGAGCCGCGACCACCATCGCATCATCACCCCCAGTTGCCGCCTCCTTCATGCTGGTTTCTTCTAACGCCAACATGGATCGAACTTCATAGAAAGGTGGTAGGACCTTCTTGTGTCGAATAACAGAAGCAACGCCTTTGTAGGCTGGTGTGAGACCACCCATCATACGAAGTACAAGACGATTGTTCGAGACCGGAGCACCCACATTCTTGAGTTGGTCGGAAAGAGTCTTGAGATGTTGGCAATAAGCAGAGACCGACGAGAAATCCCGCAAGTAAGTGTTGTTGAACTCGTGTTCCAAGGCAACGGCACGAGAATTCTCATTGTCTTGAAACAAATCGCGAAGGCGATTCCACAAAGTCATGGCCGAAACATCCCCTTCAATCACGGTGTTCAAGAGATCGGTCGAGATTGTGGAATAAATCCATTGGACCACAGCAGCATCCAAAGTATCCCACATTTCTTGTTCATCATCAGTAAGTGTGCCCTTCTCTTTGTCTTTCCCATCCTTAGTTTTTGGCGGGATAATATGATGAAGAACCTTGTGCGAACGACAATGAACCTTGAATAATTCTGCCCAATTGGCATATTGGACGTTCTCCATCTCAAGAGTGATGGGAACATGCGTCTTGATGTTAGAGACAGCAAGAGCAGGGTGAAAAGAGGAAGACGAACTTTTGGTGTCGCCCATGTCGACGGAAAAGAGTAGACGAGAAAGGAGAAGAAGATAACGTATTAGGGCTGCGGAAGCGAGAAAAGATCAACCCTAGTATGATACCATGAAAGAATATAATTCCGTGTCCTTTTCATTCATCTATCGATCAATATATATACAAGTCATTAGTAATTACAATCCTACAAATTAGGCTATAATTAAGGCTATTAAATATACAACAGGATGTACGAAATATTTGAAGAATATTTCGGATTCTATCAAGGCTATAAGTAAGGCTACTAAATATACAAATTGATATACAAAATATTTGAAGAATATTTTGGATTCTATCAAAACCCCCATTCTAAACTTAGCGGACCATTGCGATCCCCCGTACGGGACATGCACGGGCTTAAGCGACGATATTCGGGCTTGTCAGGCCCGAGACGTTCAAGTCCTCTTATCACTCGGTGGGGCCATCGGGAGCTACTCCCTTGCCTCCACCAACGACGCGAGACAAGTGGCTAACTATCTATGGAACACTTACTTAGGCGGTGATTCGGGCTCTAGGCCCCTCGGCGACGCTGTCCTGGACGGCATAGATTTCGATATCGAATCGGGTTCACGCCAGTTCTGGGATGAACTGGCTCGGGCCCTATCGGCCTTTAATCCGCAGAGACGGGTTTACTTATCGGCGGCGCCAGGATGCGCTATCCCGGCTGCTCACCTCGATATCGCTATTCGGGCCGGGCTTTTCGACTATGTTTGGGTACAATTTTACGAAAATGCGCAATGTGATTTTAGGGGAAGTGTTGATAATCTCCTAGCTAGGTGGAACCAATGGGTGTCTTTGGTTCCATCGGGCCGCGTTTTCTTGGGATTACCGGCGGCACCAGAGGCGGCCCCCAATGGTGGATATATGCCGCTAGATGTGCTTGTTTCTCAAGTTTTGCCGACGATTAGGTCATCGCCGAGATATGGAGGGGTGATGCTGTGGAGTAGGTTCTTTGATCAGAGCTTTAGTTCAGCTATTGCTGGTAGTGTTTAAGAGTATTTCATATCTTCTATTCCAAATATTATTTCGATGGTGTTTGGCTAAGCTTATAAGATCTTGAAAAGTGTTTGGATAATTTTTTTTTTTAATGAGAGCTTATAAGACTAAAAAATAAGATGTTTGGATCTTATAAGCTGATAAAAAATAAGTTAGCAAACCCACCTTATTTCAAAATCTTAAATTGTGGATGTTTATATTTTTAAAAGACACAAATAACCCTAGTTAATTTTCTCCTTTCCAATAATACCTTTTTCCGAAAAATATTTATTTTTATTATTGCACAAATTCTCTTGTATAACATTTAAAAACATCTTAAAAGTCCAATAGACTTATTTTATCCAAACACTTAAGAGCTTATCTTTTAAATAAGACCAAACATCTTATAAGCTCTTAAAACATCTTATAAGATGTAAGACTTATAAGATGTTTTAAATAAGATTAGCCAAACACCCTTTTCATCTTGTGTTCTATTTGCTCGTGTATCTGCTTCGAGTATAAATTCATTTCTCGAATATATAAATGAGTTTGAATTTATACATAGGGTTTGGATATATGAAAATAGATTACGAGATGGAAGACTATTTTTTTTATTAGACGATGGATATGGTTTAAAAGCATTCTAGCATGAATAAATAATTTAATCCTCGGCTTTGTTTATTCTAAGCATATGTGGCTACTTAAATACCATGTAATTAATATATATATATATATATATGGAAAATTGCATCGACCTTCCCTGAATTATGGACATTTGACATCCACACCCCTCATTTTAAAAAAAATTAGCATGGACCTCCTCTCCTCATTCATTTTTTTCATTATATTTATTTTATAAAGACTAAAATACCTTTCACTTATTTTTTAAAAAGTTAAATTTCATTTTTATTATATTGGAAAATAAAAAAATATCATTAAATGATAAAATAAAAAATGAGACATTCACAATTTAAAACTTTATAATTGTAATTCTAATATGCTAAAAAAATAATCTATCAATTAATAATGGATTCTCTTAGTGATCTAAAAATCTTATTGATTAAGTACGTCAATATAATTCAAACATTTTCATAAACTTAAATAATTCTAATTTTTCTATATTAAAGAAAGCTATAAATATACAAATAAGAGAGCTAACATTAATATTTTGAAATAATGTTATTTGGTATAATAAAATTATTCATAATTAAAAAAAATTATTATTTTAAAGTTAAAGAACGTTATAGCTATATTTCTATAAATTATTTTGTTTTTGGGCATTTTTGTCATTTGATTAGTAAATATAGTGAAAATTTGAGAAATTAGAGGTTAATGCCAATATCTAAATATGACCGAGTGTAGATGTCAAATACTTATAGTTTAGAGGAGATCGATGCAATTATTCCTATATATAAATATATATCAAAATGCAACAACAAAAAATAATGAATCTTCAATATAATAATATATCAACTATTTTTATTATTTTTGTTGTGTTTTAGTGTATGCGTGATTCTAAATTCTATTTTTGTTCACTAAAATATTCAAAAAATTTCTACTTTTCAGCTTATTCGAAAATAAATCATTTATTTATAGCATTTTGCAAGTTTTTCATGATATTCCAAAATATTTTCGATAATTTTTTATACTTAGCAGTTCAAAACTTATATTTAAAAATAAAATTTAAATTTTTGGGTAAATGAATATGGAACCTTAAGTAGATGTATATAACAATTTTCCATATATAGGTTAGTGTAAATGTCATAATATCATCAACACATTTTTTTTTCTCACTTAAAAATCAACTAATTTTTGCCACGTAAAACTGTCACAGCACAGAAGTAGATAAAAAGAAATAAAAAGAAATATTAAACTAAGGATAGAGAAGAATATTACCTATAATATTCTCTCTAATTAATTTTTCTATTATGGTATATGCTGGAATTGTTCTCTTGAATTCAATTGCGTAAAAATGGGCAGTATTATTCTCACGACTCCATTTCTTAGAAGTTAGAACTTATAATAAAATTTTGTTTTTTAATTATATTATATTTATTTATATGCATGTTAATTGTACAAATTTTTCGTTTTATTTATTTTTAACAAGATGAGCATTTTATTAATCTCTTGATATGATTTACTATATGGGGTATGCTATAGAATGAAATATTAAATTAAATAATAAGCTATTATTCGATTCAATAAATTTCTTGTCTTAAAAATTATATTTGATGATAAAAAAAATTATCACATAATTAGTTGATAATTAAATGAAAATCAAATCAGGGTTCTGTACTTAAAATGATTTACCAATTTTCTTTTTAGCTGGCAAATTTGTATTGTTTAATAGCTGCCATATTTTCTTAGTACTAATAATACATTTAAATAATGATAATAAGTACATTAATTATAATTAAGACAACTATTAACACCTGGCCAATGGCTACACAAAAAATTACAAAAATGAAAATAAAATGAGTTTAATTATACAACAGTAATTATGTGGGACCCATCGAGCGACTACGAGCCGCTGCTTACGCGGGAAAGATTACGCCACGAGCTACGTCATTGTCATTTGACGAGTTATTATTCTCTGTGGCAGATATATAACATTTTTTCGTGCAACCGTTTGCTAATTTAAAGAATTTCGGATATTTTGGGAAATTACATATGCATCCACTATAGTTTTTCTTATTAAATTGCATAAATAATTATTTTTCCCTTAAAAAAATAATTTACACAATGTTTTTATGAATGAATCATGTCCTCTTAGTTGGTAAACGGGAATTTGCAAATTATACGAAAATAAGTGATTATCAATTTATAACTAAGAGGGTGTTTGGCTAAGCTTATAAGCTCTTTTAAACATCTTATAATCTGTTTGAGAGCTTATAAGCTCTATGAAAGTGTTTGGATAATTTTTTTAAATAAGATCTTATAAGACCCAAAAATAAGATGTTTGGGTCTTATAAGCAAATAAGAAATAAGTTAGCCAAACCCAACTTATTTCAAAATCTTAGATTTTGGATGTTGTTTATATTGTTAAAAATATAACAACGTTTGCTAATTTCCTCCTTTCTAACAATATCCTTCTCCGATTTTTATTTTTATAATTGCACAAATTCTCTCTTATAATATTTGAAAACATCTTATAAGTCCAATAAACTTATTTTATCCAAACACTTGAGAGCTTATTTTTTAAACAAGACCAAACATCTTATAAGCTCTTAAAACATCTTATAAGTTGTAACAACATATAAGATGTTTTAAATAAGTTTAGCCAAACACCCTCTAAGAATAATCTATTTAGACATTTCCTAACACATGATTCTAATTCTTGTAACTCGATTGGTGTCTATTTATAAACTCCAAACTAGTACAAAGGCGTTTAAAATTAATTATGATATTTTTATAATTAATTATAAATATATTAATTACTTTCAATTATTTTTTAGTGATAGTTCTCTATGTTCTTTTATCGCTTCTGTTTAGAAATATTACGATTTTTTTTCTCAAATCATATTTCTCCCCATATAATCACTTTTCTATAATTAATGGTGTTTGCAAGCAATGAGTGATTCCAATAAAATATTTATTTTCGATTTTAATATAGTTTATCAAAGAAATAAAGTGCAAGAATAATTATATGTTACAAAATTTGTATATAATTGGCAAAGTTCCACATGTTCGAATTAATTAATTTCTTGTCTCAATAAGTTAGTAATAAATGCAAACAAAAACATAATTACAAACTGATTATAAGACATATTTTTAATCAAATAAATGACATAAATAAAAACTAACTATAAAAAATAAGTAAATAACACTATCGGTATAGCAAAATAAGTGTATATCTTTTTGCTAAAAATTATATTAAAATTTTTAATTTTTAATTTTGCAATTTAAAATCAGATATTTTGGTTCTAAAATCCATCTTATTTTCCAAGTACTAATAAATGCGTTTACGCCTTATTTATTTAAGGACAAGATCTTTTGACTTACGGAGGGATGCATAGGAAGAAACGTGAACCCACACGCGGAGGATCGACACCGCTGCCACTAACGTGCACAGTATTCTTAACATGCGCCTCCGATTCCCACTATTAATAAAAATCAATATCATTTTCTCCACCATTCTTTTCTAATCTCTCTCAATCGCCTTCAGATTAGCCTTCACTTAAAACCCTAGTTTTTACCAGGCGGCTCGTTCTACGTTCAATTGTTCCTGCTGCCTTTAATCTTGTGGAGGTAATTCCGATTTTCATTTCAGAAAAAAGATAGATCAGCAATTTCTTTAATAAATCTGATTGAATTCTGTTTTATTCATGTTTTTGTTTTCTGTTTTTGATTTTTCAAGATTGAAGTCTAATTGGTGGAAATTCGGAAATTCTGTTGTATTTTGTGTAGTCTCCGGATTTAATCTGTAATTTTATTTTTCTTTTATTATCAATATGTATGTAAATAATATCTGTATGTGTGTGTATATATATGCTTCTTGAATCATAGACAATAGCCTCCACTTTCTCTTGAGCGCAGAATTTAAGTTTTTTTTAGTTTTCCTATTTTTTTCTAAGAATCCGTGTCTTGGCATCTTCTAATTGTTGATCGGTGTGAAGATTTAGTTGCATTTAGAGTTATTTGCCTGATGGATTTGGATTTTGGATTCTATCAATTATGAATTGTTTCAGATTTTAGCTGGGACAGCCCTCAACTTGTATTGATTTCGGAATTATTTAACTCTAAATTGTTTCCACTTTTACCTGTAAAACTATCAGCTGACAAATTTTAATTGCTTAATACAGGATGACAGTTGCAAGTTTCATTCTGCTACCAGTGCAAGTGTTTCTCAATTAATGCTTTCTTACAGCTCGTGACTGTCGTACATAAATTGAATTCTTAGCTCTTAGAATGGATCGAAAGGACACATCAGGTTTTGTTAGTGGTGGTTGCTTACTCTTAGAAAGTTTCAGTTCGATCTTTAGCTTTTAGATTTTTTTTCTCCACATTTTCTTTTTCCTTTGTGACCTCAGAAGTCCTGTAAACTATTGTTTTTCTATTATTTTACTATTTAGAGTTCGATTGGTTGAAGTCGTGAATTCTTGTGCATGGATGGTACCCCTGGCTATACAACTACATTGGCCTTTGGGTCAAAAGATTTGGGAAAAATTGTTGATCAAACAATTATTTCTAATCTAGATTTTGATTCACATCATGTTTCAAACTCTTATTTTCCAAAGGGAAGTAAGAGAAAATGTAGTGCTCCTGATCAACACATTAACTTGGACAGGGATGATTGTTCTCTGGTTCTTGGACTGGGGCAGTCTTCTATCTCCTGTAATACGATATGGTCAGAGAAAGAAATGGAAGAGGACTCTTTTATAGATCTTGGTCTACATATCAATCTCGAGACAGTACATAATGGATCATACAAGGCGAAGAAGGTCTCACCTGGGACACTTGTTGCGAAGAGATCTATTTTGGACCTTCAGTTAAGTCTATCCACTGGACCAGATGACTCTGATGTAACCATTATTACCCCAAGGCTCATCCCTCATCACAATTATTCGGAATTATCAGCTTTGCCTCCCACAGTTCAACTTGTGGATGAAGGGTCAACATCATCTCGGTGGAAAACTGGCCCTCTTGTGCCCCCATTACAGAATATAGAAATCTCCATCCCATTAGACCAAAATGCCCCTAAAATTGCTAATCCATTGACCAGAAAAGGCAAAACTAGTGCAAAACCCTGCAGATTTGAAGGATGCACAAAGGGTGCTAGAGGTGCAACTGGCTTATGTATTTCCCATGGAGGCGGCAGGAGGTGTCAGAGAGCAGGCTGCCACAAGGGTGCCGAGGGCAGAACCGTCTTTTGCAAGGCGCATGGAGGTGGTCGGCGGTGCCACCATCTTGGGTGTACTAAAAGTGCTGAGGGCAAAACCGACTACTGCATAGCTCATGGTGGTGGTAAACGGTGCATCCACGAGGGTTGCGCTCATGCAGCAAGAGGTAAATCTGGCCTTTGCATTCGTCATGGAGGCGGGAAAAGGTGCAGGATTGAAAATTGCGCTAAAAGTGCTGAGGGCACTTATGGGCTTTGCATATCTCATGGAGGCGGGCGTCGATGCCAATACCCTGAGTGTACAAAAGGTGCTCAAGGAAGCACAATGTTCTGTAAAGCTCATGGTGGTGGTAGAAGGTGTGCGTTTTTGGGGTGTAATAAAGGTGCAGAAGGGAGTACTTCCTTTTGTAAAGGCCATGGTGGCGGGAAAAGATGCACGTCTGAAGGGTGCACTAAGAGTGTACACGGAGGGACTTTATTTTGTGTAAGCCATGGTGGGGGAAAGAGATGTGCAGTGATTGAATGTAGTAAGAGTGCGAGGGGACGTACTAATTACTGTGTGCGCCATGGCGGTGGGAAAAGGTGCCAGTTCGAAGGGTGCACAAAGAGTGCACAAGGAAAGACTGATTTTTGCAAAGCGCATGGTGGAGGGAAAAGATGTTCTTGGGGAGAGATGGGTTCGGGTTTTGGTGGGCCCAACGGTTCTGTTTCATGTGATAAGTTTGCTAGGGGGAAATATGGCCTATGTGCTTACCACAGTGCAGAAAAACGGACTTGTGAGACCTTTGAAATGGTTTCTACTACTCAAGACCCTAGATCTTGCACGTCTACGATGATGAAAGGCACTTTTGCATCTGGAAACAGTCATTCTTGTCCTGGTACAAGTAAAAATTGTGGGACAACATCGATTGGTTCGATGGGTCATGGGAATTTCGTAATTGGGGATTCTTGCTTGAATCATCTATCTCTTCCAGAAGGCAGAGTACATGGAGGTGGTTTGATGGCAATGCTTAGAGGAGACACAATACTCAGAACCTGTAATACTGGTAAAGAAGGCAATGGCGAATTGGAGCTAGGAAAATCCGATAATATGCCTCACAGCTGGATGTAAGTAGCTGCTGTCCTTCACTCAGTTACATACGTTGTTTTTCGTTATAGTTTCTACATTCCTTTAATCTCATTTATTCTGTCAAGTTCTGAAGTTGTGGGGGAGCTGGGGGAGGGGTATAAAGTTAAAAGTCTTTGTAGTGACATTTTTGGTTCTGGTTTTTTGTTGCTTGTATGTTCTGTGAATATATGTATGTTGATGTAAATATTATTCTGTTTCTCTATATTTATTGTTTGCTGGTTATTCTTTACATTTGATTTCCATTCTGTACATATAATGGCTTTTTTATGATAGATTTCTTTATCCTGATTTTCATTCGATTGGTATCTTCCTTTTTCTTCTGCTTGCGGTATTCGAGAAACTGGTTGTTTCGAAGGAAATGAATGACGAGGCCCGGAATTTTCAATGCAAAAGGTACGTTAAGTGCAATATGGATTTTTCAATCGAAACCTGAGACCTGAAGTTTATGTGGTATGATCCTCTTAGCACCCATTTGACCATGTGATTGAAATTAAAATCTTCATTAGCAGAGATTTTGGTTTTATACCCTCTCTTTGGCCCTTTTGTAATCACGTTTTGACAAAACCAAAATTTCAATCTTTCGTCATAATCAACTTCTATTGTAATCATTTTTTTTTACAATTTTGAATCGTTTTGGTCAACATACCCTAAATCCTTACATCTATTGTTGGAAGCAGAGGTAGACAGAAAAAACTCTTGCCACTCTAACATGTTCTTTGATATTCAACTAAGAATTTACATATTACAAGATCAAAAAACTGGTGATATTTGACAAAGGACCAAATCACATTAAAAAGAAAGGGTTGAATATCAGGTGAAGAGAGAAATAAAAAAAAAAAAAAATGAAGTTATGGCACCAAGGTTAAATTGACCCAAGTCAATCAAAAAAGCATCCACGAATCGATAATCAAAGCAAGGCGAGGGCAGAAATGTCCAATCACGTTTGCCTTGTACGTTATGTGAGGGCATAAATGTCAATTTCGTTTCCCGTTATACTTTCCTGACCTGGATATTATGTGTGGTTCCTAATCGCCAGATAGGTTGTTTGCCGCTTTGAACAAGAGTAACCTGCTCGCCTTCTTTCACCATTCCTTGCTTCTATAGATTTGCAAAATTCAGTATGAGAAAAAAAAAATTGTATACTTTTTGTTGTCTATTAAAAATTGTCATATGGGGTATTTTAGCATCAAGATTAAATGATGTATCATGATAAAATTTATTTTAATTTGGAAAAAATATAGTTTCTTATCAACGAGTCTAATATCAATTTATTTCGTTCTCGTTTTAATTTTTTTTCTTCTTGTTAATTAACTAGGGTGAATTATTGTAAATTTAAATCAAAGCATATGAAACTCACCTTTAACAACCCCAATGCATTGGCAAATGTTTCCTCAGCATCAGCTGAGAACTCAATGTGTATGGGGCAAACCCCCTGGTACAAAGCCAATCTCTGCTGTATTCTCTTCCTGTAAAACAATTACATAATAGTGAAATTAAGAAAAATAAGGAATAATTTCAAATAATTCGAGGTATCGTTTCTTGATTATTTTCAAAATATCATGTTTCATCAAGTATGCAGAAGTATTATAGTAATTTCAAATCTTGAAGTATTTTTCGTAATTAGGGTCACAAAAGAGTGTAATTTTGCCCTTTACTTAATTATAGAAAATTCAGGTACCAAAAAATTGATTATGAAATTGGATTATGAAATCAAATATAATGTAATTCAAAAAACTCACTCGTTCGTGAAAGCAAAAATGGTCCCGGATGGTCGATAATGGCTCAATAGCGTAGCCATGAACCCGGTTCTAGTGAATACAACCATTGAACTTCCAAGTGTGTTAGCCATTGATGTCGCATGTAGTGCAAACATATCGCTCATATGGTTCTGCAATAAGTCAGCAAATAAGAATATCAATAAAGTGTATATAATATAATATATAAAACATGTGAAAATAACATGAGCTCGTAAAATTATCGAGAAATGACTATATTGACCTTGAGGGGTCGGTCCAGATTCGTTGTAGCTTGTGCACCAACCATACTAGCTTCAGTACGCAAAGAGACTGTATGCATAACCTTAACAGCTTTCAGAGGAAACCTAAAAATGGAAATTAAAAGTAATTTATTAATCTTTTTTTCAAGGAAATAAATTCAATTATATGTAAAATTTACTCACTTTCCATGGGCCGTTTCTCCTGAAAGCATAACCGCATCGGCACCCTCTTTAACAGCAATGGCGATATCTGAAACCTCTGCTCGTGTAGGGGTGGGATGTACAATCATGCTTTCGAGCATATTAGTTGCTACTATGACTGCTTTATCCATACTACGACATATGCTGATAATTTCTTCCTGTTTTTGTCATAAAACGGCTTTTACGTTTATATGGTTTCGATAAAAGTAACTAGTATACAGAATTATATGTATATGTATATATATATATATGTATAAATACTTCATGAACAAAAGACTATTTCGATTACCTGCAATAAGGGAACCTCTTCGATTGGCAACTCAGCACCAAGATCTCCTCTGGCAACCATAGCCTGACAAAGAAACATGCAGATATGATCACTGAATTAAGAGGGCAAACTTAGAGGGTGTTTGGTTAAACTTATTTAAGACATCTTATACCTTATAAGATGTTTTAAGAGCTTATAAGATGTTTGGTCTTATTTAAAAAATAAGCTCTTAAGTGTCTGGTAAAATAAGTCTATTGAACTTATAAGTTCGTCTATTGAACTTAGAAGAACTTATAAAATGTTTTCAAATGTTATACGAGAGAGTGCAATAATAAAAATAAACATATTTCGGAGAAAAGTATTATTGGAAAGGAGAAATTAACTAGGGTTATTTGTGTCTTTTAAAAATATAAACAGCATCCAAAATTTAAGATTTTGAAATAAGTTAGGTTTGATTTGCTTATAAGACAAAAACATCTTATTTTTTAGGTCTTATAAGCTCTTATTAAAAAAAAATTACCCGAGCTTAAGCTCTCAAAGTAAAAGAGCTTATAAGCTTAGCCAAACACCCTCTTAGTAATGAATCAAGAAAGAGATATGCATTCTATTTACGGTATTCATATCCATACCCCATCAGATGCAGTTATGATTGAACGTAAATTTAGTATCGAATCTGCACTTTCAATTTTTACAATGACATGAATATCTGCACCAGCCTCTGAGAAAAAAAGAAAGAAAATAGACACTAAGTTAATTATGCAGCTCCTTATTATGTCAAACATACTGCCTACATACATTCTGAATTTACCTTTCAGATAATTCTTCAGCTCGTGAACCACTGCCGCATCCTTGACAAAGGACACAGCATAGAAGTCAACTTTATTGTCGACTCCAAATTTAATATCGTCCCAATCCTTTTCTGTAGAAATTTGTCGCCAAAATGTTATTCATTTGAGCTAAAATGTAAATAGCATATGTTATTGAGAACGAGAAGTATAATTGGCGATTTTACCGGTAATGGATGGAAGTGTGGCGCTTTTTCCTCGAACATTAAGATGGCGTCGAGATTTAAGCTCTCCTCCATCAACAACTTCACATTTCACTGAATCTTCAGTTTTCGATTTTACCACTAATGACATCATACCGCCTGCATTTATAAAACACTTTAGTCTTTGATTCTAAAACAAAACCTTCACTTTCTCAAAGTAAAAAATTTCCCATACTAATCTTATTAAGTCATAGTTTAACGCTTTTGGCCCACATAATGAAATGAGTTAAAATAAACACATCTGTAAAAAGCTGTATCATACCATCAACAAGAAGCATGTCCCCTGCTTCTACGTCATTAACAAAATCATCATAGTTGACACTAACACAGTCTGCTGTACCAACCCCTCTTCGAATTGTGAAAGTAAATTCCTGACCAGTTGCTAAATTAATTGGTTGAGGTAAATCTCCACTTCTAACCTCAGGCCCCTGCAAAACTTAAAGAATAGTGAGTTACAAACAAACACGTTAGATACATATTGGCAAACAGAAGACTAGGTACACTCGGTGCTCGTACAAAGCATTACTTCAAGGTTTCTTTTTGGCTGTTTTTGAGTTACAAAAGGTCCAAATCTCTTGGAAATTTTGTGGGCTAAATCCGAACACCAATTCAAACACTTTATAATGGATTTGTTTATTACGGAAGTGTTGAAGAAGAAAAAGGACTTGCCTTTGTATCAAGCATGATGGCAATAACATTGTCTTTAGCTTGAGCATTGTATTCTTTAACCAAGTCAATGACTTTTTGGTGTGAGGCATGATCTCCGTGGGACATATTAAGACGAGCCACATTCATTCCCGCCTCTGCAAGCTTCCATATCATTTCCTTGGTGTTGGTTGAGGGACCAATTGTGCATACAATCTTCGTTTTGCGCCTAACGTTAGGCTTAGACCACACACCCTCAGGCGAGCCACCAACTTGTGGAACCTTCTGTATATACATTATATATATATATATTATGTATATATGTCATACATATGTTACTCTTGAACAATAGAAAAGGAATAGGAATTCTATTTGTAAGACAGTAAGAGTATGAGCGCGTACTTAATATCATTTGATTCGTGCATGTTTTCTTTAGTGATCAAAACATTCAAAACAACTCAACGGTGTGAAAGGTTTGAGACAAGAAGACATAGCCGATATAGACACTGACAAAATTAAATTAAATCGACAAATTACCATTCAATCGTATAAAGCTACTGATTTTAGACTAGCTAAATCAAACCTATGTTCATGTAATTTCGTCGTTGCAAGTCCAAATACGTTATAGAATTGAAAGAAACAAAACTAAACAAAATCCAGAAAGCCTCATTGAGATTTGAGATTAAATAACCTAATTTCAAACACTCTTAATAACTTATTTTAATTCAATAACCACATTAATGAAGCAAATAAGCAAGTATTTACCTTCTAAACATATATCCTCACTTACGAAAAGAAAACACTAAATGAAACAAAAACAATAACTAAAAACCTTCGGAGCATCTTCAGGATACACCGCCGGCTCAATAGGCGTTGATTTCATCGCCGTGATTGGGGCGTTGACATGCACAGCAAGGTGGCGGCGGCTCCTCTTCTCAGCCCGAGCCAAAACCTTCGCCGCGAAGCCGTAGCTCGGCTTCAAATACTCAGATTGTCTCTGCAAATTAGATTCAGATCCAGCGTCCGCCGTAATCGAACCGTAAATCAGCCGCGTCGCCGCCATCGATCGCCACAAAAGCTTCTTAGAGAGAGAGTGAAAGAACACGCCGGAGGGAGAAGAAAAGCGAGATTGAGAATCAAAGAGAAGAGATTTTGGAGTATAAATTAGGAGAAAAATCGGCGAGGAATATGGAGTGTTGTGTAGGGGTGGAGACTGTGTTTTACTTACGAAGGAGACAACAGAGGTTGATACAGTACGGTCTCATTAATTTTTCCTTTTTCTTTTTTCTTTTTTTGGTTAAAGTACGGTCTTAATAATAATTGACAAATAATGAGAAAATAGTTTATTTTATTAATAAAGACAAATTTGAGAATTTTTTGTTTGGGTGTGATATTTTCTTTCTTATTTTTCCCATTAACGAGAAAATATTCTTTCCCATTTAAACAAACTTATTGAGAGAGAAATTAAAATAATTCTAAATGTAAAATTAAGGTACTAAAAATGATATTAAGCCTTATAATTTTAATGAAAATCATTCAACCTCAATAAAATAGAAATTTTGAAACTAATAATGCATCGATTGTAATTGGTTCAAGCGAAATTCCAACTCAGATCTATTTTATCATAATTTATTTGTCATATAATTAAAATTTAAGGTTCGTATGTAAAATTAATAAAATCATACCCATCTTTAGGACGTTGTTACTACGCCTGTTCTTCAAATTTGATAACAAAATCTAAATTTTGAGTTAAACATAACATCGAAATCTAACCAGACCTGTTTCTATAAGTTTGCTTTTTTGCTTGCAATTAAAGTGTATTCATTTGTCGTGCAAT
This sequence comes from Verbascum thapsus, assembly GCA_963669365.1. Lineage (NCBI taxonomy): Eukaryota > Viridiplantae > Streptophyta > Magnoliopsida > Lamiales > Scrophulariaceae > Verbascum > Verbascum thapsus. Next base: position 8,423,013 of record OY770107.1, on the reverse strand, counting down.
GGATGAATCTGGTCAAAATAGAGTATTATTCACTGTCGAAATTTTAAATTCCAGTGTAATCACAGTCAGTCATTCGTATTTAATAAATCTCACATAAATTCCAATCACATAGGCAATTGGAGCCTTGAAACTTATGCATCGGAATACTATCGAGCAAGAATTTTCGCTTTTTAAAAAAAATCTATAATTTAATAAAATCTTTACCAATTATACTCACTTTTCTCTCTTATAATAGTACCTCCCTTGATTAACTTGCCAAAAAATTTCACAAAATCTCACCAAAATAAAGTTCTCAAGGTTCTTTTACAAAACTATTGAGATTGATCCCTTTGCTCATTTTCCCCCGGAGAATCGGAAAAATCACCGTTTTTACAATCTTGATGATCGATAGAAGCCTCTATATCTTTACCATTTGAATCCGAATACTTGAGAAAATTCTCGATGCTGGGATCTGCGCTCACGTGCCTCCTATGAAACCAGTGATGGTGCGGTTTAGGCCGTCTATCGCTAATAGCAATAGCCATGTCGTTAGGAAATAGGTCTCGGAGGACAAAGGCGTGAACGATAGTCGTAGCAAGCAATGCTGATACTGTGAGTGTAGACACTATGCATAGGACGACGGTTAGAGTCTTTGTCACCGGGTTTGTTACCACGTTCGTGTACCGGATCGTGGCGATGGCGGCTCCGGTCATCGGAAAAGTGTAAGCCCACCACGCCAACGAGAACCTATAAATAGTAATTTGACAGTTAATACCATTTATTAAAAGGGTATTTCCGTTTATTTCTCAAAGCCAAAAATTTCACATATCAACCACGGTCATTACTTATTTTTCTCTTAAAAAACTCATTTAAACTCACTTTTCAAACCTCATTTCTTATCTTTCAAATAACATTTTCTGCTTTTTATCATGAAAAATGAAAAAGAAACTCATTTAAACTCACTTTTCAAACCTCATTTCTTATTTTTCAAATAACATTTTCTGCTTTTTATCATGAAAAATGAAAAAGATTATTTGAGATGGATATAACAACCAATCAGTGCCTTCAATTTTTCTAGGAAGATTGTATGGAAATGATAAACGTACTTGATGCCTCGGAAGAAATTAACACGTACGGCCTGCAAAGAACGACAAAACAATAACGGGTTGTGAACGATTAGATCACTATCGTTTTCGAAACGTATAAATAACCAAAGTCATTCAAAAAACTAACCAGTGAAAAGTAAAGGAACAAGGCAATGAAGTAAGCTATCCGTGACCCATGATCAAACGACCCTTGAATTCTCGCCCACGCCATGGAGGCGACACTAGGGGCCGCCACAAACAAGAAAAAAACGGGATGAAGCTCCTTAGGAAGCGTCTCGTTAGTCGGAAGTCTCTGATAAAGCGTCACAAACAAAACCGTATAGTGAGCCAAACCGACCGCAAAGAAGAAAATCGGGCCTTCTTTTAGCCCCATCGACGCACCAAGCAACGCACCAACAAAGTTCCCAACTACCGAAAGATGGTTCGACGGGTTAGCCACTTTGGAGAGTCTTCGTTGACCACCGGACATCCATTGACCGTATATTTTGAGTTCTAGGCAAACAATTGGGGTCATGAGAATGTACCATAGAGAATGGTGCAGAGTTTTTGTAATAGAAGATGGAACACCAAGAGCCAAGAACAAAAGGGCTATCCACGGGGCGAAAAAAAAGTTTATACGGATCGGATGGTAATACTCACGACGAACGGCTTCAAAGTAGAAGATTATTTTGAGCGCGTAAATTATGGACACAATCGACACAAGAGCAACGGATACGAACCAAAGGACGAGATTTATGTATGGGGTGATGTGGAGGAATGAAGTAGATGGAGAGGTTGCTAAGGTTTTCCACATAATCGCTTGGCTACTAACTCCGAGACATATACCGAACGAGGATATTTGAAAGCGTAGAAGAAACGGCCATCGCTTGTCTTCCGGGAGAAGTATTTCTTCTTCAGAAGCCTATACAAAATCGATGTTTCGGCTTTAAGAAAATCGGAAAAATTATAGAATTTTGAAGAAAAAGTTAAATAGTGACCACATAGTTATTAATTGCGAATGTCGCAGCATGGCGATAAGAGTCTCGCGGCGCGATGCATGTCTTTTCGAAGCCGAAATTATAAAGATAAAATAATTATATATACTAATATTATCAATAATATGGGTAGCTTTTTAACAATAATATCCATTAGTGTTTTAGATAAACCATAAATAATAGGTTTTCAAGAAACAAACAAAAATTAAAACGAACTTTTGTCAAGCATTTCAATGCAACAATTAAGAAACAATCTAATTCTAGAATAATACCTAATTATCTAAATTTAAATCTGCTAAACTCGATACTGCAACAATTAAGAAACAATCTAATTCTAGAATAATACCTAATTATCTAAATTTAAATCTGCTAAACTCGATACTGACAGCTAGATGTTGGGGTTTATTTCTAATTTGAAGCCCAATTTCAGAGAAGTTAATGTTTTATTTTTTAAAATTTGGAGCCTAATTTTGAAGGTGTATCCCAATTTATCCTCGATTCACCTATTTGACTAGTCGACCTTCGATTTTGACTCAAAAAAATTATTTAATTTTGAATTTCGAAATGGCACGCCATTTCGGAACTTCAAGGCGCACGCTGCAGCGAGATTGGCCCCAATAACATGCGCGCTGATAGGGGCCATGCTGAGGGTGCGCCATGAACGTGATGCGCTGGCGCGCCATTCACAACTATGAGTGACCATAATTGTCATAAATTGTGAATAACAAGTAATAACAAAAACTTGTTACTATATATAATTAGTGACACATAAGTGAAAATTTAGCGAAAAATAAATATAATCCACTAAATTGAGAAAAAACGCGTACCCGTAAAGTATCCAACTCCGGTCCCTCCAAGGCATCAAAGTATCGATGAACGGGTACATTTTTGTCAATCTCAGGCGCCTTCTCAGACCGAGACCCTTCATCATTTTCGCGACGTTTACCACGAAAAGTCGACATTCTCTCGAGTTTACCCGACCAAGTCTTGAAAGAATCGTATCTTTTGTCCTTCAACTTATTAATCCTAGGATTCCTAGGCGGGAGGTTAGCGGATTTCATACTAACGCCAACCTCGTTTATTATAGAACCTTTCGGAATTTGATGAGAATAAAATTTCGCCGGTTTTGTCTGAGAACTTAGATTACTGTGGGGAGGAGAAATATAGCTTGGAAAATCACTTCCCAAGATTGTTTCTTTATTTGTGAATAGAACTCTTTTTGAGTTGTGTAAATGAGCTTCCAAAGGAGAAGGTGGCATACTAATGGACATAGACTGTGTCCTTTGTTGCTTAGAAAGAACATTTCGATCTTCGATTCCCTGATATTATTACCCAAAAAAAAAAACATACTTAGCAAATGACCGCATTAGGGTAAATTGCTTTTTTCGTCCCATAAGTATTACCATGTACACTTTTAGTCTCGTGCTTCTCACTTTATCAGCTTTAGTCTCACAACTCGTCAAACTTGTCAGTTTTGGTCCCTTGACCAAATTCCGTCCAAATTCTAGCGGAACCACACACGTGAGTCGTGCGTGGCCGTTACTGGCAAGGTATTAGTTCTGTTTAAATTTGGACGGAATTTGGTCAAGGACTAAAACTGATAAATTTGACGACTTATGGAACAAAAAGTACATGGTGACACTTATGGGACAAAAAAAGGCAATAAACCGCCCACATTAAGAAAAGTTGTGAAAACTCGACATTGAGATAGGGCAAAAAAGGCTTATTTTAAAATTTCGGGTCGAGGGGTAAAAATGTCCGCACAATGTATTTGGTGGGTTTTTGTTGTTTAACGGAGGGGCGAATCCGTCTTTTCCATCCTCACCGGCTATTTTTTTTGGTCCCGAGAAACTAATATGCAACTTACATAAATGGGGTTGTTGAAAGGGCTAAAGCCAATTGATTTTAGTCGTTTGTTCACATCATCGCGTTCTTCTTCAGTGCTATCAAAACCGGCCAACTCATGCTCGTCGATAGCTTTGATCAATGATGGAATAATTTCATGGGAATGATTTTGCTTGCTATTATCCATAATAATCAGCACCACCTACTAACAATTTGCAATTTTATCAGATAGAATTCCCACAATATTATACTAGAATGGCATAAATAAGGATATACATAAACGTTTGCATTTAAGCCAAAAATTCTAAGTTGGGGATATATAGAATGATAAAAAAAATAAACCAGTTTGAAGCTAATGTATCAAGAGAGTACATAAATTAAGTGTATATATATTTTTGACTAAAGTTTAGAAGAATTGTTACTTCAAATGGGGCTAAAAATTTGAAGAAGAAATCAAGAACATTAAGCAAAACATAGATTTATGTAAAACCTCAATCAAAGCAACATTTGACTTTAAAACTAGAAACTTGTCATAATATGATCCTAAAATCTGTAATATCCAAAGCAATTCCTATGAAGCTAAAACGACTCGTGAATATTTGCAACAAAACAGTAAAAGTCACAAAACAGAAATAACTAAATCTCGAAACTTACCTCAGAATCCAAATCTTTTTTGGCGAAAACGCAAAAGAATATTAAGATTGTTCTTTCTGAAGCTGATCAATCGAACGAAATCACGGGTCAAAATTCCAACTCTGCTGCATATGTTCAAGCAAATAAGCTATATATATATATATATATATATGAATATGCATATATATATATGTGTGTGGTTATAAAGCATGCAAAGGTTATTGGAAGCAGTACATAAGTCCACTAAATGTGTACAAAACAGCTGCCCTCAACGATAACGAGATGAAATTGACACGAAAACTAAACAAAACAAAGCTGTAGCTGATTAATAAGTTGGATTTATGAAAATTTAATGTTAGGTGAAAAAAATGAATAACATAATTTGAAATCTGTATAAATTTTGCTTTAAAAGACTGCATTTTTCCTTTAAGATTTTGACCATTTTGTGGTGGACAACCAATAAGCAAAACAACGTATAAACACATTATTCAATTACTAATGTCATAAGGAGAAAGAGACCTTTCAATAACTAATATTATCAACTTCACAAAATTAAATATTTTTCGATTAAATATTTTTTTTCTGTATCAATAATTATGATAAAGTCTTAATTGTGACATTTCAATTTTCACATGGATGGTTTCATCATAAAGGCCAAAATGTAGCCCCCACATTCTTTGTTATATTTGCTGTCAAAGAATAGACATAGCAAGAGATTTCCATTTCAAACAAATGATTAAATACTAAACATGCAACTGATTATCTATATTAGCGATTTATAGATGAAACGCCGTTTTATAATAGAAGATGAACACGTTTAAGGAAGAAAATTAATGTCCCAGATACGTCTAAGTTAACTATACAATAATCAATAGATAACTACGTTTAGGTAGGTTTGATATTAATATTACTTAAAATGACAAAATCTTATCACCAACTAGAACGATAAAATTCTACCACATTTCTCAAACCTAAAAAATTAGTATCTATTGAATTTAAAAAAGGGTCAATATTATATAAACCCAGCAATAAAATCCATAATTCTGATATGAGATCAAAAAAAAAATTACATTGCAACTAGGATTGTAACATAAATCATAATGTCAAAATGCATTAAAATTAAGTGATCATAATATTACCTCATAAGAATCGACGTGGGCTACAAAATATCGGGAAGAATCTTGGCATCTTCCCGTCGTCTATTCTGGGGGATTCTTTTGTAAGGGATTCCCTTTACAAAAGAGATTAAATCACCGTCATAATCAACCACATAATGACATAATTATGTCATATATATATATATATATATATTTTTTTTTTTTTGTGGTTACAAATAAATATTTATATATATACACGTAAAGAGGGACAAAGAAAGTCCCCACATGCAATAAAGATTGAAAATTTTAAACCGATGCAAACAGTAAATGCCATTTCATTGATTCATTAAAATATATATAAATGTTTATATTTATATATATGTATACATATTATATATATAGAGAGAGAGAGAGGGGGGGGAGAGAGATTTGTACCAAGATTCAATGATTGCTAATTTCACAATTATCAGCGTGCGAAAAATGGATTATTTTAGTTGTCGCGTTTTACAATTTTTAGTCCAATTGATTACAAAGTTGTGATTTTTGTCAAATTGATTTTATAAATTTGAAATTTTGATCTCAGGAATTAAAAGAATGGAGACTAATATGTAATACTCATGCATGGTTAGTTGAAAATTACTTTCTTAATCATACTAGAATTAAAACTTAAATGATACTAAAATTGCAATTTAAGTGTTATTGGACTAAAATTGCAAAGTACAAAGTCTTACGAGACCATAAATGATATTTCCCTATGTGGATAATTGTTTATGAAATGGCCCGTTATAAAATGGAATAGCGATCCAGTAAATATGGACTATCCAAATAGGTTAACGATAACTATCCATTGTCCAAGATCCAAACCCGATATACGAAACTGATAAGAGTTTTGGGCCTATGCTGATGGACTATACCTGGATAAAGGCCCAATACAAATCGAAAGTTCAACACGTAGTTCAACAAATTTGTTTCAACTTTGTTTTGAATATTGTTAAATAATTTGGAATTAAATGAGTTTTAATCAAATTAAAAATAAAATAAAATAATATAATTCGAATTTATTATAATTCTTTTACAAATCGAATCAAGGTTGAACCACAGTTCAGATCTTATGAGCCAAAAAAGAAAAAAGATCCATGTTGGTTTGTTGAATAGTACCAAATAAAAAGATCAATTTCAAATAATAAAATATTGAGTAATTGCAACTATCTACATAGTGAAATGAACAAGTGAATCTAACATAACATGAGTGGTTTTGATTTAATTCGGATTTGGAATTGTGAAGCTCCTTACGAGTCATTCTAGTCCGTTGGATTGATCTAGGGCCTTTAATCTTGAAACCATCACAAGCCATCATACAAGGAAAACTAAGTTTATTAGGAATATAATTATAGGAGGTGGGTTGTCTTAATTATTATATATTATATTAACTTTGTAAGAAAGTGGAATATTTTTAATAAATTATTATATTTATAATTAGTAAAGGTAGATAAAATATTTATAGCTATTTAACGTATGATTCATGCATAGAAATCATTTCCAGATCTTCTGTTTCAAGACGATATTTTAGTCTTATATTCTATATATATAATACATGAATACAAGTGCACAAATTATTTCCTAAAATAGACTCGTGTGAAATACAAGTAGAAACATAATTTAGACTATCCAAATTGATACGAAAACACATTTGTAACCATAGTAGTGGTTAAGTAGGTACAAACTCGAGATTATGTCGAAACCTGGGATTAAAGAGGGTATACATTCAACAACTATAGTGAAAAAAAGACCAGCCAAAAGAAAATTTAGGCCATTCAACATTCCAACAAATAATTCACTATATTTTATAAACTGTATTGGCAACAAATACCAAATCTGCCTATTCAAATACCATAACGTACTAAATTATGAACCCATACACAATAAGAAACCAAAGCAGTAAAGAGACATGGGTTCTATAGGGTCATAACATAAATAGGACAAAACGCGTCCTACCAAATATCATCACTGTAAGATCCTAGTAACTTAAGAAAGCTTCTTGGAGTTCAACGGACCTTTTGGTATTTTACTCAAAACCTTGGCATCAAACACAGCATATTGTTTCTTGAGCTCTGCCTCAGCTTTCTCTGCGAAAGCATCAACCTGGTCCTCGTATTTTTCATATAGCACGGGCACAGTGTGCAACAACACAAAACCTGTTTTGGAGGTTAAAGGAAATTCAGAAAAATCCCATTTAAGAGAGCATAAGATAATACTTGCAATTATAAAAACAAGCTCATTAAAAATAATAGTATATCTTAAACAAGCATAATACGGAGAGATAGAAACCAAGAAAATCACTTACATGTGTAAAACAAGGTCAGGAAGTTGAAGCAGCCTCCCAGAATTGAAGTGATCCAAAGGCCAGCAATCACCTAAAAATTAGAGTGCAATTTTTTAATAAGCATATGTAACCAGCCCGAAATTCCGGTGAAAAAAATTAAATGATGTCAACATTGTTTTCACACATTTCAAGTGATTCAATTTAGTCAAAAATCATCAAGAAACTAGTAAGTCACAAGGGGTTCCAGGTGGTCACAAATATTTGTAAATTTAGAATGCCAAATTGATGGCATCAGCTAACGAATTAAAATGTACAACCACGAGACTGAGAAGATTGACATACTCCGAGGAACTTCTTTATATCCCTCCCTGATGCAATATCCCTAAGGATGGCAAAAGCTTTATTGAATTCAATCCTAAAGGCAGAAGCTACACCAAGGACGATATCCTCAGGAAGAATAACTTCTGGGATCTTGGGTGGAGACCTGAGACACGTAAGAGAAGGTAAGAAGCTTAAAAATAGACAATGAACGATGAGATTTCTAAGTCTATCAAGAAGCATACTTGTGGATGAAAGTGCATGCATTTGACCATAGGAAAAGGATCGCCAGGGCCAGAATCAGGATATGGCACACTAGTGTGAGTAAGTGGTACTCAAGCAATTCAAAAAGCACCCAAATTGTGGTGGCAACACCAAGCACACCAGCAGTAATTTTCTTGTCCCTCCATAGGAAAATGTCAGCAGCTGCAAGAAAATTCATGCTTATGAGATATATCACGGAACATGGTTCCTCGAAAAATACAAGAAGAAAGTATATAGAATGAAACAGAGCAAATCTAACATCCATCTGCCACTAATAGCACTTCATTTACTGTTCTAAATCAACACATAGGCAAAAAGGCTTCAAAATTAGCTCCCGAAATCCAAATCGTAACAAATGTCGATGCTCCAAACAACTACAAATCATCAAACACAACCGCAATTTCATACCTTTCCGCACAATGATAAACCACCACATTTAAACACAAGAAAACACAACATAACATTTCAGATTTCACAAATCTACTATCAACAAAATCGAATTGAAAAAGTAAGCACATTTTTTTTTTGCATTTCAGCACTAACATGACCATCGCATTTCAATACATCAAAACGCAAACATAACATTTCAGATTCACACAAATATACGATCAACAAATCGAATCGAAAAAAGTTCAGATCACAAAATCGTACGTTTACCACCGCCTAGTACTTTGTGCACAGGCTTTTCTCGGCCAAATAGGCGGTAGATCTTGGCCTTCGCGGCGGCAGCCGCCGATTTGACGCCTTCGTCATCGTCTGAATCCGATGAAGACGAATCGGAATCGTGAAACTTCTCAGTGATCTTATCGATCAGCGATTCAGGTTCCGATTCGTGCTTCTTGTCCTCGCCATCGTGATCGGCCATATTTAATCAAATCTCCGGAACTCAAATCGCCGCAAGAACAGTGATAATTTTGCCTAAGTGCTTTTTTCCCAGCTTATTCCGGAGATTTTTTGTGTCCGGTTATAAAGGGGTTATTAAGGTTCGGTGTTTCGGAACCTGAGGCTCGGAAGAGGACCCGAGCCAGGACGGACAAAAATCTAGTTACAAATATTATGTCTAATTCTTTATATATGTAATAATAATTTAATTATGTGTAATTAATTCTTTTTTTTTTTTTGGGTAAATTTGCTTTTATATCACACTCATAGTAACAAATATTATTTGTAAGTTCTATAATTTTTTTTAAGGATATCTCGTCAATACTCAAGTAATATTTAAATTATGGGGTTGAGATAACTTAAAATCAAATAAATATAGATGCGAGTTTCATTCGTCACATTTTCAAATTCATTCTTGGTTTTCTTTTTCTTTTTTTGATAAAAACTATATATAAAACTACTTTTTGTTTTTCCATTTGATGAATATTATGCAAATATATGAACATATAACAAGCGAATATTAGTAAATTACAATAACATAGAATAAGTCAACACGATGTAGTTTGACATTATTCAAATAAAAAATAAAGTATATAGATAATAAAGAATTTTATATTTACATAAGAAATCTACAAAAATATCTTCAAAATTTCAACATTCAACAAAAAATATCGATTTTTTTTCATTTAATCTCAAAATGTTAGAAAATTTGTTATCCAATTGCTTTTGGTGGTACTATTAATATTATAACTTAATTTATGAGTTTGTAATAACTTGTAAACCACGTAAAAGAGTCACATACACGTTTTTCCTTATATTAGGGCCCAAATAGTCATTCCTTCATAATGTATTAAACTCGTAACCTCGTAACCTAGACCACACTACGACTAATTCTAGTGTGGGTTCCTAGTCTGGCGGGCTAGGTTTATAATTCTTGGGCCTTTGGACTTCGATCTGGAATTATGGGCTGTAATATAATCGAGTCAAGTTCGAGAACTTATTAACTACTAAAAAATTTCAAATCTAATATGTTTGAATTGAACCACTAGATTAGATGAATCAATCATCAAAACCTACCAAAATGCTTCACATCAAATCATCAAACTAAAATTACTTAGGTTTCATCTCAAACCTAACAAGAGATTCTTACGAGTTCTCAAAATTCGAAGCCCGAAATAATCAGGATCGTCGGAATAAAGTGGGGGCCTATAATTTACATGAACTCGAAATACTTGGAGTTCGAAAAAGTGACTCACAAACCACATCTTGGTAGATTTATTTTAATCTTTTAGATACTCATAATTGAACAAAAAACTGAAATTTTAATACACTCTGCATGAACAATTCAATATTTGGACAGAAATTATTCAGCAAATAAATCAATACTTATAAACTATAGAGATAAATGAGAGGGTTTAAATTAGTTACCTTATGATTCATGGAGTTTGTGGAAGAAGGTTTAATTGTTCATAAATGGAGCTTCGCACCAGCCATCTTGTTGATGCTTAATTTTTTTTATTTATTTGGATTTATATCTAATATTAATATTAGTATAATATAGAACATCCCAAAGAATATACTCTTGAGGGCATTCAATGAGTCCAAAATTTGTCAAATTATTTTACATATAGTTGAGTCATTTTGTGCTGTACATATTCTATTTTATATTATACGATATATATATATATATAATAGTCTGGCCTGTTAGATTTTGAACTGTTTTCAGAAAGACTAAACTTATTTTTGAACTAATCCAAATATTTTGCACGTATTTTCTGGGGGAATTTTCTCAAATTGTTTTCACGAAATTAAAGTAAAATGAATTAGGTAGTACTAATAGACAGTGAGAAATAGTACTAGTAGCCTTGTTTGTTTATGTTTTCAAAATCAATTTTCATGATTTTAAATCACAAAATTCAAAATAAACTTAACCCACTAAATTTTCATCTCAATTCCCCTTTTTTCAACTCTACTTTTTCAATCTCCTATATAACTAACTATCACTCATATGCACATCACTTCACACATTTACCAATCAAATCATTTTTTATAAATCATTTTTTCACTTTCTCTTTCATACTTTACAATTTTTTATCCATATTTTTTTATTTTTTATTTACATAATCATTATATACACCACTAACATAATTATTCTACACATCATCCATCAATCTATCACTATTGATTTGACTTCTCTTACAACTTTCAACCTAATTTTAAAAACATAAACAAACACCTGCCATTTTCACACGAATTTCTATAGTACGCCATTCCCGAGAAAAATTTAAAATTTCATCCCAAAAACATAAACAAACATAGCGTCTCTCAAGCTGCAACTTGCAGCTCAAATAGAAAAAAAATAGAAACCAAAATTAAAAACAAATTAAATTACTTTGCAATTCAATCTAGATTGATAGTTAAAAAAATCGTTAAAACTTGATTTTCTACGTAAAGAAGAGTTTAAAACACATTTTTATGCTCAATAATGGTCGAGTCTCGATGTTCAAATCAATTAATGTAAAAAGGTATACTTAAAAATATTTACTTACTCTAGCAATCAAGTCAAACTCAAATATAATTTTGAAATTTGACATATTTAAATAAACTTGAACAATACCTCGTTCAGTTTGACGAGATTCACCTGCACACTTACAACTTGTGAACGTATTACATAATATAGAAGCCCATGGGCTTGAGGTACTAAATTTGATCCACAAACATAACTTAAACATAATCTCTCGTTATACACCAGTTATAGTTCACCATTTATTCACTTTTTTTAAATATGGTAAAAAAAATGCATCCATTAAATATATTTAACTAGATCTCCGTGATTTATGCTTATTATAATAAAATGATATCTTACCATATCAAGTGCATGTGACGGTAAAAAATGAACGGTGATATGGCATTTTTCAATTTAAAATTCTCAAAAAGAATGTACCAGCCAAATCTGTATACAAAACCATTCCACCACAGTGCTCTGAATAATTGGTTCAGATGACAAAATTCGCTTTGAACTCAAAACTTTATACCAAAAAAAAGTTAGCTTGGACTGAGCAAAGAGAAAATATGAACAAGTTAATAGCAAGCACAACCAAGGTAACTCAGGGTAAAAGAAACTTCACTACTCTCACTTTTTCACCTCCATGCCATCAGGAGTGCTTCCTTTGACCTTCTTCGAACCCACTTCTTTCCAATTAGTCGATAGCATTGTTCCGTTTGACTCGACCTGTTTAAGCAGGACCACAGAGGGACATTGTCATCAGCCGCCTATATACTTCACACATCTTATGTGAATCCTAGTTGATAATATTTAACATCTAATTTTTTGTCTGTTCCAAAACTATGTAGGATAGATTATATAGACTATTGAGAAATTATCTAACTTCCCAAGCATATTACAAATTTCACCCACTGAGTAAAAATATATTACAATGCCGCCCCTCTTTTTCTTGAGTTGTCAACATCTCACATAGAGTGTCTCGGTAATTTGCAAGACCTTAGGGGGCTTGTGGTAATTACCCAATAATCGATGTGGTGCACGTAATTATCCCAGTTATGCAAACCTTAGTCGTTCGTGTTCATTAGTTAAGTACTTCTCCAACTCCATTACTTATTTCGCCAACTTTTATAAGTAACCTTAAATTATTAATATACCAAACATTAATGTCGATATTAAAATGTCAGAAATCAATATATGATAAATTAATTATAGACTAAACAATTTGACTTCCCAATGGATATCACACGAGAAAAGGGTTGTGATTCTTACGAAAGATTTGCTCATTGCTCTTCTTGCGTCCTCATCGGCTTCATGGTATATTTCTTTGAAAAAATTGTTCAAAGCTGCATCACCGTGTAGTTTCTCTTCCTTTTCCTGGTGTGTGCAAAAGGGGCAGTGAGTTATGCAATTAATGACTGGGCTATTTACAAGCCAAGTATCAAGACATATTCACGACGGAAGAAAAGGTACATAGAGAAGCTAAATCATACCTCCTTTTTCACTTGAGCTTCCAATTTATCCCAATCAACTCTTTTTGGTTTGGAGGAAGGATAAGTAGGTTTGAGATTGCCTGCTGAACCAAAAGCAGAAGGTAAAGCTTAAACAGACCATATCAGGAATACTTTTATTTTTTATTGGATTTTAATTTACTTTATGGGGGTGGAGTCGATATTTTTAAGGAATACCTACTTGATGGTGCATTCGCTTTCTGTACAACTGCAACGTCCCTGCTAAATTCAAGGGATGTCCATTGTACAGTGTCTGTCTTGGCAAGCCGGATTTCAATTTTTGTAGACATTACACTGTAACTACATTTTGCAGGGATTATCTGTCTCGTCAAGAATGTAACGTTAGAAGAGTATAAAGTAATGATTGCTCTACATATTGCAGATGGTTCTAAAATCATATAATAGAAACAGTAAAGATAGAGCACCTTCTAGTTTTCTATCACTGATAATCATATACTGATAGGCAATTAATGATAACAATATTTTGCCCTTAACTGGAAAGGTATTCACATAATTGAACTAAGAATTTCTATATAAAATTCAACACTCACAAGCAAGACGAGAATCCAGACAAATTTGAGTTCAAAATCAGAGTAGTAAGGATTTTTACATCACCTTTCCAAATAATCGAGGTTGGAAATGGTATTCTTCTTCACCAGGCACCTCAATGGTAACACTAAGCTGAATTCAACAAAGGACACAAGGGAATTGGCGATTGGTGAAGGTTACTCAAGAACTAACTTGAAATAGAGAACAAGAGAGCAAATGTAAGAGTGTGCACTACTTACTATTTGTTCACCAAAGTCAACCACAATGCAGTTTGCTGGAATGCGCTTCGCAAATATTGTTACCACCACTTCCTCTGGTTTTTGATAAAATTCATGCCTAAAAAGTACAAGAAGAAAAGCTGAACTAATAAGAGTTGGAAACATGGCTCAGTGCATCAATTCATAGAGATTATAAACTTTTTGCCATAATTAAAATAATCCCACAGAAAGAAAGAGAAAAATTCCATCACTAGCAATGAACAATCTAGAATTCAGAAAGAAAAAAATGCATTGTCTCAGTAATTAGGTTGTTTCAAATTAAAGTTGAAAGTTTATTACTAATTTCAACCACATATAATTACAGACAATGTTATAGTGCTCATAAAATTATATGTCAATCTAGGGGACATATAACAGCACTTGAGAAAGGTCCCAAAGCTTTTTTCGAAGTTAGCAACCAAATGAATGCACTCTTCTTGTAAATGACTCCAGCCATGAAGAATGTGGAGCTAATATGTTATTACTACCTCTGCTGGCACTGTTAAAATTGACCTTAATGAATTGAGAAAAAAAAGTAGACATAATCGAGCAATCAAACTTTTTTACTACCTATGCATAAAGTAGACCAAATAACCATTTCATGCGGATAGCATCAAAAACTAATGTCGTGAGCAATCAGCCTACCAAATGACACGTTCTCAACATTGCAAATTATAATGTGTCCAAATTATAACGATGTCATTATTTGCAGTATGCAAACTCATGCTAACACCAAATATGCCACAGATATTAACCTGTATTTTGGTTTGCTTGATGACACTGTAGTTACTTGACTGGACAAGCCATCGGCTGGTGGCAAAGTATCTGGAGCGACAGCACCAATTGGAGCTCTATTCACCAGTTGCTTAGGCAGCTCTGCATCTTCCTCTGAAATAAGCAAGAATGCTATATAATTTCTGCACATCTCCTATGCATTTCTTAGGAACTATTCAATCTCATGAATTACAGTATCAAATTATAAGCACAAGTACGCAATCAAATACCTGCTATCAGCTCATCACATTCTTTGATCAATTTAGTAAATCTGGAATCTCCAGGTGCTAAAGAAGCACCGATCTCCAAGGCTGTCTTAGCTGTCTGGTATTCTTCAAGCTTGATACACGCCACGCTGTAAGCAGTGAAATTACGATATAATGTATTGTTGCAAGAAACTAAAAGAAAGTTTGTATATTAACACTTGATCTTGTTATTTATTTTGCAACTTATTAACAATGAACCGTAGGGTCCAAGAAAGCGAAAATTGACTAATGATATATGAAAACGAAATATGAACATGAAGCACTGTCACTTTTTTGACATGGGGTTAGGTTTAGTGACTCAAAATAAACTGAATAGGAATGTGGAGCCAAGTCCACCGTAAAGCAGCTCATGAGCCTAACAGAAATTATTATGTAGTCCAACGAAAATTTATAATCAATTGAAAAATGAAGCAGATAATTATGTCGATGATTGAAGCTAACATTTGAATTTTTATTTCGTTAAAAGGAATTAAACCAATACCTGGATAAAAAACTAAGGATTTCAAACTCATAACAAAATCCTTCAATGCTAAAAGTCTAAAACTCACCCTTTACGCAGATACGCTTTCGTCATTGCAGGGTCCAACTTGATTGCTTTAATGGCATCAGAAACAGCATCTGCTCATCAAATATTTGAGGAAGATCATTTAAATACCAGAAAACTAGCTTCAGAAAACACACGGCAACAAATATACAAAAAGAAAACTGAGATTACATTGTAATTTGTAAAACAAATCATACGTGGATTTTCTATGAAATCAGGTCTCCGCACTTGGAATCAAACTATGAAAGCATTAGACTATGAATTGTAAGCGTTCGGTTAAAGTTCGAATAGATATTGAATCAATCCAAACTCCATGAACTCATTTATAAATCAATCAGATAACAAGCTCCACCAATGTATAACTCTATGCTATGCAACCTAGTTGACGAGTAACTTGAACAAAGAAATTCAGCTACAAGGACACCAGGTTCATGGCGTAACAGACGTTCCAAATGAGCTCAAAGTTTCAAAGTTAATATACTCGGTTCCACACAATCAACGTCTCAATTTGAAGTTCATGAATAACTATTCAAATTAAAACGCAAGTATTTCTAATTCAAAGTTCTAAACTACACGAACAAAATCAAAACTACGATGCCGCCAAATAAACGTTTCCATCATATCACACCTTAAACTCATGTACGATACACCAAACAGCACTAACAGTAAACTCAACAAAACACACAAACACATCATAGCGATTACATTTCAGTTTTACCAGTGAAGCTTTGGAGCTTAATGTTGGCCTGAGCGCGGTCAGCGAGAAGGTCAGCATTGTTAGGGCTCAACGATATGGCTTGAGAGTAGAGATCAACGGCTAGTTCGAAGTGGTCATCAATGAACGCCTCTTTCGCCTTCGTTTCCAGATCCGAAGACGCCATTGATGGAAAGCTTCAATTCAATCAACACTAAGACTGTTGTTGACTTGGAGGGTTAGTGTATTAATATATATTCTGATAATTATAAACAAATCGAATAAATCTAGTCAGAAAGCATGAGGAAAATTTTTGGAAATTAACTTGTAAGTTGTAACCCCTTAAATTATTAATATTTAATTAAAAGAAATCAAAAAGTATTTTTCAATATAAAAAATTCGTTCTACACTGATTTTTATTAATAACGACAAAACTTAAGAATAAATGAATAATAACTTCTTGTACTAAATTATGCTTCAGTTAATTAAAGTATGAATTGATCCATTGATTTTTTTTCGTTATTATTTTTGTTTTAAATTATTCAAATTAAAATAAGGATTTTTAGGTTTACTATTAAATGTTTGATATTTTTGATAATTTTTTTATTTTCATATAGTATAATCTTAAAATACAGTTATTAAAGTTATGATAAGACTAAAATTCTAAAAGTTAAATAATAATTACGATCAATTATCAATATAATTGTTTTTATGCAAAATTATAATTAATCAAGATTTTAATCGAAAAACTAAGAGCAATTAAGTTAATAAATACATTAATCAAATGTTATCCCTTTGATAATTCTACTTGTTGGTTTGGCTCCAAAAGGGTCTTGAAGATGAGTGTTTTGGAGCATCTTTTGTTACCACCAAACTCATTAACTGACTCGACTCACGCAACACGCAACAAAATCCCTAATCGGGACGAGAAAGATTTACAAATTTACAATCAAACCAAATGCAGATAATGATGTAATTGTTGTAAATGCTCTTCTTGATGCTTATGCAGGCTGCATATGATGAATTGTGCTTTGAGTTTAGTTGAGGAATAAAATGTTATCACCTACATGGTTCTTGTTTCTAAGCTGAATTCGACTTGGACTTCACAAAACAACGTTAGATGCAATCAAACACACGAGGGACGATGATATAAAGATTCTCGATAAACAACACTAATCCACAATCCAGTTTACATTTTAGCAAACACAACTTAATATAAGTTCTGTTTATTTCCACCACGATGTTGAAACAAAGATAAACCAAACGAGTTGCTGTAACCAAAAAGCCCGATAGAGATTATTCAAGATGATCAGAATTTGATCGATTAAAAGAAAAACAGATAAATAACCAGCACATATCGAAGAAAACTATTTGGCTGGTGTTTCGCTGGATGCAATTGCAGGGTCTTCCTTTTCCGAGGCTGAAATAGCTTGGTTTAAAGTGCCAGTTTCAATAGCTTCGAGCGTCTTATAGAATTCTTCAGGAAGGGGACCAGGTCGGTGCAGGGGGATGTGCTTTGGCACTGGAGCATCGTTCTCGATAACTTCAACTTCATAGTCATCAGGAATACCCCATGGTTTCCACTCTGGGGACAATTCAAAGAATTTATGCATGCAATTAGTAATTGAATAAAAAGAGTTACAAGAATGCAGCTAATTGAAGGGCTAATGTATAACAGGTCTAATCGCATTATAACTCAAAAGACATGAACTAATACTTTATTCCACCTCAAAGTTTCCAATTCACTGAACATAGTGAATTGTTATGTGCATGATAATTGAAGGGCTTTGTTGTAAAATTACCCTTGTAGCTTTTATTAATTTATCCAATGAGAAAATTGATTTAGATTGACTTGGAATCTCACAACAGTATAGCAAAGCTTCCAGGAACTGGAATTCTCGGCATAATGCGTACCTAATAGTCATGGCCGATGTCTTGGGCTCAAGCTATAGACCCCAGGAGACAAAAGAAAATCTCAAGGAAATTTTCTTTCTGTCTTTGCTAGTTACAAAACACTTTCACATTTTAAAAGGTTTACCATCTACATTCTTGCATAAAATCCAGTTTAACATTAAATGAAAAATCTGAAAATATAATTCCTCCAACATACTATCATGAATTCCCAAACACCAAGCAATCACATGCTTCTAGCTATATATTTGCCTCCTACCTCATAAACTCTATGCATTTGGAACATGAATTTAGTGAAGAGGATATTAAGGAAAATACTATAGCTAGTTGATGAAGCATGACTTGAAATTAAAAGATCTTTTTTGTGAATGACATTTCTAGTTCTACAAATGCATAATAGTCAACTAAACTGTAAAGGTTTCACATTTGAATTCTAATTCTGTACATAAGAATCAATTTGTTTTGATTTACAACTTCCTTCACTAAATCCTAAACCAAAATGGAGCCTAAAACTAACAATATCTAGTTATCAAGTGTCTCCAGGTATAAAAAATCAGAAAATAAATCGAGAAAAAATGTGAATTGTGGCAATGCTACAACAAATCAAATTGCAGAAAAAAGAAATTGCCTAAAAATAAACTGATGCAAACAACGGTTTCTCCTAATAGTCAACTAAACTGTTAAATGTTTAAGATTTCAAACTAATTTTGTCCACAACATGTAAAGGAATAAAGCTTTATCTAATTTGCTTCCATTTGCAACTTCCTTTGCTAAATCCTAAATATCTAAATCGAGCCTAAAAATAACAATATCTGGTTATCAAGTTTCTCCAGGTATGAACAATCAGAGAATAAATCAAGAAAAAAAGCAAATTGTGTCAACATTACAACAAACAAAATGCAGAAAAAAATTGCCTAAAAACAAACTGATGCACAATTCAACCTTTACAAATCTGTTTCATTGCTGTTTCTCCTCATAGTCAACTAAAATGTAAGAGATTTTAGATTTAAAGCTAATTTATTCATAACTTTTAGCTCATTTGCTTCAATTTACAGCTTCATTTGTTAAATGCTTTATCGAAATTGAGTGGAAACTACAATATCAATCATCCGGATCGAATAAATCAGAAAATAAATCTAAGAAAAAATGCACATTGAGTCAACACTGTAAACAGATCAAAATGCAGGAAAATTAAATTGCATAAAAATAATGCAAACGGTTGAAAACTATCCGCACTCACCGTTCATGTGACCGATGAGCTTGAGCTCGTCTTCAGCTTCCTCAATCAGCTCTTCGACCTGTCCACATCCGAGCTTTTTCTCGATCGCCTCCCAATCTTGCTCCTCCTGGCACACCTTCAGACGGTGGCGCGTGAAGCTCTCGACCGCTTTGCGATAACCTTCGTCCTCGGGAACCGCCTTGATCTCGTTTAGGGTTTTGGTGTAGAGTCCGATCAGCACTTCACGCGCGTTTGGTACGACGTCGAGGCCTACGATCCCCGTCGTTTCCTTCACTTTCGCCATCATCATAAGCGGCCGCGCCACCCGCCGTAGAAACATTTTTTCCGGTGTTGATTTTCGACCTGGTTTGCTTCTCAGTCGCTAGTTCAATTGATAATGCAGCAGGATTGTCTCTGGAATCTGATAATGGGCTCAGAATTCCGCTATATTTGAGTTATATTGGGCTGGGTTGACTTTATAATAAGCCCAGCCCAATTCAGGAACAAGACGCCAGGCCCACATTATGAGTCTAATTTCCTTTGAAGAAAATAATTTCAACCCAAAATTTAATTTTCCTTGCTAAATAAAACATATTATTAATACCCATTAACTTAGACCCGTCTCGTTCAACAATATTAAGACTTGAATTCATTCTGGACCCGGTCAATACTAACACCCATTGTACCCCAATAATGGCCAAAAAATTGTAGTAAAATGGGAAAACTGAGCAATCGTGAAAATGTATCTTTATTTGAAATTAATCTGGTTGAGACAAATGGTAAGCAGCTTTATAACTTTAAAAACGATAAATATTTGAATTCATCTGCACATACCATCTCAGAAATTTTATATCCTCATCTATCAAGAGATTAGACTTCCCTCTCTAACTCCCTTAAGAGAAAAATAACTCGGAAAAAAGATAAATCTTTATCTAATAAATTGAGGAATGAATAAAATGGATCGACATAATAAAGCGCTATTCCACAAGTAGCGACTTATAAAGCAAAATGAGCTATGCTATAATAAAACGTTAACTAATCTAAATATCTTTCATTACAGAAATATAAAGTGGGGAAAGCGGGCCCCACAAAAAGGCTTTGATAGGATAAAATACAATACAACCCCCACCTTCCAATCGCATAAAAAAGATCATTCAATTCAATTCTCGAAACTCTAAGCAAAAAAAATGTTGATGATCGAACCTCACTCCGCCGTCGCCGTTCGATTCTCCGCCGTGAGTCTCGAGTCCTCAACTCGCGTCCTATCTCAATCCGCCGCCTTCTTCATCCCACCGTACTAGTCTTATTTAACATTTTTTAAGCAGTTCAAAAAATTCCATTATTTGTGGAAATGAACTGATTTTCATGGTTGAATTCGGTTAGGAACAAGTGCAGGCCGTGGTGTGGCAGAACGAAGAGTAGAGATGGAATTAGAGCCGCGGCTAAAGATCAGTCGAGCTCAGCTTCAGGACCGGTGAAGCAGAATGCGAAGCCGCAGAGGTATCATCCGTTCGAGGAAATTTCTGACTCGGAGTTGTTGGAGAATGAGGATGCTAGGCTCACGCCTGCCGAGACGACTCGAACTATAATCGAGGTATAGTATATCTAACTTAGGTTTTAACCGAGTAATTCTATTATTAACAGAGATTACTTAAATTCGAGTGGTTTCTTTTTTGAGGTGAAACATGTAGATTCCTTTTTTTGATTTGGCGAAATTTGAATTTACCACTTGTTAGTATTGCTCTCACGATATTAAATGATCAAGTTTCTCAAGGTTGAAGCTTTATAGAAGTTAAATGGCCCTAACACAAGTCTTTGTTGATTTCACCGTTGAGAATTTGGTTGAAATGCTGATTTTGTATAGATTTTTTGATTTTAGGTGAATAGCAAGGCAACACTGATGTTCTCTGGTTTGATAAATGAAGAAGTTTATGAGAACATTTTCTGGCCAGATTTACCTTACGTAACTGATGAACATGGAAGTAAGATATATTTTCTTCTGTTTCGACTACATTCTTTTGTGTTACATGTAGTTATTGTAGGAAGTGTTCTTGCTGTCATATTTTCATTTACTCATGGTCAGATATATACTTTCAAGTGAAGAATGATGAAGACATCCTGCAATCCTTAACCACTGATGAAACCATTGTGGTAAGATTTAATTCGTAATATTCATGATTTTGGAGCGAAATAAACAAATTGGTGGACCAAAATTTTCATCCACCCCATTTTACGGTTTCTGTTGTACTGCTCTACTGTTGTTTGGGCTTTTCCCTTTTGTTGTCTAACATTTAGATATTCCTGTTCTGCAAGCTTCATTGTGCTTACTTTAGAAGCCAATTATGATATGAGCTGCATCTTGAATAACTTACGAGATTGTGTGCTATATGGACTCTATATTTATGAGAATAACAACTAACACCGAGGCACTAGTGATTGAATGCGTATCAGATATAGCCCTCTTCACATGTTTCGAGCATTGTATGTCCTCAAGGACTATCCTCTTCAAAATATTGTTCGGTAGACGTACTTAATTTAAACACAATGCAGCAAGTCATTATTGGACTGGACACAAGAGAAATGATGAGTGAAATGGAGGCACTAGGTCAATCAGAAATCGATTTTGGCATAGACGAGCTGGACAGTGAAGATAGTGATTTTGATGATGATGAGGATGACAGCGATGAAGATGATGATGGTGAAGATGTACGCTCTCATTGGTTGTTGTATCTCTAGAGTGTTAAAACTAGAGCGCAGCAGGTTGTTAAATTCTATCTTATTTGTCTGCAGGACTGGGTTACTATTCTCGATGAGGAGGATCAGGATGAAGAATCTGACGAATCACTGGGAGACTGGGCTAAATTGGAGACCATGCGATCTTCTCATCCGATGTATTTTGCCCAAAAGCTTGCAGAGGTAACCCTAGACAACAAATTTCTGTATTTTAAAAATTGTTATCAGTATCGAATATCTAATGATGGACTATGGAAAAAATGTGGTATTAGTCCAATAGGATAGGTCCCTTTGCAATTTAAGTCTCAGTATTTACAAACTTTGGAAAATAGTTACATATTATGTACCCTTTTGCACTTTTAGTCTCAATCAGTAAAAATGGATGGAAGCCATTAGTTTGGTGATGATCACGTGCAAAACCTTAACGAAACCTGCACGCTAAGCATGAAATTCCATTTGTTTTTAATGGATGGACCGTAATTGCAAAAGAAAAGAATCCTATTGGACTACTTCGCAATTCTAAAAACAATGACGTAAAGTTGCAATAAGCCCTATTTCATGGAACCAATATTGCAATTTTTCCAGTGGATTACATTTGACCCATCTACTTGTTTATTGTTGACTTGAACTACCACGGTTCTTCGACACTATTGCATTTAGCATTTAAACTCTTTTTTGTTTTACGTGCCCCTTTTCTGTTGTATAGGTTGTGTCAGATGTTCCTGTAGACTGTATGGATCAGCCTTCCGCTGGACTTGCTATACAAGGCCTTCTTAGACCTGCATTTGTTGAAGAACACTCTGTCATACAGAAGCATATAACTGGCCCTGAACCTAGTTATATTGATACAAATCTCACAGCTGACGAACAAGTGGAAGAAGGGATTGTACAGATCAATGGCCACAGAAATGAAAAGGAACTAATACAAGATAATGCAAGTTGGGTAGAAGAATTAGAAAAGGATGAAACACCAGGCAGTGGATATGTATTTTACAAGCTAGAGATGATTAAAATTCAGTTAGTTTCAGCGCATGGAGATCAGGTAAACTCTTATTTCTCGTCTTGAATTTCAGCAATGGATAGTGTTTCTTATTGCTTTGAACTTTCTTTGTTCTATTCATTTGGTTCACAGAGCTATTTCAGACTTTTCTTTGTTCTCCATAATTATGAAAAATGTATTTTGTTGATTTTGTCTCATTGATACAGAGTTATGTTGAAACGGACGATGTGAGGAGGGCCAAAGCTGATGCAATAGCACATTCAGCTGCAAAGATTATATCCCGCCTCAAAGCTGGCGGAGCAAAGACCATGCAAGCTCTAAAATCCCTATGTTGGAGATGCAAGGGTATTCAAGTGGAGGTAACACACTGGACTCTGGTATTATATATAGAAGAATCATTAATTACTAATTTACTATGCACATGAGAAATCTATCGGTAGCTTTGCATCTTGAAATTTGGGAAAAAGGACTCCAAAATATGCTATAGTTAGTTCAAAAGGTATTTCTCAAACCCTTCTTGTTCATAGACAAAACCTCATGTCGTATTTTCCCAACCCAAATACATACCGCCTAATTTTCTCAGATAAATTTGTTATGATTGTGATCGATACACGGTGGAACCCATGTGCACTTATCACAATGGTTGCAATTAGCCTAGTTGGATCCTGCAATCTATGACCCATATACTGCCATGAAACAAAGATGAATTCATCATCTGACTTCCCTTGAGAGGATTTTCAAATAAACTAGTGTTTAATAGTCATGCTAACGATTTTAAATTTAAATTATGACAGGAATGTGCTCTTATAGGAGTAGACAGCCTTGGTTTCGACTTGAGAGTATGCTCGGGAACACAAGTTCAGACATTGCGTTTCACCTTCAAGAAACGGGTATATAAACATATTTATTATCATTTAGTTTTATGTCCCAGTCAACACATAAATGTCGACAAGTGCCAATGATTATTAATATATTGCAAGAGAATTTTTAGTTTTTTCACCACGTCTCAGCCGTTCATTATACACTTATCACATGTATAATAGAAAGTATTACACGTTTATATAGATTTGTACAAAGCTCACAAGTTCTCTTATATATGAATTTTTGCAGGCCTCATCAGAGTATAGTGCAGAAAGGCAACTGAATGACTTGCTGTTTCCTAGAGTTCAAAAGTTTCAACAAAAGAAAGAAGCTCAACAAACCGAGCCATAGGTTCGACTGAACTCAAGTTCATTTTATGGTATACTCTTAGTCCCATTGTTGTACATATTGTAGGAAAATCTTTCAGGTCCTCCTTATTTATTGCAAGTTCATAATTATGAAACTTCGGTAAGTTTCTTCCCTTCTACTGAATCACATTTCTGAATTTTGAAGTGGCGTTTGCTCGAAAGAATTTGATCTTGAGGAGGATTTTAAGGTGAGATTTTGAAATGGCTCATATATTAGGGAATTTAAAATCAATATTGGCAATTAAAAAATAACTTGAAATTGGTCAAAAATAATTAAAAATTTAAAATCTATTTTAAATTGAATTGGTTTTAGTGGTTTTGCGTATGAATTTGAAACCGATAGCTTCAAAGTAGGCTTGAAGCTTGATAAAATATATAAAAATAAAATGGGTGAATTATGTATATCCATAATATATTCGACGCCTTCTCGACTTATTGCATGGATTTTTAAGTAGGATTTGCGCAGAATACAATAAAATTTAGGCACGATTATATACTTTGACAAAATTCTGAATGGTAAAAATGAAATAAACAGAAATGTTGTAACATTTTTAGTCTATATCGGATTGGCTTGATTCAAACCATTACAAAACGAATGAATTGATTTTGTGGAATAGTGGTTGTACGTTCCAAATTATTTAACCAATCATAAAATAAAAAAAAAATAAAAAAATTGCCATAATTGTATAAGTTCGAATTGGGTTAAAAGATTTCCCAATAACATACATACATTTCTATCCTCATTATTTTCAAAATTTAGTACCCTTGAAGTAAATATACTTTCAAAAAATTTATCACGCATTGTACTTAATAATTTTATCAGAATAATAATTTTATTATTGTTGAATGCTATTTGTAGACATATATATATAGTGTTGGACCATCTTATCATCAGGGCTTTCTTTGTTGTCCCAAATGAGAAGCCCAAACTGAAAGACCCGGCCCAAACCCTTAAGAAACGAATCCAAATATTGGGCTCCATCAATTTAGGCTTAAAACAAAGGCCATCTATCTACTGATATATAAACGCTAACCCCTTTTAGGGTTTCAATCCTTCATCAGCTGCTACATCTACTCATATCTCATCTTCTAGCTTTCTCTCTCTTCCTCCACTTAGTTTCTCAGCAATCATGGTACGATTTTCACAATTATGTTGAATTTCCGATGAATTTATGGATTAGTTTTAGTGATTGTGTTTTTGATGTTTGTTTCAGATCATCTCTGAGAAGAACAGGAGAGAGATCTCCAAATACCTCTTCCAAGGCATGTTAATTTTGATTTTTTAGATATTTATCTGTCAGTCTTTAATTTGCCAATTTTTTGTAAGATTGTGTGTGCATATTGTAGTTTTGCGCCAAAGAGAGATGATGATTTGCATACATACTGATTTTGGTATACAAATATTTTGACTTTGTATGTTCACAGAGGGTGTGTGCTACGCGAAGAAGGATTTTAACTTAGCCAAGCACCCAGACATTGATGTCCCGAATCTACAGGTGATTAAGCTCATGCAGAGCTTTAAATCGAAGGAATACGTGCGTGAGACATTTGCTTGGATGCATTATTATTGGTATCTTACAAACGATGGAATTGAGTTCCTCCGCACGTACCTCAACCTTCCATCTGAGATTGTCCCCGCCACTCTCAAGAAGTCTGCCAAGCCCCTTGGCCGTCCCATGGGTGGCCCACCTGGCGACCGTCCTCGGTAATTTATATATGTTATTTTTTCTCTATGTTGCAATGTGTTTTAGATTTTATATGTTAAATTTATTCAAAAAATCTATGAATTGTGATGTAGTCTTTTCTTATGTTCTATGAAACATGTTTATATTAGAACTCTAATGTTTTTGTTCTCTTATGTGATAATAGACAGTTTATGCACTATTTTAATTGATATGTAAATTGTAGTTGTGCTGCTGACACAATTCCTTTGGTTGGTTTTATTGATTAACTGTGATTCCCAAATATGATATTGAAAGATATATTAATCTTTTTATTCTTGCATGCGGTGTGATTATATACCGACTGGTTTGATCTTTTGTTCAATGGTGATCAATTTTGATATCTTCATTAGTAGTTTTTACATCGTAGTATCCTGTTATGCGGGAGCTTTTGGATGATACTACATTATATGTCATGTGTGTTTATGATCTATTAGAGTTTTATAGGCCAAGTTTTATCTGTATTAATGTAGGTATTGGAAATAATTTACTTTTGGGTTCTGCTTATTATCTTTGTTTAGTTTATATTTGTATACTTGTATTGTTTCATGACTTGTGGGTATTTGGGTTTCTTGCCACAGTGGACCTCCAAGATTTGAGGGCGATAGACCACGTTTTGGTGATAGAGACGGCTACCGTGGTGGGCCAAGAGGAGGACCACCAGGTGAATTTGGCGGCGAAAAGGGTGGAGCACCTGCTGATTATCAACCTGCCTTCAGGGTAATTTTTACTTTTTAATCTTATACTATTCTCGATCTTGGCATCGTTCAGCAGTAACTTCTTCCATTGGTGTGATGATACTTTTTGTTGTAATTCGCTTTGAGAGCATTATTCCCACTAATCTGTTTAGGTCCTATAGAGTAGTTATGGGTTTATAAATGTTAAGTAATGCGACTACGACTTGAATGCATTCGGACTCGCATTATTTTTAACTTGTTATATATTACTAGTTTGTAGAAATTTTCTTGTTTTTGATCACGCAAAACTGCTAGTTAACTTAGAACAATATTTTATCTGCTGTTGCCAATGTTGAATCAAACTGCTGGTAACCATTTAAGCTTTCTTGAGTTTAGTGGTGCAAGACAATGACAGGATATTATTTTATCATCTCTTGACGATGTTGTATCAAAGTGATGATGATGATTTTAAGCCTTGTTCTATTTAGTGATGCAAAACAGATCGTTCACTTAGAATAGTCTTTTATCGTCTATTGACAATGTTATATCAAACTGCTGGTACCCATGTTCAGCCTATGTATTACTACACTATTTTTGGTCCAGCACTGTCCAGTTATAAGGTTACTGAATGAAGTAAGAAAGATTTAAACGTTTACTTTAGAAGTGAAAAAATGGCCTTATGGTGTTTTTCAAAACAGATACTGTCAAGGCTTTGTGGAGTTATTTCCTCCGTCGTCGACTACTGTATATGATGTTTTGCCTTGCTATTAATTTCGTGTCATAATCATATGTTGAGCCAAATTAATAAATTTTACGAGCGAATGTGAGTTATTGACCACAATCTGTATAATACATCATATGCATGTGAATAAAATCATATTCAAGATTATCAATCATGACATGTACATTGTCGAACATTGCAGGGTGCAGGTGGACGTCCTGGTTTTGGCCGAGGCTCTGGTGGCTTTGGTGGAGCCCCTTCAAGTTAAAACTCATCTAGCTGTTAAGGGTTTTTTTAGTGTTATTTTGAACCTAAAATTACATTTTGCACTGCAAATCAAATGTCTTTGTGATGCCGTCTACCTTTATGTTTTTTCGGATTTTGTTCTCTATTTGTTTAAAATGGTGATCCAGTTCGTTTTTGCTAGAAAATGTTCTCTGTGATTTATGGTTTTGATGCTTAAAGTTTCTTATTTATGGTTCTATTAGACATCTGAAGATCAAATAATTAGTTTTCATTTTAGATAAACATCTATTCCAAAATGAGTTTGAGATAACAAAACAATAAGAATAAAAGATGTTATAGAGAATAGGACAAGAATTTTTGTTGTTAATATAAAATAAAATAGAAATAAGAAATATGTTCTTTTGAAGTTACTTTTTTTTGTATTTGTTTTCTTTTCCCTTTATTAGAATAAATAGGAATAAGATGATGAAGAAACATTTAAAAGATAACGAAAAATGATATTTGCACTTTTGATATATTATTGAAGCTTTTTTATTCAATCAAATCTTACGAGAAAAATAATTAATAATGTAGCTGCCTCCAATAATAATTTTTCGAGCTCCACGATAAATTTGTTATGAATACATGTCTGGACCGGACTGATATATACATTTTCCGGGGCTCTTTTATTTGGTATATGCCTTTTTATTGATTTTGATACATTCAATAATTGAAATTCTATTTGAAATATATATTTTGAATTGTTAAATATTAAAATTTTATAAAATGTTAAAAAATAAATACAATTTAATCAAAAGATTGAACTGAATTATGAGTGGTGTGAGATTGAACTGAATGAAGTATTTGCAATTTTCAAAGTTGATTACGTAATTTAAGCCATAAAATAAATTTGCCCAATCTTATCCATCTCAACATAGAAACAAAAAAAATAAAAATAAAATTGAAAATTCAGAAGTTCTGAAGATTCATTACCAACTGCCACGTGTCATATACTTATGAATTTCCAATTATATCCTTCCTTCTCTTATTAATCCCCGTCTCCATTACAGATCCAAACGCCCTCCAAAACAGACCAAACTTTTCTCGATCTCTGAATATTTTTTTCGTTGATCATTTCTTATTCTCGTTGTTAATTTTCAGTTGTTTTTTTTAACCGGTCTTGTTTCTCCTTGATACTTCAGGTATGCGTAATTTTGATTCCAGTTTTCGTCTTTATTGATGTTATTTGGGATTTTTTGTGATTTGTTTCTGGAATTTTGATCTGATGATAGCGTGTGATGTTTGTTGGAAATTGGAATTGAGATCTAGGTATCTGGATGGAGTGAATTATGTGCCAATGTTTTTTTAGGGTTTTTGCATATTAATTATTGAATTATCGCTGATTTGAAGTTTGGATATTTGGATCTTTGCTGGCTTTATGGAATAGTCTATTGGTCGTGGCAATTTGTAATTATTTTGTTTGTATGGGAAAACATTGGGGATATGTTTCATGTAGAACTATATAACTGATCAGTTGCACAGTTATTGTTAGGCGATTTATGTTTCCTTTTTCTTTTAGTTTTTAGTGTGTTATGGTCTTTGAATA
This sequence comes from Verbascum thapsus, assembly GCA_963669365.1. Lineage (NCBI taxonomy): Eukaryota > Viridiplantae > Streptophyta > Magnoliopsida > Lamiales > Scrophulariaceae > Verbascum > Verbascum thapsus. The sequence continues at coordinate 8,393,452 of OY770107.1, read as the reverse complement.
GAAGAATTGAATTAGAGAATTAGAAAAGCTGATCTACTCTTCTGTTTGGTGCTTCATCAGTGATTTTGATCTCCGTATGGTGTTGCTATTGTTTGGATCTTCAAAGAAATCTTCAAATTTTTCTGTGACGGAAATAGCATATTATTATTGCTCAAATGGCTTGTGATTGATTGTGCTTAATCTTCTTGACTTCCATTATTTATTATGGTAGTTTTTTATGGGTTATGGTGGTTTGATATCTTTAGATTGTCGTTTACTTGATTGTTGCTTTTGTTTGGTGTTTGTGTAGTTGTAATGTCGTTACATATATGTGAATTTTTCTAGAATGATGGATTACTTTTTCCCATATGTCTCCTTGCGCACTAAGTTGATTCATCTTTGTAGTAGGAGGAAAGGCCATGTTACTTGTTTGAAACAGAAAGAAAGAGAGCTGTTTCAACATCGTTTGAGTCATTCATTTTGTCTAAGGTGTGTGAATGAGTAGCAAGGGTTGTGGGACATCGAAAAAGATGACGAGGGACAGATACGTAAACGCTTACCAGTCTTCGCTTTTCCTATCAGCAGTTCTTTCGTTTTGGGAATGTAGTGTGCGTAAAATGAGGTATTCATTCAGACCCGAGTGGGTGTAGGTTTCGGTTATTTGGTGTTATATCTATTTTCCAAGTTTTGATTTTGCATTCGTCTAGTATACAAGTAAACTATATAACGTATACATCTTGGGATTCTTCTCGGGAAATAAAAACAAAGTTTAACAGCTAGGAAAGGGTAGTATTTACTAGTGTTGATAGTGAAGGATATCATGGAGTGTGGTAAAGTACCAGCTGGTGTTAGGAAACCCAAAAAGAAACAGGTGAAAGACGAGTTAGATCGCATTAAACAGGCTGAGAAGAAAAAGAGGCGCTTGGAGAAGGCTTTGGCTACTTCTGCAGCCATTCGCTCTGAGCTCGAAAAAAAGAAGTTGAAAAAGAAAGAACAAGAGAGGCTCGATGAAGAAGGTGCTGCAATAGCTGAAGCAGTTGCATTGCAAGTCCTACTTGGTGAAGACTCGGACGAATCTAGTAAACTATTGCTGAAAAAGGATGAAGAGTTAACCCCGTGGGATCAAGCTACCAATATCAACATCATTGTTGGGGGTCATTATAATGATTTATCAAAATATCAATGTGAAAATATCGAAAGGGCTGACCAATATGGGCATTTCTGGAATCACTGGGAAAATTCTAACTTGATGGGCTTATCAGATCATGTGGGTGGACAGTTTTGCCCTCTATATTTTGGAGAAGAATGTTGGCGTTCTGTCGGTTTATCTGCTGATCATATTGCTGCTCAGGCTGTTTCATCACTTAAAATAGCTGACGATGCCCGGGTGGATGCTTATGTTTTCAACAGCGTCTTAAGATGGTAAAATGGTCATTTTGGCGCCTCACTAGATTTTGTTGTTTCTGAATGATGTTCTATAAGTCCATCCATTTCTGAGATATCAAAGCTTATATTTGTCGCAATTTTTAAGCTTTTGGGCTTTTGAAGGCGTGTTCTGTTTTCGGTTCTTTACTGTTTTCTTACTTGGCTGAGTAATGTATGGTTGTTTTACTGTGAATCTTAGTATTGTATTCTTAGTGGCATCACACCTTATGATGTTTGATTTTTATGAAGTTAAAGTTGAGAATGTGTTTCTTTGTTTATGGAACCTCTTAAGGATCATTCCTGCCTGCATTTTGCAATCAGACTAATTTCCTCTTGGTTATGCTGTCCAGGTTGTTTCTGGATTTAATGATTTGGCAACTATTATTCTAAAATTATTTTTAACAATAAATATATTAAACTTATTTGGATTATTTAAATTTAGGATAGTTACACTAACCACCCCTCTTATTATACGTAATTATAATCTAATTTGCTTATTTTTGGCATATAGTAATTACCCTCTTCTTATAATCAAACCTTAAGTTGAAGTATCTCTGACAAATGATAAATTACATTAATATTGTTCTTATTCAGTGTAATTATTTTTGAACCATTTTTAAAAATCATTAAGGTGGATTTCAAATTCATTTGAAGCCTTTCATCAAAATCTATTTTTCAAATTCAAATCCATCAATCCAAACAGAAATTTAAGTAATCTAATCCTGCTAATGGGAAACATAAAATGAAGACGCTTTCATCTATCACCAAATGTTTAAACCTTTGAACATTGGGCAACAAATTCACAGTTGAAAGGAACATTTTGCAACCCACAAAGCACCACAATAATTATCAAGGTTTTAGACCCCAACCCATTGGTGCAGCAAAGGCAACTAACAACAAGGATCAGAAATCACGTTGAGTTTTCGATTTTAAACTTGCTTCAGAATCTTGTCTCTGTTGGTGACGTGGCACGTCCTCATCGCCTGTATCCAGTTCTGAACTAGTTGACGGTTTAGCACCCGACGAAATAAGATTCTTGAACCAGGTACCTTGGAATCTAGGACTCCCTCTGGCAGAGTTACCAGAAGATTCCGGAGAAACAGCTGCATTGTTGGTTGCTACTCCTGCTAAAAACCGGTATGCCACCCTGCTAGCTGATACAATTTCGGTTTTAGCTTGTCTAAACTGCAGGAACATCCATATGAGTAGAAATCAGAAGACATACATTTTAAATGCCCGCTGGGGTGTGGGACCCGGAGGTAGATTTGGAAAGAATACACGAATCCATGGCTAGAAGGTGATATTCCATTCCATGTGTTAAATTAAGAATTGCATTATCACCGGTTAAATGGAATATATGGAAGTAAGTTACTAAATTTTATCACAATTGAACAGGATGGTGAGCTCCTAAAGGATTTGCCAACAATGTTTAATAGGTGGTTTCCGCTCATTTGCTACATTGGATTCCATGGTAAATACATACTTGGCTAGATGGGCGAGACAACTCTCTATATAAAATTTCCACTTAATTATCAATGGAGTTGAAGAAAATGAAAGAAAGAAGAAATCTTACTCGATATGCTGTGTTTCCAGCTAATTCTGCAGCAGCATCTCCCGCGTGTGCAAACCTGTTCACCCAACCTGTTATTAAAACTTGTAAGTTTATAGTCTTAGAAAACCAACACCAAGTAATCCAAGAAAATAAATTCAAATTTTCATTCATTCTTCGTGGAACCCCGCTTCCAATTCCATAGAATACATGATAATTAATTATTTATCAAATATATACCAAAGAGTGAGTGTTTTTGGACATAAACATTGGAGGGTAAAAGACTTTACAATCTTCAACTGTCTTTCTGTTTCGCACAGAGAGAGGTTAAAGAAACTTCAAAACTGATGCAAGTTTGATTTTAAGCATTATGCATGAGAAGAAGAGTAGTAAATATATGCATTTCCCACTAATCTTTTTCATAAGAAGAACTCTACACCTTTTTATTGAACCAGAAATTCTCAGTGATAGACAACAGTATACATACAAAAATATATGTTCTGCGTGTGTTGAAAGAGAGTGTGCAATATAGAGAGAGCAATTACCAGGAAGCTTTGGCACACCAAGTCTTTCACAGAACTGGTCACAGAAATGATTGCAATTTTTAGATAACAAATCATACGAGTGACCAGGCCATTCTCTACTGAGTTCCCTTAAGATCTGATTGACCTTGAAGATAGAAAAGGATGTTTCCCCAAGTTTAATGCTTTCACGAAATGTATACATTGGATTCTTTGTTGGTGGACAGCTGAATACTCCAGTACCCTGTTCACAGAACCCAAATGACCATTCCTCGTCTCCATAAACCTGTTTACCCGTGCTAATTTAGTTCCAAGAATATAAATAGAATAGATCTACAAGCACAAATGCAGTCAATATAATTTAGTAGTAATCCATCTGTGAGAGTTGAAGTCACATCAATACCTATATTAACAAGCTGCTTGACATGAGATAAATAACGGTGGAAAAATCAATCAAAATTATGTAACTGCATCAGGCGCATATTATGAAGAATTTTTCGCCATAACAGACGAGCGAATGTAGCATAGCACAAAGAAAACTGAGGTCACGTTTTTTAAACAATCATTTCATGCTCTTTATTTGTCTCAAAATAAGTCTGCCGAACAAAGAAGATAAAGTTACCTACTAACATCACAATGTTGAGGAAATGCAACCACAGACCAGATTCAAGCAGTTATAGGTCAATCCTTTTGTCAAAAAAAGAACAATTCACCTTGACAAGGTCAAAAAATTATGTCAACTATTTCCAAAAGAAATTAAGACACCTGAGTAAAAATAAGTTGCAGGCCAAATATAACAACTCAAATTTATGCCATTCCACAAAATATCATGTGCATTCCCTTAATTCTGCCAGTTTGACTTGGAAATAGTTTTCTTTTATCTAATAACTGAATCAAGAAACTCAAATATCAAGCTCTTGTAAAAACCTGTGTTTGATTCGGATTCATATGAATACTAACTTAAATAAAAGGGATCTCATATATTTCACAAGAAAACAAAATGGAAAACTTTCGTTGAAAATAATCCCCCTATACCAAAACCCAAAATACAAAAGCTAATTAGTATTCCCAAGAAAATGCTATGGAAAATCCCATATAAGTACGCAGAGTAAAACCCTAGATCTAATCCACAAAATGCATCCAAAAACATAGAAACAAGTACATCGATAATACACAAATTCGAAATTCCGAAAAAAACCTGAACAGCGCTGTGGAAAATTCCACCTAAGCCAATACCATCTTTGAATATCTTGTTGATCTGCATAATTGTGTTGTTCGTTTTATCATTACCACTGTTCGTCACATCGTATACATGGAGGATCACCTCCGTCATCCTCAAATTCAATTTCTACTCAAATTCAAAAACCTAATCCCCCAAATACACACACACATATATATATAATATATATATATGTAAGATATCTAGTTAAATGTGAATGAGTGGGAATGATTGAATGAATACTGTATATACATATACATATATATATAATATTACTGGTAAAATTCAAAATAAGGAATAAAAGTACAATGATCTCTCTCTATTTAATTTCACTTTGCTTGCTTCGATGTGAGATAAATGATGACTCATCAGAGCTTATTTTAGAGGGAAGAAAGAGGTGAATTTTGTAATTTTAACTCTTTGTAAATTGCATTTTAACCCCCCTCAGTTTTACTTTTTTGCAAACTGCCCACAACAATTTGAAAAATGCTACATAATTCGCGTGGAAATAATGTAATATGCGAAATGATTGTTTATGTTTTAAAATTACTAAGAAGTAATATGTATCGAATTAATAATAGTTGATTAATGTATGATTAATTAAATAATTATAAAGTATAAAATAAAAAAAAATAAAAAATTAGTAATTAAGATGCGGTGAGTTAAACAATTATAAAATATGAAATAAACAGATCGTACCCTGTTGTTTCTTAACTATGTTTGGTTAGCTTAATGATTAATGAAGTAGATGGAACGGATTAGACTAACAAATCAATTGTTAGGAATAAATTATAATATGGATTAAGTGTGTAATCTATATTAATTTAATAATATAAAGTTATTTGATTTCGAATTTAACCCTGTATTATTTCTTAATGGAGTAAGTTTAAATCAATAGTATGGATAAAAGGGAAGTATAAAAGAAATATTATTTAGGCTTTAAGTTTAAATTTGTCGAGGAGTATAAAATAATTTTCAAGAAATTGAGGATTAGAAAATAATAATAATAATAATAATAATAATAATAATAATAAATGCGCGAGTGGCTTTTTGTGGTGCGCACGCTATTCCCATTACTAACAGCTGTGGTAGTGCCAAACAACACCTACTGTCTGTGGGGTGGTGTCATGGCCCGACCCGTGTATTATATATTATTAAATGAATTTATTTTGGTTAAGTATTTATGATTATTAGTGCATTTAATAATCGACTTCATTAAAATTGTTCGAATCCCTAATATTTGACCCTTTTATAAAAGAATTTATTTTGATTAAACAAGAGTTTGATTGAATTATTTACGTTGATTTTGTAAATATAAGACTAAATTACAGAATAAGAAGAATTTACTAAACGGTCGAGTATCCAATCGATCTTCTAAATTAACGGCATGTTGATGAATTAAATGAGTTGAATATTTTCAAGACATTCATGGTAATGGTACTCTGCGGATTTTTGTATTAAATTAGATTTCATTATTCATGTTATATACAACTTTTTATATAATAGGGATAAATGCAAAAAAAAACCCTGTGAAATAATTTATTGGCTGAAAACCCCTGTGAAAAAAAAATAGGCTAAAAACCCCCTGTGAAATTTTTTCATTGCAAAAAAACCCCTCGGTTAGTTAGGTCAGCTACCCCTGTGAAATAAATGCAAAAAACCCCCCTGTGAAATAATTTATTGGCTGAAAACCCCCTGTGAAATAAATATAAGCTAAAAACCCCCTGTGAAATTTTTTCGTTGCAAAAAACCCCCTCGGTCGTTGCAAAATATTTATTTTATTTTTAGTAAAAATGCCTCATAATAGTAAAAACAATAATGTTAATGATCTATAATATTTAAATTTAAATATTATGAGGCATATTTACTAAAAATAAAAGAAATATTTTATGAAAAACTATTTTTAATATCGTTTTTTGTGTAAATATGAGTTTATTTTATTTTTAGTAAATATGCCTCATAATAGTAAAAACAATAATGTTAATGATCTAAAATTTAAATATTATGAGGCATATTTACTAAAAATAAAAGAAACATTTTATGAAAAACTATTTTTAATATCGTTTTTTTGTGTAAATATGAGTAAAAGTGTATCCCAAATGAATATATAAGTACTTATATGTTAATGATCTAAAATTTAAATATTATGAGGCATATTTACTAAAAATAAAAGAAACATTTTATGAAAAACTATCTTTAATATTGTTTTTGGGGGTTTTTTGCAACGAAAAAATTTCACAAGGGGTTTTTAGCTTATATTTATTTCACAGGGGGTTTTCAGCCAATAAATTATTTCACAGGGGGGTTTTTTGCATTTATTTCACAGGGGGTAGCTGACCTAACTAACCGAGGGGGTTTTTTGCAATGAAAAAATTTCACAGGGGGTTTTTAGCCTATTTTTTTTTCACAGGGAGTTTTCAGCCAATAAATTATTTCACAGGGGGTTTTTTGCATTTATCCCTATATAATATTGATTTTTCACCTTCTCAAATTTTAATAAGAAATTATTATCAATTAATTAATTTTAATTAGTTTACTACATCCATATTTCCTATAACAAAAGGTGGTGAAAATCAATTTTATTAAAAACAATGACATATAACATTTTCCATTAATTAAATACTTCAACTTTTTTTCCACATTATGTTCTTGTTATAACAAGAGCATTATAACTATAACTAGAACCAGGGGAAATTCTACCTTGGTCCGGGACCAACGGTCCCGGCCAAGATAGGCCACACATTTGCAAAATTAGGGGGTGGTCTTTTCCACCCACCCAGGTGGAAACCACCTCCACTTGTTCAAATGTGTGGTTGAAACTGGACCGGGATAGTTAGTTTCCCTAGAACCAGTAATAAATCGGTGATACAAAATCAATCACATCTCATTTATTGTCTACAAAATATACTATATCGAAACCACATTTTTGATATTCGCTTAAAAGAAAATGCCACAAACAATTAAATATCAAGAAAAAATCAATACAAATTACTTATCTATGCCGATTGATGATCCCAGCTGGTTGCTTTCCGTTCATACAATGCATACAGCTCTAGTTGCTCGTTGGGCAGGCTCGATGGCTCTATATGAATTAGCAATTTTTTATCCTTCTGACTCTGTTCGCCAATGTCGAGACACAATATTGTTCTTCATACCCTTCATGACTCGTATAGGAATAACTACAAAATCTCCATTTCAAGATCTGCTTCCATATAAAGAGCCATCAATAATCTGTAGTTTTGTACATGCAACAAACAAACAAATGCAAAGCAATCAAGCAGCTCAATATACATGTAGGTTCAAAATCATGTAACAGAATAGGAAAAGAATTCCTTTTCTATACCAAAAAAATATAACTGAGAAATACTAAAGTGATCGAATCCTATCACGATAGCCTCCAAATTGCACAAATAAAACAATGAATACTATGAGTGCACAAGTTCGTGTGCATAGAGAGATCGGCATTTCCACACCAATGTCCTCTCAACAGCCATCAAACGATCTCTGAGATTTTAGCTCGTTTTTGAGTTCAGTTTGATCTTTGAAACTACAAATGCTCAACGGGAGTTTTTTTCGCTTCAAAAGCCCCCTCTTTTTACCAAAACTATTGAATGATTCAGAAAACTTGTCCACTTCACAATTTTCCAAGTTCAGCTGATTGGTTTTACAGGGTTCCACCCCCCTATCCAATCTCACTCGGTCACCTTTATCGTGTTTCGAATTTGATGTGTTCAAATCTACTGTACTAATGTCTATCTTCTTTATAGGGCCTTCAAGGTCTACCTCTCCTACTACACCATTACTCTTACTTTTCAGTCTCTTTACCATTCTCGGGGAACTATTGATGGCTCTGTGCAAATTGCGAGCAACTTCTTCATCTGTTCTACAACTAGTCTTCCTTTTATTTGTATTGCACAATGCTTCAACAGGTGCATGCTTTTTAATCTTGTTCTTTTTCACAGACTTTTCTTTGTTAGCTGCAAGAGAGGCAACAAATTCTAATGCACTCTTGGCAGCTGCCACAGCCTTTGTGGCTTTTTCAGCCTTCTGTTCAGCATTAGCTCTTGCAGCCTGTGCAATCTTCTTAGCTTCAATAGCAGCAAATCTAGATGATTCAACAATCTCCTCATATGAAAGATTAGGATTACTCAATTGGGAACTCAATAGATTATCGAGATGGGCATCATTTTCGCTCCCAACACTACTAGGAGTTGATGATGCAGGGGAATTACTATCAGAACTCTGTCTCTTTAATCCAGCAAGAAGCCGCTTGCGAGGTGGCAAAAGGGCATCCTCGTCCAAGTAATTAAAATTACATGTATTTGCGTCCATATTCTTCTACACCTATATGCAACCAAATCAGTAACGGGTCTTCACACAATTAAAAAAATTCAAACTTTTAGCAGAAAATAGGTTTTGCATTTGGCCCTAAAACAAACATTACAACAATCAAATAATACATATTGAGCAGCAATTCAAATTTGCAAGGTAACCTATCAGAATTAGAGAATCCAAGCCCCCAAACGATTAGACAGCATACAAGGAAAGACAAAATCGAGTTATTAAATGCAGAAATTTTATATCTTACAGAATCTAACCACATTAGCATCCATTTACTGCAGAAGAGCAGCTTATACTTGATAAAATCGTGATAGTAATCAGTCAACCGACATTCTTAATACATAGAAAGTGTGCAAAAAGCACGGACATAATGCAATCAAATCGTAAAATTATGCAATTCCCCGATCTAGTCCTCTTAGGAGTGTTGCCTTGGGGGTTTTAACATGAAGGTTTTCACAAAAATGTTAAAAGAGAAATATCAACCCTTAGGGTTTCATCTGAAAAAAACAAACAGATCTGTATGATAAAATTTAGCGCCAATCAGAAGATCCAAATGCAGGTTTATTTCTCCGATGATCATCATGATGAGTCACAAACAACAAACAAATACGTACTATCGAATTAAATAAACGAACAGCTAATATTCGAATTCAGTATAAATGTATAACTATAAAGCGGTAAAAATAATCAAAAATCTCGCCGCAAGCAGCATGATTTCCGATTATTTCACCACCTCCACAGATGTTCAACTCTCGCACAAATCCTGCTATAGAACTCTTATCAAAAATCTCATTTAACTCCACAAATTAATCAAATACCTGTTGTCCAATTCAAATCCTATACAGCAAAATCTGAATTACGAAGCAACCGGTAAAATTGCTCCGGCGCGCCGTGATTGGACAAATTAACGGTGAATTACAGCCGAACGATCACGAACATTCAAATCGGAGAAAATCCAGTGTACGAATTACGTACCATGTGAATTGTTGTAGCTTATTCTATGCTTTCTGTGAGATTTGTTAAGAATTTCAGCCTCTTTGTTTTGGGAGAAGAGATGAATTGAGCTATGAAGATAGTTATTAAACCACGTATTTGTGCTACTCATTTTATGACAAAATTATCCTTGTGATTTGGTTCATTGGACGAATTTGCCCTTTGTTGCCCTAATCGTTTATCAACACCTCCATCCTCATTTATCTCTATTTTCATTAGGGTTAGAGGAGGCGATGTATTTATTACATCCATACAAATTAAGAGATGGTGAAAATTGATAAGAGGTGGCATGTAATATTTTTCTTTGTGACTTTTTAACTTGATTATACTTAGGATGTGTTTGGATTGAAGTATTTGAAATTCTTAGATTTCAAATTCGTCAATAAATCCATTTAAATCCGTTTGGGTGAATTCATATTACGATGAATTTCAAATCCCTTGTCATTCATTTTTACTTATTTTCTCCATAATTAATGTGGATTTTAAATGACTCAATTTTAGGTGTCATTTTAAAATCATTCCTCCAAATTTCCTTCTCAAATCCAAATCACTCAATCCAAACACAATCTTCCAGTTTTAAGTTTTAATTTCCTTTTACACAGTTTCCCTCAATAAAATTGGTCAAGCATCATTGGATTTTGCATTTAATACCAATTTTAATACTTTCCCACAATTATTTTGACTTTACGGTATTAATTTCCCGTTTTTTCAATTTCTTTCATTGGATATTTATGAATCTTACGTCATCCCCATATGCCAAGCATTGAATTGAGTCTAAATTTATAGGATATGTATTAAATCTTGTCATCTAAATTTACACGAAAAAAGTTAAATACATTTAATCAATTTCTTGTACTTTGACACACTGATGGGTCGTTTTTTGTGTTTCTCTGTATTTCGAATCACGTGTATTAAGAATCAAAGTTTTCAATAATGATACACAAACATGAGAAATAAAGAACAAAAAATTCATATTGATATCCCACAAATAAATATTATAATGAACCAAGACCACTGAAACTTCTCTCATAGGATGCCAATTGCCAAGCCATCCCCCTTGGTCATAAAATAATTTCAAAAGGCACGTGAAAAAGCATACCAATCTCAAACGATTGTAAAGTATTATTCCTTAAAGTGTATATAATATAATAATATGAAATATACAGAACTTAAAACATTAGAAGAAGGAATCAAAAATACACCAATAGGGTCATCAAAAATATTCCATACAAACATAATACGATAAGTTACGTAAACTAACCAATTACTTATTACTTATCCAAAAATATATAAGAATTTAATTTCATCAAATTTAAATGTAATTCAAAATAAATATCGATTGTCACAAGAATTACATTTAAATTTAATATATAGAAAATTGAAATTTACCGCCAACCAGAAGCGACGGTGAGCGTCCGTCCCATCCACCCACAGCATATCCCACCACTCTCCTCCTTCACACTAAATCCCGGGTTGCCACGTGTCCCCGAGTCCACCTTGACCCGGAGCGACTCAGCCACGTGTCGACCCATGGGGACGAGTTGATACCCGGCCATGCTCATTCGGGCCCTCCACTTACCAAACTTCTCGCACCTCTCCACACGATCCCTCCCCTCACACGCAACCGAGTTACCCATTTTCCGACCCATAGCCTCTTCAATCCTGACCCGACCCGGATTGTCTCTCGACACCGTCGATTCCAGAGCGTCGAACAACGCGCCGTAGTGTTCGCACGCTTCTCTCACGCGTGTGGCCAGAGGAGCCGTGTTGGCGTTCATGTCTTGCTCCACCACCGTCGTTATAAACGGAGAGAGGCTTTTTACGCGGCGGAGCAGATTGTCACGTAGATTCTCCGTCGCCACGCTTTCATCGGGAAGTTTATGAAGCTTAAAGGCGAAGTTTACCGCGACGGCTTCGTTTGGTTCGATTCCTAAGTTCTCGCGGCTCAAATCGGTGAGCTTTGTGTTTTTCAGGCAGAAAGTTAACGAAACGCCGATTTTGTTGGCTAATGCTTTTAGGTAGTCGGAAACGATTTTCAGCTTTTCTTTGCCGCCGGAGGAGAAAAAATCAGTGACGGTGGTGATCTTTAAGGCCACGGCGGTGGATTTCTTCTTCGCTAGCTCGTGGAGCAGATGCACGTACTGTCCGCCTTGACCGATGTCAAAATCGACTACGTGAATCGTGTGAAAACCTTGCTCTGAGGTAGCGTCAAGGATCGCGAGGTTAGCCGCCATGAAACCGAGCTTGAAGCACGGCGAAACTTCGTACAACATTTGCGTTGCCACCGCGTGTTCGTTGCTGTAGAGCTCAGATACCGGCATAGGGAGCGCCGTGGAGTTCACGCGCGATTTCAGAGCTGAAAGCATGTACGCCGTGAGCCTCTGTTGGGAGGAACCTCTCGGATTGGCGAACTGCTGGAGGCGCGTGAGAGTTTCGGCTGCGACGTCGAAATTTCCGTCGGAGATAGCGGCAGCGGCGTCTATTAAGGACTGTTTGGGGCAAGAAATTGGAGGAGAAGCAGAAGTAGAACAACACGAGGAGGAAGAAGATGGAGATGGAGAAATAGGCCTTTGGTTCGGATCGATTAAATTCTGGATCGTCTGAGACCACTCGCTGTTGGTAACAACAGAAACATCTTCTCCTTCATTATCATCTCCTAACAGCTCTTTTTCCAATTCTTGTAACCGATTATTCATCATCTTCTTCTCCGAATCCTTGTTCGGAGCCGAATTTGGCAAGGAAATACAGTTAAAGACATTGTTAATATCGCCTGAGAAACTCGAAGGCTGTGCGTTGCGTTGACTATTAATCGGAACGCCATACCGCATGTTTACAGAATCCGATGAAAAGTCCGGCGAAATTGACGGAACAGGCGAGAAATCTACCGGAGAGAGAGTGGAGCTAGGAGATGCATGTCGATAATTAGGCATTGGCTTCACGTTCCGGAGGTCAAACCCTAGCTCTTTTCGATTTCGCTGTTGAAATTCCAATAGCGATCTCTTTCGAATCGGAGCCGCCGGATCGGGAACTAAACCGGAAAGCGGTGATCGGAAAGAAAGCTGCTGCTGCTGATTAAGCTCGTTGCCGCCGTAAGAATTGTTCATGGCTGTGGATCTGCCGCCGGAAAATCTAGCAGACATTTGGGAAGTGCTTTTTTCCGATTAAGCTAATGCTTTATTCGTCTTGTTCTTGTCATTATGAATTGGTGGGTTTTGTATTGAATTACTTTCTAAATTTGAAATATTTGATGCCTTTTAAGATACGGATGTACTAGTGGCTTGATATCAGCCGTTGGATTTCGTGAGTTGTGTTGCGATATTGAGGATGGTGAATGGGCGGTCGAGATTGAGTGAGGGTGTTAAATAATACACGCGAACTTGAAGAATCTTGTAAACAAGTGGATAGCTAGCTTTAGCCCCAAATTTTTATATTAATAATTTTAATAACATATTATTTTTTTAATATTATTATTATTTAAAAAAAAAAAACTCAAGCTCGTGAATTCGAGCCAAACTGGATTCTTAACCAACGAAAAATTAGTACAAGCTGAACTTGAGCATTAAGACTCGCACTCGAGTCTAAAAAAATCTAAAATCTTTAATTTTGATTTGAATTCAATTCGTTTATTTTTTTAATATTTCCTTTTGAAAGGTATTATAGTAAATTTGGGTATCAAAAATCGGAAAATAAGTGGAAAGTTTAATGGAGAATTCCACTTCCACACAACAAAGAATTAAGAAATAGCTCACTTTATCTACTATGAGCCTGTCAGCTATGGGCAACCTAGGCTGGTTTACCTCTCTTGTGTAGTTTGCAGGCTATTACACAAGAGCGGGGTTTACTCAATGCGCACCTCACCTCGTCATCTAAAAAAGAAATAGCTCACTTTACAAGTAGATAGATACACATAAACAAGCTTTCATTTAGATATATTAACGTAGCCATATAGATGCTCAAATATTTTATATTTTGATATATAGGTAATTTCTATTTAGAAATTTGAACATATTATTTTATCTATAAATGTACAATAGATATAATATAATCATAATGCCAAAATGATTGTATTTATATACGAGGGACTAATGTATACACATCACGTGAGCCACTTATCCCTTTGCCTAAGTGTGCTCATACTCACCACACATTTGTGCCTTAATTTCCAAATTATTACCTATTTTAGCTCATTATTGTATTGATCCCCACCTGATTTCTACCAAAACTATAACTAAATTTGTCAATACTATATTGCATCATTCAAGCAAGTAGTAATTTGGTAGACTTTTTTCATTTTCAAAGAATGCCAAAGACATTTTGATTTTTCAAAAATTATCCCTAATTCACCTGTTCCAATCAGGGACCAAATGAGAAAACATTAAGAAAATAACAAGCCATTTCTAAATTTATTCAACATGACAAATACTAAAAAAATTTCAAATAGTAAATATAGCAAACATGAAAAGTAAATGAAAATTAAGTGAAATTAACAGGGAAACCAAATTAAGATACCAATATTCAAGCTCAATAAAAATGCAAACAAGCTTATACAATATATCTTCTACTCTACCAAACAGGGACAGTGCATTTTCCTAATTGATAAACTGACTAATAAGTTCATTACACCAAAATTGTGCAAAACCCGAATAATATTACACGGCACTAAATGATAACGCAAAGTCCTATGTTTGAACAGCATAAATCAAGATATGCCTTAGGCCTTTTGTTTCTTTGGCATACGATAACCACCGACAACACAAGCATGGTCTCTTTCAAAAGGTTCAAGAGTAACCTGTTCAACGGGTTTGAATTGATCCGCCTGCAATTTCTTCACCTCTTGGGCAAACACAGCCTCAGCTGGAACAGTTGAATCTATGCAGTTTGCCTATACCAAAAGAGAAAAAATTTGTTCAATGCCAACTTGAGAATCAATAGACATGGACGAAAATCGTATCATAAAATTTGGAACAATTTTGGCAAGGAAAAGAAATCTACTATTATAGCTCCAATGAGAAATTATAATCAGCAAACAAACAAACCTTAATGGATATCACAAAGTGCCCTCCTGCTTTCAAGAAGTAGGATGCATTTAGAGCCAATATTCTTGCCTGCAAAGAGTATAAACAAACAGCATAAACATGCAAAACTATTGTACATTTTGAATATGTCATTTAATGGGATGAACTTTACATTCTATAAAATCATTATCAAATAAGCCCCAGTTTGGAGATCTTTTGCATATGTTTTATGCCGTAATAGAACCCTATATATTGTGTACACAACCATATGTATGCATGTTCATGAGAAAACACAAAAAGCACATATTGCAGGCTTGGGAGTCTCATCATATGCATGTTCCAGATATATATATATAGTATATGTGCATGTGTGTGTGGACAAGGCCATACGATTAATCAATAACACACATGCGCGAGCTATTTTTCTATCTGTTGATTTAGACTACAAGGTGATTTATCAAACATAAAAGGAAATAAAAACTAGAAAGACTGCCTATATATAGGGACAGAAACTCATAACAAACCAGGCAAAATGTATGATACGCATAGAGATACATTGGATTCTAGAATGCATCAGTAACTCGATTTTACATCACCCATGAAGTCCTGAAGGGGAATCCGAGTAACTCATCATCTGCTTGCTCATACGAACAGAAACATTTATATAAGCAAATAAATTATGCAAATTTCTTGTATTATTTATACATATTACTAACGAATAATTATGTATGACCTATTTTGTATAAGCCCAGGGCATCACTTGAATTGCATAATATTTATAGATATATGAAGTTCAAACGATACATAACTATACATGAACATACGAGGGCACAAACTCGAGCTATTTTCCTGCTTTTACATTTAGTCAAAAAGGTGATTTATATATATAACAAACTGGAAAAAAAAACTATAATGATCCCCTATAAAGAGATAAAACTAAAAAAAGAGTAGGTAAAAAAATGATAAGCACAGATGTATATATATATATACAACTTCAATGAATTCAACAATGCATCAGAAACTCGATTTTACATCACCCATGAAGTCTTGAAGGGGAATCCGAGTAAACTCATCATCTGCTTGCTCATATGAAATGAGAAATGTAATTTCAAAGTGAAAACTATGAAAAAATGAAAAAGCATAAAAAATAAAAGGTGGAAAAGAAAAATTGAACGTATGAAGAATAATATACCCTTAGAGAGCAAGATATCCTATACATAATAATCAAATAAGAGTTTTGAACATGCAGAAGTCTATATACAAGGGTCATAAAAATCACAAAAACTACCCCAACCCAATTCAAATGGAGATGAATGAATATTTGGCAAATGATACGAAGAAAGCAAACAAACCTGGTCAGGCTGAGCAACATCAGAAAATATGACATCCACCATGCCAACTAGCATTCTGTACTTAGCAGGATGCCTGGCATCCTCGATAATGGGGATAACATTAGTCCTCTTTTTAGCCATATTCACCAAATCTCTACCACTTCTGTGAGAAAATTCAACAGCATAAACAACTCCTTCCTGCAAACCACAAAGACGTAAGAGAACTTAAGATGCATTGCAACAATATTTGAAATGTATCATATATGCTAAGGGAAAACTACTTACTGGGCCAACAAGGTCAGAAACATGAGAAACAGTGGTTCCTGAGGCGGCACCAAGGTAAAGTACACGGGCTCCTGGTTTCTATATCAAATCATAGAAAACAAATTAGAAAGTGATCAATTCATATAATGAAATAAGCACATCACATTTTGATCAAGAATAATGTGAATATATAGTGTGATGACTGGTGGACTTACAATCCAAATATTATCAACTCCACCAAGGATGGCAGCAGCCAACTTAGAACGGAAAGGATTCCATACTCTGTACTCCACCTTTGTCCCATCTTCGTTCTAATGAAAGATAACAGTATAAATTATTATAACACGCAAAGCAAGAATAAACCAACCAAGTAAGAGATATACAAGTATCAACACTCTGAGAAGTAAATGAACATATTCAACAATGAACAAAACCAGATCTAGAATAGATACAAGAAATACAAAACATGGTAGCTTTAACTTGTTAGATTATTTCATTGTGTTAGCTAAATCAGAAATGTTTCCCTAAACGTAAGCAATGCACGAGTAAACGAATAGCAGCACATAAATATTACTCACATCAAGCCAAAAGCATAAACAGAGTAATTAAATTTGAACACCAAACCTGAACAGAAACTCTCTTCTCGTTATAAACAGCTTCACCAGGAACCATATTCTTTGTGCAAAGAGCATCTTCTTTCCCCTTAGCAATAAAAACACCTTCATGTCTATGTGGCTCCACCACTACCTTACTACCCCCCTTCATTCCTCCTCCACCTCTTCCACCTCTACCTCCTCTTCCGGCGCCACGCCCGCCGCCCCTACCACCGCCTCTCTTAAACGCACTATCGCCACCTCTACCGCCGAACCCACCTCTACCACCGCCTCGCCCACCGCTTCTTCCTCCACTAAATCCGCCGCCGCCTCTTCCTCCGCTAAATCCGCCGCCTCCTCTTCCTCCGCTGAAGCCGCCTCCGCCCCTGAACCCGCCGCCGCCTCCACGGCCTGCAAAACATCAAAAATATACTGAGTAAGTTAACATTACATGGGTTTTTCTTGTAATCGAAGATTTAGGGAAGAAGAATACCTCTAGATGGGGTTGTTGCAACCATGGCTGCTGCTTATAGATGTGCGAAAACTGATAAACGCTAGTGTTACCGTGTGCGGAGTGAGGGTTTGCAGTGAGAGGGGTTGGAAAAATGGAGGTTATTTATAGAACGGTTTTGGATTAGGGTTTAGGGTTTTCAGGAGTTGGATATTTGCACCATAAGTCCCTGAGGTTTGATTAAATTTATATTTTGGCGTGTAAGGACTGAGAAATAATTAAACATCGACTTACAGGCCCTGATTATCGAATTTGTCTTTTGTCCGCCAAAAAATTATGGTTGAACTTAATTTGTTAAATTAAATTAATTATATTTATCGCAATTTAATTTCAAATGTAATGTAAAATAATTTAAAATATTTTTCAAGCTTAATTTAGAGTCTCTTAGAGCACGTTTGTTTGCCTTGATTAGGTGGGTTAGATACATTTTCACATTTGTTGTTTTCTTGCTACTAATCCGGGCCATAATTCACAATAGGCCCGGAATGTAATTTATGGATATTCAAGATATTAGATCAGGTCAAAATGGGTGTGATATGTTTTACAAATATTTGACGTTTATGATTGATAAGTTTTGATACATATTCTTATAAAAAGTATCATAAGTTTACATATCCTATCAAAGTAAGCAAACGAGCCCTTCCTGTATGCACATATACACTACTTGTTGAATTTAATATCTAGGCATTATACATTTCCATCTTATAAAAAATCTCAAGACAATATATTTTTAAAGATAAGAACTTTGATGTTTAAAGTGTGTTTGGATTAATTTTTTATTAAAAAAAAATGTAAAAGCTATAATTGGTGGGTTTTGGAAATAAGGAGCCATGGGATATGCATTCAGGGTTTATGAGGTGGGTTTGATTGGGCCGTTGAATTTGTGTTTCTTTGAGTGGATAAATGGGCTGGGCTAAAGGTAATTTTGGCCCAAAAGTATTGTTTGTGTCATTATAACTGAGATTTATGATTTTAAAAAGTTTATACATGTTTAAAAAAATAAAATTTGGATTGAAATACATGAACTATTATATATTGGGCTGTGAATTTAAATAAATAGTATTGAAGTTAATGAAATAAATATAAAATAGTAACCTATTATCTCTCATTATCTAATGAATATGACACATAATATGAATCTTATTCAATTTAAAAGTCAATACTGAAAGTTGCGTTTGGAGGGACGATTTATCGACAAGTATATGAGTTGATTACTATAGTTTTTGTTTTGAAACAACAAATTTGATTAATATGATGATATTTTTCTAGATTTGTGTTACATTATGCTAAAATATTTAAAGGACATATAAAAAGAAAAAGGAGCCATTTACGACTATATTATATTAGCTTTTTATTGACAATTGGATTTCACTATTTCATGATAAAAAAAAATTATAAATTAATTAATTAATTACCACTAATTCTTCAATGAATCAAAAGAATTGTTAGGAAGATGCAGCTTTCACCATTAATCAGTCAGTCCATACAAAAATTTGTCATCAAAAGTCGTTTTAATTTGAAAAATAAAAAATAAAACAAACTTGTCCTAATTAATTAACTCATAAGTCAACCAATAAAAGAGACGCCCAATATTTATTTCATTTATACAAATTAAATAGACCCTTCTTTTTCATGTTAGTCCAATTTAGTATGATTAATTGTGCTACATCACCTAGTCCAAATACATTGACAAAAAATTGTCATCAAAAGTCATAATTTGACAAAATAGAACAATAAGAAGTCATCTAATTAATTATTATTCATAAGTCAACCAATAAAAAATGCCCAATATATTCATTTCATTTATAGTTTATGTGAACCAATAAACTTAATTTTCCTTCGAAGAGTCTAAATTTAAACGAGTAAAATTCATACTAATTAATTACCATCAAAATAAATATTTGCAATAATTTTTTCGTTAATATTTATTGAAACATACATAACCCAACTCGATCACACAGTTGCATGTATTAAAGTCGCGAATCTATTCGATTATGTAAATCACTTTATTAGTTTATAAATCGGATTCTGTCTAATTCAATTCCTATATCATCCATATTCATAAAAAAAATCTCTATATAATCCCAATTGAAAATTAAATAAATATTCGAAACTCAAATAATTTATCTAATAAAATTAAATTAAAGTAATATAATATAATATTAGAAACAAAGTAGGGAAAGAATACATCAAAAGCAACCAAAGTGTACTGGAAAAAAAAAAAAAGTTATCCACACATAAAAATGAGAATAAAGTAGCTAATAAATATCATTTATAATTATTCCACTAAAATTAAATTAAAATAAATTAAATCAATGTCCTTTTTATTTAATGATAAATAATAATTACAATAATTGCGATTGTTATTAAATTCTTCACTAGGCAACTCCACTTCTCTTTCTCTCTCTCTCCTGATAAAATCTGAATTGAGACACACACAGACACACAGTGAATTATTGCAGCGTAGTTTTTAAGCATTTGGGCGTTAGGGATTTGAAAAAAAACCAAACGCCCAAATTTTTGATGGGTTGTGTAGAATTAAGTGAGCCGCTGGGTTGCTAGTGAAATGGGATAAGCAGAAAATTTGAGGTAAGATTTGGAGTAATGTTTGTTTAGTTTACTGTTAGTTAATAAGTAATTTTTTTTTTGTGAAATTTTGTGAAGTATGCTTAGATCTGTAGTGAAAGATGTGATCTTGGATTGTAGAGATTTTGTAGGTATTGCTGTACTTTAGCATATAGAAATCAGTTTCTTTTGTAGTTCATTGATTTTTCTGTAGAATAAAATGAAAAGATGGTGGATAAAAAGATTCCTTATGTGTGTTTACGTTAATATTTTTGGTGGTTCTAATGGATTCAAGATTCTGAAGTCTTACTTGATGCATTAATGATTGCTTTTATCGTCATAGAGAGATGCGGTTGTTTGTAATACGTTGTTTTGGCCAGTTAGTTTAACCAAGGAAGAATTATCATCATCAGAAGATCAAGAAAAGAAAATCTAGAAGAAATAATCTCTTAAAGTAGGTGTTTGGATTTTATATTGTGGTCTGCGAGTTTTCGTTTGCAAGGGTTCGTAAATTATGTCATCTCTTTACCTCTGGTAAAGGTTTATGATCGTTGATGGGATTGGTGCGGTTAATCATGATCATGTGTACGTAGAATAAATAGATGCAAATAGTAGTTATCATGTCATGTTCCTTTACAATGTTACTGAAAGGGTTCAAGATATGGGTGACGGTGAGAAGAATGTAGTAAATTGTCTGGTCTAATCTGGTTTGTTAATATGCATGTATTTTCCCAGTGTTTTGTGTTGCTAACTGAAGATCAGAATCCTTATATTTCAATTGGAATAACTTAGATTCAAAACCTAGTTTGCATGTTAATATGAAGAAAAGTTTGTGTAGGATAAGTTTGATTAACACACTTTTCTGTATTGCAGTTAACTTGTTTTGATGAGCATATCTATTACCGGGGGCACGTTCTCTTGTTTTGGGACCTTGTATTTGATCAAATATGCCTTCATGGTGGGGGAAATCATCTTCGAAAGAAGCAAAAAAGAAAACAACCAAAGAAAGTTTTATCGACACATTTAATAAGAAATTTAGGAGTCCCGAAAGTAAATCATCCAGTAAATCAGGAGGATCTAGAAGACGTTCAAGCGACATAGTTTCAGAGAGAAGGTCTCAGTCACGTGCTGTATCAAGATCACCTTCACCTTCCAAACATGTAGCACGGTGCCAAAGTTTCGCAGAAAGGGCCCTAGCCCAACCACTTCCCCTGCCAGATCAGCATGCTGCTAACGTGAGTCGTACAGATTATGGGATAATTGAAACAGCAAAACCGAAGCTAGAAAGGGTCTCGAAACCGTCATTGTTTCGCCCTATTCGAAGGCCTGCATGCATCGGCCAAAGGCTGGAGCCTGCAGACTTGGATGGTGAATTAGCTGTTGCTTCAATCTCTAGTGAATGTTCCATCGAGAGCGATGATCCAGCTGATTCAAATCAGCACAGTCCGCTTGCAAATGACTATGATATTGGCTGTAGGCCTGCTGCAGGCGTCCCGTCAAGGTGAGTGGAAATTTAAAAAAATATATTTTTAAAAAAACTCTAGTTGTCTTATTTTGCTACTTTTGTAGGATTTTATAGGGAAATTGCAGCATTAGTCCCATATGACAGACCCCTCGTGATTTTAGCCCCTTTTTTTCACAAACTTGCAGAATTAATCCCATAAGATGTATGATTTTTTTCCCCAACCATAAACTTTTATTACGTCTCTTGCACGTGAAACGGTATTTTTTTTTTAACAGTATACATTCCACGTGTGAAATCTATCTGTTTATGAGAGCAAAATTGCAAAACATCTTATAGGACCGATTTCGCAAGTTTGTAAAAGTGAAACTGAAATTGCAATAGCCCTTATCTATGTGACCCGTATTGTAATTATCCTGGTTCTATATATGTTTTTAGTTTTTACTAACACGAGGCATCTTTTTCTCCATGTTTTCTACCTGAAGCATTTCCAAGGACCAGTCCCCTACTGCACCAGTGATCACAAGGGACTCACCACTTCCAGTGAACCTCACGTCCAATAAAAACATTTCCCCTTCACCTCCGAGAAGACGATTTATGAATAGTCACCTGCCGAATTTACTGGTCCCACATCATGGCGCCTTTTGCAGTGCACCAGATAGCTCAATGTCTAGCCCCTCTCGAAGTCCTATGAGATTTTCCGGTTATGACCAGGTTACAAGCCCTGTTTTTACTGCTGGAAAGCTTTATCCCGATTTTCCTTTCCTTGGTTCTGGTCAATGCTCCAGTCCGGGCTCAGGTCAAACTTCTGGACATAACTCAATGGGCGGAGATATGTCGGGTCAATTATTTTGGCAGCCCAGTAGAGGAAGCCCAGAATATTCTCCAATTCCTAGTCCTAGAATGACGAGCCCTGGTCCTAGTTCTCGGATTCATAGTGGTGCTGTAACGCCATTGCATCCTAGAGCCGGTGGGGCCCATTCTGAATCGCAGAGTAATTGGCCTGATGATGCAAAACAACAAAGTCACCGTCTTCCTCTTCCTCCCATATCGATTTCATGTTCGTCGCCATATTCTCATCAGAATTCGGCTGTGACATCACCTTCAGTGCCACGTAGCCCTGGAAGAGCGGAGAGTCTTACAAGCCCTGGCTCGCGCTGGAAAAAGGGGAAGTTGCTTGGTCGAGGCACGTTTGGACATGTTTATGTTGGTTTCAACAGGTGGAAAAACATGATTAGCATGTCTTTATATTCCTTCATTAACACTTTAGCTTGTTATTCATTAGTCATGTAAGTGCTTATTTAAATACCACAAATTAGTTGAACTATTTGTGCTACTCATTTAGTATATATCCCAAGTAACTCTTTGGAATGATGATTATTTTCTCGACATGTTCATTGAAGCTCTTCTCTGATTTATGGACGGTGTTCTTTTGGTTTTAGTGAAACTGGTGAAATGTGTGCCATGAAGGAGGTGACTTTATTTGCTGATGATGCAAAGTCAAAGGAAAGTGCAAAGCAGTTAGGACAAGTGAGTCTAACCGCAGTTACATTTATGTAGGCTTAAACTTTGACTATGTGCATAAGACTTGTTACTTTGTTGAGTCTATTTTGAAGTGGAGCCTTATGTTAGAATTTATTTATTATGTTAAGGAGAAAAATCTTAACAGTCATTTTTTGTTTCTTGCAGGAGGTTACACTTTTGAGTCGCTTAAGGCATCCTAACATTGTGCAGTATTATGGATCTGAAACGGTTAGTCATTTTCTAGCAACCTCTTTGTTGTTTCTTTTGTTTGTAAGAATTCTAAATGTTCATTTCTGAACTTCGGTTATCCAAATGGCTTACTCTTCATTTGGCTTATAAATCTAATAGTTGATCTACTAGGAATGGTTCAACATAACATTTATTATGCGGATAGTAAATTTGTGGAAACACATTATAGAGTGATATTTCTTAGGAAAAGTTATCATGTATAAAGATAGGAATTTATATTTAATTAATATTGCATGGAATAATTTGTTTTGAATTTCCATTTATTCTGAATTTACTTCCCTTTGTCAGGTTGGTGATAGATTATATATTTATTTGGAATATGTATCTGGTGGTTCCATCCATAAGCTTCTACAAGAATATGGAAAACTAGGAGAATCAGCCATCCGTAGTTATACCCAACAAATTTTGTCAGGTCTTGCATATTTACATGCAAAAAATACCGTGCACAGGTAAACATGTTACTATCTTTCTGCTATAACCTGTGGATTATATAGTCCTTATTAAATTCAGCATCATTTTGCTTAACGCTTCACACATATGGCAGAGATATTAAAGGGGCCAATATACTTGTCGACCCGAATGGCCGTGTGAAGCTGGCGGACTTTGGGATGGCAAAGCATGTAAGATGGCCTCTTCTTTCAAGTTGTTAGAATTTTTTAGAAAATTTGCTGTAAAAAGGTATTAATGTGAAAATGGTGGGTCTGAGTTAATCTAGTGATTTGACTTGTAAATGGACCAACTCACCATCCTTGAACTTTAGAAAACTAAGGGCCCAATTGGTTGGCATGTCCATCTCCGAAAATTTATTTTCATGATAAAAATGAGAAATGTGGTTTAAAAGATGAGATTGGATGAGATTTTTAAGAGAAAAAAATAGGTAATGATTGTGGTTGCTGTGATATCTGAGAAATTTTTTTGGGCTGATATTTAAATATAATTTTTATTAAATGTGTTTAGTCAAACTCGTTGATTTAGACGTCAGAAAATAGTCACAATGGATCTTATTTTAAACGTTGCATTATTTTGCATTATAATATGTACTTAATTTAATTTTCGCCTTTGAAAGATAGTCGAAAGTATCCTTTTAATTGATTGTATTAACTGTCAAATCATAAATAGTAAAATTCAATTGTTGCAAGAATTTTTTCAAATTATTTGTAATTTTGAGAGATTTTTTTTTGTAAGATTTTTTCGCGACATGCTAAACAAATGAATTTTTTTGTAGTTTTTTACTCTAAAAATTTATTTTAGTAGTACGAGTGGCCATCCAATTGAGCCCTAATCTGTTGCTTTATTTTTAGTTGGTTTTTGGTTCTTTTTTCTTTAGGATATTTCATGGATTTTAAACTCAATATTTCCTGTTATCTTTATCCTATATCATTTTTAAGCTTCGGTTACATATGATTTAACAGATCACGGGGCAAACTTGTCCATTATCATTTAAGGGTAGTCCTTACTGGATGGCACCCGAGGTTAGTTGTTTTTCTTTCTGCCCAATATACCCTTACAGGTTGGTTCCTGCCGAAATAACTTTATCTCTTATCTGACATTCACTTAGGTTATAAGGAATTCAAATGGGTGCGGCCTAGCTGTGGATATATGGAGCCTTGGATGCACTGTCTTAGAAATGGCTACATCAAAACCACCTTGGAGCCAGTATGAAGGGGTTTGTATTTGGAACTCTATATATTTCCAACATTTTTTAAACCAGTTCCCTATATTCATTTTGTTTATTTTCATCTTATTTGAATGATTAATATCTTTAATCTATACTATTATAAAAAGAAAGGCTTTTTTATCTCACAAATGGGAGTTATTTACGTCATTTTTACGCATTTTGTCCTTTATTTTTTCAAATATTGAAAATATAAATGTAATTTTTAAGGTAAAATAGGGATTTCATCATAATCTCGGTAGTTGTCACACCATTTTTCATTTGTCAAAAAATACCCTTTTTTTACCCTTTAGACTAATACACACAAGTGGTTGAAAATACACAACTGGTTAAAAATAGGGATAAATTTGTCATGCAATTTAAAACACACGTTCTCCACTCACTATCCCACTATTTCAAATTCCCATGTCTCTAAATTTTCAAATACTCATTTAAAGAAATTATAATATTTCTTTAAAATTAATATTAATTATATTCTTTATTACACATAAAAATAGTCATGCACGCGAGTACCGCGTGCAGAGTCGCTAGTGTCATAAATATGAACAAATATGTAGAAATAATTACAATATCTTATCAATAAAAGAAATTAAGAATCTTTAAAATAATTTTATACCTTAACTTTATAAACACACGCATCGAGTGTGCTTACTAGTGTATATATTATGAGTACCTGAGTTTTGTGTTTTGGGGCTTAAAGGTTGCGGCTATGTTCAAAATTGGCAATAGTAGAGAACTTCCAACAATTCCAGATCACCTCTCTGATGAAGGGAAAGAGTTCGTCAGGCTATGCTTGAAACGGAATCCCATGCATCGCCCTACGGCTGCTCAACTTTTAGAGCATTCTTTTGTGAAAAATGTTGCGCCTTTAGATCACAATGCAATGACAAATGCTGGGAAATCTGTGGTACTATTTTGTGTTTATTCTCACTTATTTATCGATTGCCATGTATTTTCTAAAGCAATTTGTTTTACATCTCTTTGGTCACTCGATTGTGCTCTCTGAATTATGTCGCATATGTTATATTTAGTTCTTAGGCCTTCTATTTTCAACTTGATGTTAATGGTTCAAAGAAAAAAAGGAAAGTTGAACTTTGCCTTTGTTGTGCCCCTTAATTAGAGAGAATCTGGTGATAAATCATGATCGTCAACTTTAATTATCCGTTGGATTGTACTTTGTTGTATCTTTTTCTAGAGCTTTGCATGGATTGTCGATATGATGATATGTTCATCGTTTATAGGGCATTATAGGCCATGCAAAAAGTCTTCAGCAACCGGATACAGAGAGACTCGCTGTCCACTCATCTAGATTATCAAAATCTGATTTCCATTCAAGGTTCCTCTCTCTCTCTCTCTCTCTCTCTATATATATATATGTATACACACACACACACACGTGTGTGTGTATATATAGTTATAATATTCGTTCTTACATATGTTCTCTCTGGTTTCTTTCGTGTTCAGTGACATTTACATAACGAGGAACATATCATGTCCGGTTTCTCCAATAGGAAGTCCTCTTCTATATCCAAGATCGCCTATATCTAGCCCCCACACCACTTCAGGCTCGTCCACACCTCTAACCGGTGCCATCCCGTTTCAAGAGGGCTTCGTGAATTACCCAAAACGCCCTCATAGCCCGTCTTACTGGGACCCGGACATTCTCCGAGGGGTAAATCCCGAGTCTCATGCTTTTCAAGAACTCACATCCTGTGATAATGAGGGAAAACTTTACGATGGACAGTCTGTGTTGGCTCATCATGTGGCTCAGCAGTTTATGGATCCTGAGAAGCTGAATCTGTCGGCGCTTGATCTGAACCCCTCGTTGCAATCGAGGGTGGTAATTCCAACGGCTGAGATTAAGATGGGAAAAACTCGTTAAATATGATGATGACATCTAAGATTTTACACAGTAAGCTGCAGTATGTGGTTGAAAGACGCATATAGAGATGTACGCACGATACTGTCTGGAGCATTGGACCTGGTGTTACATGGGATTTTCAGGGCGTTTTTTTGTCGAAGATTTTAATTTCGACTATTGGAATTAAATTGCAAAAACCCGTTGAATATGCTGGAGAAATAAAACACCAGAGCTTTCCAAAAGTTCGAGAGACGCTTGGCCAAGAGAATCGGTGGCCAGATCGGATTGCAAAAAATGAACGGTCGAGATTAATTCACCTATTGACTTCCAAATTCCAAGTTGAAATGGAAGGTTTTTTGTTTTCCCTGTGCATGATAACTTCCATTGTATAGACATTGGTAAAAGATGTATATTTCATTTTACAGTATGAAAGTGGTGTACAGAAAATGGAGAAAATTGAATTGATATTTACTGTCTGTTGATGAACCATAAATTCTTCTTATTTTAGTTTTTTTTTTTTTACATTTTTGCAAAATGTGCATCTAGAAGTTATTTTAATGACCTTTCTTCAACTTCATCATATAAGAAAAAATTAATGAATACTAACTGCAATAAATCAAACTATTACAAATTAATTAAACTTGTATACAGAAAACTTAGCCTAGTGCACATAATGAAATAACCATTAAAGGTTACATTTTTAAAATCTTATGTATCTAATTATATTTAAAAGTAAAACAGTACATGTGCTAATAATTATACTTTACAAAACAAGTAAAATATACACCTTTAGAACAAGGGGTGCAATTTGATGAACAACTAATAGAAAAACAATATAAGCCTAAGCTAGATTTCTGTTTATCAAACTTAATATTTGTCAAATAATCATTAAAAATGTATAAATAAATTAATGCTTATTAATCAAGTCCAAGCTAAAATCCCAAAGCTTCTTTGCCAAATCTTTGTCTTTAGCATTTGCACTTGCTTTAGCCAAGTTGTTGTCTGAAAAATACTCACCACTAATCCCCTTCACTGCTGGATGTAGTGCCAAATAACAAGTGGTTGAAGCTCCCTTTCACATACAAATGCATAAAAATGAAAAAGAGTTTCAAAATCATAATTAACAAGCTCGAAG
Source organism: Verbascum thapsus (assembly GCA_963669365.1). NCBI lineage: Eukaryota > Viridiplantae > Streptophyta > Magnoliopsida > Lamiales > Scrophulariaceae > Verbascum > Verbascum thapsus. Next base: position 8,365,240 of record OY770107.1, on the reverse strand, counting down.
TATCGAAAACAATCAAAATCAGACATAATGTGGGACCCACACGAAATCCATCGTTAGTGGTAATGATTATATCGGGATTACTCGAGAGGGTATGAAATATAATAGCGAAAAGTTGAACATATGACAGAAGTATTATCTCATTCACTGTTGTCCCATGCAGTAAAACTAACTCTTAACTTGAATTACTACAGAAAAAGAATGCGTTTTTACTCGTGGGTTTTTGAAGATTTTAATCTTAACGAGGTAAAAACGTAAATATGTATGAAAGAATTTTACCTGTTGAACGTTTTTTAGCACAAATTTACCGAGTGAACTGACAAAACCTGCATCATGAGGAAAAGGTACGAAGAAAAAATTGTGAAGCACTTAAGAACTGGAAAAATGAATATCATTCAATTCATGCACCATTTGTAAAGTCCATTAGAGCATTAAATCACATAACTCTACGTTCGAAAAAACCAAATTTACCTTCGAAAACTCCAAAATGACGAAAAAGATTGGTTGTAATAACTCCAGGATGAAGTGAATTTGCAGTTATTTCTGAACCATCTTCCTGCTCATGACTCATAATAAAGAATATGAATTATAAGTCTATTTAGAAATCAATAAAAGGAAAAATTTCTATCATTTTCACAATAATCATAAGGATATTAACTTGTGGGAAAAGTGTAAATCAATATAAGCACCTTTAATCGTCTTGTGAGTTCATTAGCATGCAGTACGTTAGCCAGTTTCGATTGGCCATAAGCCCCCCATCTGCTGTATCTGCTTGTAAACAAGAATATTTACATATTAAAAATGCATAATTTTCTCAAAAGTTAAAACAATCAGAGCTGTAAAATGGAAAAGACTCATATACCCTTCTTGATCATTGAGTTTGTCGAAACGAATTCCTTCTTTATACGAAAGGCGGTGAGCCTCTGAGGAGACATTGACGATTCTACCCTCGCGTTTTGTCTCACGGGCCGTCTTCTTCATTTTTTCCAATAACAAATTTGCTAAAAGAAAATGGCCTGCAAATCCAATATAGAGCTAACTATAATGAAAACAAATATAGAGCAACAATAATGTGGGCAATTGGTATTCAACTTTAACCTTTATTTTTTGTCATTTATGTATCGCCATAAATGCAGTTTCAATGTATCATCATTTATGAAAAGAACCCGTAAATTTTTTTGGAATCTTTTTGCAAAATAAAATGGAAAAATTCACTCCGAGCTTAACAACATATGCAGCCAAATTTAATTCTTCGATTATATTGTTATGTATAACGATAGATACATGCGTATATAGGATCAAAGCAAAATACCCAAGTGATTTGTGGCGAATTGTAACTCTATGTTGTCTTTAGACAGCTGAAATGGTGGTGCCATTACTCCTGCATTATTACTGCCAGTCGAGAAAACAAAATTTAATCGTAGAAAATCAATTTTACTGGATTATGAAGTATAAATTCTCATATTTCACAATGAAATATGAGTGGCTGGTGATATAAATTTATTAAGTTGCTTTAAATAGAAGGATTTGGGATCCAAAGATATCAAATTCATAATAACAAAGTCACTGTTTTTGACAGGATAGTCTGAGTTACTAAAGCTATATACGGTTATGCATTTCTAAATCACAATGTTATAAAGATTTCAACTACAACTCATTTTTAACGAAAACACCTTTTTTCAACTTTTATTTTTCTTTGTATTCATACGAAACCCGTTATGCAAATTTCCCGAACAATTTTCCAAAATCACACAAAAATGCATAACCAAGTCTTTGAATTTCAAATCTTAGCACTCATTTCCTCAAATCGAATCTTTCTTATACTCACATCAAAAGGTTCAAGGGACGGCCCGATGAAGTGAACTCCGAGGCGAATTTCCTAACAGATGCCAATGAACTGAGGTCCAATTCCATAGCATCAACTTTAGCAGTTGGGATTTGGTTAACTATCGATTCTTGAACTTGTTTTCCAGCAGCCATATTTCTAACGCCCATTACAACATTTACGCCTCGAAGAGCAAGAACACGTGCAGTTTCTGAACCAATACCACTTGATGCCCCTGCAATTTGTAATAACATTACAAGCAAAATTACGCCATTTCGAAGTTATAGTAAGCTTCCAATTATCATCATCCATGTTTCCTTATTACGTCCTAAGTTTAATGCTTATTACGTGTAATAAACTAATGGGCTTCATCCGTTTTTTAAAATGACCGAGACTGAAAATGCATAACGAGTGGTGACTTTGCGAGTTTGTGAACATTGAGACTAGAATTGCAAAGGAGGGACCTCGAAAAAACATACAACTCAAGTATATCATTGTTAAGGACAGAGTTCTTACAATATAGAACTATACTATGATGCTTATGATGTATTAAAGATTGAGACAAATTCAAAACGTTGATGGATAATTAAAACTAAATCGGTCAAGTATACTTACATTACGAATAAAACAGTCACTAAGTGAAAACATTCGGAGACGAAGCTAAGGGAGGGGCTTAAACCTCATAGCCGCCTGTTTCAAGACCGTATAGTTTCAATTTTTATATGTAAATTAAATTAAATTCGAAACTTTATTTCCTTCAACTTCATAAATTGCCCTCACATGTGAGATCAATATAACTATATGGTCCCTTTTAGACCAAAAATTATGGTTCATATCTAAAAATATTGCCAAGTAGAAGGTAGACAAGTCCAACAATAAATAATTCTCCAAATTTCCTTAGCAAGAAATAGAAAAAGATCCCTATATATTTCAAAAAATTCAATTTTTCACAATTTTGAATTCTACTATAATCGTCATCATTCTTATATAATGAACCCCACATCTGTAAACAATCAACCCATCTTTGAAAAGTACACTGAACAAACAAAATCGACGTAAAAGATTTCATCAAGACAAATATTAAAGCATAATAAAGAACTGATTATCACCAATTTCTCATAAAATCGTCAAAATTATTACAATAGAAAAATAAAGCAAATGCTTATGTAATAAACCTGTAACAATGGCGGTGAGCCCAGAACCGTCGATTCCATTGGTAACATCCTCGGCCGTCGAAGATGAACTAAATCCAGAGGGCCCTTTTCTTCTGAACAGCCACATCTCACTCCTTATCACAATTTTTCTTGAATTTTTAGTATTATTAATCCGATTCAGTTGTAATGGTGAAATGCTTATGAAATTAGATATAAAAACCACCATAAAACGTGGTTTAAATAATTAACACACAAAGATCATGGGTTTCCTTAAATAGATTAATGCAAATGTGATAAACATTAAGTTAAAATAATGGTATAAAGATCATGATATTACAATTGGCTTGCACCAATCATTTTTTAGTTGCTTTTCAGACCACATAATCACAAGTACAACTCATCTGGTTTAGAGCTTTCTATTTTTCAACGTAATAATTGCTTGTAATGACACTAACCGCTGTTTTTAATATTGTCAATAAGATGTTTAGGGGTGGCAAAATGGATCCGGAGCCACGGTTCCAACTGTTCCAATTCAATTTGGGTTGAATTGGTTCTTAATTGGTATCAACTTGGTTCCAAGTTGGGTCTAACTAAATTTCAAGTTAGACCCAAATCGTTTGCCAATAATCTAAATTATAATGAACAAAATGTAAGGTGTTGAGTTGGGTTGGGCTTGGTTCCCTTTTGGATTGATTTTGGTTACATTTAGGATTGAATTTGGTTCCACCTTAAAATCATTTAAGAACCAAACTCATTTAACAATCAGCCCATTGGAACCGACCCAAAATCAACCTAACCCGCCCAATTGCCACCCCTAAAAATGTTTGAAATAAGAGAGTTAAACGAATCTAGTAGCTGAAATACGAATCAAATTAGTTTATTTTCAAATCGAGATAAATTGTTATAAAATCTATTTGAACCCGTTTTATTTAATGTAATAGATCATTCCGACCATTTTTGATAAAATTTGAAGTCTGTTTGTGATAAAACAATATTATTGATTCGTGTTCGTCTCAATTTAATTAAAAAATATTATTATTTAATCATTAAAAAAATGTGGAAAGATATATGAGTTGAGGTTTCTTGGGCCCAAGTGCCCAAGCAATTAAATTACAGGCCAATACAAATAAAATTAAGAATATGATTATTGGGCAAAAATATTTGAGCCCAAACAAACAAATCATATATAGCCCAATAAAGTTTCAATTGGCATGGTGCTAAATCAAACACATTTAACTGATTTAAGTCCTTTAGGCTCCGTTTGTTTGACAGGGAATGAAATCTAAAATGTGAATCAGATTTCTGGTAATTTGATTACCAGAAATCTAATTCCTTTAATATTGTTTGGTTGTCTATAAAAAAATGGGTAAGAAAATAGATTACATTTTTTTATGTTTGGTTCAAACATATATAATAATAAATGTAAACCAAAATTAAAGATTTTTTAACAATGTTATTTATTCACCTTTTTTGTATGTTCCAAATTATATATTTTTCACCATAGTAGAATATTTATATTATATACTTATACATGTGCGTATATATACATATATAAAAATTAGCTAGGTTAAATTATACAAAAATATATATTAATTTGGTTCAACTGCAATCTCATATATAAAATAATATTATAACCTGGATTCAACATGTTTACTCTTGGACCTACATATAAGAATGTATCGATAATTATTTCAAGACACAAACATATTATTCTAAATAAATAAAATACGTCAATCGTATATGGACAACAAACATGTCAAATGAACTTTAGCCAAAACAACATGAAAAATATTTGAATTTTCTTCAACAAATAAATATCAAATAAAATATAAATAACTATCTATTGTAACGATAAAAATATTCAAAATCAATTAAAAATACTCAATTATTTATACATAAATAATCAAAATGAAAATTAAATAAACTTAAATGAAAAGAATAAAGAAAATAACTATTTTCCTTGATTGTGAGGGCAATAGAGTCATTTAATCACATTTACCTTGACATGGGAATCATAATACCTTCAATAAGCAAGGGATTGTGATTCCTGATTTTTGGAAGGAAGATTCCCATTTTTTAGGAATAAGATTACTTTCCCAAATAACAAAATATAATACCAAACAGTGCTATTTGATTTTTGGTAATCATATTCCATATTTTGATTACATTCTTTGACAAACAAACATAGCCTTAGTGCATGTATGAGGGAATACAATTTAATCATCAATTTACCACCATTTTTGCTACAAGTATCAATGTAACAATTTCATTAAATTTAATTATAAGTAATTTCTATAAAGTAAACAAAAAACGGCAGGTGTATAAAAGTGATGTATATCTCTTGCAAAAGTGGACAACATTATTATATCAAGACAAAATTGTTTTCCAAATCAAATTTCATCTTCTAACACTTAACATGATGATGTGTCATCATGTTTAGATAAATTTTTCTTCCAAATTCTCTATTTCATCTTCTGTATGTAAATATTTGACAATTATTTATCTTATTTTCCCATTTTCCAAATATATAATATTTAACAGGTATGAGTAAATAATATATTTACTCGTATTAAACATCACCATACATATCCCACTCACACCATTCTTGTATTATAACATTCAATATATATGATCTAAATAACAAAATCCCAAAAAACTACAATTTTATTGCAAAACAAATGAAGAAAGATCAACACCACAAAACTACATTTTACAACCCACCACAACAAAAAAGATCAAAAACAAAAACAAAAAAAAAATTAAATTCCCATCACATTAAACAATCAATCCTTAATCTTGGAATTATTTTTCCCATAATAGATCTTAAAAGCTTTAGGTAAATAAAAAGGCAACAAAAACCCAAACAAATTGAAGCTCCAAAACCCCATATTCGCCACAGCAAGACACCTTCCGGCGTACAATCTCCTCCCACTCCCACCGTCCGATCCAACTCCGATCTCCTTCATCATCTCAACCCTAACCCACTCCATCAAGCTGAATATCCTCATCCCATTGTACACAATCGGCACCAAAACTCGAATCGGCATCGAATAACCAGCCCAGATCGATAGCCCCTCCATGAAAATCTGACCGGCTAACAGGAACACGTGCGGCGCCGCCGCCTTGATCCCTTCTTTGTCGCCTTCAAAAATGCCTTCGAAAATGTAGGCTATGGGGAGGAACAGGCCGAGAATGGCTCCGATCGAGACGTAGAGTGTTAAAAGCGTGCTTTGGAAGAGCGGCGGCTCCGGCTGAGAGTTGCCGGAGGGAAACGCGACTTTGGCGATGAAGTATATGTAGACGAGTGAGAAGAGGACGAAGGATGCGTCCTCGATGCCCACCATGCCGCTGGCGGAGAGGACTATGACGACGGCGAGGGCGTTGAGCTGCCGGAAAGTTAGGAAGCCCCGGCGCGGCGGGGCGGGGAATTTTTTGGCGGCGGCGGTGGTGGTGGTGGTGTGGAGGTGGGGTTCGTGCAGTTCGACTTTGGGGAGGGTGATGTCGCATGCTGGGCCTACTCCACCTGACATTTTTGGTTTGTTTGAAGCTTTAGATTTGATGATTTTGGTAAGAAATTAAGAAGTGGATTTGGAATTTGTTTTGAGAATTTGATGTAAGAATTTGAAGAGTTGATGAGAGAGAGAGAGGGGAAGACGGGGGGAGAGAGAGAGTCTTGCGGTGGTTTTTGTTTTTTCAGGTACGGAGGTTAAGGGTGGCGTTGATGAACACGTGGCGGCTCTTGAAGAATTGGTGGGTGTATACGTGTCTTGTTAAGGGAACTGTTCTGATTTTTATTTGTTTTTATTATTTCAGTGGTATTTAGTGATGTGGTATTTTCGATGTGTGTGTTTAATAATAAAAAGTTAATACATTATTGTGTAGTATGAAATATTTTTTGTTTGCTTGATTTATGGTTAATTTTTTTTATTTGTGATTTTATTTGAGATTGTGTAATTAAATTATCAAAAATAAGTTGGAATTAGAATTTCAAACATTTGAGAATAAATTAATTAGAAAGAATGCTATTTGAGAAGATGATAGATATAACATAAGGCAAAAATTACCTCAAAATTATTTTTCTTAATTGGGATAATATATTCATGTTTAGGGTTGTAATGGGCAGGATTGTTCGGACCCGTTCAATTGAAAATTTATCTTATTCAAACCCGATGATAATAATTAATAGGTAGTTTCGGTTCGAGTCCAACCAATCATGGGTATTTTATCCGAAAAATACCTAAACATTATCCAAATTTTATTCTTTAAATACCCATAAACATATATCCGAATTATCAGTGGGCTTTAATCCGACTTGGACACGACCCGAAACGTACTCAGCCCGTCAATTCTAACTTTTTTTTGATCCATTGAAAATGTGATTGGGTCCGTTAAAATATTTTTTTCAGGTATTTTGCGGGTTCGAATTTTGGGTGTGGTATATGTGAATACAAACAATCAAATCTTATACCACATGTCCAGAGAGGAAACAGTAAATACAAAGTAAGCTCTAATTTTTATAAATCTCAACACAAAAAGCTTCTAAAAATGACTCAAGATTTCAATAATTTATTCCAATTTATTGGTGAACAAAACTTGAATGCACTCTACAGTACTATATATCTTTGTAGTAGTTACATTTCAATATATATCATCCCAATACTCTGATACAACCACATAAAACAATGGCTTGCAATTGCATATGATAAAAATCATTCATCAATCAGAAACAAGAGGTTTCTTAATCACCATATGACCAGACTCGTCCCTATCGAAAAGACGTTCAATCAAATCGTCCCAATTTTCTCTAGACGGCCATTTTCTTGATGATGATCCTCCAGTTGAAGAATCTCGAGTCGAGTGATTAGAATCTTCTTCATCATCTTTTTCATCGAACGTTCCATAATGATCGGGCGAAAAGGCGTGTGGAACAGCCAATGTAACGGCCCTACGAAGAGCCGCCTTGTGTTCCTCCTTGTGCTCTTTCACTAGAGTTTTCTGCCTCTCCATCTTCTGTTTCGGTGGAATCTTCAAGGTGTGATCTTTTTCTCGCATCAACTGTGTATCAAACGAGAAACGGGAATCATGTCATACGAGATTCTATATCTATATCTATATATAGACACAGAGAGGGTGGGGGGTGGTCTAGTAGGGGGAAGTTATGGTATTTTCTCAAATCTCGGGATGTTTTTTGTATTTAGGCAATGAGGGGTGTCTAATGATTGTCCTAATTATTTTGGAATGTAATCACGTTTATGATTTTGACGATAAACAACCATATTAGTGAGCACGACGGATACTGCTGCAAATGAGATCAGCAGTTCTTAAGGGTGTGTTTGGATTGAGTGATTTGAATTTGGGGAGGGAATTTGGAGGAAGGATTTGAAATGACACCTAAAATGGAGTAATTTGAAATCCACCATAGTTATGGAGAAAATAGCTCAAAGTGAATGCCGAGTGATTTGAAATCCATTATAACTTGGATACATCGAAACGAACTTTATGGATTTGTTAACGAATTTGAAATCCATAGATTTCAAATTCTTCAATCCAAACACACCCTAAAAGAAGTTCCAAATACAAATCATAGTGACTTGGCACAACAAATTTCATTGATGAACCCAGAGCAAAACCCATGATCCACCCATGACCGTTGGTCGATGAAAGGGGTCTAAGTGGTTAAAACGAAGTCCATCCATGACCGTTGATGAAAGGCGTTGCCTCATGCAATCCAATGGCCATCGATTAATCGGGCGGAAAGCCCGTATATAGGACAGAGGGGTATGATTAATCAGAAACTATTACTAAAGCAGAATCCAAACTTATATGCTTCCAAATTCCAAAACAAACAAACAGGTGAAAAAACTCTGATGTTATATATTTACTCGTTATTACAACCTCCAAATCATACAAAGGAAATAAACACTTACTTCCAAAGCCTTTGCAGCTTCTTTCTCGATCCAAATAATGGCGTGGTCTGAAGTAGCGTTACAAGAGAGAACTATATGCTCAAATCTTCCATCAACTGGCACTGCAGTCCTTACAACTGGAGGAAATCTTCCACATCTAAATAAAGAATCGGGATTTGGTTAATTCAGTGATAATCATCACTGATATAGTTAAAATAACAACAATAACAAAAACAATAATAATAAACTGCTATTTGATTTCAATGTTTAAATAATTTTTTAAGATATATTTCAAGTAATTTATATGGAGGGGTCGGATCCAATGGTCGCCCGTTTCACTTGTTTGCAATCTCAAACTTTGCATTAAGAAAAAAAAGAATGTATAGTTTGTCCCTTTTAAATTCCAAAATTTTGTGTTCCATGTGATAACTCAGAATATAATGTGTCCCTGAAAATATACCATCATAACATTTTGTTGATTTTCAAGGGCTATGATTAAACGTGAAACCACTAATTAAGAGTCTTAACATTAGCTTAATTTGACAATTGCTGACTAATTTTGATTTACCTGAAAGGTTTTCTCTCAACAATGTGATAAAGGCGGCCGGGTGCATACAGCCTTCTTGGATCTTTGAGCATTTTCTCCTCTGATATGCATGTATCTCTCATGCACCTCAGGCATAACAGGCATGGCAAACTGTTGAAGAAATGAATGCATGAGTTAAAAAATAGTTCTTTAATTTGTGCTTCGAAACGGAGATTTTTTTTTACCAGAATAGTGACTTGAAGATGTCTTCTAACGGGGTGGCTGTTCGAGGCAAGAAATCATCCTGTTTCGATAAACAAAAGTACACTTTTAATCAGAAAATATATGCATTCATATACATGTTCCTATATATGTATAAGAATCGAATAATTTAGTTACATATATATAGACTCCTGCCTCGTGAGAAAACTCAGTTTAATAACTCAAATAATCTACCTATGTAAATAAAACATAGAGATTTCATAACAACATTATAGTACATGAAGCTCGAGTATACATAATGATTTAGCTTGTAAATTATGCTAAGGCCAAATAAAGTCGAGGCTCGTATACCTGAAATGGTTCGTAGAACAGATATAGACTGCACTCAGGTTCGCTGAGCTACCTACGTACCTTTAATTAGGATCAAGTCTAAACATAGTTCAATTATGGAAATAAGGTCATTAACGAGGTTCTTAACTCGGTTTTAGAGATGAGAACGTACTGTCAGATCGTACAAGGTACTACGGATGTACTATTCAGTCTGTCAAAGTCCTTTTAATATTATTAATGGGTGCTATTTATAGGAACTGTGCACACTGTACGGATGGTCAGATGACATATTGGATGGCCTACACGTGTCCTTGATTGTATGTCCCAGATTGGTCGTGTCAGGCCCATATTTGACTCGGTCATCTATAAACACGCGGGTTAGGTAGTGTTTTGTAAATAAATATCTCTTAACCAGGGGTCTTAGTGCAAATAACCTTAAGTTGAGTGGTCAGGTCGTTGGATACGACCCTCCGTTTACGAGCCATGTCTCTGAACGAGGTGCTGCTATGTATCACACAACAAGTTAATATTCAAGAATAGAAACAAGCAACACTTACATGAAGAACAATAAGACTTAGAGATGTCACAAAAACATGATAACACATATCCAACTATCTCTTGAAATACCAATAAACAGAAAGATGAGATTAAAAACTCTTTTCGAATTAGCTATAAAACTGCATTGAAAAAGAAAGTTACATTCAAGGATTCAAATCTTTAGCAAACTTGCCTGAAGAACAACGGAGTTGATAACATCAGCATATCTCACAGCCAAATTAAGCGACATACATCTAGCGGGCGCAATAGCATAGCACCTAACTCTCTTCCTATCAATATCTCCCAATCTATCCCTATTCTGCACCACCACCATTGTCAATAACGCAGCCACACCCGACCCCAAAGAATGCCCCGTGAAAGTCAAACTGTAATTTGGATATTTTTGAACCAATTCCTTCAAAACATCACATTCTGCGTTCAAAATACACCCCGCAGCTTTCAACAACCCGTTATGAACATAACCCCCATCGAATTTCCTCTTCCCGAGCTTATTATCCAACAACACTGCATAATCACTCTCTTTAGCCAAATTAAGACCCCTTATAGCAAGAACTATATCGGTATGATCATGATCAAGGTATATCAAGTATGGGGGCACTTTTCCACGTGTATGGTCGTAATTTCGTTTCGTAATTAGGCAATCTGGTTTAATTCCATAGCCATGAGGTGGCTCATAAAGAGGCTGTTTAAGATTATCCTCGTAGACGGCTAGTATGTATCGACATAGCCTAGGAACGGGTTCGAATTCTTCGGGCGTGGCTGGGGCCCACGTCTCGCTATCGTGGGACCCGGTGTGTAGGCAACGCTTAAACGCCCATCTGGCGCAGGCTAAGCAGTATACACACTCGAGAAGGGGCACACCACAAATGATTGACATTGGCTCTTAATATCTAAAAGCTTGAATCATGATCATAAAAGGGGAAGGATTTGGGAGTTTTAAGTGAATTAAAGACCTTCAAAATGAAAGAGCAAACAATAGATAATGGTGAAAAGATCGAAAAACTTATTTCATTTGATTGGAGAACAATGAAACCAAAAATATAATTGGAGATAAAATATAAATGGACGATTCTAGTTTACCACTTCAAGAACATATAAACAAACATTAACCATATAATTGCAAAACAGACAAACGAAAGCGACAATTATCACACTAAAAATAATTTCAATATGCCAAAAAATTGCAAGAAGAATATCGAAAAAACAAACAATCTCAATCGATCAAACAACAAATCAAATATAATGCCCATTAATTTACTTGTGATGCATAAAAATATCAACGAACAATCACTGGATTTCCACCATTGAGTACTCTTAATCATTCAACAGTAAGATAAAAGGAACCCATTTACCAGAATCCATAACTGATCCAAACAAACGACATTTATAAGCATCAAAATGGTGAAAAGGCAAAAGGGTATTAATAGTTTCGCGATTTTTCAGTCAGCTTTGTTGCTTATTTGTGGGCAATAAATGGCAGATGAAACGAGTTTAATCATTGTCGAGCTGTGTATTTATTTAAGAAGAAAAGTTCAAAATTCAGATAAAATACCGAAGTAGAGGGGTAGTTGTCAACTAACCATGTACAGATATATTATTTATATATATATTATATATATAAATTTTGACTTAGAATAAAAAAGAAAAAGGATAAAATACAATTTACGTCTCTAATATATAACATATTTTACATGTGGATATTTAAACTTTAAAAAAAATTATTATAGTTTCTCAAAAAAACTTATATGTTATGTTAAATTATAGATTTAAACGCGACCTTACTAAAAAAAGAGGATAAGAAATTAAAAATTATTTTTCATCTATTTTTATTAATTGCAATTTTCTTTATATTTATTAGCCAAAAAGATGACTTGTTGATTAATTAGGAATTGGAAATTGATGATCAAATATTCAACTATTTAATAATGTCATTTATGTCCATATTCGAATATTGTTTTTCTTATCATATTTGCGGTCTGAGATATGTTTGTTTATGTTTTCAAAATTCATTTTCAACCTTTTAAATTACAAAATTTAAAATAAACTTAACACACCAAATTCTCATCCAAATTCTACTATTTTCAACTCTACATTCCAATCTTCTATATAACTAACTATCAATAATATATACAACTTTTCACACATTTACCAATTAAATCAATCATTATTTCACTTTCTCTTTCATACTTTACACTTTTTTTTATCTATATTTCTTTATTTTCATAATCATTATATACACCACTAACACAATTATTCTACACATCATTCATCAACCTATCACTATTGATTTGACATGTCTTACAACTTTTAATCTATTTCTAAAAACATAAACAAACACCTACTATATTCACACGAATTTCCATAGTGCACAATACCCAAATTTTTTTTTAGATTTTATCTCAAAAATATAAACAAACATAGCCTAATAATGTTATTTCGAAAGTGTGATTGAAAAATAGTTATGAGCGATAGATAGTTCACATACATAAATAAATTCAACATAAAGTATTTATTTTATCCTTCTATTTGAATTTAAATACATGAGCTAACTTATTTTTTCATATCGATATCACTTTTTTTATTGAGTATAATTATCTCTAATTACGTAAAATATAGTAATTATATTATTATTGATATGACATAATGATTTAAAATTCGGTGTATTAAACAAACTTTTTCAAATTGGACTTCATATAATCAAACTTGGGTGCCAAAAACACGTATTAGTAAACAAAGTTGCTCAATAAATAAACAAGAAAAGTATTGATTATTTTGTGTTATTTTATTATGGCTAAACATTTCAAATTAGAATATTCGAATCATTCACATTAATTTTCTTAATTAAAAATTATAAGATTTACTTGGAATTGAAATGGTAATATGACACGGATTCATATGCAAAGATAACCTATCTAATTGAGTTAGAATAAATAAGTATTTATAAGTTTTGGACATACTAGTTTAATTATGAAAATGCCACGTGGTGAGCTTCAAGAGACTCAACACGTAATAATTAACATTTCGGGTAGGGTCAAGTATTTGTTATATATTTTTATTAAAGTAATCACTTAAATGTTTTTTTTTATAATTCACTCAAATTTCACCTTACCTAGCTTAATTTAAAATTAGGAAAACAGAATTGTGATTAAGCAAATTATCGGGTTTTTTTTTATCATACATTAATTTTAGTATAAAATTATTTGACCTTTTTTTTATATATAAAATTAGTATGTATTTGTCACATATCTAATATTCAGTGAATATCAATTATATTTATAATTGTATACATACTAATGATTGTATTATATTTATAGTTGTATTACTAACCCAATAACACCAATCGGGCCCAATAATAAAACCCAAATCCATTGAAAAATATAAATCCGGCCCAATTTACACTTAAAAGCCCAGTATTATCTTCAATCGCCTCAAATTTCATTTAAAAGGCACCATATCCCCGAAACCCTAATTTTGTTCACTTTTCACTGGGATTTTAGCGGCGACAGATCGAAGAACGGTAAACAATCGTCTAAATGGCAATACTTTCTGCAATGAAAACTCTCAACTAGCAGGGTTTATGTATTGCTGTTATTATGTTTTTGGTTATTTACAAAGATTAAACAAAATTTATTGCGTTTGTATCCTAAATCATTGCTATGGGGTTTATGTTCCGTTAGTATAATTTGTAGCTGGAAAAATGCCCGATCTCTTTTCTATTTATTAAATAGGGAACGCGATATAAATTTGTTGTGGATTTGGGGATTAACAATTGGAATAAATTGAGCTGTTGCCATTTTTCAGTTGTAAACTATTCGGGGACTAACATTTTATATGCACATTTTTTAGTCTTTTTCATTTTGTGAATTTGTGGTGATATAGGTAAAATGGCCCCAAAGCAGCCAAAGAGTGGGTTATCTGTGGGTTTAAAGAAGGGTCATGTTGTTACCCCAAAGGAATTAGCTCCCCGCCCGTCTGACAGGAAAGGGGTAAAGTTTCTCACAGTCTCATTGATGGCACAGTTTGATTATGGTTCGATTTTGTTGATATCAAAATCATTTTTATGTTAGATTGTTTAATCTTGAGTCATCAAATATACTGCTCTAATTCTCACCACTGTCTGTTCAGTTTATAGAAGCTAAAACAAGCATGATTAATTCCTTTTGTGCATGCAATTTTTGTCCACTTGAAGCATTGGTTCTTAATTTGCTTTGTCATAGTCGTTTGCTACTCTATGACCATGTTTATCAAGTTGTGCATTTATGCTAACACAGTATATGGTATCAAGTTGTTTTGAGCTTTGATAGTGGAATTATGAACATCACTAGAAATCATTTATTTCCCCTTCGTAATAGCACAAATTTATAAATCATGACTTATTATGAGCCTATTGTAAGAATTTTCATTTCTTCGGGAGTAAAGATTTCCTGAGTTTGCTACAACTTAACAAGTTACAATGTTATGAAAGCTGGGAAAATTTGGGATGTCATACTTTTTCCTTTATAATAAGTAGTCGAACCGATTTGTCCACATGTACGTGTTATGTTATGTACTCTCCTTCACTCATTTCCCTTCTCTAATAATATCAAACAATGCAGAAAACAAGCAAGAGAGTACACTTTGTTAGGAGCCTTATCAGAGAGGTTGCTGGATTTGCACCTTATGAGAAGAGGATTACTGAACTTCTCAAGGTTGGAAAGGACAAACGTGCCCTGAAGGTGGCAAAGAGAAAGTTGGGCACCCACAAGAGGGCAAAGAAGAAGAGAGAGGAGATGTCTGGTGCTCTCCGCAAGATGAGGTGATTTTACTTGAGCACACATTTTGTTTACATACCTTAATATTCCCGTTTTTTTTTATAATTTTCAGTTAATTCTGATTTTTAAATTTAAGTTTAGTTTTTATCTTCATCTTCATTATGCTTTAGCTCCCATATTCATGCTTTCTTGAGATATAGTGCTTCCTTCTTACTATTACTTGCTGGATTTGGGGATTTGTGCAGGGCTGCTGGAGGTGGTGAAAAGAAGAAGTGAAGTCTGTTTACTATTCATTGTTGTTCTCAGATTGAAACCAGTTAGAACACATTTTCATTTAGCTTAATGTATTATGTTCATCTTTGGGACCCAATTATGGTGCTTTTTTGGCTCTATCGGTAACTTATATTCGTGTATCTGCTTATATAAGGGACGAGATTTGTTTTCTGGGTTATCCAAGCAAAATTAATGTCAACAGTTGACCTTTATTCCCAGAACTATTATTTATACCCAGTTTTGTTGGCTAAGGATGTGGATGAGGGCCATTGTTTGATCTCAATTTGCTTTTGTTGTGTCTAATATCTAGGGAGATTTTCGCTGTTACGTTTTAACAAATTCAATTACGTGGGCACCCTGTGTTTGGGATTTTTATTACAATAATTGTTATCAAGTACTAGGAATCACCATAATTTTCTATATCCTAGTCACTGAACATCAAATTATGATATCCTTTCTTAACTATAATTTTTATTGTCTCTCTAAAAATTGTTGTTGTACCCTTCTTTTTCTGAGTTTAACGAGTGTCTTTGATAATTTGAAGAACCTTAAGACTCGTAGTAATTACAATCAAGACTCGTAACAATTATGGTTTATGCAATTTCTTAGTTATGTTGTTTATGTTAGTGTTGTAATCTTGTAATTACTAATGATGCTGCGTTAGTCACGTTTCGTTCGTTGTTACAGATGATGCTAACTTCGTTATTTAGGTTTAAGCTAATACCTAATTTCGACTGGGTTTTGCCGGGTTGTTCTAAGGAGCATCCCAAACTAGGGCTGTTCACGAGTCGAGCTCGAGCCGAGCTTTGCAATTTTGACCGGCTCGAGCTCGAGCTCGAAAATTTCTAAGTGAGCTCGAGCCCGTCGAGCTGTCCATAAAAAGGCTCGAGCTCGTGTTTATATTTTCAGTTCGAGCTCGAAAGCTCGACTCGGGAGCTCGACTCGAGAGCTCGAGCTTTTGAGCTCGAAAACTCGATCGAGAGCTCATACTCGAGCTCGAAAGCTCGACTCATGAGCTACTACACTAGTTGTTCCTCCACTATATCCACAACCCAGAACATGTTCTTCTTGACCCATCAAAATGAACAACAAATATTGTGATTTAAAGGAAAATGTGTCTTAAATGGTAAACTATCCAACATATCCCCCATCAAAATTATGGAGATTTCACCCAAAATCTTTGAAAAACACAAAATCTGAGGGGGGTTTTGAATAATAAACCTCTGTAGATGAATGTTTCCCAAATCAGCAGAAAATATCAACATCAGTAACCCCATTAATTTATTTTTCATGTGCGGAATTCCAAGTCGGACCAGATCGAAGAGAAAGTGACCGCCGGTGACAACGGTGGTGGTGCTCGGTGACGGTGGTAGAGAGAGCAACGGTGGTGGTGCTCGGCGACGGTAGGCAGGTTGTGGGAGGTCACGGGAGGAGAGCATTTCTAATTTAGGGTTTGGACTTGGGAGGTGTGAGTTATAATTTTAATTATTTGATATATGTATATATTAGCGAGCTCCCGAACAATTTAAAACGGGCTCGAGCTCGGCTTGATGCCTGGCTCGAGCTCGAAAATTTTCGAGCTCAAGCCGGCTCGTCGAGCTCGCGAGCCGGCTCGACTCGTGAACTGCCTTATCCCAAATTCTAAGTTTCACAAATAGGACCCACGTCCACGTGAGGTTTACTACATGTATGATTGTGATCCTACTAAGGCGCCTTAGTTGTTTCTGAACTCTCCGATCTTGATTCTGATCTTTTTTTTTTAAAAGTAAATCAATCACGTAATAAATATAATTTACGTTTATGTAATTGACCAGAGTGACTAATATTAAAGCTAAAAAGATATTCCAGGCTGGAGTTTCCTAAGAGTTTAAATGCTAACTTGCTTTAATATACAGATTTAATTGGACAGCATGTGTTGAATCACATGACCTAACATGGATATCTATATATATATATATATATTGTTTGTTTGTTAGGAGCAATTGAGTTAAAACGAGGATGAAACATTGTCTTGACACCTATATGCATTTAGCATCTTGTCCTAAGTGTTTTTTTTTGTAAGAGTTTTGGGACATTTAAATATGAAATATAATCATAAGTAATCGAGAGCCATTCATATAATCAATCATGGTATATAGGTTATAATGTTATGGAATCCCAAGCCCCTAAACTCCTAAAAGATGACCCTATAAATTATATATCATTCAATATTGATTTTAGATTAGATTATGCTTAAAAATGTTTAACTCCAAAGCGATTAATCATTCTTATCACAAGTACTATTTTAGATACCCATAGTTTTAAATCCCATTACTTTTTGACAATGATAAATCAACTATTTTTATATGCCAGGAATCCCACATATCTGACATGTTTTAATATATTAATACTTATAATTGTTTCAAAACTGTGTCAAAAATTGAAATTTGTGATAAAATTTTCTTGCGAGTCTATAAAAGTCTACGAGTTTGATCTACGATGAGGGAATGTCTATTTGCCTTCTCTAATGTGAGCCTGTCAGCTATGGGCAACCTAGGCTGGTTTACCTCTCTTGTGTGGTTTGCAGGCTATTGCACAAGAGCGGGGTTTACCCAGTGCGCACCTAACGGTAGCGGCTACGGGTTCCCTTGTCATAAAAAAAAAAAAAGTAATGGTTAACAACCATAACAAATAAAGCCTAAAAACCCCACATTTCAAATGACTTGCATCTCACATAACTATCATCAATCAAACAAATTCCACATTTCTTCTCAATTTCGATCAACTTTCTGAAAATGGGCCCATAAATTGCCAACCCATTTGGCCCACTTGCAACAACAGCAGGCCCCACCCTACCCGACCGACCCGATCCGAACCGAATTCCATTGATTCTTTCCGCAATAATACTCTCTGTTTTTCCCTCCATTCTCTGTTCTCTTTCTTTCTTTCCTATCTCATTTATAAATAATTTTTTCTGTAATTTAATCTTTTCTTCGTTCTCTCTAGAAAAATTGATTCATTTCTTCAACTGGTGAAGAATCAATTGAATACGCATCATACATTTTGTTGAATAATCTGCAAAAAACAGATTTAATATCATTACATTTCCATAATCTTATTTTTTGTGCAATTTGTAATAAGATTTCCGAAATAAATTAACAAAATTCTTGCAATCTCTCTGAACGCGTTCAAAACAACGATTCTAAGTTCAGATTTCCATCCAGTCTCTGATCGGAGCTTTTATTAGGAGAAATTAAAGCTGAGTAGAAATGGATGTGAATGCGATGAGAGCTGCTGCATTGAGCTTACTGATGCTGCTGCTAACGTGCGCGCCGCGGCGCATTTACTCGGCGGTGCAGGAGCGGCGTACGGTGAGCATGACTCTCGTTCGAAACGCATCGTCGATCGGAGCATGTAAGTAATCATATACATCATCGCCATTAAATGTGAAATATAGTAAATGCTTTTGTTATTAATTAATTATACTTTGTAGGATTGTTGATTATCTTCTTTAAATTGTGATTATGATAATAATCATTTTATTATTATTACTAATATTTTTTAATTTTTTTTGGAACAATTGTTTGTTAGATTGCTTGGACGGAAGTTTACCGGCGTACCATCTGGACAGAGGATTTGGGGCGGGGTCACGCAACTGGCTTTTGCAGTTTGAGGTAATTTTTTGCATTTGTGGGGGCAAAAGGGGAAAAAGATTCTTACCTGTGCAGAAAACATGCGGTGGAAACTGGTCTCTGAGAATTAAAATGAAACTAATAAATTAAACCACAGTAAACGTGTCTATTGTTCATTAGAACTACAATGGAAACAACAAATTAAACTAACAAGTAAACTAGTTTACACATTTGATGATTAGTTAATAAACTTAATATTGACAGAATCGATTCAAATTAGAATTTCTGGTTAAGTTACACTACTCTGAAAATTATGTTACTAGTAAAATAGATTTCCATTAGTAGGTCAAAATTTCTCATTATCTCCCTTATAATTTCCAAATTTGTGCATAGTAAATATTAAGTTATTCCATGAAAATTATTCAGTGAATATGGTATAGAACTGATATGTGTATATCAAATAAATACAAAACTAAACATAAATTCAAAATAAATGACCTACCATGCTATATTGTGGGTTTAATGCGTCCTTCTATGTATGACCATCCTCAGCTGCATGAGTACTTCATCCCATGTTCAATAATTGATTCCATAATGATCACATGCACTTATTTCAAGCTGATTTTCAAATGCTTGTATCAAAGTTAAATGTATAATTATCCATGTTTTAGTATAACATATGTGTGGCTAATATTTGGATCTTCTAGTGGCTGTCACATCTTTGTTCTTCTCCAGCTAGTAGATGTAGATCTAGCTATTATTCGATGATTGAGAATTGAGATCTCATCTTCACATGCCAGTCAAAATTGCACTCACACAAATACTTTGATTCGGGAAATTCTATTCCGGACCTTGCCCAATGCAGCCGGTCCGGGATAGCCACACATGTCAGGGTGGGTGGGTGTTAAAATACAACACCCACCCATACAAATGTGTGGCCCCCACCTGAAATGTGTGGCTATCCCGGACCGGCTGCATTGAGCAGGGTCCGGGATAGAATTTCCCGATTCAAAGTATTTGTGTGAGTGCAATTTTGACTGGCATGTGAAGATAAAGAAGTCACATTAATACACTTAATCATTAAATTGCCAGTTGTTTTCTTGTCAATTTTTTTGACAATGATTTCTCATTAAATTGTCAGTTATTTCTTGTCAATTTTTTTGACAACGATTTTTCAAGTTGGTCTTCGTCTTTAACAGTTACAATAACGTTTAGAGAGTATTTATCTACTTTTTATTTTTCTTTAGCTTTTAGGATGTATTTTTTTCATCAACCAGGAGCTCTCGTGAGAGAGATTCGGTCTCTAAATGTGAATACCTGACCTATGTTTCAATGTCTTTTTAGCTATTGTAATAAACAATATTATCATTCTTTTGTTGTCACTTTTCAGTTTTCACTATAAACAATTAGTTTTTTTGAAATGAAACAACCAAAAATATATATATATATTTATAATATTATATATAGAGAGAGACGCTAGTGTAATTTCCTCACCAAACCTCAATTTATTTCTATGTGGGTCAATCATTCAACTCAAATTATTATTTATTTAGTTAAATGATTGACAGACATCACATGAACCCCGAGACAACAAAAGTTTTGTACGATAAAAGATCTTATGGATTATTTGTTGAGTTGGTTTCTATATATAGGTCATAGTCTAATAAGAGAGCCATGTTACAAATTTAATATAGTTTATCTTTTGCTCAAATATTATTTAATTGAAATCCCAAACATTATTACAGGGTGGTGGGTGGTGCAATGACATCAAATCTTGCTCGGAGAGAGCCCCAACTCGCCGTGGATCGACTCGTTACATGAGTAAAACTGAGGTCTTCTCTGGGATTTTAAGCAACAATGCATCCTTAAACCCCGGTATACGACTCTTTTCCTTCATATTAAAAACTACGCAAAAATATGCTACATAGGTTTAGGCCATCTTGGTTTGTTTTTTCTTATCCTCGGGATTTTGAGTTACGAAACAATTTCAATTACAAATGTGTCAAATTTGAATGTGGGTCCTTTTAGCTGATTGTCAAATTTCTAGTCCTACCAAAATATACTGCCCAAATTAGTGTGATAGAATTTCACCCATTTCTGCACCATGCTAGTGTTCAATTTGATTTTACTTGCCACTCTAGGAACTATATAAGTTCTCTTTTGTGATGTTATAGTTGATAATAGTGACAAATAACATTCCTTTTTCTGAGGGTAAATTAATTAAAAGTAAATATAATTTAATTGGAGTATTATTTCCATCTTCCTCACATTGACTGGTTACATTTGTGTGGTCCTCTCTCACGTGAGGTATGGTACAATAATTAACCAAAATACAGATAGCAGGCTGCTTTATTTCTTCCTGCAGTACTCCATTTCCAGCTCTTGTACACTTAACTTCTCTCATTCTGTCCTCAAAGGGGCAAGCAGCCCATGCTTTTAATTCCACTATTGATCAGATATTTAAGCTAGTTTTGTAGTTTTTCTTGATTTATTGAGTAAGAGGAAAAAAGACTTGTCCTAAGACTTTTTAAAATGTTACCAATTATATAGATGGATACAAATGAAAAATATTAAGTAACATTACATGTGAAATGATATATGTATATACTTGGTTAGTTACATACATATATCTAATACTTAGCTCATTAAAACTGAAGGGACTAAAAGAATAAAAAAAAGATGTCATTTCTATAGGTGGGGGACTCATATGTTTGAATATGTTTTTGATCTCTTGGCTTGAGAAGTTAAAGTTTGGACAAATTTAAAATAGACCGGGTATAACATACTAGATCTATTTTTAACCAAGGGTGGTGAGTCGGTGGTTAAAACCATCCACCCACCACCTCATATATGCCAGTGTGACATAGAATCACTCGTTAAATTTGATGTCTTATTTTTATCACAAAGGTTGTGTCTTGCCCTGGCCATCTGCAATGACCTCCTTTTTCTATTTCAAAATTTTAGGATAAACTGAAGAACAATTTGAACTAGTTTTTGACCTCTTTTTTATCTAGTCTCAACTTATTATTTTTTTTTCTCAACACTAGATTTTATAAAGCTAAACACTCATATTGTTGTCAACAATTTTACAAGAACAACTTTTTCAAAATTATTTATGCAAAAGCGGGCCCAATCCCAAATCACCCTTGCTAGATTCTTGTGTAGCTTTTTCAGCTTTTCACTGATACCTGTGTCAATAAATAGTGTGCATCCTGCACAATGATTTCTTATTCAATTGTAAGATTTGATATTTACCTGCTCCTTTCAGTCATTCCTTAATACTAATTCAGTAAATAAATTAGAGTAACGCACTGTCCATGTTATTTCATGCTATTCCCATTAACATAATAAAAGAAATCTTCTCCATTGATTTTGTAAAATAAAAGTGGGTTAACTAAAATATATGCATGCTTATTGGATATAATTTTTCTTAGTATTGTTTTTCGTTGTTCTTGGGTAATAACTAACCAAAAAGATGGATATAGATATCAAGTTCATGGGTTCTCCAATTCGTGATTACATTATCAAGAGGAGCAAAAATTAGAAAACATGCTAATGATGCCTTAATAATACTTGTAAAAAAATGTTTATATTTGAAGATTATTAGAATTTAACCTTGCAGCAATTTTCATCTTATATATTACTCAAACATGGCAGATTTTTACAACTGGAACCGTGTGAAGCTAAGATACTGCGATGGCGCCTCCTTTGCTGGTGATGCTATATTTCAAAATGGAGTAAGTTATTCAATACCAACTCATTGTTCAAACAATAAAATATTTTTCCTTCTTTTTTGGGTACCAACAATGAAATCTCTGCATGCATGGTTTGAACATAGTTCAATTAGGGACACGAGACTAGAGTCGAATTTGAACTTAAATATACGATAATAAAATATCTATTCATTAAGTAATACATATGTAATCATAACTTATATACAGTAGTATATATAATTGAGCTCGACATGAGCCGTTTTCTTTTAGCTTGTCGAACGCGATCTGACTTATATATACCTCTCAGTATATTTTTCATTTTTCATCTTTGAAAGTGATATTTATGGAGTCCCAAAACTCCAAATTTCAGTATAATCAAAATAACTCTTGTAACTATGAATTCAACATGAGTTCTATTTCATGAATAACTGTTAATGTTCTGCAATTTCGTAGTTCATGAGTACTGAGTAATGTAGCTAAATTAGGTTGTGCTTACTCTTGAATCTGTCCATTTTGTAATGAACCACAGACATCCGTGCTTTATTTCAGAGGGCAAAGAATTTGGACATCAATTATTCATGATCTTCTCCCAAAGGGCTTAGGCCAAGCAAAGAAGGTACTTTATTATGTTCTGAAGAAATTTATTATTAATCTTCAGCAATAGTTTATGAATTTGGATATTCAAATTAAAGGACCATATAATATAAGATTTTTTACTTTTCCCCTCGGTAAAATGGTCATAGAAAGATTAAAAAAAATTGTCCTTACATATCAGGCTTTGCTTTCTGGTTGTTCTGCTGGGGGTTTGGCCACCTTTCTTCATTGTGATAATTTCACCAGTTATTTGCCAAAAAATGCAAGTGTAAAATGTTTGAGTGATGCTGGATTTTTCCTTGACGGGTAAGTTCTTTTAAATTTCCCATCGAAACAAGGTTTATAGATATAATTCGGAATTTACTTGATATTAATTTCATTTTGCTAATGTATTTTGGGATCGTTTGCAGAAGAGACATAGCTATGAACCACACAATGAGATATTTCTTCAAAAGCCTTGTTACTCTTCAGGTAATGCCTAAACCGTATAGAAATAATGGATGATTTTAAGATATATTTTTGGTCCCTCGTCTTTGCTACTTATTCAATTTCTGTCATTCTCGTCCAAACCATGCTTGTTTGAATTTATATCAAGATTCAAAATTTATGTTTGAGATTAATTTGCTTGCTAATCAAGTTGGCTGAAATGATGGATTACAATTGTAATACTCCTGGAAAATAAACTTGTGATATTTTCTATTGTTACTATCAGCAGTACATGTTTAGGGGCTTTTGCATTATGTTTACGCAAATATAATATGATTCTGATCAATTATGAAAAATTTGCTTGACAGGGTGTGGAAAAGAACCTGAATACAAATTGCACAGCTGCAATTTCTCTTTACCCTGAACAAGTATGACGTGCTTCGCAGAGTTTCATTACCCTTCAATAATATAACTGGTTGTCTGAAGATTATAACCGTCTCTCTATCTCTCTGCAGTGCATCTTCCCACAGTATGCATTACCGTACATCAAAACACCATTTTTCATCTTGAACTCAGCATATGATGTGTACCAAGTAAGCTTATTTTCTCCTTGATCTCTTATTAAATATTTGTACATTTATGTAACTGTAAATTAAAGTGTACATCTCTGTATTAAACAGTTTCATCACATATTGGTGCCTCCTGCTGCTGATCCTCATGGGCATTGGTATCATTGCAAGCTTAACCCTGCAGCTTGTAATCCAGTCCAAATAGCTACTTTGCAAGGTTTCTTTATTCCCCTTATACTATTTTTCTTTGTGCTGTCCAATTCATGCCAATGTTTATTTAAACTACAAAGAAGATATTAGGCATGTGTGGCAAAGTTAACCCCATTTGGTAATGTCAATGCTTCCTATATAGACTAATGGGATAATTATCATAAACTAATGGGATAATTACATTCCTTACTTATTCGGTAACAATCACTGAGGTGCATGAGGTTTTGCAAACTACCAAGATACCCCTGATCCTGAAATAGGATGTGAAATTATGATCTTTTTTTTAACCGACGTGTTAATTTCTTAGATCGTGTTTTTCATAATTAGGATCTTACATGGTATTTTCTCAGGATTCAGGAAATATATGCTTCAAAGTTTGCGATCTTTCTTTTTCAACTCGACAAGGGGAGGGATGTATATAAATTCTTGTTTCACTCATTGCCAAAGTGAAACACAAGATACTTGGTTAGCAGCTGACTCTCCCAGAGTGAACAATAAGGTCTGCTAACTCATTCTTCCTTATTTGGAGTACGTTTTATTTAGCTGGTTTTTACAATTTCTAGTCTTTAATTCTTCTTGGACTTCCCAAACACACCCTAATTTGCTAGAATCAAGGGCTTTTTTATCTAGTGATGGATGTGGTTGATAGTCAAAAACACAACAACGAAAACTCTTCGTTTCACTTTTTTTTACCTTTTCGAATGTTTTTCTATCATATATTCTTACAGAGTTTTTGCTTGACCCTCTTCCAGACCATCTCAGAAGCTGTTGGTGATTGGTATTTTGGCAGAGGCATAAGCAAGGAGATTGATTGTGCATATCCTTGTGATAATACTTGCCATAACATGATAGGCTGAAATCTAGATTTCAGGTACTTTTATCTGTCGAAAGTAACTAAGGTTGTGTTTGGATATCGAGTGGATTTCAAATTCATTGTACGGATAACTAACGGATTTGAGCGTCCACATATTTTATACATCCTTACGCCCTAAATCATCCGATCCAAATGCAACCCAAAATAATTTCATTTCGATCTAATAACATAATAGCTCCTGGACAATGCAGGTATGGAGCAATTTATAAGATAGAAGCAGCATACAAAGAATATTCTTTTACCAGAGGTTTTGCCTTCTCCAAAGATGCAGATGGTAATCCAAGAAAGAAGTAGAACCATATATTCAAAATTTAGGCATTTTAGCATACAATTCAACAGATTCCTGGAGTGAAAATATCTTTATACTACATCAATCTATCTATATATTGACATACTACATTAAATTTGGCAATAAATAATGTTCCAAATGATTTTGATTTCTATCTTTTAGCATTAAAACATGCTATTATTATAATGTTCCCATAACAATTTGTGACGTGTGAAACTTGGATTTGAGATAATTATTATGGGATTTAGTGTGGGCAATTATACGGCTTTGAGCTCTTTCACTTGATCTGTTAGTTACTTAGTTTTGCTCTATCAAAGTCTTATCAGTGGTACAAAGTGAATGGTGATTTTCACCGGCCCAATTGTATGTAAAATCACCATTTATTTAAATATGTGGTGTATGACACACCAATCCTAATCGATTCAGTGTGAAGTAATATTTTTTGAAAAATCACCATTTATTTAAATATGTGGTGTATGATACACCAATCCTATTCGATTCAGTGTGAAATAATATCTTTTGTAAAGTTATTATGGCAAAATAGATGTTGACATTGGTTAGGTTTTAGGAAGCTTGGTTAATTGTTGTGATTTTAAATGGGGGTACACAATTTGAATCTCACATTGGTAAGTTATCAAAAATAAGATCTCAAATTGGTATTATGGGTGGGTCTATAGGAAATACTTCACTCGGATAACTAATTTTTGAGCTTGAATTGTCTCAAGGACCTATCAGTCCTAATAAGTTATATTGTAAATTTCAAATTAATGTTAACACTTATAAAAAATATTATAACCAGTGGTAACACTTAAAACAAAAGGCAAATTGTGATTTTAGCCGTATAAGATGATACACACGAGGAAAATTCTATATCAGATCAAGCCTGTTGGATTCAATTCAGTACGTCATGGTCTTATCCATACTTATAAGGGGGCCGTTACTTGCACTCAATACCAAACATCGCAATTTAGTAGAATAATCCTAATTTATTTCAATTTAAGAATTAGATTGGAAAAGAATTTGCAACCATTATACGTGTATTATTATTTTGTAATCAATAGATATAAATAAAATTATTAAATAATTGTTGAACATTCAGTACTCCTAAACCCATATGTTTGTTACCTTTTTGATACAGATCATAAGTGGCCTGAGAAAGCATGCCAAATTTGAGTGATAATTCCCATGCATATACGTAAACCCAAGTCATAAATACAAAATTTCAGCATGCATCTAAACATTAATACGATATATTCTACAATAATTGCTATTAATAAATTACATAACCTTAGACATTATATCCCTTTATAAAATGCAATATCTGATTAGTATCCTTCAACATCAAAAACTTACCTAAAATACACTTCAAGTTTCACAACATTTTTACCATTTCTGACAAGCTATTATGGAGAGTGTTTATGCCTTGGTTTTTTTCTTCACTTGTTTAGTACACATTCATCCAGGTAACTAAAACATTTGCATCTATTCTTCTTTTTAGTAAATTCTAGCTAGTAAGTTGTAACACAAACCTGATTTAGCCCAATTCCAGACGAATTCAACTTTCATGTCATTCGATCACAATTCACGTCCCAAATGCAATTCACTTGGCCCCATCGAACCAGATCTGCAAAAAAATTTTTTTTTTTTTTTGTATTTTTTTTATTTCAACTCTATATTTATTACTTTCATGAAGGTGCACGAGCAATAGGCATCAACTACGGACTATTCGGTGACAACCTTCCAGCACCAGCAGACGCTATCTCAGTACTAAAACAAAGAAATGTCGAAGGAATTCGACTTTTCGAACCCAGAGAGGAAGTGCTAACAGCCTTACATGATTCCGGAATATCAGTAATCATCAGCACATTTAACCAAGACCTAGAAACACTAGCCTCCAACTATGATGTAGCGGTGTCATGGGTCGAGAGCTATGTGGTGCCTCACTATTTATCAGTAAATATCATATGCATTGCAGCAGGTAATGAAGTGATCCCAGGGGACTTAGCACAGTACGTACCTGGTGCAATGCAGAACCTTGATGCCGCCTTAGCCTCAGCAAACATAGCCATACCGGTCAGCACGGCCGTCTCAATGCAAGTTCTATCAGTGTCATATCCTCCTTCTCAGGTAGGCTTGTTATTATACAAAACCCATATCTTAAAAAATTCGTAGCTGTATACATGTTACCCGACCCGGCCCAGATGGGTCCCAAAATTGGGTTTGTTCACAGACTTGGACTTTCGAGTCAGGCCGGGTAATTACTTCTTTTTGTTGAAAAAATTGACAAAATGCCCTTTTATGTGCTTTTCAAACTCTGTAACACATCTATGTGATATTCCTTGTTACATTACACACACTAATGTGTGACAAGAGAATACATGAATTGTAGAATGTGAAGATTATGTTCAAATATATCTCCATATCATGTTCTTCTCTTTCCATATAGTACGTTATACGTAACAGAGGATTTGAATTGATCATATAGTGAGGACACCACACTGCCCATTCTAAACATCATTTCTATTCACAACAATATTTCAGGGCTTTTTCTCAGCGGACGCCACACCCGTCATGACAGAAATCACAGAATTTCTGCAATCCAAAAGGAGTCCTCTCCTCCTAAACGCATATACATACTTCCCACGTGTGGGTGACCCGTCCAACATCCAATTAGAATACGCCCTTCTTCAGGAAGGTGCCACTGTGATTCCTGATGATCCATACACTTATGAAAACCTATTCGATGCTATGGTAGATGCCGTCTACTCAGCACTAGAAAAGTCCGGGGGCCCAGATGTTGAGATTATTGTGTCAGAAACCGGGTGGCCAACCGATGGAGGCGATGATGCAAATATACAGAATGCTCAGACATACATAAACAATTTAATCGCCCATGTAACATCTGGACAAGGAACGCCTAGAAGGCCGGGAAAGGATATTGAGACTTACATATTTGCGTTGTTTAATGAAGATCTTAAGCCCAAAGGAGTCGAGCGTAACTGGGGTTTGTATTATCCGAATCTGACCGAAGTTTACCATGCTAACTTCTGAGCCAAGTGATGGGTTGTAGTACATATCCTCAGATTATGCGATTTGAGGACAAGAGGAACATATAATTGTTAGAAGCTTATTATAGGACTTGATGTTAGTTAGAATTGAAAAATATACTGAAATATATTATTGATTCAGTGAGATTATACTTGAAGTTCATGCATACAAATACTGTTTTTTTCTTCATTCTTTTGAATTTTGGTAATAGTGAGCTTCTACTATGAGAACTGAGTAAAAACTGAAAATTCAACTATCCTACAGTAAGTTTATTCTTTCTAGACTGCTTTGCTTCCATTAAAAACCAAGAAATTTCATCAAATTAGAAAACCAATGAAATCTTCAGATTAGAAAAATATTACCTGCTTGCTTGGATGCAATTTCGGTGGATTAGCAAAAGCAGTAAACTACGTTCTCGACAATAGCAGATTGCTTGAGCTGTGGTTAGGGTTCCTATAGCGGAAAAAAGCAAAGACTCGCATTACGTCTCCAAACACGAATTTGATTAATAGAACAAACGGTTAAATAGAAGATAAATGAATATCGAAATTGATGATCGGAGACGATTTACCGAGCAGAGATCGCCGGCGTAATAGTAGTAGTTGAAGGAGAGATTAGACGAACGGCGATTTCAATTCCGGTGTGGCGGTTAATGGTTGAAAATAATATATATTATTGTTCCAAAATAATATATTATATATATATATATATATATCAAGGACACATGTTATGTAAAATGGCTGGGAAATGATAAATAAATAAGAGATGGAGATTTGATTCATCCAGGGTCCATAGCTCAGTGGTAGAGCATTTGACTGCAGATCAAGAGGTCACCGGTTCGAACCCGGTTGGGCCCTTTTTATATATTTTTGGTCCTGTATAACACTTGGTCCTACTATCATTTAATTTTTTTAAAATAAAAGTTGTCCAAATTAAGGTAAATTATCTTTTATCATCTTCATATAGCAATTAAATATGTTAATCACCTAATTTTGTTATGATAGATCAACACGAAATAAAAGTTGCATGTCCTAACTCCCAACTCCCAAGTTCACCATTAACTTGTTGGATTTTTGAACTGTTACACACAAGGATTAGTGGATATGATAAAACACAGCAAAATATCATTTCAAATACTAACACAAAGTCACAAAACACAAAACATCATCAATAACACAACACCAAACTCAAATTCAAGATTCCTCTGGATATTCCTCTTCATCTTCATAATCATACCCTTCCTCATCAGCTGTGGCATCTTGATACTGCTGATACTCAGAAACCAAATCATTCATATTACTCTCCGCCTCGGTAAACTCCATCTCATCCATACCTTCACCAGTGTACCAATGCAAGAAAGCCTTTCTCCTAAACATGGCCGTAAACTGCTCACTCACCCTTCTAAACATTTCCTGGATCGAAGTCGAATTACCAATAAACGTCGAAGCCATTTTCAGCCCAGTTGGAGGAATATCACAAACAGTGGACTTAACATTGTTAGGAATCCATTCGACAAAGTATGACGAATTCTTGTTTTGGACATTGATCATCTGTTCGTCCACCTCTTTCGTGCTCATTTTGCCTCTGAACATGGCTGAGGCGGTTAAGTAGCGGCCGTGGCGGGGATCAGCTGCGCACATCATGTTCTTTGAGTCCCACATTTGTTGGGTGAGTTCGGGGACGGTGAGGGCCCGGTATTGCTGGGACCCGCGAGATGTGAGAGGGGCGAAACCAACCATGAAGAAGTGGAGACGGGGGAATGGGATTAGGTTGACTGCGAGTTTGCGGAGATCTGAATTGAGTTGACCGGGGAAACGAAGGCAGCAGGTGACACCGCTCATGGTGGCGGAAATTAGATGGTTAAGATCTCCAACTGAAACCAAAGATAATCAGGACTATTATTTCTGCCAAAACCAAATAAATGTATATATAACTATAGGAAACTGTAAACAACTTTGATGAATATGCTAATAAAACCATAGGAAAATATAGCTTATTGTTTGTCTGTATGTTTTCTTATTTTGTCTCTTCTTTTGGTGCCTAGATAAAGGTTAAAACCTTTTGAGCTAATTGAAATATATAGAAAACAACCCAATATAAATTGAAGAAAATTTATGTTTGAGATACATAAACTTAGTCACTTACAGCTTGGGGTGGTGAGTTTAAGGGTTCGAAAGCAAATGTCGTAGAGAGCTTCATTATCCAACACCATACACTCATCAGCATTCTCCACAAGCTGGTGAACAGAGAGAGTAGCATTGTAGGGTTCAACAACAGTGTCTGAGACCTTAGGAGATGGAAAGACAGAGAAAGTAAGCATCATTCGATCCGGGTACTCTTCCCTGATCTTTGAAATTAAAAGAGTTCCCATTCCTGATCCCGTTCCACCTCCCAATGAGTGGCATACTTGAAAACCTGAGCATCAACAATGAAGAGACAATTGTTAAATGAACAACTTAAAGCCTCCTTTCAGATGATTTGTTTGTAGAGCAGCTTTGAGGAGATAAAACCAGAATGAAACTTCCAATTTTGACTATGTGAATTTCTTTTTCGTGAAAACAGTAAACAAATAAGACGTTAAAACTTTAAGCTGCTAAGGATGATAATTTTATGTCTGAAACATAGCCCAGTGAGGCAGTGACGATAGGAAGTAGAAATTATTTTTCACCTACTCCTACATGCACCAAATCCGTCACTTAACAAAGAAAAGAGCCAACGTTAGCTCCAAAAAAAGTTTTTCAAAAATCAACGGAAATCTCTAGCAATATTCAAAAACCTCTCTACACACATAAATTCATAGCTACACCATGATTCACTAGATCCACAAAAATCCCAGTCTAAACACTAGCTATGCTTTCATATTATGATTTTAAACATTACACATAACTTTGATTAGAAATTGGATCAAATTCGAAATCAGAAACACGACACAAGTAGCACAGTTACAGTAAACTGTAGATCTAGTCTCACACTGAAAACAATAGCAGATATAATTTAGCATATGTTTATAGTACACCCCGGATACATTAGAAATTAGCATACTCAACAAATACTGAACATATATTACGAGATGTACTACTAAAATAACATCAAAAACAACAAACAAAACAGAATCATTTTCAGAAACGTAGAAAGCAAGACCAAATTTACCTTGCAAACAATCACAATTCTCCGCCTCTTTCCTGACGACATCAAGCACCGAATCAATCAACTCCGCTCCCTCAGTGTAATGACCCTTCGCCCAATTATTTCCCGCACCGGATTGCCCGAACACGAAGTTATCAGGCCTAAAGATCTGACCGTACGGCCCAGATCTGACACTATCCATAGTGCCCGGCTCCAAATCCATGAGCACAGCGCGAGGAACGAACCTACCGCCGCTCGCCTCATTGTAGTATACATTGACGCGCTCGATCTGCAGTTCATTGTCACCACTGTAGCGTCCGGTGGAATCTATGCCGTGCTCGGCACACACAACCTCCCAAAACTTCGCGCCGATCTGGTTGCCGCACTGGCCACCTTGAATATGCAAGATCTCACGCATTGTGTGGAGTTACTGTAGTTTCTGAAAACGGAAAACTGAACTTCGTGTCTGTGAGGAGGGTAGAGAGAGAAAGTAGAGAGAGGAGTTGGGGTCTGAAGACAACATGAGAGAGAGATGTTTATATAGAGAGGGGGATTTTTGAATTTTGAAGGTGAAGGTAGACTTACTACGCGAATTGACAGTGTGTAAGATGTACGCGCTTGCTCACGTCGTTCGATTGGTGCCACGTGGTCATAACTTTGAATTTACATTTTTCTAAATTGTTTTGGAGTTTAGTATGGTTGATTTCTTGGCTAAAAGAAAATTGCACCACTAAATTAATTTGGTGGCGATTTATTCCAAATTGAACCAAATTAAACTGCAAAATCGACGATATTAATGAAAGAATCACGTCATATTCAAAATATAATATCAGGATCATAATGTATATTATATTTTTTATTTAATTTTTTTTAAAATGATGTACCGTATATAGCACGAGGCACATATTAATATGTATATATATATGTTAATGTACGTATACATATAAATATTATTTAAACTTTTCATTAAATTAAATGTACTTAATTATGACTTAAAAAAGAAATACACACTTTTTAGTCATTTTCTTCAATATACTTTTTAGCCAAATAAAATGAAATAGCACCACGAACAGTCGAACACCCCTAATTATGGGCCAAAAAAACATGAAATTTCAATTCGGAAAAATTCTTATTCAAATTGAATTTAATAATTAATTGAGAAAGTGTTATTATATTCCAATATAATTTGTAACATCTTAAAATGAACATAACACTCATATTTTACTTGTTCTATAAATTGTTGAATCTAATTGAGCCAAGTCTCAACTCTCAACAATAATTTTCCAAATTAAAATGTTTTTTTTTTCTTTCAAACACCACTAATTGAAGTAAGTATAGTTTTCGTTTGGATTTTCTATTTCTATTCTATTTTAATATTTTTTTGTATCATAATAAAATATATCGGAGAAACATCAGTCCGCATATATCACAAGTTCATTCAGTATAAAAAATTTCAATTCAACAAAAAAAAAAAGGACATAATTCATATAAAGTCTATCAATACATGAATAATTATGATTAAATAAGAAACAATTAATTGATAATTATAGTTTTAGAAGCTCTTAAAAAAGATTAGAGGAACAAAAAAGTTGGTTATGTTGGAAAAATTACCAACCAAAGAGGAGGCTAAGACAATTCTTAACCCTATATTTATAACTTCATCCCCGCATTTCTCTCTTATATTAAAACGGCCCCAACTTTCTCATTCCTCAAGGATCCATGTGATTCCTCTCCCTTTCTGTCTTCTCTTTTCCTTTTTTCTTCTCATCATTTTTTGCAGGTCTTTCGTCCCTTAATTTGAAGACAAAATGGTTAGTGTTCTTTAATTATATTTCTCGAGAACCAAAAAAAAAAATCATTTTTACATGGGTTTTTGTTTGTTATATATTGTGCAAATTTCATGCAGAATTTGTTTTGTGATTTATCTTTCTTCTATTATTACTATGATAATGATAAGGGTGTAATTTGCATGAAATTTTTTATTTATTGTCATGAATCTTGAAATGAATAAATACATAATTACAAAGAAAATAGAGATGGGGCATTTAGTAACGATGTCAATTAGTCGATACAAAGATTGTATGATCCCAAAAAAAATGAGGTTAATTGCATTTGGAACGATCTCTAATTGGCAAGTGTTACGAGATTTCAATGTAATATATTTGTTGTTAGCGACTAGCTTTCAAATCCTTCAAATATTGATTATACGATACATGTTATAATATTTATTTTCATATCATTCAAAATATAATATACGATACATGTTATAATATTTGTTTTCAGATCGTTCACCATTGATATTTTAAATATCAATGGTTTATGCTATGTAGATGACCTCTACTCATGTGATTCTCTTTTTCTCTTTACTCGTTATATATGTCACGTCTTAACTCATCATTTTTTAAATTCCGGGTAATATATATATGTATTATATATATATATATATAATATATTGGTATCGATGATAAAAAACGAAGAATGGTTTAAAACGTGTTTGGTTTAGGCGAATGCGGCATCTGGAATGGCGGTAGTGGATGAATGTAAGTTGAAGTTCTTGGAGTTGAAAGCAAAGAGAAACTATCGATACATAATCTTCAAGATAGAGGGCCAAGAAGTCGTGGTGGATAAGCTCGGGAGCCCCGAATCAAACTACGACGATTTCACTGCTTCTCTCCCTTCCGACGAGTGTCGTTATGCCGTCTTTGATCTCGACTTCATCACCGCTGAAAACTGCCAGAAGAGCAAGATTTTCTTCATCGCATGGTAATCTGCTTGTAAATCTCAAATTTAGGCAATAATTTTTATTCTTTTTAAATTTTTTATGAATTATCTGATATATATTTATTAATATAATAATAAAATAATGATTTATTAAAAATAAAAAAAAGCTCCGAGCTTTTTTCACAGAGAAAAGGGCTCGAGCTGTTTGACTGAAACCTGTACCTCGAAGTGTCAATTATACATGACAAGTATAATTCACTCGCCTCGTAAAAATGTATTTTTTAAAGATGATTATTTTGTTTCATGTATATATATAGGTCACCGGAATCTTCGAAAGTGAGAATGAAGATGGTGTATGCTAGCTCAAAGGACAGGTTCAAGAGGGAACTAGACGGGATTCAAGTTGAACTGCAAGCAACTGATCCAAGTGAAATGAGCTTTGATATTATTAAAGAGAGAGCATATTGAACAACCATATTTTCATGTTACATTAATTAATTAATTAATTGTTATTTCCTTGAGTTTATATTTCAAATACTTGGGATTATATTTTTATGTTTATTTGCATTTGTTAATGCTACATTGTTTATCTTTTAATGTAATACTATGATGTATTTAGATGTCTAGCACAATTTTTATGATATGGTTTAATTGATCTTCTAAACCCTCAATCCTAAAGATTTTTACAAACTGTTATTGATGAGTATTTTTGAATTGTTTGTATGGTCATGGATTTTTCAGATATTCATTTAACTAATTGCTAGTTGAACCTTCAACTTCATATCAAAACTATAATTCCATGAATCGAGATAATTATGATTCTATGATTTGAAACGATTTTGAAACAAATTGATATTAAAATCAACGTAATAAAGATGGAAAGAAACCGAACCTTACTCTCGAAACTTCAAATTTCAACTATCATGCATGCACAAAAAATCACACTGTAAATCTCACGATAACTATAATCATATCAAAACTCCCAGAGCCTAAAAAGCTAAGAATAACCCGATAATATAATCCATCATACATAAATACGAAGAAAAAAAAAAACAAAAAAAAAAAATCCAGAAATGTATATAACTTATGTAACATCTATATATCAAACAAATTACAAAAAGTAATAATTATATAGTTCATACATTTTGCTTATTCTGAGTATCCCAATACCCTTTCTCCCAGCCCTCAACTTGGCTTATCCCTTCATCTCTTCTTTGTATAACAGAATGGTGAGAAGAAGGGCTATAAGGTGGGCCCATTATGCACGGGCCCGAGTCCGCGGGCCCCTTAACCAACGAGTCGATCATGAATTTCTTCTCCAATCCTCGTGCGGGGCAAGCCATCGCCTCTGAACAAAGCTCGATTGCTTTCTCGGGGATTGTGGGCTTGTATTTTAGAAGCTTAGAGTACTCATTCAATAGATGAAACATGTAGTCATAAACATAGTCCATTTTTAGGTCATTTAGGATGAAGTTGCTTGCCGCCTTGCCGATTGCCTGAGCCTGGTTAGTCGTATCAAGAAACGTAAGATTTGAATCGAATGAGGTAAAAATGCAATTCAAATATAAGAGTTTATCGATATATATATATACATATATATATATATATATATATGTATAGTTTTGAGCTTGATCATGAATGTTTTTTGCTCAAGATCAAGTTCGAAGCGAGCAATTTCGTCAAAAGCTCAGTTCTTGTGCACCCTAGTTGGTTTAGTTCAAATAAATTTAGGGTGTGTTTGGATTGAGTGATTTGGATTTGAGGAGGGGATTTGGAGGAAGGATTTGAAATGACACCTAAAATTGAGTCATTTGAAATTCACCGCAGTTATGGAGAAAATAGCTCAAATTGAATGTCGAGTGATTTGAAATTCATTATAACTTGGATACATCCAAATGAACTTCATGGATTTGTTGATGGATTTGATATCCATAGATTTCAAATCCTTCAATCCAAACACACCCTTATGGGAATTCAAAATTTTGCGACGCTTTAAATTCCTCTATTGCCCTCCCACGAGTCGAAATATTTATCTCTCGCGAGAAATCCAACTTGAAGTGATAATTTAATTATTATCGAAACTATAGTCACATAAATACAAATGCAAATAGATAATCTGGCACGAGAGATTACCTTTTGTTGATGGCTATTTCCCCAATCAACGGCATACTTAATAGATCTACACTTGTCATCATCCTTAATTGGCCAGTAATGTTTCAAAGGGACCAAACTTCTTGTGTAGAAGTCGTAATAACGAGGCTTTACGATCAACGGAACTGAATCACAGGCCAAAATGTATTTCTCACTCACAGACCATGCCGAGCCTTCAATGTAGATTTTGTATCTGTGAAAAATGAACATAAATGAGATTGTTTATTTACGCCTGAAATATACTATAGAAATGACACTATAATCACCATATTTCTCAGATAAAAAACGCAGCATGTGAATATCGATTCAAAATTTCAAATAGAGTTTGGTATAATCACAACCATCTGTTTGTAACAAACCCACCTGGGTCCCACTACACCGATGGTTGTGATTGTTCAAGGACTCGATGAATCGGTGGGACTGTAGGTCCCACACACAACAAAAACATTAGCGTTATGATGGGGCCCACATGTGACCCTACCACACGAGCGGTTGTTATTATCCCACGAACTGAACTTTTAGTCATTAGGCTGAAAATTAAACCAAAGTACTCGATACTCGATCACTAAAAGTTTAGTTCGAGCTCGGTTTGATAACTTAACAAACCAAGCTTGAACAACTTTCTGTGTTTGACTAATTTTGAAGCTCGACTCGATTAGTAAAAAATAATAAAAATAATCAAACTACACAGGCTCGATTAAAACTCGTTTGAGCTCGGTCTGATTAACAGTCAAATCAAACTCAAACACAATTTTCAACGCTCGATTGCGATTCAAACAAGCCTGAACATTTATGCGTTTGATTCGATTCGACTCATTTACACCCTTACTCTTACTCTTATAGCTTTCAAGAATAATCTCCAAAGCGAAAAAAAAAAACGTATAATAAGTCCAAGACGAGGTTGAGATGATATCCCACCTGTGAACACATTGGCTGGCTAAATCCGATTGTTTGTAACCCTGTTTCTGTTCTAATAGCCAATCCTGCAAAAAAAAAAAAATTCAAAACAAAACAATAGTTCACCAAACTCACATTCAAGTATCAAACTATATATCCCTCTCGACAAAATTATCGAAAAAAATTTCGAGTATGAATTTAGTTGTTACCTGAGCATATACACGAGCATTCCAATCCTGTTTATCAGAAACATTACACTTTAGCAAATCCATTCTCGTAGCAGCAACTACTGGATTGCCTTTCCAATAAGCATGCGGTTCCCTATCTGTCCATTTAGTCCTCTTATTTCCTTCTTTTAGGTCCTTCGATAACGCCTCCCACGGTTTTATATTAATCTCGGGCCTAAACAAACAATATAATCAGCATTTTGCCTCGTTAGACATTATTTACGATATATTATGCTCATCCCACCATAAATAATGTATCCAGTAGTGTAATAATAAAAAAATTAATAATTCGCTATTAATCAATATAAACAGTATTTTGCGGGATAGGATCTTCTATTACAGATCCCTATTCCATCTCGTATTTCACATATTTAGATTTTTGACAGCGTGTAATTCACAAATGCGCTTATTAAGGGATGTTTAACATGTATAAATATTTTGACACGTGTCAAACACCATGTAGAAGATGAAACACAATTTGGAATAGAAAATCTTGTTTGCTGGTGTACTTTATTTATTTATGCTCACTCTGTCCCAAAATGATTAAAAACTTGGTACTATAAACCGGAGGAGTAATAAAAAATAAATTAATCAATCCATATCAATAAATCGAATATATTGAACAACATGCTAATATTATATAAAACTATATTTTATATTCAGTATCACAATATAACTAATTAGAACACATACCAGCCCCAGAACGACCAATCAGGGAAGACAATATCGAGTGTGGAATCATCACCACAGTATCTGAACAACGGTGGTGGTGCCGCCTGTTTAGGAGCGGCAAAAGCTTCTTTTCTGATCACCGGCCAATCGACCGTATCGAACATCAAATCCAAATCCGGGATTTTCCCCGGGTACCTCCGAAGCAATTGTAAGATCCCCCATAGAGTAAAAGTATCTCGACTTTGAAATGATTTTTTATATCTTCGAAAGTAAGCTTTCCCGTTTAGTAT
This sequence comes from Verbascum thapsus, assembly GCA_963669365.1. Classification (NCBI taxonomy): domain Eukaryota; kingdom Viridiplantae; phylum Streptophyta; class Magnoliopsida; order Lamiales; family Scrophulariaceae; genus Verbascum; species Verbascum thapsus. Next base: position 8,326,280 of record OY770107.1, on the reverse strand, counting down.
TACTAATCGAAAGTTAGCCGTTCGACTAGCACTAGAAACCATTTTTTCGGTTATACCGGTCTCTCTCCACGGCCATAAATCGTCATATATCCAACGGAAATATTCGGGACAAGAGGGTGGAGGTTTTGATGAAAAGTCTTTATTTTCGACCAAAATTTTTGACGGGTAGTAATTTTTGGGGCACGTTCGAGACATGGTATTAATCGAGCAATTTAGCGGGATTTCAACTTTCTTTGGAGGGTTATGGTGGTTTTCGGTGGCTTTTGAAGGGTCGTTTGGAATTGGTTTAGTGGTTAACATTGATTTTCTCGAGGAATTTCGATCTATGAACTGCAATAGAAAGAACAAAATAAATATGAGTCGAGAATTCGATTATATCCATGGCCATTTTCTAATGTGTAATTTCGAAAGCAAAAACGAGATTAATGCGTAGATGAATATATGAGCATTTGGTTTTTGCTAGCCTTTTCGTTATCTACAATCTTTCAATTAGTTTCAAGATAAATAAAATAGATTTGATACTCATTTCCATAGAAAGATAAGGTTAATTAAGAGATTCGATTTTCACTAACCTTTCCTTATCGTTTTTATAATGTTTTATCTCAAGCCATGTTCTGTCTTCTATTCTTATTCAATACATGTAGATGTTTAACACGTATAAATGGTATAATTCACACATACTCATTTAGAGGTTGATATGTGTCAACATATTTACACGTGTTAAACATCTCATAATAAATGTATATGTGAATTACACGTGTCAAACATTTAAACATTTGAAATACAAAATGAAACAAAGATTTGGGATAGAAAATCTTATTCCAGCACAATGGTGTCATCACATCATTGTCGGAATTGTCGGATTCACATACATTTAAAAATAAAACATAAATAATAATTCAAATAAATGGATATTTATCAATCTCACAATAATAATACACGACGTAGTAATAATAAATGGATTTTTTTACACCGTTACATATGATGATAATGTAAGCATTCCATATATTATCACTCATATCAATTCACATGTCACAAGTCATATTTTCCCATAGAAAGGCTTAAAAGTCGTCATAGATCCCACCACTCACACCTAACCCATCCCCATTTAATTATATCAACTTACACTTATTTTTTCAAAGAAATTGAAATAAAATATATATTTTAAAAATTCTTTTGTTCCGTTCCATAAAAACAAATATATATTTGAAACATTTTTCAAGTACATTTGGTGCAAGCACATGCACAAGCACTAGTTTTGGGACAAATACATTGACACGTAGCTTGCAAAAATATGTATGTTGCTTTTCCTTGGTCAATCGAATTTGTGAGATAATTGTCCAAAAATTTGATTCAAAACAATTAGATTCAAACAATATTTATAAATAATGTAACTCACCAAAACCCAAAAAAAAAATTAGATTTTAAGCCAAACAATGTAATTTTTAAATTAGTTTAAAATGTAATCCAATTTCAAAATTTGTATTTCAAAATGATTTTTTTTTTTAAATTCACATAATTTGTTTTTTACTAAAAAATAAATCGACTTTCAAAATTTAGGGTAAACTCCATCAACGTTTCAAATATAAGCAACTATTATAATTTTCAGAAGGCTAATAAGTAAGAAAATAAAAAATTAACAAACCAAAATCAATTAAAAAATCTGTTGAATAAATAAATTAAAAAATAATCATCACAAGAATGAACATTAGCTAAGCAGCTCTGTCGGCGGAGTATCAAAAAATAATATATAAAAAAATACTTACAGCAGCAGAAGAGTCGATGTAGCGCGTGCAAATGAACGCGCCGACGGTAAGGATGGCGAAGAATAGTGCTGCCAGCGAAGATCTCGCTAGCCGCCGTCGGATCGCCTCCATACCTTTTGAACGGTCTCTGATTAGTTCTTCAATCAAAACAAAAACCCCACTTGAAATTAATATTAATTATTAACTGAAATAGCTGAAAAAGAGTGAATTAATAAGGTAAATAAAGGGTTTATATATATACATATATATATATTCTGGGTTTTTTGAATTGAAGATCTTGAAGATTCACCACTGAGTTACAGTTAATGTTTCCTTTTTCTTGGAAGAAAAAAAGAAGAAAAATTTGTTTGTATTAAAGTTTTGGTGAGCAAATTTTGGAGACTGCAAGAGAGAATAAAACAGAGGTCTCTTTTACTTCTAGTGCAAGGGTATATATATATAATATATAAATATATAATTTATGTAAGGGAAACATTTATTAATGTCGAGTTCCTATAATATTATCCCTAAATAGGACGACAAGTTTTGTAAAAAATAATAATAATAATAATAATAATCTCATAAAAAATCAGAAAATATTATGTCATCTATTTTTTAAAGTTATTTGATTTTGAAATATATAATAAATCAATTAATTGCAAGTGATTTTTTTACTGATATTAAGATAATTGAAAAATCGATAATATATATTATCTATGAAAATCATGCTTATGAATATATGGTTAATGAGTTTAGGCCCAAATGTTAACAAATCTATATTTCGAGGGGGCATTAGCCTATTTTCAAAACGTTAGGGTTTAGTGGGGGCAACCCCCGGTAGAGTTGGTAAGGGCATGTGAATGTTGTGGCCTTGGTCACGGGTTCGAATCCTGATGAGGGAATGTCTATTTGCCTTCTCTACTGTGAGCCTGTCAGCTATGGGCAACCTAGGCTAGTTTACCTCTCTTGTGTGGTTTGCAGGCTATTGCACAAGAGCGGGGTTTACCCAGTGCGCACCTAACGGTAGCGGCTGCGGGTTCCCTTGTCATCAAAAAAGCGGGGTTTACCCAGTGCGCACCTAACGGTAGCGGCTGCGGGTTCCCTTGTCATCAAAAAAGCGGGGTTTACCCAGTGCGCACCTAACGGTAGCGGCTGCGGGTTCCCTTGTCATCAAAAAAAAAAAAAAAAACGTTAGGGTTTAGTGCAATATAAATGTTTCGAGGGGCATAGTGCATTTCGCATTTAAATAATTATTTATTAAATTATTATTTTTTAAGTAGGTGGTACATGGAAAATTCTATAACATATAGTTGTAATAAAATTGATTTAGTAAATATTTTAATAAAATACTCTATATATTACAAAAGATAAAATCCATTAAATTTAATATGTTATAAAATTGTCCAATAATCTATTGAAAAGGTTGTCTCGTGAGAAATAAGGTGGTCTCGTGAGTGAGTATTGAAATATGTCAAAAGTAGAGGTTGCTCTCATTACTATCATGATTCCAGATAATATTCCAATTATTATTTTAATGTGGTATTAAAAATTAATTTATTTGGTATTCTAGATTGTGAAAATAAATAGTTATTTAGGGCATTTGTCCTAGATTTGGCCGTCAAAGAATGAACCAAAGTCTTAATAATCAGTTGACTAAGAAAGAATAATTAATTTTCCAAACACAACATTATTTTTATTAATTTATTTGTTTGTTAATATAAAATATTAGGGTCCACTGACAAAAACGAATTAAATCATCTTAATGCAGAAAATTGTATTTAAATAAAATAATTTCTAGGGTCCAGTTATCTACTGAATATTGCACGTCATTTGTTAATTTTCTTACTTCTGATTTCAATAAGGAATTATTAACCAATAATTATTTATATAAATTTTTAAGCAAAATCGTCTTTAACAATTTTTCGATTTAATGGGTTTGAAGCAGAATAAAACAATATAATCCATATACATAAATAGTAAATTGATTAAGAAAATTGTCTTTAATAAATGATTATATTTAGCTGAAATTACTAGCTTTAAGCAATATTAAAGTGGGGCAAAAATAAGTAAATAGGGTGTCACATGTAATGTATTGATATAAACATTTTTTTTACCTTCTTAATTTATGAATCAATGGCATGTATTTTCATGCCTTCAAATATTAAAAACAATTTACAAGCAAATAATAGTATTAGGTGAGTATAAAAGTCGTGCACCTTAATAAGAGTAGGACCCAACTCGAGGAACTATTCTTGAGCATGAATCATCCACTTTTAAGCCAAGGAGAAACGAGGAATGTTAGGTTGGATTTTTTTTAAAAAATATTTCAGAGTAAAAAATTAAAAAATATAATTTGTTTGTTATGTCATAAAAAAGTTTTTTTTTTAATCTCTAAAATTTTTAGTTAATTTTAAATACTTTTTGAAAAAAAAAAAGAAGATAAAAAAATGGTTCTTGCTTATTTTACAAATAAATGAGAATGGAGTTGTGTTTTTGAAGTTTTGACAACATTATAATTATTTGAAAGAAAAACTACATTTTTATTTTATAATATATTTTATTTTAATTTTGGATTCATTCATTACGTGTTTATTACATTTAGTATCGTATCTTTTAAAATATCTAATATATAGTCGTAGTCGAATTTTCCATCCAAATTTAGTCACGGCAAATCAATATTTTAACCTAACTTTTTAAAGAGATCTGATTTATAATATTTATTACAGTTCGTGAGTGAACGTATTTAATATTGAGAAAAATTATATTTAAATGAGATTCTGATATATAATATTTAATATAGTTCGTGAGTGAACATATTCACTATTCAGTCGTAAAAGTCATTTAAATGTATTTAATACTAGTATACTAACACTGCTCAGGGAATGATTATTTGTCTTCTGTACTGTGAGTCTGTCAGCTATAGATAACGTAGGCTGGTTTATCTCTCTTGTGTGGTTTGCAGACTATTACACGAGAGCGGAGTTTACCAAGTACGCACCTAAGGCTAGCGGCTGCGGGTTTTCCTCGTCATAAAAAATATATATATATCCTTATCATAGTTGCAATAGTGGACTTTTTTTTTTTTTTTTTTGCATAATTGAACCATAGATCACCAAATATTACTCAATCAACCCAATTTAAAACCAAACATCCCTTCAAAAAATCCCAATTCACTCTCTTCCTCAAAGCTCCATCTTCCATAGCTCTCCTCCTTCAATGGCTCAGGTATTTTCTGCATCTATCCATCTCTACATATTTCGCCACAAATCATCACACAAACACACACAATTGAAGAATAAATTCACATTTTCAACCATTATTTTTATTTTGTTTCTTGAATTCTGATGAGAACAGAAGCTGGTGGTAAAGGTCTGGACCATGACTGATGAGAGAACAAAGCAGAAATCCATTGAAGCAGCTGCTGATATCCTCGGTAATCTTTAAAAAAGAATCACAACCCATTTCGTCAGAATTCAATTTTTCTTCCAATTCTTCATGTATTCGAAAAATTCATATGGGCATCTTTAATTTCTTCTGATCTTTAACCATATTCAAGCAAAATCCAGAAAAAATAGCTGAAAACTCATCTGGGCTTGATTTTTTTTGTTGAAAAAAAAGGTGTGGATTCAATTGCTGCTGATTTGAGTAATCAGAAACTGACGGTGATCGGTGAAATGGATGCGGTTGCTGTTGTGAAGAAATTGAAAAAAGTTGGTAAAGTTGATATACTGTCGATTGGGCCAGCCAAGGAAGAAAAGAAAGAGGAAAAGAAACCAGAAGAAAAGAAGCCTGAAGAAAAGAAAGAGGCAAAACCAGAAGAGGCCAAGAAAGAGGATAAGAAGCCTGAAGAAAAGAAATAAATCTATTTTCTCTAATTTTTATGTATTTTTGTCCTTCAAATAATTGATAATCAAAATTATATTTATAATTTCCATTTATAATCAAAATTATATGGGCTATTTTTATTTAGTAAGTCAGTTTAAGTTACTTTTCAGGCATGTTGATTTGAGATAACAAAAATCCCCCAATAATTTGAGATATTGATTAAAAAAATTGAACTTAAATTGTTATTTAAAGAAAGAAAGATCAAAATAATAAACACCCGTAATCGGAAATTTTCATAATTCTTGTGGGTCATTTTCCAACCAATAAGATTCCAGAAACTAATCAAACAAAATTAAAGCAATGCTTAATTACGTCATTTCAAAACCCCCTTTTGGCTTTTCAAGCACCTTGACAGCTATACATTCTACTAGTGATTTAATTTAAAAATATAATTGTCAATTAGTATTTATGTCAAAATAATTAGTATATATATTCTGATTTAATTTTGGTCGATTTATTTTATTCACCAAAGTGATGCAAAATGGTCTCAATTGTCAACAATCCAGCATTTGATGGCTTATATGAAACGCGAACACTCTCACCGTCAACAAATAATTATTAGGGTGAATTACATACAAACCCCTTCACTTTTGTATTAATTACATAAAGCTCCTTGATCTTTGGTAAATAATGACAAGACCTCTCATGGATCTATATGTAAGTTTTATAAAAGGTAAGAAGTGAGTTTGTAAGAACTCTTAAAGATATAAAGGGGGTGTAATTTTAAATTGCATTAACATAAGATAGACTCTATATAATTTGAAATTAAAGGTCCAACAAATATTTGATAATTAGCACTAAAAAGAGAGAATATATAGATACTTTTATCTAAAATTTCAAGCAAATATACCATTAAGGTCACTTAACATTGGATCGAAAAAAAATCACAGCCTCTGAAGTACGAAGTACATACTGTATACAATAAACACGAACTACTTATTTTCAAATCACATGCATCCTCACTTCTTCAACTAGTGGTCACCTAAACCTTCCGTTGAGTGGTATCGACTACGCCATTGACCGATCCTACATAGTCGATAAAGAATTGTTTAAAACCACATCTCATAAATGAAACTTAATCAAGAATATGAGAAGCCATAACTACAAACTCACCATATCCAAACCATCTCTAAGACATATTTCTTGTTACATCTGCATATGTGTGACAAATGTTTACACGTGTGAAAAGAAGAAAAACCCGTGTCATGGATAAAATTTTTGAAAATTTACGACCAAATTCTAACAATCTGTATATACACTTGTTGCATATAAGATGAAGTGTTATACGACCGTGTTATGTATGATTTCAATTTAAACTCACCATATATATGATCCGCTAACTTGTCCTTTGCCCTCCGTCTTTAATTCTTCTTGTGAAATGCATTAGTGATTACCTCCGATAATGCCCTATCTTCGTCTCCCGGTCTGAATTTCTCAGCCAAATATTCCCCCATAGACGCCCCTTTTGATTCCGCCGTGCCTCCGCCTTTGTTTCCTGCAACACGATTATGAATTTTTGGGTTTTGTTGTGGAACATCGTCAACATTCGTATTGTCAAAATGATGACAATTGATGAACAATAGAAAAATAATAATTGTGGGATTAACAAGTGTCAATTTAAAAATAAAATATAAATATTAATTCAAAATAAATGGACATTTGTCAATCCCACGATCATATGACACCATTGTGTACACCATTATGAGATAGAAGATACTTTCTCCTACAATTCATTACCCGCGCCATGTAAGATTTGTTAGAACATATCGAGAAATCAAGAGCACAAATAAGACGGACAAATGAAAATGATTTCAAAAGGGTTGTCAAAAATCTAATGCGGGGAAATCGACATATTCGACTAGTGACCCTAATTAAATAAGCCCGTAAGAGGGGAAAGTTTCGACGATTTCTCTGACATAAAAGTAAGTTAATGTTTACAGCATTCACGCTAATTAACGAAGTTAACCGTAACTTTTTCCTATTATCATTAAAAATCCCTTAATTTTGTACCTACTACTTTAAAATATACCATAACGTTATGTAATTCGATCGCGATAAACACTCTGAATCGAAATCGGATACATATGATTCACGAGAAAAAGATAATTATATATGTCGATAAGTACACAAATCCTATAGGGTGTGTTTGGATCGAAGGATTTGAAATCCATGGATTTCAAATTCATCGACAAATCCATTTAAGTTCGTTTGGATGGATTCATGTTACGATGGATTTCAAATCCCTTGTCATTCACTTTGACCTATTTCCTCTATAACTATACAGTGGATTTCAAATGACACCCTTTTAGGTGTCATTTCAAATCCCTCCTCCAAATCCCCTCCCCAAATACAAATCTCTCAATCCAAACACACCCATAATGAACATGTTACCATCTGCAGGGCCACGTTTAGACTTCGATTCTTCGAAATCCGGTTTTTTCCTGTGGATTGCGGTCCGGTTTGAAGGCGGGTAATTCTCGTCTTCGTGCCCACGGGACCCATATTCGGGCCCCATTTGGCCAGGATTGTGACCATATTGATCCTCTTGTGTATTTGTTGGCTTTTCTGAAATGAGATTGGCTTGATCTCTAGGTACATTTTTGCTCTTGATAACAGTGGATTCAATAGCTACAACACAAGAAACAAAAGACTTACTGTAAAATCAGATAATTTGCACCATTTTGATGCTTGAAATTAAATTTTATTGAAGTTCCATTCAAATTCAATCCTAAATACATATTATGGAAATATGTTTTTTTTTTTTTTTGTATAAGGTTTTAAATTTTCAGTATAAAAACTTTCGCTTTATCAATATCTTCATAGGTATTTTGATAAAATAACGAATAATCTCAAGTTAGATATATAGTCGTAAATCACAATCCTCAAACCCGAATCCTTTGATTTAGTGTCACGAATCGAGTTGATTAAATACTATTTGAATATCTATAAAACTAGAAAAATAAGATGCTACGTTCAATCGTTATACGGGCTTTAATCGAGCTGAATATGAATTTTAAACTGATTTTTTTTTAAAGCTATCAAGTTAAAAGACAAACTTACTAAAATAATTTGATCTTTATATGATATCTCATGACACTAATAAATCAAAAAAGCTCTATCTTTTCTAGATATTTACCATAACAAACATGATATTTTTGAAAAAGGATTTCTTTTATTAAGTAGAGATTTTTATTCCAAACCCTTCTTGCCAAACTTTAGTATATTTATTAATCAAACCCTTCTTGCCAAGCTCCCCAAATAATTTAATTTCATATATAATTTCTTGTAAATCTATTTTTTTTCCCCATTAATCCGCATGATTAATAAATTATATATGAAATTAAATAAAACGAAATAAAAACAAGAAATTAAAGTAATTACTTGGTCCACCATGGACTTTATGATCATGAGACATTATCATTTCATCTTCATCATCATCATCGTTGTGATGGTGCTTCATGATTGAATCCTTGATCTTCTTTGCCTTATCCTTCACCCTCTTCATCACTGATTTCTTATCGTGTTCACCTACACACTCCATTAATGGAACAAATCAAGAAATTAATATATGATTATTAATTATAATCAAACCTTTTTTTTTTTCAATTATTTGAGTTATGGGATTATCAGAAGCAACTTATTTATTATGTTTTTGAATGAAATATTAAAATCGGCCACCTTTGCATGGATGATGATGGGGGTTCATGAGGAAGACACGTATTATGCACAAGTCCACGTCTCTATTTATTAAATGCTGTAAGGATTTTATAATTAAATAAAAAATATAGAAATATAAAATTATAAAATAAATCAAAATAATTATTATAATCTTTCCTTATATTCAAAATGCTTATTCAGATATTTTCAGATATTTTTGAACGTTTAAGTAAAAATTGATCAAATTGATTATTAGAGGAATCTTTTTTGTCTTAATCTTTTTAAACAGCATTACTTTAATCATTAGAAAATATTTTTTATAAAACACAAGCTCTTATACCCTCTTGTTATTATTTTCTAATTAAATTGAGATGAAATCGAGTTTTAAAACTTATCGAATATAGAAAAATTATTTAAATTTATTAAATCGAATTTAAATAAATTTTTAATAATTAAATTCGACTCTGAGTACTTACTCAATTTAAAAAAAAAAAAAGAAAGTTAATAATTTATTAAAAGACACACTGTTCGAGTCAACATCGCACTCGATACAGTCCACAAGCATTAGCAGCCTCTTTTATTCTCCATAAATTATTCTTTCAAATAATTTCAACTACTTTATTCCAAATTTCAGCAGTTTTCGATCGAATTCAGTGAAAAAATTCAGTGATTTGAGAGTAAAGTAACGTATCAGCTCATCGGCCTGCTATCGTACGATCTCTGATCTCTCTATTTTGTATTCTGCTCTTTTAATTGATTTTAGGTTTCTGCTATAGAATCTAAATATTTTTCTGTGTTATACATGATTATGAATGCGGAAATTTGTTGTATGAGAATATATATGTATGATTTGATTATTTAACGATGCGAAATCTAGCTTTAGTTTCATTTTAGCCAAGTATTTATGTGTATCCTGCTGGAAAAATGACTTCTGAATGAGAAAAGTTATGTATATGTAGAAGATTGGTAGAGAAAATGGAACTATAAGTATAACTTTAATCAACAGTAGATCAGTTTGTTAGTATAAAATCAGAATCACAGAAATTAGTTACCCAATTTAAATCTCAACTGCAGAAATTCACTCAATTTATCGAAACTACAAAACAGCAGCCAAAGTTCACTGTGATTCTCAAGTTGAATCTGCAAGCATAAGGAATGACTATGAGATTCTAATTTAGGATAATGCTCACAAATTAATAAAATAATGCTCATGTAATGGTGAGTTACAGCTCAAATCTGCAAGAACTAAGTAAATTGGATGAGAATTTAGCTTCAACTCAGCAATGGTGAAGTCGAGATGTTAAATAGGGGAAAAAGAAATACTCACTACACTGTGATTGCCAAAATCTGACCTCTGCATACCAATCTTTGATATTTCATTCAATTTTCCTCCACTCTGGAGGACTATAATTGCCAAAATCGCAATAAATCATCACTTTACGACACTGATTTCACTTAAACTTTCTCGATCTAGGATGGCCTTAGTGACCACAGCTGAAGTTTGTGATGCACATTCACACCTTATCGTGAGTGGCGAGCTTCGAGCCCTGCAGCCCATTTTCCAAATATACGGTAGACGCCAAGTCTTCTCGGGGCCTATTGTGACCCTCAAAGTGTTTGAAGATAACGTTCTGATACGCGAATTTCTCGAGGAGAAGGGTAATGGTAGAGTTCTTGTTGTTGATGGTGGTGGTAGTTTGAGATGTGCAATATTGGGTGGCAATCCTGTGGTTCAAGCTCAGAACAACGGATGGGCTGGGATTGTAATCAACGGCTGTGTAAGGGATGTTGATGAAATCAACGGCTGTGATATTGGCGTGAGAGCTCTAGCTTCACATCCGGTGAAAGCTAACAAGAAGGGGACTGGAGAAAAGCATATGCCTGTGAATATTGCTGGGACGAGAATATGCGATGGGGAATGGCTTTATGCTGATACTGACGGTATTCTTGTTTCCAAATTGGAGTTAGCTGTTTAAAAATGCCCGTTTTGATGAATTAATCTGAATTTGAATCGCGCTTTTGTTAGTAAAATGCAGTTTTATGCTCTATTTGATGGAACTTATGACAAAAGTCTCTTCTATTTTGACAGGTTATTTGTGTATGCTGTGAGTTAAACTTGCTATTTACTTGATCCTTTGTTTTGTCTGAAATTTCGATTTCTCTTGTTTTTTTGGTTATTATTTTAGTTTTCTGGGGATTATATTTATTATGTTACTTGTACAAACATTTGCAGAATAAGATAAGATTTACGTGAAAAATCTTCTCGATAACAGAAGGCGAAAGCTGTTGATCGATAGCTAAAGCTCGTTAGGTCTTAGTTCGTTGATTTTGTAAACAAAGCTTGAATACTTGTTCTTGTTCATTGAGTTTGAAGCTCAGTTTAATGAGTTAAAAATGATAAATTGTGTACCAAAAACTCAAACTATTTTGAGTTAGATTTATGTTTGATTGGATAAAAATCCGTTCAAATTCGATTAGTTAGTACTTAATGTAATGTTTTTATGTTAGGGGATCAATAAATTTGCCTTATTGAGAATATATAGCCGAATTAAAGCAAAACCCATATCCCCAAAAGTTTTATCTGGCTGTAAAGCTGGAAAAAAAAAAAGCAAGAAAAATTATATTACAGAACATTATGAAGGTGATAGTGAACTGCCCACGTATGGTCCCTGGAGAAAACGACACAATTATTTAATATTCAATTCTTGTTGCTCTATGAAGACTATTATTACTCAATTTAATATAATTAAATAGTGTTGCTTAACAAAGGAAGCAAGAACCCAGATTGGTTTAAGCAAAATATTAGTTAAATTTATATAATAAAACCTATGGGGTCTTGTTGACACCATAGCCAACTAAATACAGCACAACTATGGGGCAACCAGAGTTTGTAAGGGCATGTGAATGTTGTGGCCTTGGTCACGAGTTCGAATCCTGACGAGAGAATGTCTATTTACCTTCTCTACTGTGAGCTTGTCAGCTATGGGCAATCTAGGCTGATTTACCTCTCTTGTGTGGTTTGTAGGCTATTGCACAAGAGCGGGGTTTACCCAGTGCGCACCTAACGGTAGCGGCTGCGGGTTCCCTTGTCATAAAAAAAATATATATATAGCACAACTATATATTATTTTTCGACTTTTATTTTATTGTCTTTAAAGTAAAAAAAAAGGAAATAAAAGTTGAATTTTGTAGCAAAAAATAATATTGAAAAGGTGGGATCATTATCATTATGTGATTAATTTTGTAAGCATGCTTAAATAAAGTAGAGTAATGAATGCGATGAATATTCTATCTTAATTAGTGGGACCTTATTACAACCAGCTTCCGTGCCCAAAACGTCACACAACAGCCACAGAATCTTCCAGCTATGTTATTTTTTTTTATTTCGAATATATTTAGTGGCTCTCGGAATTTTAATTAATGAAAAATATAATTATAAATTTGTGAAAATATTATATATATATATATATATTTTGGTGAAATTTATATATATTAATATTTTTTTGATAAATATCTTTTAAAAGTTGAACTCATAGAGTAGAGAGCACTATTGGAGTCTTGTTATAAGTTATAACCCTTTCTTACAAACTTGTCTAATTGGAAGATTAACTTTTCATTCTAATTTTGAAGGTTTTATTAACTTAAATAAAATTTGATTTTTCTTTTAAAACTCTCAACAACCAAATAATTGGTTGACCCTTTTCATGGTTGTTTTTGTTTGATGCTTGATTTATGGAAATTTATTTATCAAAAAATAATTTTAAAAAATTGAAATTCTTTGAGCCACCTAATAATCACGTTACAACTAATTTTTAGTCATTTTTCTAAGCATGCCCAATTTGTAATATTTGTGGATTCTTATAGAATCTTTGTTTGAAGCATGACACATGATTCTACCTAACAATTATCATTGGCCCTAGAAAGTTAATATATTTATTAATTTGTTGAGGATTACAGAGTATATGGTTTTTATGAGGCTGGCTAACAACTCATATTAGATGGATTTTTAATGCTGTTCTTAGTTGGATTTTAAATTTTTTATTATAAAAAGTGAGAGAAAATTACTTTTAGTAGGAATAATTCCGATAAATATAATTATTTTTTTTATCGTAACAATTGATATCTTACAATGTTAAAAGCCGATATCAGATAACAAAACGTGAAACATCAATCAATCACATTCAATACTTTTCTTGAATTAAACTTATACAAAAATTATCAAAATCACAATCATCAAAAGGCTATATAGACATTAATCATAATTGAAAGGTATATATATAGTTATAATTACATTAAATCTTGAAATTCCTAAAGTCTCAAAAAATTAGTCTAATCTCATACTATCACTTTCCGCTCCTCTCTTATTTGTTCTCCCCATGGCGGCCCAACTGAAGAGGTTAGGGCTGACGTGGATCAATATTGCATCTATGGTCCCTAAAGTTATTTTATTTGCAAAACACTACAAGACTCGCGTGTTTTCTTTGTACGAGTCAAGTACAATAAAGGACCCGAAAAATCCGGACCGTACATCAAGGACACGTGTACGATATATATTCGTACATCTGTATCGCCCGTACAGTGTGGATTTTCTATAAATAGCGGCACTGTTCATTGGGAAACGGGACCGATTACGTAAGATTGACTACCGAGCCTACATTGGGGACCTTGTACTCAGTGGTTCGACCTGATTGGTTCGTTTATTTCGACCTAGATCACGTATGAACTAAAGTGTGCAACAAAGAATCATATCAAATCATATCATTATTCGAGCGAATTCTACCGATCCCTCGTAAAATGACCGTTATTTAGGACCAAAAATGCAAACTGATAGACCAATATTTTGCCCCCCCCCCCCAAAAAAAAAAAACAGAGTAACGGTACAAATCTGCTTTAGAAAAAAGAAAAAAGCAAAAGCAAAATGAAACACTAAGGTAAGTTAAAGTGGCAACAGAATTAGGACCACTTTTGTTAGTATGCTCACAATTTAAGACAATTTAATCACACTTGTCTTTAAAGTCTTTTCATCTCTATCTTGCCTTGGGTTCAATCCCCCCTACAACATCAATTCTCATACATTATTTACATTCTTGAAAAAATTCTATATTATATCGAAATTAATAGCACTATATATAATTCTCTAATTGAATAAATTATATTTATATCCGTTCGATTCGATTGAAATTTCATTAGATGTTGATTTATTTCCACGTCTTGTGGAACCTGTATTAGTACGTTTACAACATAATGAGTTCATTCGAGTCAGTTTATTATATGCCATCAGATCGAGTCGAATTAAGTGATCTTTACTGTCTTACCCGAATCTATAGTGTAAAATGAATCGATCCAAAAAAGAAAAAAAATAAAATAAAATGTAACACTAGATAAAAACCCTCAACAAATGGGTTATTACCAAATTTATCCTTTTAAATTTAAATTCATTAAAAAATAATAATATCTTATAAAAGATATTTGGACAATATCTTATAAAATTTTAATTATAAAATCAGTGGGCATAGCATGCCAACTCATAACCTGGGCCAATCATAGAACAAACTCATTATTACGTAACTTTCTCTCTCACACACTAAACACACACAGTCAATTATTTTTCTCCATTTCTATCTATATAAATTCAGTTCTCTAACTATTCATTCATTATCATTTTTATTCTCGTTCTGATTTTGATTCTGTTTAGTGCCCTAGTTTTATTCTAAGCAAAAATAGCTAAGTTTTCTGAAGTGATGGCGGCGGAGGAAGCCAAGAAGCCTGAAGCTTGCTCCGAGCTGCCTCCTCCTCCTCCGGCGGCGGAGGAAGCTTGTGCCGAACCTCCTGCCGCGGCGGAGCCGGTTGCAGCTCCGGCGAAAGACGTGGCGGAGGAGAAAACCGTCATTCCGCCGCCGGAAGAAGAGAAAGCTGATGACTGCAAAGCGCTTGTCGTTGTTGAAAGTAATTTTACTTCAATACTCCTTCCTATTTGAAAATTATTTCCATATTTTGCTTATATATATGTTTGTATATATCGTTTTTCTTGTATACTGAATTTTATTTAAATGCAGAGAATAATATTTACTTGTAGATTAGGTATATGGTTCTTCAAAATAAGTTGATAAATTTTTACCAGCTTAATTAAGGTTAAAACTATAGTTTTTTTTTTTCCCTGATTTTCAAAGCCTTTTTTTTCATGTGATATGGTAAAGAACCAGAAGCAGCAGAGGAGAAGAAATCTGAGGGCTCTATAGACAGAGGTAATTAAGACTACCAACAAAAATTATATATATATATTTTGAATAATTTTATAAACAAAATAAAAAATTGAATTAATTTATGAATTATATATGAATTGGGTGAAAAATACTTAATTCCATAAATTATTTTCTTAGATGCTGTGCTTGCCCGGGTAGCAACAGAGAAGAGACTATCTTTGATTAAAGCATGGGAAGAAAGTGAGAAATCAAAAGCTGAAAATAAGTATGCATCTCTTCCTATTAAGTTGTATATTTAAAGTGCTTATTAATTTGTTGGGCTTTTAATTAATTTAATTATTTGCTAATTATATATAGAGCTCAGAAGAAAATATCTTCCATTGGAGCTTGGGAGAACAGCAAGAAGGCAAGTTTAGAAGCTGAGCTTAAGAAGATTGAGGTAACAATTTCTAACTCTTTGTATATCTCATCTTTTATGGATCAAATATTCATCTTTAGTATGTGTTTTGAGCCTTTAAATTGCATAATCTTATTGAAATTACTTCAAAAACAACGTAAAGAAATTGTAATGATAGAAATTCATAAAAATTGTAAAAATGAAATAAAACATTATATTCTATGAAGACAAGTAACTCGAAAAAGTTTTCAACTCATTGAAATTGCATAGATATTCAATTTCACAAATAAAATCAGTAAAACCCGTAAATTTTCACCATTATTTTTCTCGAAGCAGATAGATATGCGATTTCTAGAACTGGGTTACATCTATTTCTCATTTATTGAATGCTCAAGTAGATAAAAAGTTAATATTTTTCCTAATAATATGTTTTCAAGAACAAATTACCCCTTTCATGTTCATGCTACTAATAAATCTAAACATCCTTTATATGTGGTTTAAATTCATAGGAGCATTTGGAGAAAAAGAAAGCAGAATATATTGAAAAAACGAAGAACAAAATGGCTCTCGTTCACAAGGCAGCCGAAGAGAAACGAGCCATGATTGAAGCTAAACGAGGCGAAGATCTTCTCAAGGCTGAGGAGATAGCAGCAAAATGTCGTGCCACTGGAACCGCCCCGAAGAAATTACTCGGGTTTTTCTGAAGATGAATTTTTTTTATCTGGTTTGATTTTGAAATTGAAGGTTGCATTTTGTACATTACTTTTTTGTATCTCTTATTTGGATTCATGTTTATTGGGTTTTTTTTTTAAGTTGTATTTGTGTGGTAACTTGGTGTAGAATTATATGTTTTTGTTTTAGTTGTTAATGTGTGCATAGTGATGTATTTTTTTGTTTTATAGATACATTTTGGAGGTAAAATGGTATGTTTATTTGTGTTTTGATAGTAAGAATTAAAGTTTGGCCAAAATCTTGTTAAGTTTATGTTCCAAGTTTACATTTCATTTTCTAGTATACTTTACATATACATTTCATGGTTATTAAGTTTGACACAAACTATACTCCTAAACTTTAATATTCAATAGAGGTAACTACTAACATCTGATTAAATTACATGAAAAAGTAAGACATATAGGGTAGAAATCAGAAAAATAAAGGGAGAATATTAACTTTCACACAAAACAAGAAGGAAAATGCAGAAAAAGAGGGAGAAAAGTAGATTAAATAGAAAGGAAAGCAAAAGTGACAGTGAAATAGAGGAAAAAAGAAAGAAAAAAGTAGACAAGAATATATAACTTTCACTCAAAATAATAATTTCCATTATTAATATATTAAGATGTGCATGTAAAACAGCTATATTGTTTTGAAAACTATAATATACAAAGTAAGATGAACCTTTATTTACTATAATGATCTTCATAAATCCAGTACATGATTTAGTGTAACAGATACATCTTCAAACTCAGCATAATAGAACTGTAAGGCTACCTAGAAACTAATGCTAATTAAGATACATGAACACCAAAAGGAAAATAGAACTCATTAACAAATCTACCTATGTCGAAATTACACGGGAAATTCTACAACACCACAGTTGTTACAAAATCTGATGATTTTTACATAACGTGAAAAGTAATAAAAACAGAAAAAAATTTAAGAAAAACAAAAAACGATCGTCACACAACACAAGAAAACAGAAGTCATTTAATAGAACTTCAGGTTATGTCAAGAACCCAACTCATAGGGGAACATCGCAAGTTAATAGTTCAGAATCGAAAACTAGTTGAAAATTCTGTATATTCTTGAAATATAGCAAAGATATGAAGCGAAGTTTGATCATTCATTACCAATCAATTTGAGATCATCAGTCACATTCTGCAAAGGCCCCGATCAATCTATGGATGGATCATGTTAAATTGGAACCTGGATAGCTGCTGTGGAATGGTAGAAATAACAGGTCCATATCTCTGACAATAGAAGATAATAAAAATTTCAGAAAATTAGCTTTGTAAGAATTACATGAATATGTAAGTATAAAAAAAATGGTATTCATAAGTTGTGATAATAGGACTAGCTGAATCTTTTCACACCTGAACGTTGTCGTAAAGTTCAAACAACGGGACAGCAAGAAGTTTCAAGTTCTTTGGCACAGCAAAATACTCTCGTTCTGAAAGGTGAACGAGGAAAAGCTTCTTGCACTCCTGTATCGAGAATTTGAAGGCCTAATATTATTCCATGCTGGATGATGATGTGAAAGTGACAATCATGTTGATTTTACAACATAAGAGCTTGGGGGACTTGGATTCCCACGATAATCACAACCAT
Organism: Verbascum thapsus; assembly: GCA_963669365.1. NCBI lineage: Eukaryota > Viridiplantae > Streptophyta > Magnoliopsida > Lamiales > Scrophulariaceae > Verbascum > Verbascum thapsus. Next base: position 8,308,068 of record OY770107.1, on the reverse strand, counting down.
TCGTGTAGGGGTGGCAATTGGGTTTGAGTCGGGTCCAACTGGGTTGGGCTTAAAGTGGGTTGGGTCCAATGTCAAAAATATGCATTATAGTTGGACCCAACAAGGACCCAATAAGGACCCATAATGAATCAAAGTGGTGTAAGAGGTTGTTGTAGAGTGTAAAATGTAGATTACTGACTCAAAGTGGGGAATAGATAGAACCCAATTTAGACCCGATTGAACCCAAATATTATTAAAAGTCAACCCAGTTGGAACTAAAATGCTAAAATGTTAGGACCCAACCTATTGAAAACTTAGTTTGATTTGGGTCCAAATATATGGATAGACCCAAATTGCCACCCCTAATTAATTCGTGTGGTAGGACTCACATGGGGCCCACCTCAAAAGTTGGGCTGTGAATATATTGAAATTTGGAATCTCGAGACCCCTTAAGAATCAATTGATTTTACCTTAGGCTTCGTAATGTGTGGAGGGGAGTAAGGGTACATGGTTGTTTCAAAATTCGGTCTCCACCACATTGCCACACACTCACCAATCTGCATGAAAATTGTGCATCATGTAATTAGCATCTCTAATGCAAGAATTTAGTCTTTATACGTGATTAACATCCAGATGAGGCCATGGACAAATGATGTGTCTCAAAGCAAACACTAGATATGACTTAGAATTATCTAAGCATATTGATTTCGCAGTCAATTATTGATAAGTTTTATAGCTTGCAATACCAAATTTTCATTATAATATACCTGCCAATCTGGCTGTGGAGAAGGTGAATTGGCAGCAAGTTTGCTAGAGAGTTTCCTTTTCAAGCCCTCAATTTCTGTGTTGTTTCAGGAAGGGAAAAAAACGAAGGTTAACGCAATTAAGAAAATCCTAATGATTGAAACAGAAATTTGGTAGATCAACTCTTTCTTTTCATTATTCTTAAAGAACAAAAATCAATACGCAAATGACCAATAGCAAAGCGTAAATCATACCATTTTCTCCTGGCTTCAATCTACCGCCAGGGAGTTTACAGAAAGTATTCCCAATTTGCAAAAGGAGAATGTGTGGATGATTATGCTCTTGTACCTGCAAATTCAGATATCTTTTCCTAATTAGACAAACATATGGTTAATTAACATGACATAATTAATTATATTAATGTTAAAAAGTATATGAAATAGAGGAAGAAACTAATAAGTTTGATGTCCTCTTGCAATTATTGAGTCCCAATAACAGGGCATGATTCCGAATGGAACTCAAGTAAAATGTTTCACTATAATTAGATAGCAAAGCCCAATGCGGCAACAATGTCTATAGTCTATACTACCATTCAATCTGTTACTACAAGACTCCAAAATAAGTAGGTCATTTTCTCCTTGAGTTAGGCTATAATTCACCTAATATAGAGCACAATTGAAAAAATAACATTTTCAAACAATTCTCGAACAAGGCACCCACAACATACACAGTTCTACACCAATGAGTTATGTTATCTGGATATCAAAGACCATTGCGTATTATATAATAGCATCACAAGATCTCTTACATCCATTTGGATGTGATTAACACTATTTGGATGTGAGTTCTAAAGGAAACACTAGGGAATATATTTTCTTTTCTTCAGTTGTAAAATAAAAGAATGAGAAAGGAAATCTCTATAAATTAAGGGCAAGAACAAACTTTTAGACAACAAAACTTAATACAAATCCCAAATTGAGAAGTAAAAAATGTGTACCAATAAAATACCCTCGACGCTAGTCCTCATCCCCTCCTTCATGTAGCTGCAACTCAAAACCCAAGGAAAATATTCAGTATAAATCAACCAACTAAACACATTTGTCATTAAAAACCCTAGAAACAATAACTTAACTTGATCTAGGGTTTTACTACTACAAAAAATCAAAATTAAACTTCAAGAATCGCAACAAAAGGAGAAATAGAAACACACAAAAAGAAATACGAACTTGACTTTCATACGAGCAAGGCGATCAGCGACGGAGGTATCTTTCTCCATCTTGGGCTCTTTTGTGCCGAAAGTGTAGCTCGACAGAGGATACGTGTTCACTACCGATGATGCTAACATTTTTTCCCTCTTTACCTGTTTGATTTCTTCTTGAACTTCACGATTTTCTTGAAATTCTGCAGATTATTAGCTTGAATCAAATTTTTTTCTGAGCGGGAGAGAGAGAGAGAATTGAATAGGAATAAGTGTTGTGTAGTACAAAGTTGATTTTGTAAAATTAAATATAGGACAAAGTGCACTTCACCCCTCAAAAAATTTGTATTTTGCACTTTTCCCCCTAAAAACACAAAAAAGAGACATTGTCCCCTAAAAATTTGATATATGCATCCCTTTGCCCCAATTACTATTTTCCGGCCAAATTGTGATCGAAAATCATTTAAATGATTTTTCCGTCAATAGCATTACCATCTTTACTATTTTTTTGTGATTCTCTCACATGCATGAATTTGAGCCAAAATTATAGTACCTCTCTAACATATCATCTTAGAGCTGCAAAATTTTCACCATGATATCATCTTGCATATAAAGAATGGTAGAAAAAGCTTATCAGAATAGGAACTCACATCAAATGCATGATGAGATCATGGTGAGTATTTTGCAACCCTAAGATGATATATTAGAGAAGCACAACGATTTTGGGCCCAAATTCGGATATGTGATAGAATCACGAATAAATAGTAAAGACGATAATGTTCTTGACGAAAAAATCATTTCAATGATTTCCGATTAAATTTAGCCGGAAAATAGTAATTGGGGCAAAATAATGCATATATCAAATTTTTAGGGGGCAATGTCTATTTTTTGTGTTTTTAGGGGGGAAAGTGCAAAATACAAATTTTTCGAGGGGGTGAAGTGCACTTTGCCCTTAAATATATAACGAGTAATTATAATTATATCTTTTAAATTTTGATGTTGATTTTAAGTTAATTTGTGGACGTAATAAATTATTAAAATATAAAGTTTAATAAAATTATTCGAGTTTAACTTTCTGTTAGATTACTCTGCTCATTAAAAAATTAACAATTAAATAAGCCTAAATAATTAATTTAATCTTCATTATAATTCGAACAAAATTAGTTCACCTTCTAATTGTTGAAACATTATATGTTGTTACTTTTCTTTATTCTCTTAATTGTGTGGTAAAATTGGAACTAGAACTTTTAGCATCACTTAGACTAGATCTTTTTATGATTTATTGTTTTTTTAATTCCAAGAAGAACAAGGAAAATAAAATTGCGAAATAAATATTATTTATTTTAATGTTTATTTAATTATTTTCAGTTATATTAATTATAACTGAAGTAGCTCTGATTAGTTGTTAGTTCATTCTAAGGTGATTTGTGAATTTGATATCCTTGGATTCAGATGATTGTATTATCTTTATCAGGCACAAACATACATTTAACAATGTACGATATCTACTATGGAATTTCATGTTCGTTTTTGAAAAAATACAACGAAAACATATATTTTAATAAGTTTTTTTCCATTAATGGGTCAAAATAAAAATTCCCTTTACCCAAAATAGGTTTATGTAAAGGTTACTCCGAAGAATTATCTTGATTAAAAACTTCTGAAACATACAACCATATAAGGGATTCACATAATTTTATCTAAAAAAACGTTTATTGTTATAAACATTGCTTTTATTATATGGTCATAAATCGGATTTTCCTATTTCAATAAAATATTTCACCTTCGGTTTCAATATAACATCAACAATGGCATACAATATTTGATGTGATATAATACGAATCATGTAGTTTATTCAACACCGAGTTGTACATCCAGAAGAAGATGAACAAATGAACCACAAATCTACCATTAACGAACCCCGCCTCAAAATGTCTTTTATACATTTCTCATAATATTATCGTGTATTTATCTGTCACACAATAAAAAAAAAACTGGAAGAAAATATCGAAATAGTTGCAAAATTCCTGCATAAGGATATATAATCGACAAACCACAATTTAACAATTTGCCAACGTTATAAAGCATCACAACTAACAATAAATCGTTCTCAGACTATTGATTCAAAAATAAAGTTCACTGAACAAAGTTTCTGGGTCGATTTTTATTTCAACAAACTCAGACTCACGGTTACTAGTTCCACAACTTAGAAATAAAATCCAGAATTACAGAAATCCAAACTGATTAAGAACGCAAATGATTCTTACATCATAATTACGGCTTTACCACAGATTCATAGTCCTTGCTCCCAAAATTCTTGCACCAAAGCTGGGAGGGAATCGGGTGAACTGGAGGATGTGGGCGTTGCTGCAAGAAGAGTAATCCTGTTAATCTGTATATCTAATAATATGATATACGACTTGTGCATTTATCAGGGGATAGAATAGATTTATCAGAAGAGATACAATAAAAAACCAACTTGGAATATTCAGAAATAAATTTAATCAAGTTTAGAAAAGACTAACAAGGTTGAAAGTAAATAACGGGAACGAATATATATGAGTGGTTTTGACTTTGGGGTAATTCCATTGGACTGGAACCGTTGGATTCAAAGGGGTGGGTTTTTTTAACCACCCATTCTCCTTCCATCCAACGGTAATGGATGAACCATAATTGTTGCAGCTGCTATGATTTTGTCCATTTTTCACCACAAAATAAACTAGAGTTTTATGTCTTTTCTGGAGTATGTTTTAAAACACATTCAAGAGATTGGGGAAAAGTTTTAATCCTAATCTCTGGTAGAATTAAACAAAGCGCATGAAGTTTTTTGTTCGCTCCAAATACTTAAAACACAAAGAAATGAAAATCTCAAAACAATGGCAATATCGAGATAAACAGCACTACAGCCATGAAAAGTTAATTCTCAGTTATTATTTGAGCATGGATAAGTTCCTTTTCAGTATTATAAAGCATGAATTGGAATTGATAAATAACAAGTTTAACCCATATAGAGACAATTCACTTCAGAAAAGTATTCATTAAAAGGCAAGAGAATGTCCAACGGGGGCTCAAAACCTGCAAAGGGAAAACTACACTTATGTTAAAAGGAATAGCAGACTATTAACTGTAGGTGGAGTGATGTTAAAGATGTTGTTAACAGATTATGGAGGGCTGTTAAGTATAAATTTGAGGGATTTTAACACCGAGGTATGAGTATTTTATACACGTTTCGAGGTGGATATTTTAAAAGCAACTCGTTCATATATTTGAATATACACCAGTATTTCGTATATTCGTTAAGATAGAATAAACAACAAGTAAAACATTATTGATAATATCTAGATACACATATTCCAATAAATTTATACGCACACATATATTTAGATAAATAAAAACATATAATCCTTATTAAACTGTTTGTAATATGAACATAACATATACACATATATATACATCTTTTGATTGTTCAACACGGGAGCAAATAGGCATTGTTAATTCCAAACAAAGCTATTTTGTGATACCTGCCTCTTATACTCAACCCCATTTACTTTTTCACGGGCCAAATTGCGTATTTTCTAGGGCTGAAGGGTACTAAATGTTACTTAGGAATAGGATAGATGGGATTATGTGTTTGGTGGAGGGGATTATTAATCCATTGAGTCAAGAACTGCAGCTGAGTTTCACACATCAAGCAGCTGAACAAGGTAAACTAAATCGATTAATCACACTCGTCAGAGTTCATAAAAGCTCATTCTCAGATTCATATACCAAAATCCACTAAGAGTAACCAAACCCTAAATCCCCTTATCAAGCAAAAAACCAAACAATACCACGCTTCACCAAACAAACAACGACGTCATCCCACTACCGCAATTGTGCAACCATAAATTGCAAGAATCAGATACATGAAAATCCAGTTAATGATCCAAAACCTAAACAGCCATAACTCGATTCAATTATAGCAATAAACTCCGAATTCTCAAACAACCCACATAAAAATTAATCAAATTAACTAAAATTGCTCCTACCTCGAGCTCGGCAGATTTCATGGCAAGAGGGATACAGACCAAGACGATGCCAACCATGGCAATAGCAGTGTTGCGCCTCCAGTGTACGGGGCGGCAGTTAGGCCCACCCGTCAAACTCCATACTTTCAACCTGAAATCTCCGTTGTCCACGTGGTGGTGATCTCCTCCTCCGCCCATTTTCTTGCTAAGATTTTTCCGATCTGGCGTTACTGAAGAGTAGAAATTTTGAGAAGCAAAATGATGAGCAGTTATCGGAAATCGTGTGAAGAAAAATATATTGAACTGGTTTTTGTTTTGGGCTGATTATTGGGCTTTCAGTGGGCTATATGAAAGCTTGTAATGGGCCTTTTCTTATTGTTATGGGCTAACTTACATTATTTGGGTTTTTCGTACACATAACAGAAGCCCAATACATGACTACCCATCATGCACGTTTAAGAGGAAAATATTATGAAAATAAATGCTTACTTTAATATAATTAATGGAATGTGTGACACGAAAACTTTTTGAAGAGTATAATTGACACAACACGGTTGATTTAAAAAGTAAAGTACTAAAATATTGAAATCTTTTAAAAAAAAAATAACGGAAAAAAGAAATAAAATAAAATTGCATAAAATAAAGTACCCAAAGTAAAATGAAAAATGCAATTTTTGCTAAAAGATGATGATATGGCCAAAAGTAAAGTAGTAAACCATAAAATTTGTAGTAAAAGGTTAAGGCCTTGTTTGTTAATGTTTTAGAATTTTATTCTCTATATTCTGAATTATAAATTTTTTAAAAGTAGCGGCGTCAATTATTTTTAATCTATTCATATTTTTTAATTTTACTTTATCACAAAATCATTATTAATTTCTATATTCATTATTTTCAAGCAATCATCAACTAATATTGATACCACAATCGTTATTTTTCTTTCTTTTTCATACTTTATTATTTTATTTTTATAATTATTATATGAATAATAAATTCGATATTTTAACATATGCTGCATCAATTTATCAATTTAACATTATTGATTTAATGTATTTTGCTAATTTCCAATTATTGTAAAAGGTTGAGGCCTTTTTTTTAATGTTATTGAATTTACATTTTAAAATTTTGGATCATAAAATCATAAATAAATTTAAGACGAATTATTAACATCCAAATTTCCATTTTCCAGCTATATTTTTTTAATTAAAATCACATATAAGTTATAACCTATCAGTAATTATATACACAATTTCATATAACTATCAATCAAATTCATTTATTATAATGATTTTTTCTCTCTCCTTCATAGTTTACAATTTTTAATTTTTAATTTTCTTCAAATAATCATTATATATATAAATAATATAACCATTCAATGCATCACCTTCTAATCTATTATTATTAATTTAACACATTTTAAAATTTTAAATTATTTTTAAAAACATAAATAAAAATACACTATTCAAGATCACATGACATCATTTTTATACTAATTCTCATAATACACATTTTTAAAGAAATTTTAATAAACAAAAACTCTAAAACAATAAAATAGGAAAACAAACAAAGCCTAAAAAGAGTTCACTATTATAAGCTAGTCAAATAGTCCATAAAGGCACAATTCAATCTCAATCTCGAGTCCTCCGCCAAACGATAAAAATCAACCCCCCCCTCACTCTCTCTCTTCAATTTCTTCACAGCCTGCAACAATGGCGCTTCATCTATGGGAGACCTTCAAGGAATCAATCACGGCATACACAGGCCTTTCTCCATCTACTTTCTTCACTGTTGTTGCTGTTGGCTTAACCCTGTACTACGTCGTATCGAATTTGTTCGGTTCATCCGACGATGCTCACGTCCAGCAGAGGTCGAGAAGCTTTGAGGAGATGGAGCCTCTGCCGCCTCCAGTACAGCTCGGTGAGATCACCGATGAGGAGCTGAAACAGTACGACGGCTCTGATCCTAAGAAGCCTTTGCTCATGGCTATCAAAGGTCAGATCTATGATGTTACGCAGAGCAGGTATAATTTTGTTTTTCTTTTGCTTATTTTTTGGAGTTTTGTTTTGTTTTTGCTTTTTGATAGATTTTTGGTACTTTTGGGATTGGTGTGTTCAGGTTGTGGTTTTGTTGGTGAATTTTCGGGATTGATCTCTGGCAAGATAAATGAGAGTTTCTTATTTTTATTTTTTTCTTTGATTTTTGGGCAATTTATCAGATGATATAGCTCACCGAGAACTGAAATTTTCCCCGTGATTGTCGATTTTTTGTGATTTTTTGGCTTTAAATATTTGTGTACGGTGTACATGTGAGTTCATGCTTAAATATAGTGGGTTTGGGGAGTTTGGTTTCCTTTTTGGATGATCTGTTGACTTTCTTGCTATAATTTTCTTTATTCTGTTTGATTGAAGGTTTGTTCCTTTACTCTTTATTGCTCCTGGATAAAGTAATTACTTTCCTCATAATCATGATAATTTTGCCTCTATTGGCCTTATATTGAGGTAATTTGTTCTTGGGACCAAGCTCGCGACAGTCAAAATCATCCTTGTACACGGGCGGGGCTCCATAATTATCTCATAAGATGTTGGAGAAATTATACTTATTTAGTATAAGAAACTAATTTTTGCCTTTTGAAGTGAGCCAAATAGAGTAAAAATGTAAAATGATAAAGTGTGAAATCTGTATGTATTACTTGTATCTATTATTCTTCAGTTGGATCACACGGTTAATGGTCGGACAACGGTTTTCATGTTATACACGTGGTTTGACGTTACAGATTGTCACTTGGTGTAACGACAAAAGAGACAATTTGTTTGTAACTAGATACAATCATTAGCTATCTCTAAATCAGGATATTCGTTGAAACTTTTATGAAGTCGTCGACTTCTTTTTTGCTTTTGCTAACTGAAAATCGGTTTTCTGTGAGGATTTAGCTGTTTCTCGAAGTGGTTGTGGTGAGGGATTTTTAACTTGAAACAGCTAAAATCCAAAATCCCCTTTTAATATGGATTCTCCCCCGTATCTAGAGCATATTTGTCACAACATATGCAATTTTCAATTGATGTATAAATTTATTTTACTCATTCAGAATTTACTATAATCTCGATTTCCTTGTGTTAGTCTATTATGAGACACATTCCTGATTTTTGTATGATCTGTTCATCTTGGGCTTATTACTTCTAAGATCTTTCTGTTTGTGATTGCTAAGTAGAACTATTTGGCCATTCTTTTCCTTTTTCCTTCATCTTTTCGCTGCCAGTTAGCATCTCAGTTGCCTTTGTTTTTTTCTTTAATGTTTTGATAAGTAATCTCGTCAACTTCATTCTTTATTGGTAATTAAATACAAACTACCGACTTAACCTATGATATGAATGTGAACATAATACCATCTATAAAAGATGGTTGTGAACATAATCACAACCAATCACAACCATGCGTGTGTGACAATGAATCCTACAGTCACGCCACATGGTAGTAATTGTCTTGATATCCCGGTCCTGGACTTTCCTAAGAATCACCAGATTAATATCAAGACACATGTATAGATTTATGGAAGGTAGAATAACGCGAGCCCGATATGGAAACTTGAAAATTTATGCCTCGAGAGATTTTTACAAGCTATAAAACTTGTAAATCCCCCAAAAATTTTACTCTTTTCTCAAGTTTTACCCTTCTAGTAAACTCCTGAGATTCAGCTAACTTCTCGTTTGCAGGATGTTTTACGGGCCAGGTGGACCATATGCCCTATTTGCCGGAAAGGATGCCAGTAGAGCTCTTGCAAAGATGTCCTTCGAAGATAAAGATCTGACCGGTGATCTAACTGGCCTGGGCGCGTTCGAGCTCGAAGCTCTGCAAGATTGGGAGTACAAATTCATGGGCAAATATGTGAAAGTTGGAACCGTGAAGACCACTGTGCCAGTAACCGATGGTGCTGAAAGTGATGCTCAAAAGCCTGCAGAGGAAGAAGGATCCACATCCACTGATGGTGATATTGCTAAGCCAGCTGAAGATGGCCCATCGGAGAAGAAGGAAACTGAGGAGACGAAGCCAGCTGGTGATGCCGAGAAAACTGAGTAAGAGTAGTTAATGAGGGATATTGCAAAATATGCTGCTGCCTGCATCTCAGTTTTTGCAATGAAATTTTATTTATGAGTGTGGGACTGTGGGTTTAGGCTTTATATGTATGTAGACTTTGGTGAAGATTTAATCGTGTTTAATAATGGATTGGTGGTTATGGAACTTTGGTTGTGATGATTCTTGGATTTCTTTTTCTTTGGCCTTTTTATGTAGTTGAGTCGATCTTAAAAGTTTTCCAAATCAAAGAAGAAATTTTCAGTAATATCGTTGGGTGTCTGAGTATTCACTGTCTGAGTATTGAATTTTCAGATCTAAATTGGACCCATGAAATACCAAAAAAAAACAAAAATTTTACCCACACCTGATCGCATACTTGATGGGTTCAAAATAGTTAAACCCGATGGGCGGGCATGTTTTGGGTCGAGTCCACGACTCCATGCCCGGTAAATGCCCATGGGTAAATTTCAGATTTTTTGAATATAGACTCGCAAGTATTTTCAACGGGTAAAATATATTAGAATGACCGATAGGCGCTATTATATGTGGTGCTAATGCAAGAACACGAGGCTCGGAGCACAAGTACGATACGACATGGAAGCAAGACATAATGTTTTTCAAAAATATTAGTCGACACGGTTTTGATATTGCTCTCAAACATATATAAATATATTTATATAAACCAAAATAAATAAATTAGATTTTTTTTTTCAATTTCAATATCATCTATCATCAAAATAAACTACAAAAATAATTGCATATTATAATTTTTTTTACTTGTAAAGTTCTTAAATAACAAGAAGTTAATAACAAAGGAATAATAAAACATAATGGTTAACTAAATATTATAAATAGTTTTAATCCGATACAACATAAATAAAAAATAAGGGCACTCACAATGGGGATTTTCATGGGGCTTTTCATGGGGCTTTTTAGTTGCAATGGAGATTTTGGGGGGATTTTGGTGGGATGTTCCTAAAAAGCCCCTCTCATGTACATTAGGTAGGCAAATTGGGGGGGAAATAAAAATGAGTGATTTAGTAGGTAGGGAATTTGGTAGGGAAATGGAGAGGAAGGGAATTTTTCACTTTTAGGGAAATTAGTTTGTGGGGCCCACTAAAATTAAAAAAAAAACAAAAATAAAAAGGCAACCAATGAAATGCTGCCATGTGTCACCTCTTTATTTCTTTTTCTTCTTTTTTCTAAATCAATTTTTTATTATTAAATATGCAAAATAAAAATAAAAAAAAATCATCATTATTTTTCTCTTTTCAAACTCTATAAATAGAGACTAAGTTTGTATCATTTGAACACCAAATATTTTTAGAGGTTTTTACTCCATATTTTCATTTCAATTTTCAATTTAAAAGTTTAACCTTCAATTTAAAATTAATTGTAAGTATAAAATTTAAAATTAATTGTAAGTATAAAATTAATTATTAAAATTAGTGATGTGGATGAAAGAGAAAGTAAATTTTTTTTAATTGACTAGCTGCTGTGGAGTTGAAAGGAATGTGATAGGGAATGTGGTAGGGAATCTATGTGGCAAGGAATAAAAGGGAAAAATTTGCCTACCTGATGTACATGGTCTTAAGGGGCTGCTCCTAAACAGCCCTCCAAAATACGCTGACTCAGCATTTAAATGCTGAGTCAGCATTATTTTTTAATTTAAATTTAGTTTTTATTTTTTTTGTTTTTATTTTTAATTATAAAATGTGCAATTAATTTTTGCACATGCAATCAGCCCTAATTTATTATTATTATTTTTTATTTTTTAATTATAAGAAATTTTATCTATATATACCCCCATTACACTATTATATTTTATAATTCGTTTTTATTAAAAAAATTATAATTTTTGTCTATACTTTATTTTACTAATATAATAATACTTATAATAAATTCTATTTATTCTTTGAGAATAATAATAAAATTATATTAAATAAATAATGATAATTAAACTAAGTTTACAATAATGTATAAAAATCTACTATATTTTTTATGATGATAATATTTTCATAGTTATATATAAAGTAATACATAGTGGAAGATGACGTGGCATTGTAGGTAGGGGTGTAAACGAGCCGAGCTCGAGCCGAGCTTGGGAAATTTTCCGAGCTCGAGCTCGTCGAGCTCATAATTTCGAGCTCGAGCTCGAGCTCGAGCTCGTGAGCTTAAATTCGAGCTCGAGCCCGAGCTCGAGCCGAGCCCATTTGAAATTTTAAATTTTTGGCGGGAATTTTGAATTTTGAATTTTTATTTATTTTTTATTAATTATTTAATATATATTTATTAATAAAATTAAAAAATTAATAATATATTATATAATAAAAAAGGCGGGAATTTTGAATTTTGAATTTTTATTTATTTTTTATTAATTATTTAATATATATTTATTAATATAATTAAAATAATAATAATATATTAAATAATAAAAAGCTCGCGAGCCGGGCTCGCGAGCTTTTTTTAGAAACAATTGGGCTCGAGCTCGAGCTCGGTTAGAAGCTCGAGCTCGTGAAGCTCGGCTCGAGCTCGAAAAACTCGAGCTCGAGCCGAGCTCGCGAGTCGGCTCGGCTCGATTTACACCCCTAATTGTAGGTCCAAAAGAATGGCTTTACCATTGTAGGTAGAAATTTATGGGACTTCTTATTTTGGAGGGAGATACATGACATATAGAAAAATGTGAAAATCCTTGGATAATGTCATACCATTGTGAGTGCTCTAAATACTTCCTTGTTTGGCAAACACCAAAATCAAATACCAAAAGAAAAATATATAGTTCACTTTCTCTCTCTCTCTTACACACACACACATATATAATATATATATATATATATAAAACACAGTCCACGGAATTTTGATTGAAATTCTACAGGCTTTTCTCTGATCTCTTCAATGGCGAATTCTTGTTCAGAAGAATGCCAAGCTCCACTCTACATAGCCACATCTTTAACCCTCGCATTCATGGCGATCATAGCCTTCGCAGCAATGCACCATTCCAACTCCGATAATACCCCACTCCCCTCCCCCCACGCCGCCGCCCTCAACGCCTCTCACGCCCTCCGCCGCTACGGCGGCTACCACATAACCGCCACCCTCCTCCAATTCTCCCCCGATCTCTTCTTCTCCGACGATCCCCACTCCACAATCTTCGCCATGCAAGATTCCGCCATCTCGAACCTCTCCGTCCCGCCGTCATCGCTCCGGCAGCTCCTCCGCTACCACACCGCCCCCTCCGCCCTCCCCTCGGCGGCTCTGTTAAAGAAACCACCCGGGTTCTGCTTCGAAACCCTGGTAAACAATCAAACCCTAATGATCACCAAGAATGATGATAAAACTGGCTCCATCATGATCAACGATGTCTTGATAACTCACCCAGATATGTTTCTTGAAGGCCCGATTACAGTTCACGGCGTTTCTGGGCCGTTCGACGTTATTCCGTCAACGTCTTGTGGGTTTTCCGATCAGACTATCACTGAAAGTGTTGATTGGATGAAGATAATTAGGGTTTTGAGCTCGAATGGATTTGTATCGTTTGCAATTGGATTAAACTCAGTTCTTGATCATGGGATTATCCATGATTATCTGGGGTTTGTAACTATCTTAGCTCCACCAAATTCAGGCTTTATTTCATCACCATCGCCATTGTTGGACAGGATTGTGAAGCTTCATATTCTGCCTCAGAGGTTTACATACATGGACTTAGCTGCAGCTGAAAATTCATCTCTGAAAACACTGATACCTGGTTATGATCTTAAGATTGATAAAGTTTCAGAAAATTTGGCTGTTAATGGAGTCGAAATTACGTGGCCTGATATTTTTTCGTCGGAGAAATTTGTGATCCATGGAATTTCCAGGGCGTTAGATGTGGATGATCTTTTTAGTTCTTCCAAATAACTTTTGATCTTTTAACTTCTTTTCATTTTCGGATAATTTTTTTTTTCACATTTCAATTAATTACATATGTTGTTACTTTCCTTATCATGCATGCATTCCAACAAATTTCATGCTGCAAAAATCAGAAATTTAGATGGTCTTTTTGATTTGTTATTCATGAAGTTCTTGGCATGAAAAAAATACAGTCCCTTGAAATCCTGATAAAAATGTAATCACTGAATTAGACTTGAAATTGTTCGTTTTCTCACTGAATTTTACAGCTTGCTACACAAAAATATCGGTTCAATAAGAGATTAAAAAAAACTGGATTAATTCATCGTGTTAATACAATTTAGACCAATCCAAATGTAATGTAGATTCGAACTTACAATTTCGTATATCGGGATTCTACATTTCGTTCCATATTTTACGAAAATATTTCAAAAAACATCTTAATATTTCACAGTCTAAAGCCAACGTAATTGAGTAAAATATTGAACTTAAGGTCAAGAAAATCAAATTAAGTTTTTTTTTATAAGATATTATCCGAAATGATAGAAGAGAATAAATGCAGCTCTTAATGATAATAATAATAAAACCAAATAAAAAGTGAAGAAAAGTCTAATAAAATTTAAAAAAACTAGAATTATTCACTTTGGAAGCCGATTACAATCAACGAGACATTGAAAATAATGGCCCAAAAATTCAATACTAAAGAACTAAGGAACATCAACACTAATTGTGTCCCATTATTTAACAAAAATAAAATAAATATTTTTCCTAATTAACTCAAGAAAAAAATTGAAACAAAATCTAGCAAACTGCCTCCACCACAAGTCTCTTGGATAATCCCCCAGTGCAATTCGTGGAACCAAACACACTTTCAGAAGCTAAAATTGAGCAGCTTTCTTTACCCACACATGCCTAAAAAAGCCAAAAAAAAATTCAGATTAATAACAACAATAATCATAATAATAATGATAGTAAAAAATCATTTATTAATTGAAAAATAAACTTACGTTTTTCACTATAGAAAGTGTATCATTTTTGGCTTCACAAGTACCCTTTTCAAACGAGCCACAAATTCCTTGAACATCACCAAAACTAGCAAAATTAATTTCAGAAATTGTTTTGCCATTACAAGAGATTTCCATGTTGTTGTTCTCATAGGCATTGCCACATATGGTTCCTGGTCTCATAGTTTGGAATTTAACCATGGTTGGGTTGCCTCCAAATTCCTCAAAAAGAACCAATTCGTTAACATCCTCGTTCATGAAGGATCGAGGAACGTGGTACCTAAGAAAAACGTAGATACATTTCATAATAAATACAAACTTAAAAGGGCTTGAAAGAATCATATGTACCTAAAAAAACGAAGATACATTTTATAATAAACATGAATTTAAAAGGGCTCGAAATAATTAAATTTGTGTTTATAACTAACCATCTTTGAGTAGGTTGACCGCAGTTTGAGTTGCATTTAGGGTTGCTATATGAGCCACGATAGTCACATGGCTCAGTCATACAACCGTCCTCTGCTGCTAGATAACTTGGCCAGTATCGACCAAGACTGTTTCCGTTAACCCAAGCTAGACCCTTGCCCAAACCTAGCAAGTCGACAACTACAGGACCGTCTCCTAGAGGTGCTTTGAAAGTAGTCTAATTACAAAAAATAAATTAAAATTTGTAAATATAAACCAATTATTATAATAATAACATCAAAATATTATTAGGGTTTTGTGTTTTTTTTATAGCTACCTTGTACCAAGTGAACATTTTATTGATGGGAAGATCTTGAGAGCTCCATTGTGATGCAAATTTTGTGTCATCAAATAGCTTGTCTTGAACATCTAATCCATTCAAGCCAACTTTGTATGACCAAATGTGTTTTGATAGATCTTTTATGATGACTTCATCACCTTTCGTCCCGATTATTTCGATTGGTCCGGGAAGTCCCGTTGCTACCATTTCAAATCGTGCACCATAGTTCTATATATAAAATAAATAAAAGTTATATAAATTGTGATGTTAGATATAAAAAAGAATCGTTAACGAATAAAATGTACCTGTAGTCCAACAGTCGAACTAAGTAGTGATATTTGGTTCTTTCCAGGATTTAATTTAACATTTTTCTCAAATACATAGTTAAATACTCCATAAGTAGCCCATTGAGAACCTAAATATAAGAATATATCAATTTGTTAGTATTTATCTTAATATTAATACAATGGATTTGTTATATAGACGAACTATGTTTTAAATTGAGTTCAATTTTACCAAGGTATTCGCCGTTTACGTAAGCATGCATAACATGTCCGGTGGCGTTCACTCTAAGAGTCATGTTGTCACTCATAACATCGTCATCTTTGTCAAGATTCAAACTATATTCACAAAATTAATTCAAATCAAATAATATTTTTTCAATAAACAAAAATATATACTAAAAAATAATTTATATAAATTCAAAAAATATAAAAATATTAAAAAAAATTAATTAATACCTTGTCATGTACCACATATAGTCACTAACATCATTAGCAACCTTTTGATCCAAAAGTTGGCTACTTGAAACTTGACCCTTTCCTAGAACTGCATTTTCATGAATAATTTCTTCCCTCCATGACCATTTTAATGCACTTGGTTCATTTTCTGCTTCATTATTCTCCTTAATCATCTTCCATGTTTGAGTATTTACCTATATATAATACAATAAAATCAAACAAAATAAATTAAATTTATTCAATAAACACACGCATTATATATATATATATATTTAGTCGTAAAATCTACTAAATATTACCTTGGCGGTGTTGTAAACTTCGTTCTTACAATCGGGAAGTATACTAACAGACCATGCGGGTACATTATAGTCGACTCCTTCGAAATTAATTGTAGCATCGGATTCACTATTTGCGTTGCCAAACATACAAGCTCTCGATTCATTTGTTGCGAAAATTGTAGCCTGAGAATTTTTTTTAATAATTGTAAATGTGAAATATTAAATAAAAAACTATAGAAAAAAAATTAAATAAATTTATATATGACTTACAGAAGAAGAATTTCCATAGTCAATTGTGGAAACATTTCCATAAGTTAAGCTTTTTTCAATAGAGTGCAAGACATCATGAAGTTGCTTCAAATGTCCATACTTAGGTTGGTTCAAAGAGCCTGCAAAATATTTTTTTTTATAATATTATAATTCAATATTATGAAAAAAAATTATATATATCAATATATAAATTGTATTAATCGACAAAAAAAATTAAATATACCGAATTCATTGAGAGGAGCATCGTAGTCGTATGAAGTGGTAATGTAAGGGCCACCAGCAGTTCTACCAAAATTAGTTCCTCCATGATACTGAAAAAAAATAAAAAAATTATGTAAATTATTTAAATAAAATTATTTTTCGAATAGAATAAATAATTAATGTTATTATTTTATAATTACCATGTAATAATTCTGAAAAGTGCCTCCAGATTGGAAAAATCTTGCAACAGAAAATGCAAGATCCTCAGCTGTTCTAAGTGGATCTCTGCCACCCCAGTTCTTAAACCTAATAATTTTAATATTAAAAAAATATTATAGTAAAAATAATATTTATTGAAACAATAATTTAATTAATTATGAAAAAGAAACTAACCATCCAGTCCAATTTTCTGTCCACATTTTAGGGATTGGATTTTTTGGTTCGAATTGATCACAGTACCAACCGTTGCATGTGTTTAGCTATGATATTAAAAAAGCAAAATTAAAATAAGATTAATAACTAAATTAGCCAAAATAAATAATTAAATAGTATTTTTATGTAAATAAAATAAAATAAAGTACCACTGATGGAGGAGCATCTGCTTGTTGGCACATAATCCATGGAACTCCAATATCCAATGAATTAGCCATATTTGCACACCAATTCATATATGGTTTTCCGAAATCTCCATATGAAGCAATAACATTGCCATATTCATTTTCAACCTATAAATTTAAAACAATTTTATTAATTTATATATATATAACAAATATATTTGCAAATATTAAAATCAATAGTAAAAATAATAATTTTAATTGTTAAATATTTCAACCTGAGCAAGGATAATAGGACCTCCTTGTGATGCAAATAGGTTCTCTTGCTTCACCATATCGACTATCAAGCTCGTGAAATTTCGCATCTCCGTTCTAAAAATAGAACACAAAAGTATTAAATATTATCACGAAATATATCAAGGGTTTATAAAATTAATTAATCATTAAAATTATAAATTAAAATATAGTTACCATGAACACATCATTAACTGTGCGAAACTCAATACCAGGCAAATTTTTCAACCATACTGGAAACCCTCTGCAACATAAATAATTAATATTTTGATTATAATGCATTAAAAATGAATAAATAATATGTAATTTTATGTAGAAATAATTTTAAAAAATACCCATAATTCCATTCAGCACAAACATAAGGTCCAATTCGAAGAACAGCATAAAGACCTTCATTTTGTACTGTTTTGAGAAACCTTATGAAGTCCAAATTGCCACTAAAATCATATTGCCCACGAACTGGCTCGTGAGCGTTCCAAAAAATATACGTTTCGATGGCATCTAATCCACCTTCCTTCGATTTCTTAATCAAATCAGGCCACATCTGAAAATCATAACAATACAAAATAAAATAAATCTCAATTTTTTTCATCATAATATACATATATATAGATATGTCACAAAAAAAGATTAAAATTTAATAATTAAAATGATTTAATTTATGCCTCAGCAGTGCTTCTTGGGTAATGAATCGAGCCCGAAAGAATGATTTTTCGTTCACCGTTGATTGTAAGAGCCCTTTCATCGTTAGAAACATCGATAGCACTAGTCGTAGTGAAAATTACGACTGAAATACAAAGGAAAAACGAAGTATAATTTGTCATCTTCATGATTGGGAAAATAATTAATGGTACGTTTTAATTTTTTTGCAAATGATTGTATGTATTTATAGCTTCATTTTGGTTTATCCAGATTAAATTTAATGTTATCTGGAAAGATTTTCGATAGGTATATATGAGGATTTGGATATATTTAAAGATTAATCTGAGATACAGATTTGTAATTATATCCAGATTATATGATAAGTTAAACAGAATATATCCAGATTTTATGATCAAGTTATTTAGTAACCCTAATATTGTTATAGACTGATTATATGTTTGTTCGTTTTAGATTTACAAATCTCTACAGAACCATGATATCTTGTTAATTTGGATATATATATATATATAAAATCAATAGAATTTGGTTTGACGAAAAGCATCCGAATTATGGGGCAATTTTTTTGTATCAGACATCTTGAACATGAACATGATAAATAATTTAATTAATTGAATTTTATGACAATACAAAAAAAATTAGTGACATAAATATATAGATCACTTTTTATTTCACTAATCCATATTATTTTTTTCTTTCGGATAAATACTAATTTTATTTGATACTATTTTCATAATAAAATATAAATAAAAATATTCTTTAAAATTTATTATGAACGGATTATTATATGCACTTTTAATATCAAAAGAATGTTATATGATACATATTAAAAGGTGTATTAACAATAACTATATACAGTAAAACCTCTATATATTAATAATGTTGGGACCGGAGAATTTTATTAATTTATAGAGATATTATTATATCGATAAATTAATAATTTATTAATTTAAAGAGGTTTTAACGTATATGCACAGTTGACCTTCAAAGTTCCAAATTCTTTGAATAACTTTAAGTATACATGCATAGTTATTGATGAAAATTAAGTTAAAATACAAATGTACTAGTAGAATTCCATGAACACAAACTCACGTGGAAGTTGGAATGGCTTGTTTAAATTAATTGGCTTTGGAAAATACAAAAATATGGTTCATTGGACTAACATTTGTGCATTGAATCATGGATAGAAGTCAGCACTATATATTTATCCATTGGAATCTTGGTAAATCACACACAAAAATGGCCACTCATCTAAAAGGAATTAAAAAATCAACCATGACCAACCAACAACGAAAGATGTTATGTGAGTATAAGAGAGATCAACCTGGATGCACTCAGAATGATTTGGTGAAATGGGTTGAAAAATCTTTCAATTTGAAAGTTAGCCAAGCAACAATTTCGAACACTCTTAATAGATCTGCAGAATTTCTATCATCTGACTTTGAGAAAGGTGGGTCGTCTAAGCGTCAGAAAATTTGATGCAGTACGAGAAGACAACACCACAACTATTGGGTGCAGTAAAGAGATTTAAAGATGAGATCAACATAGATTTGAAGTTCAAGAAAAAACAAGTTACAGTAGATTCTTATTTTACTAAGTTGTCTTAAGAATATTCAAGTGCATCATATATATATATGGATTATTTTTAATAATTATTAATTTATAGTTTCGTCGGGACCAATATATATACACTGGGATCTCAAAAAAATTATTATCTTATAATTTTATTGATTAGGTCCCAAATTTGTACTGGTCTCAACTTGGGACCGGACAAATTATTAGTTTTAGCAAGGTTATTAATTTATCGAGTATTAATTTAACGAGGTTTTACTGTATGTAGAAACTTGCAAAATCATGCCATCTGGTTGGCTTTCCACATTTCTAAGGGTTAAAAAATGAGGAAATTATAATTTATATCATTAATTATTATTTATTATTTATTGGGCTGTCCTTAATTGTACTTTGGTTCCATAATTTTTTATTTTAGTTTTGGTTGCAAATGATTAATCATAATCACTCACAAGTTTAGTGGTTTAAGCAACTATTTTTCTTTAACTAAATTTTGCTGGTGGTTGCAAGTTGCAACCCCACCCCCCAACGTTCCACAAATTTCAATTTTACCCTTATGAATTTTTCAAATTCAAAATTTTGCCCCTCCAAGACTAAAACATCAATTTTTGTCATATTTCTTGTATTAGCTTCCAAAAGATTAAGATGTCAAATTTACTATATTTTTTTCTCAATTTTCTATAAAAAAAACTAATACCGGCTTTATCTTTCTTCTTATTAAAGAAATAAAGTTCTTTTTGGACTAATGTTAGAAATATATTAATTTATTCTTCATGTTGGAACTTGGATAATTGTAACTATTTTTACTATTATTTGCAGGAAAGATATTGATCTTGTTCATTTATTCTTATTAAAATTTGATATAGTTATAATCATTATCTTCTCTATTACTTTATAGCTAATTTTGATAATTATTCTTCTATTTTAGTTTCTATAATCACATATAAAAATATGAATAAATAACTAAAATAAAGTATTTAGCGCCCCTAATGCTAATCTGATAACAACTTTATAACAAGACATATATTTCAAAAAATTAAAAATATTAATAAATGAACAATAAAAAATGCATGTTACTTGGGAAGTCCATTTTTAACTTGAGGTTTAGATATAACTTACTATGTTGCAGCCTGCAATATGACATATTGCTTAAGGGTTGACAAATCTATATTATTAGATAAATAAATAAAAACATAGACTTAGGAAAGTTAATTAGTTTTATAATTATATATTAGTATCTTTCAAAAGTCTACCAATTTTATTCCCGGTGATGGTGGCTGGCCACATTTTGGAAGATCTACATACAGACTCTCATGAGGATTTTTTTTTCAAATATAGAATATAAAATTATAAGTTAATAATTATATAATTAATTAATTATTATGAAAAGAGTACATAGTCAATGATATTGATATTTGTTTTATATATATACTTAATATATTTCAAACAAAGGGCGGCATTAGATTCACAGAACCACACGTGGAACAATATGTTGAGTTGTGAAGACTTTCTTGAGTTCAAATATTTATCACTAATAATAATTAAAGTTTTATTTACTAATTGTCAACCATTAAATTCATTGGTTAGATTTTAAATTTTTCATCAAACCGAATTGTGAGTTTCAATTTATTATGTTTAGTCTCTCCCACGTCATTATTTGCATCAAATTTGGTGCAAAACTGAAGATTAGAAACAAGATAATATGTTAAATGAACTGTAAAAAATGAACATTCTAAAGTATTTTTTTGGGTGTTAAATATTTAGAATACTTCAAGCTATATTAAACATATAGGCTAGCATTATATTTATTTTAGTTGTGTTTTCCATTTAATTTTATTTTGTCTTGAATTATGATTGGTTCTTGTTATTTTCGTAACAATTTTTTTATTGGATTAATACTTATCTAAATATGATCTACTATATAGTTTGTGTTTATTTTAGGTACAAAAATTTGAATCATACATTTCTTGAACAATAAAGCGTATGATACCATCTCAGCTACATTTATAGTAAAAAATATTAATACTTAAACTCTTTAATCTCAAAAAACATACCATAATGTAATAAATATTCATACTTCGCGTACACAATAAAATAACAGAATTAATATACTAGTTGGATGAGAAACAAAAAGTCAACCAATTGTTTAATTAAGCAAAATGCAATGTCATTTGTAACTTGTACGACGTGGAATTATTATTATTATTTTAGGAAATATTTATAAAATAATTTAACAATTTTACGCGTAGAAAAGTTGCTCCTAATCTTGTGTATGACTTTTTGCTCATTACCCTTTAAATCTTTCATTATAAATAGGCTTCAAAACCCAAAACCTGATCTCCACAAAACCATAATTTCCAATTTATCTTTTATTATTAATTCTAATAATTTCTTTTTTGCAAATATGAGAATTGGAATTAGTTCATTCCTGTTTATCGTATTCTTGATCAGTTTATCACATCTCAATTTCTCTAGTTGCAGGCAAATCAACCATGATGCTACAAATGAAGAAAGAATAAAGGCTAAATTTTATTCGAGTTTTGTTCGATATTTCTCCACAATTCCTCACTATTCAGGATCAAAGGAAAACCAGGATAAGAAATTCCATGTAGTGTCGCGAAGGCTTGTTCCTTGTGGCCCTAATCCGCTCCACAATTGATTTCCAAAACCGGAATAAGTTTATTCCAGGTTTTCTATATTCCAGATATTGAAATTTTGTTGGATCATGTTTCAGCAATTGTTTTAATTATGATGTCTGATTGTTTATGATTTTCAGGAATTCTTTGTAATGGATTCAATTATAGTTTGTAATATACATTATATATACATATATATAGATTTTGGAAGTGGTTTATACATATATATAATTATATATATAAACCATATGATATATTGTATCGATTTTTTTTATTGAATGTTATTAGAGAAATTCTATAATAAATCGGGTCAAGTTAGTTGATGTGATATAAAAAAATTTTTGTTATCACACCCAGTAGGCAACAACCCGATTCAATCTGGTCTGATGTATAATTGCATATTTCAAGATTGATTTGAACGTTTAACTAGATATTATATTATAAATTGACAATTATCAAATTCACAATAATTTGACATTAGTTTTATACATCATTGTGGTATAAAAAGATCATCTCTCGTTGACATGTATGCTTTAACTAAACATCATATAAAATAAAATAAATTCTTTGTAATTTATTTGTACACAACTTTTTTTGATCTTTGGACGGGTGACTTCGATATAATGCAAGAAAACCCTTCCAAGATCAATGCAATCACATTCTTATTTGAGATCTTGGCAAAATAATTATATGGAGAAATTCTCAATCTATCACTAAAAAATTTCGTCGTCAATTTAATCACCTGATAAATGGGTTAATCAAAGAAAAATATATATTATTATGTAAATTTTATCTATTAAAAATCAAATTTGAAATCCAACCAATCAAATTTTTTCTTAGAAATTAAATAACTCAGAATTATAAGAATATTGTATTTCATCGGATTGCAATAAGATGTTACAATATACATATATGTGTATATAGGTATGTTACATGCATGTATATGCAACGCATTATGAAAACATTCAAACTTTAGACTGCACTTGTAAAAATATCTTTTATTTGAGAACTCTCATTTAAGATTGAATTTTTTTTTTTCAAGAATATATTATTATTACTACTATTATTATCCTTTGAATTTTGTCTAAAAGATTCCCAAAATCAAATAAAACATGAAAAAGAAATAAATAACAAAAAGTTGATCCATAATGGATTTTTAATTTGTTATATTTGTAATATCTTTATCTAACCGGGGCATTTTCTTCTTAAATTTGTATTAATTTGTGAATATATGATCTACTTAATGTTTTCGATTTTGATTTCGTATCCTAATATATATCATATCAAATCGTAATATATATAATATCCAAATAAAGAAAGATCCCATATTAAATTATTTTTTTTCGCTAATAGTGGGATTTTCTTTTTCTAAATCTTATCCATATCTTTATATATATATAACTGAGGGTTTTGAGTTTTGATCAGTTTTTATTAATTCAATTTCAATGGCGGCTCGCAGATTATCATCTCGTGATAACATGGAAGAAGATTTGGAAGGCTTCTTAGCAGACATAGAAGCACTGGATAATGAAATAGTGATGATTCACAATTTTATCCGTGACAAGTATCGCTTAAAATTCCCAGAGCTTGAGTCTCTGGTTCATCACCCGATTGATTATGCACGGGTTGTTAAAAAGATTGGGAACGAAACGGATCTGACTCTTGTTGATCTAGAAGGTCTTTTACCGTCCGCCATTATCATGGTTGTTTCTGTTACAGCATCCACTACTAGCGGTAAGCCTCTTCCAGAAGATGTACTTGAAAAAACAATCGACGCTTGTGATCGAGCTTTGGCTTTGGATTCATCGAGGAAAAAAGTTTTGGATTTTGTGGAAAGTAGAATGGGATCTATCGCCCCAAATCTCTCCGCTATTGTCGGTAGTGCCGTTGCTGCGAAGCTGATGGGGACAGCTGGCGGTCTATCGGCATTAGCAGAGATGCCTGCTTGTAATGTTCAACTTCTCGGTGCGAAAAGGAATGATTTGGCCGGATTTTCGACACAGTTTCGCGTTGGTTATTTGGAGCAAACGGAAATATTTCAGAGTACACCGCCTTCGTTGAGGATGAGGGCTTGTAGATTATTGGCTGCAAAATCGACCCTAACTGCACGTGTGGATTCCATTAGAGGGGATCCAACCGGAAAAACGGGGAGGAATTTTAGGACGGATATTCAGAAAAAGATTGAGAAATTGCAAGAGCTGCCTCCGGTTAAGCAGCCTAAACCGCTCCCGGTTCCCGATTTCGAGCCTAAGAAGAAGAAGAGAGGTGGTCGAAGGTTGAGGAAGATGAAAGAAAGATACGCAATTACAGACATGAGGAATCTTGCCAACAGGATTCAGTTTGGAATACCAGAACAGAGCTCGTTAGGTGATGGACTTGGGGAAGGGTATGGAATGCTTGGTCAGGCTGGTAATGGCAAGCTACGAGTATCGGTTTCTCAAAGTCGGCTTGGTGTAAAAGTAGCCAAGAAGTATGTTCCCTATTAAACTTAATTGGTAGAATTAAACTGCAATCTATAGTTGGTATATGGTATTTTGTGATTCTTTATCTTTGTGGTAGAATAGTTCTTTCTTTCTTAAATATATATAATTCATATTCATAAGAGTTGAAAATCCGACTTTATGGCCCGACCCGTGTTCCAAATTTTGTTTTTTTAGCGTATCTTCGATTGCCATACATGATAAATGCAATGTGTGTTGGTAATGGACCAATGGTAAGAAGTGAAAATATACATCTACGTAGAAAAATGCACAAACCTTCATATAATTGAATTGCTCGATGTTTCTCCATGAACACTTCAAATATATGGTATGCTAAAACCAGATTAACCTGATAAATACAGAAGATTTAATTCCATTTGGTTAGTTTTGACATGTAAAGCTAGATTTAATCGTATCTTATATATAGCAACCCAAGCTTATTAAATAAGAAAACTGAAACTAAAATAGATGATTAAACTTGAATTAGCAAAAATCCAATGAAAATATCATAGCCAATATATATTTCCATACTCAAAATCCAGGTAAAAATTAGAAGGGAATTCAATAAACCAATAGCTGAAGTAATTGGATTTAGTTCACTATAACTCTACATTAGGTATTATATAAATTCAAAGTACTTCAATCTGCAATCATTTCATACAAATATGTATATATATAAACGCTATTATATATACACACACCTAAATATGCAATCTTTATGTAAATTTGTCTAATGAAGTGATTTTGGATTTGATTTTAGAGATTTGTTTTATGATTGAATTCAAACTAATTCAATAATCATGTTTAGGGAAACAAGCTTATCTAGGCAGAGGGATTTCCAGGTATAGCACAGCAACAGCTCTTGAGGATCCAATTAAGCCACCTGTTAGTGTTGAATATGATAAGCTTCTCATCAATGGCAAATTTGTTGATGCTGTTTCGGGTAAGTTTTTTTATTTACATTGAGAGTATACATACATTATAATCAAGATATATATATTCGATTTTAAACTGACCGAAATATATCTGAATCAGGTAAAACTTTCCCAACTTTGGACCCAAGAACTGGGGAGGTCATTGCCCATGTTGCTGAAGGTGATGCTGAAGATATAAATCGGGCAGTTTCTGCTGCCCATAAGGCGTTTGATGAAGGGCCATTGCCAAAAATGACTGCTTATGTAAAAGTTCTATTCAACATGATCTTGAGCTTAATACAAAAACGAAGAAATATTTATTATTTTATACGAATGTATATATATTATTCAGTATAA